>CM057140.1:5091142-5766142 GCA_029964075.1 Patiria pectinifera | reverse complement strand
GGAGTCCCTCGCACAGGTTTAAACTTGCGCGCACAAGTTTAAACTTGCGTGGACTCCTCAAATTGCGCTCGACATGAGCATGTCAGCTGGAGTTACTCAAGCTAATAAAAAGCCATGGCCGCTTATTTTATCTTCCCTATTTACCTTCTATATATAATTATTATAAAATGTCCACTATAAAGAGCATCTAGTAAAACTTAGGAATCTCGTTACCGCTGGTTTGGGGTCCAGGGTCCTATAAACCTTGACAAACTAAATGAATAACTAAATTATGTCTTCGTTGCCTCTTTCAACGAAACTGATAAACAAAACCGTGACCCACACTTCCGGGTATGTATAGCGCCCTCTGTTGAAAGTTGCATATGCATAGTCCATCCCAAAACAATTATTGGCTTTTCCACATAGTTGCGCATAGTCTTCGTTTCTCCTCGTCCTCCTCCTCGTCCTCCTCCTCGTCCTCCTGATGCACATAGAAATAAATCCGTTTGAAATGAATACTTGATTGGATTGCTTCCTTTTCTCTTGTTTTAAGAAATAGTACATTAGTTATGTGACTAATGTAGTTAGTCATCGTTTTGAATAAATTGAATGTTCCCTTTTTTTTTAATAGAAAATTATTATTATAAGATGGAATTTTGTGTCGGGGTGATATAAATCAAATTATATATATATATTTTTACTGGAACTATTTCTGTCTAATACTCGGCACGAGGGTTCTTTTACCCCAGCATCCCACTTTTCACCAAAATTAGGACTTCCATTGGTTCCTTTTGGTGACATTTGTATCATAATTTGCCAATCTTCATTTGCATCCAAATTGTGTGCATTAATTCCTTTCTTCCACTTCAGTTGGCAAATAAAGAGTCAAATCTCTCCTGAAGGAACCATTGTGAAGTCGTAACTTTGGTAAAAAAAAATGGGATGCTTGGGTAAATAACCCCAACGATCATACCCAAACATTTCCATGACGAAATGCCATCATATAACCATTTTTTTTGTGCTCACATGTGAACATGGCCCTTAGCACAGGGTTTATTCTAGCTAGGATGATCCTAGCGTTATGTTTATAGGTTTATTCCAGTGCGTGGCCATATACCTAATACTAAGGGCTCACGATAATAAATAAGCCATAAAAACCTAGCTTGAGTAACTCCAGCTGACATGCTCATATTCATTAACATGTAGCGTTGGAGACATAACCTATTCGTTAGAGTGTGGTAGCAAGAGACCCTAAAAAAAGGGCCTCTACAAATGTGGTTCATTTTCACCTCTATAATCCCACCCCAGATTCCATGGACATACCTCACACCATTCAGCAGTCATTCACAAAGCTAATGATCGACTTGAAACAGAACCCCCCCCCCAAAAAAATGTGAAAATTGTTGACGATTTCGGCGGCTTGTCCATACAAACCGTCCAGTTCCAACGGCTGTCGTCCATCTTGTTTACTTAAATATGCAAATAAATGCATCACGTGATGATCATCGAAAAAAAATTGCGCGATGTATGTGGGTACCACACCGCTTTCAAGCGCAGCTAGTAGGTTCAATTTTCGTCTGGTGCGTTGTCGTGAGAAGAAGTCGTAGGTTATGTCTCCAGCGCTACATGTGAATGAATATGAGTGTCGAGCGCAATTTGAGTCCCCCGCGCAAGTTTAAACCTGCGCGCGCAAGTTGAAACCTACGTGCACACAAGTTTAAACTTGCGCGCGCATTAATTTCCTTGCTACAAATTGCGCGCGCAAGTTTAAACTTGCGCACTGCATAGATTTTCCCGGCCACACATACAAAGCCGCTATTAAAACTATTGTTTTTTCCCCGGGTATACTCATGCAGATATATGTAACATTATCTTTAAAGCAGATTTTTTTCTCAGATTTAATAGTGTCGCTGAGCTTCGGGAGACAATGCCTTTTTTGAAACCTTTCATTAATATGCTAATGATGTTGACTGTGTGGAAATAGGAGATATAAGGAGTGGTAATGCTAACAATTTATGCACTTTGCATGTGTATTATTGTTTATGGCTCATTAGGATTTTTGTTTAATAAACAACATATTTATTCATTAAGTCGAATTAATTAATTAAATAAATTCATTAATTAAATCATTTGCAAATTCATTAAGTTTTTAAAATAATTACTGTTTTACATTCATAGCGTTTCTAAGTTGTAAACATTAATATGAATTATTGAGCCTGCAATAACATAATTGTTAAAGTAATCAATTTAATTAATTATTTAAATTAGTAATGCGTTCATTAATTTTGTTTTCAAATTATGCATTTTTGAAGTGTACACAGCGCTCCAAATGTTATGCAAGTATTCTAAAAACAATTTAAATTATTGCACCGTCCAATTTATTAATTGTTATATTACTTAGTATTTTTTAAGGGTAAGTACTTTTTTAATTGTCAAATACATTTGATGTAATTTAAAGCAGTTTAAAAATAATGTAAATGATTACTATAACGTCAAAACTTGAACAATTGAAGGGATCATAATCATTCTTTTATGTTAACAGCGGGTTACACCTAGGAAATTATGATTCATTAAATAAAATGCTAATTAGGTTTACAAAGCAAAAAACTTGAAGCTGGTCTCCATTGTTGAACAACTTCAGTACACTTTCCGAGCAATCGCCGCTAGTGTGCTTAATTGCGTGCCCGGTCCCCTCCCCAGTCCCGCCCCCACGTACCCTTAAACAACTTCTCTGATAAGTGATAAGGCCAAAAAAAAGTCTCCGGTTTCTGGTATGCGCGCGCGTCGCCGCATGAAAACGTTTTTTTTTTTTTTAATGAAAAACATGTTTTTAGATGGGGTAATGATCGAGAATAAGCTTTATGCGGCCTCTCTGGACTCCAATTATATTTGCACGAAGTTTAGTCGGGCACCATTTGCAGTCATCAGCCGACATTTGAAACAAAAAAAAAGAGAAAAAGGAAAAAAGAAGAAGCTGCGTTGCCGCACCACTTTTTGGGCAAGCTCCATACCAGAAACGGGAGACTTATTTTTTTGGGCCTATATAAGCACTGCACTGCTAAATCTCAATGTTTCTTTTCATAGACGCTAATTGAATTTCCCTTTTTATTTATTTCTTTGTTCATTCATTTATTCCATTGTTTCTCCATGTAGGCCTACTCGCCGTGTTTTGAAACAAAATTCTTCATCAATGAAAATCCCGCCCGCAAAAGAAGGTTGCGATCGCCTTTGCGCAAGTTTAAACTTGCGCACGCAAATAAAAATGGCGCGGTGTAATTTGCGTGCTTCGGGAGTCCCTCGCGCAGGTTTAAACTTGCGCGCACAAGTTTAAACTTGCGTGGACTCCTCAAATTGCGCTCGACATGAGCATGTCAGCTGGAGTTACTCAAGCTAATAAAAAGCCATGGCCGCTTATTTTATCTTCCCTATTTACCTTCTATATATAATTATTATAAAATGTCCACTATAAAGAGCATCTAGTAAAACTTAGGAATCTCGTTACCGCTGGTTTGGGGTCCAGGGTCCTATAAACCTTGACAAACTAAATGAATAACTAAATTATGTCTTCGTTGCCTCTTTCAACGAAACTGATAAACAAAACCGTGACCCACACTTCCGGGTATGTATAGCGCCCTCTGTTGAAAGTTGCATATGCATAGTCCATCCCAAAACAATTATTGGCTTTTCCACATAGTTGCGCATAGTCTTCGTTTCTCCTCGTCCTCCTCCTCGTCCTCCTCCTCGTCCTCCTGATGCACATAGAAATAAATCCGTTTGAAATGAATACTTGATTGGATTGCTTCCTTTTCTCTTGTTTTAAGAAATAGTACATTAGTTATGTGACTAATGTAGTTAGTCATCGTTTTGAATAAATTGAATGTTCCCTTTTTTTTTAATAGAAAATTATTATTATAAGATGGAATTTTTGCGTAGGGTGATATAAATCAAATTATATATATATATATATATATATATATATATATATATATATATATATATATATATATATATATATATATATATATATATATATATATATATATATATATATATATATATATATATATATATATATATATAAGGGCAAAACCTAATTTGATTTAAAATTATTATTGTCATTGAAAAGTCACGTGATAGCTCCAAAGAATTATAACAAAGAATATATGCAGCATGTACTTATAATAATCATCATTTTTCCATTTTCAAAGCATTTCTTGCACATCATTGTATTAAACATGCATGTATCAGTGATTGGACATTTGAATGAAACTAATGATGAAACTAATATATATATATATATCAATGTTGTTTAAATTATGCAATGTTAAATTTGTATGGGGAGTGATTTCGGTTGGTGGGTTGGTTTGAATTGGTAGTGAAATGCCTTTAGTTGGTTGGTTAGTTGGTTGGTTTCAATTGGTTTGTGGATTGGTCTCAATTGGTATTGAAATGGTTTCAGTTGGTTCTGGGGTTGGTTTGAATTGGTGTTGAAATGGTTTCAGTTGGTTCTGGGGTTGGTTTGAATTGTCAATGAAATGGTTTCAATTGATGGGTGGGTTGGTCTCAATTGGTGTTGAAATGGTTTCAATTGATGGGTGGGTTGGTCTCAATTGGTGTTGAAATGGTTTCAGTTGGCTGTGGGGTTGGTTTGAATTGTACATGAAATGGTTTCAAATGATGGGTGGGTTGGTCTCAATTGGTGTTGAAATGGTTTCAGTTGGCTCTGGGGTTGGTTTAAATTGGTATTGAAATGGTTTCAGTTGGTTCTGGGGTTGGTTTGAATTGGTGTTGAAATGGTTTCAGTTGGTTCTGGGGTTGGTTTGAATTGTCAATGAAATGGTTTCAATTGATGGGTGGGTTGGTCTCAATTGGTATTGAAATGGTTTCAGTTGGTTCTGGGGTTGGTTTGAACTGGTGTTGAAATGGTTTCAGTTGGTTCTGGGGTTGGTTTGAATTGTACATGAAATGGTTTCAATTGATGGGTGGGTTGGTCTCAATTGGTGTTGAAATGGTTTCAGTTGGCTCTGGGGTTGGTATTGAAATGGTTTCAGTTGGTTCTGGGGTTGGTTTGAATTGGTGTTGAAATGGTTTCAGTTGGTTCTGGGGTTGGTTTGAATTGTCAATGAAACGGTTTCAATTGATGGGTGGGTTGGTCTCAATTGGTATTGAAATGGTTTCAGTTGGTTCTGGGGTTGGTTTGAACTGGTGTTGAAATGGTTTCAGTTGGTTCTGGGGTTGGTTTGAATTGTACATGAAATGGTTTCAATTGATGGGTGGGTTGGTCTCAATTGGTGTTGAAATGGTTTCAGTTGGCTCTGGGGTTGGTTTAAATTGGTATTGAAATGGTTTCAGTTGGTTCTGGGGTTGGTTTGAATTGGTGTTGAAATGGTTTCAGTTGGTTCTGGGGTTGGTTTGAATTGTCAATGAAACGGTTTCAATTGATGGGTGGGTTGGTCTCAATTGGTGTTGAAACGGTTTCAGTTGGCTCTAGGGTTGGTTTAAATTGGTATTGAAATGGTTTCAGTTGGTTCTGGGGTTGGTTTGAATTAGTGTTGAAATGGTTTCCGTTGGTTCTGGGGTTGGTTTGAATAGGTGTTGAAATGGTTTCAGTTGGTTCTGGGGTTGGTTTGAATTGTCAATGAAATGGTTTCAGTTGGTTCTGGGGTTGGTTTGAATTGGTGTTGAAATGGTTTCAATTGATTGGTGGGTTGGTCACAATTGGTGTTGAAATGGTTTCAGTTGGCTCTGGGGTTGGTTTAAATTGGTATTGAAATGGTTTCAGTTGGTTCTGGGGTTGGTTTGAATTGTCAATGAAATGGTTTCAATTGATGGGTGGGTTGGTCTCAATTGGTGTTGAAATGGTTTCAGTAGCTCTGGGGTTGGTTTGATTGGTTTGTGAATTGGTATTGAAATGGTTTGAATTGGTTCAATTGATAAGGTCCGAGTCCGAATTTCCAACTGGAAAATGAATTGGTTCCAAATGGTCAATGAATAGGTTCTTGGTAATTGAATAGATTCCAATTGGTAAATGAATTGGTAAATGAATAGGTTCTAATTGGCAAATGAATTGGTTCCAATTGTTTAATAAAATGGCCATTTTCAGTAGGGCCTCCTCCTCCTCCTTTTAGACGTGTTTCGATCGAGGTCCACAATAAATATTATTTTTTTTTGTAGCTTTTAGACCTTGTATATACCAAGTTTAGTCTTATTATCTTGTTCATTATTGTTTTTAGATCAAGCTAAACCCTCCTCTCTCTCTCATTCAGGGAACTCGACAAAACTGGCCAACTCGTGATTCGTGAATAAGGCCCATCGATCATTTAACAAAACCTGCGAAGAATGCCCCTCGGCTTCGCGTATTTCCAATGTGCACGTCGCCATTTATTTGAGTTCGAAAAGGCCGTTGTGGACGCCGTCCAACAGGACATCGACAACGGAACCTTGGTTGAACCCCTCCCCCTCGTTCGCCCGACCACTCGAATTACTCTCTCCAATGTCTATCCCGAAATACCCAAATATGTCCTTGTGAACAATCTTTCTTCCTTTTAGTCTCTCAGATTCGGCCCATCCCACTTGGTCTCAAGCAGAACAATCTCTCCCATATAATGTCCTTCCGCAGACAAGTTCATGTCCTATTTGCCCCAAACATCCTCTCTCTGATCACATCAATTTCACGTTCTCGGGTGTCAACCGTACCGTATTTTCCTCACAATGGAGTCGGTGCGGTGTTTCAACTGCGGCGAGTTCGGGCATGTCAGCCGCTCCTGCAAGAAGCGACGACCCCACGCTGACATTGACGAACGTGACCACGGTATCAAACAAACCAGACAACCCATTCAATCCTCCCCCAACCTTTGTCCACAACATATCCAGTGCCAAATATCCTCCAAAAAACCCAAACCCTCAGTTCAACCCAAGCCAGCTTCCTCAGCTGGGGCCGTCGGTCCTGCACCCGCTCCCACTGTCGCGGTCGGGTCACCCGCCTCCGTGAAAGCTGTGTCGATCCGCTGCCCCGGCCCCGCCCCCTGGTAAACCACCAGGACTGCTTTCTAAGACAGCCAAGCCAGCTGTGGCCGCCGGACCTGCGCCAAGTAAGGAAACTGGACCACATCTATTTCTGAAACACCCAAATCACACTCCAAACCTAAAACCCTGTACTAATCCCTCCAAGTTTACTATCCATTCAAAACCACCTGCGGAGAATCTTTCCGTTTGGGGATCACCCCTCGGCCGTCACGACTCTTCTCAGACATAATTGCCAAAGGAAAACCAACCCGAAGCAAATCGTCCTCGCCTCCACCTTCCAAACTTGTGAAACTGGCCCACAATTTCACCAAACAAACACCCAAACCCTCCATGATCCTCGAACTTGATGGCTCTCCCTCCCCTTCCCTTCCCCAGCCCTCGTCACCCATACACCCGTGCCCTCCTCGCCCGCCTCGACCGTCGCAGAACAAACACCGCCACCGACTCCGTGCTGTGGGAAGACACACAGACCGACGATGATTTCATCCCCTAGTCAATTTCACCACAAAAGGTCCCCTCACACACAAACAGATGATTAACTTTCTTGCTGAGGTAAATGCCAAAAAGAAAAAGACCCAGATCATCAGACAATTCACCTCTGACGTCCCGGGACTTGTAAAACAACTAAAATGTAACCCTTGCGAAACCCCATCCACTCCTACCAAAGAGCATGCAGCAGAGGGTGCAAAAATTGATCAGATCACTTGATATGTACACTCTAAAAATTAATTTGTCATTTTGACTAAAACAAATTGTCCAGTGATATGTCTCGTACGACTTATCTAAATTAGTCACAGAGTATTGATGACTAATGACTATAGATTAGTCAAGAGTCAGACTCAGACTAGAAAATATAGTCATATGACAAGAATAGAAATCTGCTTGATACGACTAATCTGTAGTCAAGCGACTTGCGCGATTTGTAACTGAATTTCTGAGTAATCACACTTTAGTCCAGACAATATCCACTGAATTAGCATTTTTTTGTGTCCGTTCTAGTGTCCTTAATGGTACACCATAATGTGTACATCTCCGGGTCACAATGGGGTCACAGCTGACTTGTATCTCACTCGTTGTGCAATTGGATCACAGGGCCAGTGTTAAGCTCCTTGCATCTACCACTGCATGATCATGCTCACACCTGCAAAAGAAACACACAGAGAAAAAATTTCTTTATTTGTTGCATATTATTTATTTTTCTCCTCGTTTTTTTTAACTCAAAATGTAATGTCCATATTTCAAAATCAACAAAATCGTGGAATGTTCTTAATCATGCAATAGTTCCCTTCCTATCTTTAGTATATTTAGTTTAGGAATTGGTACATGAATTGTTTGACACAACAAACTCACTAGTGTGTTGCAAAGAAATTGCACAACGACATGGCTTATACGTATCTATTAGGCCTACCGCATACGTTTTTGCAGCATAAAGATGTGCCTAAGTACAAGCATACAATTTTGTAAGAGTCTCACTCGGTATCTATAGGCTACAGCTTATTCTTTCTGATTCAACCCACTTCCCTCACAACCGTACTCTCATTTCATAACTCATGTCAATTAACAACTTCATACGAAATCATAGTTTTCCTACCTTCGTCATGGTTGAAATGGAGTTAGGAAGATGTCCGTTTAATGGCTGCCTGACAAACTGAGTGTAACATATCCGTATACACGTACGCCTAACAAAACATCATCGATGAGTCCCGCTTTTTTTAAACACATCAACGGCGGGAAAATAACAAACTTCATTAGTCAGAAGGAATATATGACTAATTTTGACAAGTATTCGATCTTTCTTCAGAGACATTGACTGCGCGTCATTTGTCAAAACCACCACTGATGGCTAATTTAGGTTAGTCAATGACTTTCTTATACACGTAACTAATGTACATTAGTCAAAATGACAACTTATTTTAGTCATCATTGACGGCAAATTAGTCTTCCATAACAGATAATTAGTCATTCAGCAATTACTAAACAAAGTTATTCATTTTGACAAACAAAGAGGCCTCAATGACGAATTAATTTTTAGAGTGTAATTGCTTCCTTCATCATGGAATGCATGTATTGCTTCTTTCTTACTTTGTTTATGGCCTTATCATTTCTCACATTAAATACTGGAGGATGCTCCACTGTATCCCGATGCGCCTCTTTTCAAGTTTATGTTCAAAATGTATGTAATCACCCCGATATTTCTTCACTAGCTTGGTGACGTCAATAAGCTAAAGTGGATTTTTGTTCTCCGGTAGAAATGGCCCCAAAACATATGAAAATGGCAAGTTCTTCGAAGAAACGAGAGACACATTCACATGTTGTAGCAATGTAACTCTACTTGTATTTACATCACCATAAAAAATGAAGAATGCTGGCATTATAGAATCAATAAAAGAAACTATAGATACATGTGAAGTTGTGCTCACGAGAGGGCGCACAACCAAACCCACAGTTATATAGGGTGCGCGCCTGCAATAAAATTCCCATCTTAGACACTAGTGCTAAATGCCCATACTTCAAAATTCATTTAAAAATACTCAGAACTCTCACAGGTACTCAAGCTGCACAGAAAAATGATGATCAACATGTCATCTTTCATTTTCTTTTCGATTTTTGGTGGGTTGACCATTGACTTTTTGAGATATTCTCACCCAAAGAAAAACACCCCTAAAACGAATGATGTTTCCCAAACTGGAAAAGTAGCCATTTTGAAAAAGAATCCCTCCACAACATGGCTAAATAGTGCCACTTTCCGGCCCGATTGCATCCAAAATGCTCAGAATTGGAATCTCCAAGTCCAGGCCAGAGGTTCAGTACCACATGTCTACAATTCCCCAATATCATGGCTCTCAGAACTCTCTAATATAGAATATTTTGAGGGTATAAGTTTTATTCATGAGCTCGGCAGACGGATTTTTGGCCTATTTACAGGCGTGCACCCATAGAAGGGTTTTGTAGACAGTTCGGGAGCGGGGCAACCTCGTCCCAAGTGCTTACTTTATTTCCAACCACGTTTCCAATAGTAAGCCCTGGATAGGAAACTTTCTTCCTGAAAGGGTACCCCCCATCTCCCTATACCCTATGCAAACCATAGACTATTGTTACGAAACACCCCCCCCCCCCTAAATATCTCAATAGAATTGCTGAGATTCTGGTAACACAATGACCAACACAAAGGAGCTAGGGGATTCCATCCGTCTCATTTCGTGCTACATATGCCAGGAACAGTTGGCATCTCCTGAACGTTGGGTAATGTGATGCACAAATTAGAATGAAAAGTGTTATTACTTAATTCATTTTGTAACGTACTGTTGAAATGATTATCTTTTAATATCAAAATCTTACCATTACGATATATAGGTCATTTTGCATTGTGACACATACAACATTCATGAACTCTATCATGACTAAATCGATAATACTCATAATTTTGTTTTGAAATTATACGCCATTATTTTTAAGGCAACGAATCAATTATTTTGACAGTAAACGACCATGTATTATAGTTTTACGACAATTTCAGATTTTTATAATTTATTCAATATACTACAGAGGGAAATGCAACGGATTTGTATTAAATGCTTTTAAATGTACTTGACAGTGTACTTAACGTTTGGTTTACACTGCACAAGTATTAGTCTATAGTATTATTCAGTTCCAGTAACAAACAAAATCACAAATGAGCGAGAGGTTCCTTGACATTGTTTTTGAAATGTACACATTTTGGGATCATATTTTTAAAAGATGTGATTTGATAACGTTTTGAAACATTTTGGTTGGAGATATGCGCATATTCATTCCCACCCCCTGAGCGAACCATATGACTTCTTAGCCCAGTCCAAGGACAAACAGCCAACGTGTTGTACAAACGAATGAAAAGACTAAAGGAAATGCAGCTCCCACTTAACTGAGCTGAAAATAACTTTAAATACCCCGATGAAGGGCAAAACCCAATGTTGACTTTTTGTCGCAAATTCAATCTATATATATAATAGAACTTCGTTCCAATTAAACATCGCGACGATGTATATTTACCCGGTTCGTAAGTTGGAAAAATCTTATTGGAATTCAAATCTTAGTGGTAGTAAACATCACATGAAATAATTACGTCTGGCTTGCTGTCATGTAGAAAAAAAAATTAAATTACTTCCAACGATCGGTAAAGAGTTCTATTGACGAAATCGTGTTTCATAGTCAAAAGGTTGTGAATGTTTTTTTTTCTTCTAAATGTGTGAAAGTAAATGATCCTATTTGTTGTTCAGTATCTTGCACTAGTCTATTGTTTTTGCGGCGGACTCGTGAGGAATCAGCTACAGATTGATCTGCAACTTTCATCAATCTATCGCTGTTGATGGATTATTAAACAATAATTAGAGGGAACTAAGACGAATGAAAAAATCGCCAAGCACAGAAAGAATTACGGAAATAAGCTTTCACCAGACTAACTTTACGACCACTGTTCTGAGAAAAAAATACGGTTGGAGTTCACAGCGAAGTTAGTTGCAATTGACCCAACGCCGGAAATCAAAAGAAAACATGATTTTTTTTACTATAACACAGTCGGTGATATTTTATGTGACACCAAAAGGATGAACCACTCAATCATGACTAAATCAGTGGATAACGGAAAAAATATCGATAATTAACATGTACTGCAAACCCAAGTTTATCAGTAGAGTGTTGTGCCATCGTGTTGAGTCGGTTCTCAAGCTTTAGGATTTTTCGAAAAAAACACAAGGCCAATGCCCCCTTGAGGCCCATCGTAAGCTGTGGACTCCGTCAAATGAAGCGAAACAGCTTGCTTATTAAACTGGACCCTTGGTGGAAGAGAAAGCACCCCATTGTCAAACCCAAAAGACTTTTGTAGACAGATGAATGATAATTACATTGTATGACGTATCAGCCCAATTATTAAATTGTTATAGAGAGTTTTTGTTGTTGTAAAAGAGAACGTTTGGTGAAAGAAAGTTTGCAGATACTATAAGTTTGTGCATTTATCCAACCATTCCTTTAAACAAAATACAATGTATTTCATAGATTTTACGGACACCACGGCTGGATCACCGGTATCTCCCGCTGTAGTAAATCCGTTTAAGGAACCGGTTTGAACGTCTTGCATTGAAATATTATGCAGATAACTCGTCGACCAAGTGGTTCAGGTATGTGGTACATAACACTGATAAGGATATATCAGCTTGTCCCCTCCTTTGAGCACAGTAACTGGTTAATAAACACTTCAAGTTCAAGAGGAGATTAAAAAGGGCAAACTTGCTTTCCTGTATCGTCTAGTCTGTGTTGAAGTGATGGAAGATAGTATAGATATGGCACATAGATACACACAGACAGTTTCCCGATATTTCGCTCATACAATCCTCTGGTACATGGGTGCAGTTAGCACGCTGTTTCATTGTGCCAACATTATCAAATCAAGTGAAGACGCCGGACAGGAAGAACACAATTATCCGAAATCTGTACTTGTGCCAGCGGATATCGCGATTGCACCTTTGAAAACCACCAGATGAGAACAACCTCTCAAACACATGAAATTGGTATCCTTCAATCCAAAAAAATACACTGAGACAAGAACTGGTCCCTTCCAAATAACAAAGCAGCGCAGGATAAATTGAGCTAGTTTTATCACGTTTAAAGTGCAAAGAGTGGCTGGCGACCTGTGCATCGATCGGTGAATCACAAACTCTGGCTACGTATCCACACCGAAAGGCAAATTCTATCTTGATACGGGAACTCAGCTTTATACATTCTTCGATAACACGAACATTGGGAGAGATCCAGGAGAGTTGAGCCACAAGGAGAGATGAGCCACCCCCTAAAATCCCCACTTGCACTAAAGCCAAAGCGCCCTCTGTTGGTAGTGTGCAACATAACTTTCCTTTTAGTTAAAGCAGGCAGATGGATAGCAGCGCCATAGAGAAAAGGTGTAAAAAAGAGAGAGCTAAATTGCACTAAAAAGTTGACTTTTGAGTTACAGGTAAGACCCTTTCTATTACTCACGTTAGCAATTACTTTCATAGTAATGTTTGCAATATGTAGCATATACATTGTAGTTTCATTATGGTGATTTTGATTGAATTTGATCCAGCCGTTATATAATAATGGAAATCAAGTCACATGCCAAAATGGCCGACCTAAGAAGTTGAGCTACTGATCATAAGGCGGTTTGATCCATACGGGACAACTCTCGCCCGGTGGGAGGCTCAACTCTCCTGTTTCCAATTAAACTAATACTTTCTTATGATAAATTTTTCTTGACCACAGTGCCGCAGGGATACAAGAGGAAAACACACCGAGGGAGTGATCCAGAGTTGGTTCAATGCACAGCACAAAACTTCCTTTGTAAGAGTCAGGCTCCTCGGTTCCAAGCATTGAGAGCATGGAAGAAGTTCGACATGCTCTTCATCCCCATCCGCCAAACATCCTGTCGAAACTGTCTTCGTTGTCCGTATTTTTGTCAACGTTGCTAGCAAAAGGAACTGAGTTGTTGAACTTAAACATGCTGTCACTGCAAGAAATCTTGGCTTCTTTTATCGCATCGATAACTGGAGGTTTCTGCCTATCACAGAAAGTGACCAGGAGTAGTATGTTTGGGGAGTTGTCTTTACCGAAAACGGAAAGGATGGAATCAAACACATACCGCTGTGTGGGGGTGAGGCGAAACTGCGAAGACTGAACAACGAGGCATATAGCGTCTATGTGATCTACGTTGTGAACCTCGGAATGAGAGAAGAAATCGCATATCTGATCAACGATGGCTCTGTCACGCTCAATACCTCTTGTGTCTCCAAAGCCTGGCGTATCGATGATTGTCAACGTGTAAGGAACGTTGTGGTGTTCGTTTCTATAAATAGCTCTACCGCACTCAGCGGACTTTCTAATAGCTGACACTCCTGCCTGTATGGAGAAAATGATAATAAAGCTAGGCTTCTATTGAATTTGTGATGAAAACGAAACAAAACTAAATTATGTATAGGCCCTCACATTATTATGCACAGATAGGTACAGTGAAAATCCTTTACTGTGGGAATTTTTGTGTACAGAATGAAAAATGACCACTTTTACGTTATTGGCATTTTCTCAGCAACCCAAAGTGGTACTTTAATGGTTTGTTCAGTATTTGAAAGAAAAAGCTCTCTGCTTAATCTAATACCAAAAACATAAAAATCTACAAAACCCGGCTTTGTACCCGGAATTCAAAATATCGCGTAAGACTGTGTTTACAACATTACAACAAAAGAGAACGGATTTTCATTTCCAAAAGTTATTGTTAATTATATTTGATCTTAAATCGTTTGTGATTTTGACGCCTGATGGCGTCATGATGACGTTGCCATTTTTTCCTCACACCTTTGGGCAGGAGTTCAAGTTCAAGAATATTTGATTTGATTTTTATGTCCATAGTTCGAATTCGCCTTACTTTAACCTTCTGGTAGCCCCGGAAGTAGAGGTCAAGTGACTTCACGTACCCAACATTTTTTTTACATATTACTTTGTGCAATGGGAGTAGATATGACAGTGACCTGGATTAATGATTTTTTTCTTCGTAAAAAAATCCAATTTGATACACTAGTGAAGAATCCCTTAACCGTGCGAGCTGCCATCGTTATATTTTACCTGTAATCCATTACAGTACCAAACTTTACAGTACCAAACTTTTCAGTATGATGCTGCATCTGTGTTACATCCGTGTCACGGTCTAACATGGGTACTTTATCCCTATGTTATTTTTATGAAAAGGAACAAGCCACATTTAGAAAAAGCACTGAATCAAGTGTGGATTTGTGATTTCTCGCGTCCTACATTTCTTTCTAAAAACGTTAACATGAAATAACTCGAACAAAATGATTTCAAACGGTTAACATAATTAGTCAAATAAATCCATTTCTACAGGGTGAGTAAAATAAAAAACAGAAACCCAAATTGCAGGACCAGTTTTTGAATGAAGTTTTGCCTGTAAAATCTTGGTTATGGAAGCCCAGTCATTATGCTTTCTTTTACAAGAATCATTCAAATCACTCATGTACTTTTCAAGTTACGGAATTTTGAACACAAGCACCATTTAAAGTTCGTCCACGGATCACAAAAAAAGGAAGTGTTAGCAAAACAAAAACAATTCTTATAGGGATGCATGTGAACATTAAGTAAGATATTGAGACAAAGCATTTCTGACTGTACCCGAAAGATTTTTTAATAAAAATTGATTACAATCATATATGACACAACAGACATGGACACCGGATAACAGCAACAAACTGCAGCTTTGTTTAGACTAATCTGCCAAAAAACGGCTGACTTTAGCAAAATATAATTTGATAACAAAGTAAGAGGAAGACTCCCTGATCCTCCGAAGGGGAAGACTATTAAATCTGTTTCAGCAATACATGTTGTATGTTATATCTGAATAGGAGTGGATGCATCCAGACCTCATCATGAACAGGGACCGGACCAAGAACCACCGTTGACGGGTCCGTACCAACAGGTCGGTAAAAAGACAAAGACATTTCGAAGGGAGTTCACGAAACAACAGGCAGTTACGTTCAGTTGTTGCCTGGGGTTGACCAAATGTTCATTATACACTTAAGTACAGTTACAATTGTGGGTGGGTATAAGTTACTTACGCAGCTCTGGAAGTGCCATCCGACTTGTTCAGATACTTACTTATTTTATCACAGGGTGACGACATATTACAGGCGAGATGACAACATCCTGAGATGATTTATTATGGGATGACGACATACTGAAAGTAGGATGACGACATCCCGAGATAATTTATTGAGGGATGACGACATCCTGAAAGTAGGACAACGATATCTTGATATATTTTATTATGGGATGACGACATCTTGAGATAATTTATTAGGAGATGACGACATCCTGAAAATAGGATGACGACATCCCGAGGCATCAAATACTATATAGTCAGGCAGCTTAGGCCAGCTTTTGGAATGGATGTGGGGTGTGGACATTTCCGGACAAAAGCGCCACATTTTCCATACATGCTCCTTAGTGCCTTAGCTTGCAATTTTTGATAGGAACCAACCTATCCAATAACAATATGGCGGCCATCTTGTATTTTAAAGATGACTGCCATTGAAAACCTATTTTGCCCATATCTCATCTTCTAAGCCACTTAGGATCAAAGTTTTGGTGTCTAAACATGCATTTTTAGGGTCAAGGAATGCAACTGTCACATTGGAATAGTGTCAAATGGTTTGTTTGTCCGGATACAGTATTGTGGCCATCTTATTTTTGAGGATGGCCGCCGGCATTGAAAACTACATGTATTACATCTTTAAGCCACTTAACATTGAAATCTTAGTGTCTAACATATATTTTCAGGGTCAAAGAACGCAACTGAACCATTTGGGTTAACGCTAAACGGTTAATTTGTCCAGATACATTGCGGTAGCCATCTTGGATTTTGAAGATGGCCCGAACCTATATCTACTGAAAGTGAAAAATGAGTGGAGCTATTTCTGTGTATCTGTCGGTCGCATATGATACTGTAACCCACTGCCACCTCCTGAAAAAGATCTTGAAGTTGACCCAATACCTCGCATTTACGGATCATATCGGAGCCCTTCTCAAAGACAGATGCTTCTTTGTTGTTCAGAACAAAACAAAAACGCTGAGACAGCAAGAAAACGTTCTACCTTAAGGCACTGTGGTAGCTCCGTGGTTTTATAACGTCTACACAAAACAAATCACAATTTAATAACTTACCTCATCACTTAGCCGTCTCTATACTATGAGCGCAATCATCTCTATGCCAATCTCGCTAAGACCCAATCTGCTCTTTCCATCTGCGAAGCCAACTGACCCCTTAACAACAAATGGTTTGGAACACCATTGGCGCCTTGTAGCCATCATGTCTACCATAGGGTGACCCTCCATCGTATCCTGTCATTCAAGTCATCCAAATTTGGTTCCCTGTAACAACATCATAAAGAAACTGAACAACCTCCAAAACGGGAGCCAAACCACAAACCCTAAGATGAACCGTTTTGGCTCCTTGCCATTGTTCAGCAGAGTATGCGTGCCCCATCTGGGAGAGATCAGCCCATACCATGAAACCTGACCCAGTCTTAAACAACATGCAGTTTGATCACTGGATGCTTGAAACCCACCAACACAAGTCATTTGCACCAGCCTCGACTCCAGGGGCGCGTGCTCGTTCCTTACACTAACCCCTGGATGTGATGATGACGTAAATGACGCTGAATGGCTATTCACAGCGTACTGTGCGCGCATTTCGAAGATTGCATGCCGGGCGCATAGATATAAAACTTAAAAAACTAGATCGGACGAGCGTATGATACGCGCGTTTTGACAGGACGCTGCCATTGGTCACGTGAATAGGGTCAAAAATTTAAAGGCGCATTTCTTCGGCATGACGATCACTTGTACTCCATCACTGCTTGAAAATGGTGGCAATCTGTGCGGCAGCAAAGTTCAACTAAGACGGAGAAAGGGACCCAGAGGACAGTCTCTCAAGAAGTTAACATCATGTGTGAGTAACTTAATACACAGAATTTATCTCTTGAGAGTACATTTCGAACAAGACAGCTTTTCTAAAAATTAATTCAATATAGGCTTCGTTACGCAATGCCAAATGGGCATAAATCATAAGAATGGGTGTGGAGAAAAATCCCCCGTGTGTGATCCAAAGGATCCCCCGAATTTTGTAGTAACCGCGCAGGGCCTACTTAAAATATTTTCAGGGTATTGTTTTAAAAGTTAAGATGGTACTCCTGATCCTGAACATCGAATAACAATTATTTCTGGCCTAACATTACTCTCCCCTCTCCTGCTTTTCAATAATAGTCCGACTCCGTGGGGGGAACGAGGATTGGGAGTCACTTTTTGTTGTGGGATGTGGTTGATTAAAGAAAATGCACCATTCTCCTAGTTTGAACAAATCAATGAGAAATATTCCAAATGGCAGCAAATGGAATCCAGCAAGGCACGATCGTCTTTGCAGCGACCATTTCCCTGCAGAGTGCTTCAAGGTGGAATGGGGGAACACGTCTGCGTGTCGATGCCGTACCGTCAATCTTTGAAGACTACCCGACTCCTTTGAAGCCTATAAGTATTACAATGAGCCCTGGGGCCAGGATAGGCTATCGATAATTACTGTCATGTATTTAAAGGCCTATCATGTGCTTTATTTGTTTTATTTCGTAGAAAGACTACAGTCTCGTGTATGGACTTCAGAACGAGAGAGAAAAGCTGCCATTTGCAACGGCAAGGAAAGAACCGACCCAAGCCCCCGTCGAAGATATTGCTTCAGTGCATGGCTGTACCGGCAAAACAAACATCAGCGATAGAGCATGCATACAGTCTACCACCAGAAATGGATCTACCCTGGAAGTATAGCAGGAAGGCTATATAATCCAAGCTTGAACAGGAAAACAGACAACTCCGGCAGGAATATCGAAGATCATGTCGAAAAAGATCTTATCATCCGTCAGAGAGGTGGGAAAGGCCTGTAAGAGGAGCAACTTGTTACTCCAGAGATGGCCGACCAGATGGAAACACAGTTTCCTATTCTGCAATTGGAAGTCACTTTGCCGGAGCTGGGAAAATGCGCCTTGCTCAACGAATCACAATCATAGTGAACAGATGAAGAAGTTTGCACTGCTTGACAAAAGCGTACATCTTCGTCAGAAAGAAGATTGCACTGCCGACTGTGCGTACAGTGAGGAGATAGCTGGTCACGCATGCATAACTGGGCCTCGCGTGGACCATAGCTAAAATTTAACAAGTTTCGCTTAGTATTTCGTTATCGTCTTATTGTTGCTCCTCAGAAATTGAAAGATTGAATAGCCCTCTGTTTGCGTTCATGCATATGAGGAAGATATATTGGATTACTTATTCTGGTTCATAAATTTATATGGGAAGCAATACTCACCTGCTGGTAGTTGCATAGGCTAGACCTTCACATAAATATTCGGATGGTGACAACCAAATGATTTTTTTTTCATGAGCAATGATATTCTTGACATCTTGATTAATGGATATGGATATGGAACTGCCATTTCATCAGATTATTTATTAGCTACCGAGTAAGGTTTCATAGTGTTTATTACCTAAAAGTTATTTAAGTATTCGTTTGTTCAGTACTCACAACAGATGGCCAGAGACTTGTTTTTGTAGTCATCCATTCATTTCAAATGTAATGTTCCTATTGAGGTTAGCAGTATTAATTGATGGCCCATTAAAAATCATCTGTCAGGTGACATGGCTACCATCTGTAAATAAAGCTATTATTATTATTAAAGCAACGCAATATTTCGAGTGCCCATTTTTATCGTTGCTCATTTACAAAATGATTTTCTGTTATTTCATTTTGATGTTGGTAAAAGTAAAAGTTTATGTTTTGTCTAATAGGCAAGTATAACGGTTGATTTTTATTGCACATTTTTAAAAAAGAGGGGAAAATCTCATGAAACAGGTTGACATTTAACTACGCTTTTGACATTTGCATTTGTTAAAGATATAAGAACACAATGTGGCTACTTTTCGGTACAAATTAGTATTCTTGGCTGAAAATCAATTACCTTCAACACAGTCGCCAATTTGGCCCCAAATAAGACACAGAGGCAAACTCATGTGTAACTTTTCAAAGGAATATGAAATGTCACATTGTCAAAAATCGTAGTTAAAAATGTCAACCTGTTGTTAAGAACTTAGAGCGCTAACTCCTCATTCTGCGCGCGGAGACGCTTCTGGGCGCAGATATTTTGAATTCATGTGCGTGTTTGTAGAACATAATGAAATTAGATGTATTGAATTTTGAAAGTGTATTATGCATGCAACGCGCAAGTAGAACATACGCAAACAACTTAGGTGCGTCATTGACGGTAAAAAAAACGTGACGGCAAAAAGCATCTGCAGCGAATACGCGCACGTGTTGCGCTGTTTGCGTACAGCAAAATGACATACTCATTATTTTGCTGATCGTGCGTTTCGGTTTTGGGCGTATTGGCTCCGATAACGCGCCGGTTTGGAATACAAACGCCGATATGTGCAAATAGCCCGTACAAAAGCCGTACAAAATTTCAAGGTCTCCATAGGTTTGAGCACAAACATGGATGCGCCCAGCAGGCATTACTTTGTACACGAAGTTGGCGCTCTACTATAATAACAACGGCGGAAAACCTCCCAACAGCAGCTGGTGCTACGTACATCGACATGGGTTCGATGGAAAACAATCAGCCGCTTGAGAACCAGGACTAACCAATCACAGACCAGCTGCACCCGATTTCACGTCGCAACTCGCGACGCGTCGTATCTTCCATTTCACGAAAGTTGCGATGTGTTGAACCCGTCGTAAGTTCCTTGACAACGGCTTAAAACACGTCGCAAGTTAAGACGTGTCTAGTGGTCGTCGCAAAATAAGAAGAGTCATTTCTAAGCCAGTTTTATGCCATAAACATTACATTAACGAGATTATAATACCGAGGCAATGTGTGTAAAGTTGTAAATAGAAAATTCATTGAATAATTATGAATTAGACCGGAATATTAGAATTGAAATTTCAAAGTAGCTATACAGTCCAATGAGAGTTTTTTTTTTCAAAATTGCATCGCACGGCCGCCATTTTGTTTTACGTTTTAACAATTTTCGAGCTGAGATCCGACGACTCTTTGTTGAATATCAGACAACTATTTACTGTACGCTGACTAAATACATAAAACAGTCACCGAGTTGTGCTATAAATACACCTACGACGCGTTGCACTTACGACGTGTTTTGTGAAATGGATCGCAGGACGCGTCGCAGCTGCGACGCATCGTAGAGATACGACGCGTCGCATCGCTGCGATGCATCGTAAGTTACGAAGAGTTTGATGAAATCGGGTGCTGCCTTAATCAAATGGGGCTACAAAACCGGTTCAGCTGCATGTAGTTGTGGAGAGGCAGAGTTGTATCACATCCTGTAGAGCCAGAGACTGCCCATGTTCAAAGATGGCATTGACCCAGTAAATAGGACGGTATTGGGCCGATACCAGCTAAATATGGGTTTGTTGTGCCGGACCATACAGTTAAAACGGCACAAGACCAGAAGCGGGCTAATGCTTGCTCGATTGCGCCAAAACGGTTCTGTGTTGTCGGGTTTGACGTCTCGTGTTGGTTTTTTTGTGTTTGGCATACGTCACTTAACACTTCAATACTTGTTTGGCTGTAGTGAAATACTTCTGTTTTCAAGTTATATTCAATTATCATTGCATTTATGGTAACACCGGAAGAAAGAGTCAAATGGCTTGTACTTCACACTAAGTTTACAACATTTAAACAAAAGAGAACGGTACTTATTTCAAAAAATTATATTTAATAATAGTTGACCTTAAAATCTTTTGTGATTTTGACACCTGATGGCGTCATGATGACGCTACCATTTTCCCTCACATCTTTGGGCCAGAGTTCAAGTTCAACTTCAAGAAAATGTGGTTGGTTTGATTTGATTTTCATTGCCCATAGTCTGAATTCCAAATGAATAACAAATCTTTTTAAGAGAAAAGAAGAAGTAAAGAAGAAGAAATTAAAAAAAAAAATATCCACTGAGAGTCGAACTCGCACCTCAGGATTGGTAATTCAACGTAGTATCCACTGCACTACAGCAGTGACTCGATCGATGTGGTTGTTGTAAAACATTATATTATTGCATATCTATATATGCAATATTATACTAGAGAGCATGTGGTATGGAAAAAAATCGCGCGTGGGATTGATAGGAGCAAGTGGATGTGCGTAAAGGGCGCCCGCTACGGCGAATCGCTATTCCCCTCAGTGGACCGGGTGAGGGTACATAAACCGCAGCGCTAATTATGAATATATCGAGCTGCAGCTAAATCCACTTTCATAGCATAGTCCCCCATATTGTGTAAAGACTGCCCTTTTCCGTTCAAATGCCTTTTTTTTCACCAGCGCTTACCCACAATATTTGCCAATCTAGAGTGCCCTTCTTTGTGTTAACATTTAAGTACCCTTTTTCTGAACAATGGCCTTTTAAAAAACAACTTCGTGCTTTTGTGTGTGTTAAGGCATTGGCCGTTACAGGTGCTTTTTATTTCGCGCATGTATCGCCCTGAAAGCACCATATATTGTCCAAGGTCCGGGGAAGAAAAACATGTCTACATTTAAGCATGGATGTGCAAATGCCCTTCTCAAGAACTTTTACCCCCCCCCCCCCAAAAAAAGGACCTTGCTACGCCCCTGCATAGACCTTCGGGATAACTTTGCGCAATTCCCAAAATTACCTAAAATACTCACAACTCTGCAAGGTATTGAAACACTTATCAAATTAAAGATTATTTCATAATAATCCGATGACTTTTGAGAGAAATGACATGCAAAGATGATCACCCCTAAAAGAAGTCCATTGATGCCTGCGCTCCATTGCAAAATAAAGCAGTCTTAGGGCCTAATTTCATCCGAATTCCACAGAAGTACGAGCTCACAGACCTGCTGTTCTCGGCTTCCACCTTTTTTTGTTTAGATTCATGGTCCACAAATGCTCTAATAGCTACAACAAAAAAAGAAAAAAGAAAAAAAGAAAAAACAAACAAACATAAACATAAAAGCAAAAAACAACCCACCCCACCTTTTTGTTGCAGTCATGCAATATCATATTGCTTAATTAGCTTTAATCCTATTTATTTAAACACATAGAGGAACTACATTTGACTATTTTTTTTCGAAAGTGTTGGTAGTTGCATGATAAAATGATGACTAAATGCCTACTTGTACACGTACATGTACATAGCAGTTTTTAAATTGTTTTGCCCCTAATTATCTCAAGTAAACAAAATCCTGAATGAGGTTAGTTAGCCGGTTTTCGGATTCTTGCGATTAGAATTTGACTTCAGTAATGGCTCCTGTTATTGCTGAAGTGTTTTCCTTCAATATTTTACCCAATTCATGTATCTGTTTCACAAGTAAGGATATAGGGTCTGCCACAGTTTCTTGTTTTTTTTATGGGGAGCTGCTTGCTCGGAACTGTCAGATGGAAGGTCAGGTGGAAGGTCAGGTGGAAGGTTTGCTGTATACTCGATTGAAATGAGACCTTTCTCATGCAGCTCATTTAATTTGGTTTGAAGTGTCGGGTAGTCATGAAAATCATCGATGAGTACACAGTGGCGTAGCCAGGAATTTTTCAGTGGGGGGCGCTGGGGGGCTGGAACATTTCATGGGGGGCGTCAAGCAGGGGCGTCAATCGCTTCTCAAAAGTGGGGGGGGGGGGGGAAAAACCTTGATCATAACTGATGCAAGCGCGAAGCCCTTACGGCGTGGGGTTCGGGGCCCACTTAAGGGCCCCGAAAAAAATGGATTCTAGATGTTCTGTGGTGTGATTTGAAGCAATTTCTTACGACTTTCCTCCATGCTTTAACTAATATTTTCATGGCAAAAGATAATTATTTGAACATCCTTTTTGAGGTTGTAGACATTGAATCAGCTATCGGTATCCTGAGCTATTGGCGTGGGGTTCGGGGCCCGCTTAAGGGCCCCGAAAAAAAAATGGATTTTCGATGCTCTGTGGTGTGATCAGAGGCAATTTCTTACCACTTTAACCAATAATTATCTTGGCACAAAAGATAATAATTTAAACATAATTTTCGAGGTTTTCTCAGCTAACGGCATAAGAAAATGTTGTGAACATTGTTTTCGAGGTTGGAGTCATTGAATCAGCTACCAGAATTCTGAGCTATAGGCGTGGGGTTCGGGGCCCGCTTAAGGGCCCCGAAAAAATTTGGATTCTAAATGCTCTGTGGTGCTATCTGAGGCAATTTCTGACCACTTTAACCAAGATTTTTTTAAGCAAAAGATACATTGTAGTACATAATAGGGCCCCTGGCGTCATGTAGATCAATGATAATTTTTTTAGAAACTCGAAATCTCGGGGGGGGGGGGACGGGCGACAAGGTTTCATGGTGAAGTGATAATTTCCGCAAATTTTTAGAAAAACGAAGCTGGCTGATTTTAGCAGTTCATTGGCTTTTCCAAAAACGCACCTCGCAGCAAGGCTTATAGCATATCTCTGTTTATTTATACAACATAAATATATAATTCATACAAAATGATTAATCTTAGAAAGCGTGCTAATTGCTTTTCCTTTTGAGGACAACAACGAGGGATATTAAAGCTAAAATAACTCCATGATAGAACTTACAAGTCCAACAGACGCCGAGCTTGTAATTTTGAAAAGTACGGCGTTGTGTATGTTTTGGCAAATAAGTGTTCAGCACGTAACAGTTTATACTCGTCGCCAATGTTGTATCCTAGTATATTTACCAATACCAAGGAGGAGTCGCACTGGAGTCGCACAGTTGAACCGCCTGGGGAAAGGGTTGACACGGAAGACAAACCACATGTACACAGGTGTAGGTTCATGGAACGACTGACTGTACTGGGTCGCATGCAGCAGGCAGCATGGCCCAAGTCACGCCTGACTGGTTTATTACGTAATGTGCACACTGGTCACAACAACATTTACATGAAGCTAAGAATCATTGTTTGTATTGTGCATGTGAATCATTTAATCATTTACATTCTACATATAAGAAAACTCAACTTGGCTTCTATACATTTGTTTGGTTGCTAAAAAAATCTCCTGGATTAAATAAGTCAACGAAAACAAATATTTCTATTCAAAATCTATTACTAGGATTTATAATTTGAACCAGAGTTAAAACAACAAATGTTTCATTTTTCAAAGAGTAATCTTTCGTCCTCTACAATTGCAATCACATCAGCAATCAGTTTCATTTCAAAATCAAATTTAAAAACTCGCTTATCTCTTCAACCCTTATAAGGTGCCACATAATGGGTCTCACATTTCTCATAAACTTCATTTACCTGTCTTTAATAATAGACATAATTTCCAGCGCCTTGAGTACCTAATTGTAGGTAGATACGTGCGCTTTATAAGACTCCAGTATTATAGTGTCTCATACAAAATGAGAAAAGTTCATTTACTTAACATCTGAATAATAGTTATATTAATACTCAAAAAAAGAATATTTGAATGACTTTTTAGAGTATAACTTGTGAATCAGTGTAAATGCTCAAAATTTGTGCAAAGAGTGAACTGTCATCTCGTAGTTTAAAGAATTTTTTAAATAATTTTTTTGTGTACATCAAATTTTTAATATTATTATACACTTTTTAGTTTCTTATGGTTACAATTATACGTACATCCCACTGTCACATTAAAAAGTCATGTATAGGAGCATTAGTAAATAACCAGAAAGGGACGTACCGAATTAAAGAGAAAACCTTGCCAAAAGTCAAGATAGGACTGGTACCAAAGACCCTGATTTATAATTTACACCACAACTAAAAGAACATATTTTTCAAAGAGTAATCTTTCGTCCTGTACCAATCACATCAGCAATAAGTTTCATTTCAAAACAAACTTTCAAAAGTCTATAATTTCTGCTAAAATGAGTAGTAAGAGTTCATTAACTGAATATTTTGAATACTACATTTTTAAGAATATTTGAACAATCGTAAATGCTCCGAAATTTTGTGCAAAGTGAACTGTGATCTTGAAATTTGAAGAATTTTTTTTTTTAATATACATTAAATTTTGAATATATACTTCTTTTTAAAGTGTAATTATTTATACTCCCCTCTGTCACATTAAAAATGCACATAGGAGAATTAGTAAATACCAAGAAACTGACTTACCGATTTGAAGAGATAACCTTGCTCACAATCAAGATACGACTGGTTCTAAAGTATAACTGGTGAACAATTATTAATGCTCAAATTTTGTCGAAATTGAAATGTGATCTAGAAATTTGAAGTTTTTTTTTTCTTTTTAAAAATATGTACTTGAAATTTTGAATATACACACTTTTTAGTTATTTTTAAAATTATACTTATATATACATTCCACTGTCACATTTCAAAGGCACATAGCAGTATTAGTAAATACCTAGAAACGGACCTACCGAATTAAAGAGAAAACAATGCTCGAAGTCCAGATAGGATTCGTACCAAATACCCTGTGAAATTATTCCGCCTGAATGGAGAAAAAACCACTTCACTGAAGATGTTGTTAAAGTATGAACCCGCAGGCACACTTTTCACAATTGTAATCAGCAACGGAATCAAGGTAAGAGACCCAAACATGTGCAAATGTTTTTCTCTATTTTTCATGAATATATATCAGTCACTGAGCTAAATCTTAAACGGGTAATTTCTTATGCACCGTACTTAAGATTCTTGAGCAATGTTATCGCTTTAAATGAAAAACATGAACAAAACGCAGATGATGGGCCTGCAAGGAAGAACTGGTTGTTTTCCCGTATGGAGTACAATGCATTTTATAGGCTATCCTTCACAATGGATTTCCATTCGATAAAGCAACAGTTTCCGGTATGAATTGTGTGTCTTGAGATTTAGGATTTCCCAGCGTCAAAATGTATCGATGCAAAGCAGCAAACTGTTTTTATTCATGAAGCGTCCGATCGATGACACTACCAGTTCATTGTTGTTAATCCTGACATCGAAAGGCCCACATTCAGGCCCTGTTCATAGGCTGATGTCTAGTCGCGCCGCACAGGTTTCTCAGACTCCTGTCATCATGGGCAAGTCAGGAAATAATTGGAGTTTTTGTTAAATTTCTTTCTTTAAAATCACAGTTCCGGATTACAACATTGTAGATTCTTTTATAATGTCTTTAAGTCAATTTGCCCCTAAAATTAATGCAAAGCAAAGAAATCTTTTAACTTCATTAGCTGAGATGACCGTATTCAAATGATGACAATATCTTCATCATCACAGGCGCGGCTCTAAAGGGGGCGCCTGGGGGTTAATAGCCTCCCTATAATTGTGTCTAGCTCGCCCCCGAACCCCCCCCCCCCCAAAAAAAAAAAACCAATCCACAAAAAGGTGACTTCACATGCGAACGGTCTTCCGTAAAAATAGTCGTGAGAAGGGGGCATTTGTACCCTATAAGGTAATATAGTGTGCATGATTGTAGGATTTTATCCGCGCGCCCCATTGAAAATACATGCCCCGCCTAATTGATTTTCGGAGGCCTAAGTATGCGGAGAAAATAAACGGTCTACATTTCAGCACGCCTCAGTCTCCGCGCCTGTTTGCAAGTAGGGAGGCTGTGTCAAGACTACTAGGGGTTGTTTTGGTAAACACTTGTTGAAACACCTGAAAGGACATCGTCACAGCTCATGGATATTCAAATGTGATTAGCACAATGTGAAACCTCTCAAATGCAAACAGTGCCTTCCCGTAGGTATGGGAAGCCTTGGGAACAATTTGAATAATCAGGTGGTGTGACGATGTCACATTGGTTGTTCTCGAACAGTGCCTTCTCGATATAGACCTTGATTTCACCAATAATTAACTCACCATCGTCAACTGCATCCTCTGCGTAGCCAGGTGTGTCAGGCGGCTCGGTAGTCTGGATTCCAGCCATCTGTTCTTCCCTTGTCTAGGACGCACTAACCCGGTCTACGGCAATTTCATCTCCTGACTGATGATGATGGCTGGGGCGTTTCTCTCGCACTCGCCTCTTGAGAAACCACCCCAGACAAACTATGTGTTGTACAGTTTTGAATAAAGACATGTATAGATGGGTGGTATTTGGGCACCAAAGTGTCCCTACCAAAATGGTTTTTAAGGCGCAGTTTTGTTTACATTTTTAGTTCAATATTATGCCCATGGAATTATAGCATCTTCGATACAGGTTGTGGTCTATATGTTGAGTTGGTAAACTTCACTCAAGAATTTTACACCTACTTTTGACCTTATGACTCGTCGGCATGAAGTGGATGTGGAAATAACCTAAGTAAATTGCCTTAGTCGTCCGTGAAGTGCTTGGATGCACTCCACATCATTTCAACATTTTTTATCAGTAATTTACCTTAACCTACCAGAAATATAACCTTAAATGACTTAACTTCCTGAAATATATTTGATATAACTAACGATGGTTTAGGGGTTTTACTTTCTCAAGATGAAAAGCATACTAGTAATAGATGTAATTGTATTTTCCCTTTAAATAGCCATGCACACGTTGACAAACCAACAAGCTTGTAACAATAGGTCTATGTCGGCGTTTTTGTTCTACGCCGTTCGCGTTGAGAACGCGCACGGCACGCAGCTGCCATAAACAATTAAACAGCCCTTGCGCGCATTCTCGATATCAACCTCGTCCCCGACGTCCGAATTACTTGACTATGGCTGTGTAATTTCTAACTGCTTTCTATAAAAACTGGAAAATGATCTGGCCTTTTAAACAAGCCTATGATCACTTAAAGTATAGATATACATGCTCGTTTATCCATTTGATCTAATTATTGAGTGTTGTGACGCTCTAATGGGTTTCTTTGCGTGAAATCTTTCCGGTCTCTTGGCGGAGTGGACATTTTCCGACAAAGGTATCAATATTTGTTATCCCCTCGTACACATCTAGCCTTCTATCTCATCAGGTGTATAATGCGGTCCATCGAACGGAAGAATTCAATTTTGCAGGTTTTTGTTGCTGCAAATCGACACTGTTTGGTACGAATCGAGCTAACATTACAACGTGAATGTTTTCGTGGTTGTGAATGCCAGTGCAATGGTGGGAGCGTATTTGGGCCCACGGGTGTGCGTGCCGGTCCAAGATGAGGCACTGGCTTGCCCTCCAAATTGGAAAGTATTCGGCAATTTCCGTTTTCGCCTCTCTGGTAAACATCGCAAAGGTTCCTGGCAGGAAACAAATGACGTGTTTCGAAATCTGGGAGGGCGAGGGGAAATGGCAGCTCCGCAATCATCTGAGAATGACTTCTTTGCGACACACCGAGAATCTGAGATGTTCTGGATAGCTTGCACCTTGAATTCACTGGGTGTTTGGGTGTGCGACGGTCGGGACCAGGCACACAGACGGACTTCCGTGGATGGGACAGCGATGAACCACCGCGTGAGTCCAGACGTTCCTGCGCTTAAATAAAACTAAGTGATCAACAGCCAAAGTGGCACGACCAACCATGCGATAAAGATGCTAGAGCTGTCTGCGTTCGACCAGTCGTCTGCCGTCTCTCAGGCAACGCCAGGAGCATGCAGAACACATCGCCGCATCTGTCGGGATACTCGCACCCAGCTCACCGGCAACGAGCTGATGGAACCACGCTGGGCCAGTCGCGGTGCCTCACCGGTCACGTCGTCATCGATGAGTTTGCGGTCCAAAGCGTGAATGGTTGTGCCGCACGCTGCACCGCTGAGCCTGAGTGTCTCTCCCTCAACATCTTGAGCCTTGGAGAATAGTTAATGTGTGAACTGAACGATAAAGATTTTAAAAAATTAATGCCAGTAATTATAAAATTAGCATAACTCATAATAAAATAAAGTTAGAAAATAGTTCATCGTCATTTGTTAAAACTAAATAAAAGGATGAAGGTGAGAAATAATTGTGAGGCGAGAATTTTTATATATAAAATAAATAAATTTAAGTGACCTTTTTTTTTTAATTTTTAAAATAAAGTGCATAATGAGATGTCGACAGGTTACAGATTTCCGAAACAAAATTAGCAATTTCTTCTATATACACATACCGTACAATCACTAACATGTGGAGATCGGTTCAATAGTATTAGCTTTCCAGTGCATCATAATAATGGCAAATACAGCGCCACCAGTCGCCCAAAACGGGAGAGTTAGGCTCCTCCCATTCACCCCCCCTTTTTTTTTGGGAAATAGAGTCTACCATTTCTGGAAAACATTTCCCCCATGTTTTATGAGTGAGATCGCCTTGAGATGTTGAAGCCCTTTAGATGTGTGAATATCGACTAGTCGCGAAAACGGCAGCCCCCACGGCATAGTTTTCGAAGCGATCTTTTCATGTCTTCACGAAACCGGCGGCTGACGAAGCTAAACAGGACTGGGTTGGCTGCGTTGTTGACCAGGTTTATGTACGAGGCCACGTTGACTAGGAACCGAAATGCCTCGTTGTGTGCTAGCAGCGGTAGGATGAATGGGTAGGCCAACATTACGATACACACTGGTACGAGTGTGACGATGAAGACTATGGTAGACAGAAGCAACATCAGCGTGGTATTCTTGTGGAATTGTGGGGCATTTGATTGGTCGCTTGCGGTCCCAGTGGCTATATTTGTGGCTTGAGGTGATGGGCTCGCAAGCGAAGTGTTATTACGAGTTATTGTGCTACTGATGCTGGGTGCAGTGGGTTCGGTAGGCGGTTTCAGAATTGGTAACTCCTCCATCTGATGATCGGCGTTCCACGCAGAGGTTCTCGGTGCAGGTTGTGGTTGATGAGGCATCACTCGAGCTTTCAGCTCATCTACCGATTTGTCTTGTTGAATTTCAGGATTGGTTCTACGGGAGGCCGCGGCTATTAGGCGGTTGGGGGTGATGCCTCCCGCCCGGGCCGTTGCATTGTCGTGAAATACACGGGACGATGCATACGAGGCACCGCGGTGAACGTTATTCCCTGGACGCACCTTAGCCATCCGGTTGACTTTCCGGTAGATCTTGACGTACAACACCACGATGATTACAAACGAGATAACGAAGGAAATCATGAGGGAGATAAACGCAGCAGTGATTACCGCATTCGGAACGAGGAACTGACAAGACGTGGTGTCTTGAAGCGGTGCAACTCCATACATGAACAGATACGAGAGCGTGACGACCACAGACACAGCGAAGCAGGCATAGACGACATGGCGGGCCCGTCGCACGGTCATCCGGCGCCCATGCGGTCGGCAGATGGCCAGATAGCGGTCAACCGCCACGGCCGTCGTCAGAAGTATGGACGTATACTTCGGCCAAACGTCAATACTTGGGGGCACGCGGCAGAAGAATTGACTGGTCTCCCTAAACGTGTCAATTGGCGGGAAAAGTTGGACCAGGGCTATCATTCGCAAGAGACAGACCGTGAAATCAGCAACGGCCAGTCCGATGATGAAGACGTGATGTGTGACCTTTGTCTTCTTGGACGCGTACACGTGGATGATGAGTAGGTTGCCAGGGACACCGATCAAGAAGACAGCGCCCTCCAGAGTCACCCGAAACCACCACACAGAATCCAGATACATATCGCCGTCGAGCAGAAGCTACAACCTGGAAAACGGAAAGTTTTTTTTATGACAAATATTTGTTTTCTATAATTATGGCCCTATATCTAGTTTTCTGCTGGCAAACAGTAATACCGAACTCCCACACAACTGAAAATTATTACGTCACATTTGCCGAGAGAGGGTGCTATACAGGGTGGCCCACGAAACTTGAACGGACCGGCAAACTCAAACCACTTGCACCAAAGGATGGAGAATCTTTTTGAAAAGAAATATGATACCAAGATCTCCCGATTTGGTCCAGTTGGTTTTGCTGCAGAGCTATTTTGTGAAGCCTACATCTTTCATGTGGGTATTATTACATGACAAAAATTAAAACCTCTATCCAATTAAGTCACGCGGTTTAGTAATTCATTGGGACAAAATGACTACCAACTTTGTTTTACAAAGTAGGCTCTAGAACAAAAAAATTCTGGAACGAATCTTTGAACAGAATTCCCATACATTAGTATAGGTTGTTAGAGTCTCTGGGTAGCGTAAGTACACCGTTCCGTTTTTTACAGGGGGGCACCCTGTATAGGATGCAAATAAGAAAGGACTATCGGACGTTTAACACATAGACTGGTGTGTTTGTCTGGTGTGTGTGTGTGTGTGGGTGTGTTCTCGTGTAGTAAAGTTTTCGAGTGTGAAATTGAAGTTTCAAAATGCTCTTATTTTAACCAGAATTAATTTCCTGGGCTGAAATTTGGACTAAATATCCCTTTTCTAAAACTCTTCCATTTGCGACGGATCAACGTACCTTGGAAATTCCTAGTTTTGGAGTAAAATCCATATATCTATTTCGTGAAATTCTTGTGGAGACGTATTCATCTATAGAAATGTTCTTCTGGAGACGTATACAAACTTTTGTTCCCTATTGTGTTCATGTCTCCGTAAGGTAGTAAATTCCAGCACAAAGAAATGTTTCCACAGGAATACAAATTCCAGAATGGGTGTGTGTGTGTGTGTGTGTGGGACAGGGACAAGACCTCTTGACGTTAGAGGGCACTCTTTGTTGTTATCACAATTATTCATAAGTTTATGAATCCGTAAGGGAATTTAGTATAAGGTAAAAGCTAGTCATCTTCGTTCTTGTCTTGGTTGTAATACTTAAACAAGACGTTTCTTTGGCGAGGGGCAAATTCAGAATCTTCGTGGGGGCACCTGTGGGCAGCTCTGGGCACTGGGAATTTGTGGGTTTCCCCCCCCCCCCCCCCCCCCCCCCCAGCGTGGCTACGCCATTGCAATAGCGGTGCCGAGCTAGGGGTGATCATTAGTGCAATGATGGTCGGAAATAGATGTACTGATGACGACACAAACTTGCATACCTTTAGGATGACCATAATTGCTATAATGGTCGCCCCTAGAGGTACTGATGAGAACCGTGCATTTACATTACTACTCCAGTCTAGGGGCGACCATAAGTGCAATAATGATCGACCTTGAGGTACTTATGAGGACACAAACACGCATTACGTCTTTGAACCACCATTATTCCAAGATTAATTAAAGGAGAATTTCTGATAAAATTTTGTTCGCATATTTTGACGAGGCTCCTTCATCCACGTATAGATATCATAATCAAATCGATTTGTCGTTTTCGAGCCTAACTTCAATATCATTATTTTCACAACTATAGGCGTCAATACTCTCCTAATAATATGCTTGTTTGCCTGCCGGGTAACAAAATAATATATATTTTTTGGTTTTTTTTCGAAAGGACATTTTAATAGGTAAAAGGTTTTGCAGCTGAGGTATCAGTGTATATTTCTTAAAAAAAAGAAGACTCTAATCAGCAATTCCTCCCGAAAAAAATACATTGCACGTAAAAAAACCTGCGTTTGATTGTTTATGGTTACGTTTATTAACGCCATGGGGATTTTTGTTTATTATAACACCTGAACATTTTAATAATCTCAGCCCAACCTTTTCGCTTGGAAATAACATAGCGAGGTCGAAACCGGCCGACGGCTATAGGTTTAATAATGCGGTTGCTAATCAGCCAGCTAATTTGCTAGTTCATAAAGCCCGCCGCACACGAGAGCCACGTGCTGAGCAAAAAAGTCATTCGAGGCCGAAGCTCAGGTTGACCGCACACTGTGAGTGTTTCGCCTCACGAGGCGAACTAATTCAAATATGGAAGATATTTTCCTCACGGAGGCAGAAAACTCAGCGAAAATGTCACGCACGCGGTGAGCTACGTGCTGAGCAAACAGCCCGTGTGCGGCGGGCTTGATGGTAGGACGAAAATAGGTGCATTCTTCCAAATATTGAAAGTTTAATTATGTAGGTCCTATGTTAAGCATTAATGTGATACCTACCATGATTGACGTATTAAATTAATTACAATAGCAACTGCAAATGCAGCGAATGTGACGGAATGCGGTTATAAAGGGGTTTAATAAAGACCACAATTATCAATCAAAATTGTTCGGGTATTTTTGGTAGTCAGAAAATCGCTCTACATGGGTTATTTTTATTTTCATATTCGCAGTGTTCACTGCGTGTACAAATTGAGTAGCAAGTAAATTAACATGTGAATCAAAGAATTATGTGAGTCAACAGATACATTATCTTCATTAACCTTTAGTCGTTCTTTTGGCAGTAGCGCCCGCTTGAGTTCGAAAGCGAAACATAGTGAGCAAAACCGAAAACAGTATAGCGTGCTTTTCTTGTAAGAAATGACACCGTTTTCAATCGTGAGTGCAATATTCAAGACCCTAGTGATATCTTTGCGTTCCCAAGTGATTTTGCGTATGATTTGTTTGCGCTGGAAACGCTGATTGAAAATCATGTTCGCCCTGGCTGGCCGGAATTATATCACTAAAAAACATTACGCATACCTATATACAGAGTTGTTGGCAGCTGATTTTTTTTTTATAAGAAGCCCTGGTAGATTTTACTGTTCTACATATTGGTTCGTAAATTAAGTTATGTAGTATTTTGCTTCGTTCTTAGTGTATAGGACGGTAGTTTTTTTAATAGTACACCAACTACACTTGCTATTTTAAGGAGATGCGTTTCTCCTAATTATGCAGTCAGCCTGTTTCATTGTAGAAGAGTGACGCACAATAATCCGTAGTGAAGTTTTCCAGGGCAGAAACAGCAGCGAATACGGTAACTTGCTTGCTGTGAAGGAAGTCAAGACTACTGTGCCAAAAAGGCACACAATTTGTGCAACTTTCCACTTCTCTTAAATGTATGAAAACTATTTGACATTCCCTTTTGGTGAATTTGATTGAAAGTCCACTTCTTTAAATATTTATTGTCCATGCTTTTCCGGACAACTGAGGCCGCTGTTGCTGTGATGTCATTTCGGGAAGACACTGTTCAGTTTAGGGGTTTTCTGTTCAAATTGTGAACCGAAAAATTAGTTCATAGAAAACATTTGTGAGAAAATGTTGCTCATTGGCTTTATTGCCATATGTACCGACACAACAAAGAATCACCAAAGAAAAGAAAATTTACAACAAAACATATCCAAAATTCTAGTAACTTGTGGTGCTGAAATAGCTGTAATATTGAGGTTTCTGCCTGAAATGACATCACACGTTTGCTCAATTCGCGTTAGTATAAACAAAGGCACCAAACTACCCTTGAAATTGGCAAAAAGAAAATTGAAAATAACATAAAATGGGACACAAAGGTGCGCATTTTCAAGGTTTGCATTTAAAAAAAATACACTGAGAGTCAATTGTTATCTGGTAAGACCGTGACTTCGCCAGTTTCATTTCAGTTTCCGTCGAAATATCGTGCGACGACAAGACGTCGGCTTTTATTTGGATTGACACAATTTGATTGACATTTCAGTTCGAGGGAAATTCTGAAATTCGATAGGTTCTTATTAATATATCTTTTTCCGAAAATTGCTATGGATGTAGCAATATTATATGTATATTCTGCATGTAGTCCATTCAAAATCTAGGATACGAAATCCCAATTTGTACGCTTTCTTTTAGTACAAGAATAATTCAAATCACTTATGTACTTTTCAAGTTACGGAATTTTAAACACAACCACTGTTTTAAAGTGCTGTCCACGGATCACAAGAAGGAAGGTGTTCTTTCAGCAAAACGAGAACAAATCACATATAGTCCGTGGGACGAGGCCTTTTTTTCCGATGGCCACGCGGTGTGGTGCGCCGAATTTTATAAAACTTCACATGTAGATGATGGTGTACCCTATCGAAAAAAACGTGTTCCCCGATCCACAGTTTGTTTGGGAATGAGAAAATCTGGGATAAAAACTCCGGAAATTGTACATTAGAAAAAAAGAAAAGAAACAGCGCCCTCTATTGACATAGTCAGAAACCTTCTCTCACGCAATGGCCGTCCGAGTTCGGGCGGTCTGTTCTTGACGCGACTATTTTTTTAAATTGTTCTCGCGCTAGAACGGCAGGAACACGACCCACGACTACTGCACTCGGAACAGGATCTCACAACACCTATCCGTCGTTGTTTGCAATAATGATATACCCGTGTCAAGAACAAGACCCGCCCGAACTCGGCCCGCCCGAACTCGGCCAATGAGTGCTTGCTAGATGATACTTCTTTCATATTATAATCTAGATTTTTGTTATTTCTCATCGGGATGCCAAAATATCTTCGTAACAGTTTTGTACAACATGAAATAATTAAGTTTTAAATTTACGATCGAATGTTTTATATTAGCTACATAAACATTGATTGGTATGGTCAAACCCCAGATCAGAATCATTTTACGAACTTTAATAGAAGTGCGTGGCATCTGGTGGAGCATCTGAACTTCTGAAACATCTTTTAAAAAAGTTACGCCTGAAAGTAAAAAAAATAGTAAAAATGCAGCCTCAAAAAAAAGGAAGCGGGTGGGCCGTTGGGATTTATTTGTGGTTTTCACGGAATGGATGGAGCAACAACAAAACATGAATCGATTCTTAACATAATATTCAAAATAATAAAAGCGGTAAGAAGGTTTCAGCTGAAACCAAATAGTTGCAGTTGTAATGCTGCCTCTCAAAGCTTCCAAATAGGGGAAAATATATTAATTTTCTCTTAAAAAGTTTGCAAACAGAAAGTGGGTCCTTTAAATTGATGCGACTCTTGACATGTTATATGCAACAATTATGTAATCGGTCTGTGATGTATACAGGTGCTCATATAGCTCGTTTTGTCAGTTGAAACAAGTAATGCTCATTCAGTACAGATTGAACAAACTTATGTCATCTAAATACCATTCTTCATGTGTGGGTAAAAACTGTGCAGGTTTAAATTTCCCCCCTCCCCACCAAAAAAAATTAAATAAAATTAGATTATTAAAATAAATCACTCTTTGTTTTTCTTTTAGTGATTACTTAAACCACATTGTGCCTGGAATATGTATATAAAAACCCACACGCGTATTTGCAGTTATTGCCGTCTTTATTTTTATGAGTCCTTTTTTTTTATTATAAAAGTGTAATCAAAAAATCAACCTATTAGTACATGTATGAGAACTTGAGATGTGATTTTTGAGTGCTTTTGTGAGAGACGCTTCAACTGTATATAATCCCTTGTAAAAATTCTGCGTCACTGCTATTGAAAAGGGGGAAAAGTCTGTTAAAATAAACTTCATTTATGGCCATTTTATCTTTTCTACAAATCTCCCCCCCCCCAAAAAAAATGTGGAAACAGAACTGTATTGCTACAAGCTTTTAAACGCTTGAGGCGACCTCTGACTTGGGCTGCTTACTCTACAGAAGCGTGCAGTTCGAGTAATTTTTAAAAGTGGCTTTTGTGAACACTAGCTCTAGGCCTCTATTTGCAAATTTAAAATTGTTAAAATTCACTGACCTGTATCATCTTAACTTAGAAAAAATTATGTATAAATATATGAATCGTGCATGACCTGCTTGTGTTAACCCCTATTTGACACTTACTTCAAACATTCATTCCTATAATACCCGCAGTACTAGTAGGAAAAATCTGTATGTTAATTATAGTAAAACTTCATTGTCCAAAATAGTGTTGTCCAACGTGGCACTCTATATTGGAATAGTCTTGATGACTCTTTTATATCATCACCCCCTCTCTCTATTTTTGCAAGAAAACTAAAAATCATCTTTTAATTGCATACGGCTACTTAAACAATGTAATAGGGATAATAACGGCCTCGATAACTGCCTTACACCGGTGTGTGTGCTCTGTCTTTCCATGTATGTCTGTCACTTGTCTGTCTGTCCATAGGCTGGGGAACAAAAGCTGATGCTTACCCCGGACCTAGATGTTGCCATGTAGTTAATGTTCACTATTGAAAATATATCTATGTATGTATTGTCAATTTGAATATATAACATTATGTACCATCCTTTATGCAACATCGAAATAAATGTATCCAATAGACCTATGAATCCATTTGCAAGAATTCCATGGAGTGCACCGTAAACGCGCACGAGCACGCAGGGGTAAACATTGGAAGGTGTCATACTTATCAGTGATCGCATGGCTATAGGAATAACCCTCTGTACTAATTACGTCACGCAATGTTTACCGCAGTGCATTATGGGATTGAGTGGGGGTCACCACACCGCGATCGATATAGAAAACATATAGCATTGTGTATTCATGATAACACATCATACAAAAAATAACAAATCACGTTCTGTGAATCAAATTGCAGCAATGTTCTCTACCTGTTTTGTTTGGCACCTGAGTTGACTTGGGACTGAGTTGACCCCGACTGAGCTATTTTCGAGTCAACTCGGTCCCAATCCAAGTCAGTTCGAGTCAATCATTACCAAGTCAACTCTGTACCACCTTAACTCGGTCTCAGGTCTACTCGGTCCCAAGTCAACTCGGTCCCACAACAACTTGCTGGGGAAAATGCTCTAGCAGTAGTAGCAAGGCACTGGGAGCGAAAATCAAACTGCGACATGTTGGGGGCCGTGCCATGTTAGGGTACATCAACAAAACGCGTTAAAGTGGTTACGTCATACACCGCTGAGGTTAAGCCTTGCCGAGGTCACGTGTTTCAACACAAACCTTGCCTTATATATGTAGCGGTGCCCACAAAATGACAGCATCGTTAAGTAACGTTTGCAGTTATTTATTTTATTTTCCAACGGATAAAAAAAAAAAATGATGAAAAAGTGACCACCGTGCTATAAGCCCAGGTTTGTGTGGAACGCGTGACCTCGGCAAGGCGCGATAACTGCGGTGTATGACGTAACCGCCTTAACACGTATTGTTGATGCACCCTAACATGGCACAGCCCCATAACATGGCACAATTTAATTTAGTGCTTTGCTAGAGCATTTTCTCCCCCATCAAGTTAATTTGGGACCGAGTTGACTTGGGACCGAGTTGACTTGGGACCGAGTTGACACGGGACCGAGTTGACTTGGTAATGAGTTGACTCGAACCGACTTGGATTGGGACCGAGTTGACTCAAAACCAACTCAGTCGGGGTCAACTCGGTCCCAAGTCAACTCGGTCTCAGTTGCTAAACAAAATAGGTGGAGAAAAGTTCTGCAATTTGATTCACAGAACGTGATCTGTCTTTTTTTTGTATGATGTGTTTCCGTGGTTAACTTTTTAATGTACTTATTTGGTTTATTCATTGATTCCGAGGTTGTACGATTGTACCGCTTTTGCTTGAAGCAGCGTGTTTCCTCGCAAGCCGCTGCCGCAGCAAGTCGCTCCTCGCCCGCTGTACTAGCGCCACATGCACAGTCACGCGCGCCGTATACACGTAGTTCCGTGCGATACTTATGGCCATCGTGACTATAGCGTTGTGCATACCTAAATTCTCCGCTATTTTTAAGAATCGTCGACGTGAAATATAGTTTAGATCATTAATAATGACGAGGTTTTATCATATTTGAGGCCATTTTCGATAGCTTCAGTGGCGCAAATTAAAATAAATCAGACCCAAAATACAAAAAAAAAACTATACTATATGTTTTCTATAGCGATCGCGGTGCGGCGACCCCCACTCAATCCCACAATGCACGGCGGTAAACATTGCGTGACGTAATTAGTACAGAGGGTTATTGGCGAGTTGGGAATGGTCGGTAGCAGGGGCGGAGGAACGGGGAGGGAGGGGGGGGGGGAAGGGGGAACTTTCCCCAGATTTTTCCAGGCCAACAAAAGTGCCTCTCTCGCGGTTATAAATGTGCCCCTCGAGATGAAAACAAAACTGCCCCTCAAACGCCCACATGAAAGCATATGATCGCGCTACAAATTAAATTGTCTCCTCTCTTGTAATGCAAAACTGCCCCCCTCAAAAACACAGGTACCCCTCTCGTAATAATACAATTATCAACAACAAGATTGTGCACCTTCTCCAGATGGAAAGCTACCCCTCGAAAGCACAAAAACCTCTCTCGTAATAATAGAATTGAGCCCTCTCGAGATGAATAATTGATGGCCATCAAAAGCAACAGTGCCCCTATCGGGCTGAGCAAGAAAAGATAAGTACTAGATATTTGTGTTTCTTGGAAGAGCGTTCTTGTGAATGGAAGAATATCTACAGGATGTATATGATGCCAGGGATGATAGTCTCACTGATAATGATTCTATTTTGACTGAAATCCATGCCGGTACTTTTTATCAACAGCTTTATTCTCATAATAGTGACTGTTCTCAAATTAGTCTTGACCAGTTTTTTTTTAATAACTTAGATGTCCCGCAGCTTTCTACTGATAATCAAGCTTGCCTTGAGAAACCTGTCACTAAAAACGAATTGTACCATACTTTGATTTCTATGAAGCGAAACAAATCTCCTGGTTTGGATGGTTTGCCTGTCGAATTTTATATTGTTTTTTTTTGGGCAAGATATCAGTAATTTATTGATTAACTCTTTCAATTATTCTCTTGAAAATGGTTGTTTGTCTCTGCCTCAAAGAACCAACATTATTACTTTGCTCCGAAAGAAAGATCGAGACTGCCTTAGAATTAAGAAGTTTAGACCAATTTCTTTACTTACAGTTGATTATTGGCTTATCGCTAAGACGCTGGCTGATCGCTTAAAACAGTATCTTAATGATCTTATTCACTCAGATCAATCAGGTTTTTTTCAAAGGAAGGCACATTGGTGATAATATTAGGACTTTTGGGCATAATAGAGTATGCAGACATCTATTCCATTCCTGGTGTTATTTTGTTGTTGGATATTGAGAAAGCTTTTAAGAGCGTAAATAATAACTTTTTATTCAAAGTTTTAAAACACTTCAATTTTGGGAATAAATTTATCCACTGGATTCAGTCTTTTTATTTTTGCAGGAAGAGTTATGTAATTAATAATGGTTTTCTCACCCGTCCAATTTCTTTGGAAAGAGGTACATTTCAGGGTTGTCCAATATCCCCTTATCTCTTTCTTTTGGTTATTGAGATCTTGGCTATTGAAATTAGACAGAACCAAAATATTCATGGTATTCTTGTGGATGATCAGAAAGTGAAAGTTTCCTTGTTAGCTGATAATATTACTTGTTTTCTGGAAGGCTCTATTGCTTCTTTAATAATTTATTTGCCACACTTGATCAATTTGCCAATTATTCAGGTTGCAAAGTTAATTTTTCCAAATCTGAAGCTATATGGATTGGCTCAAAAAAGGGAGCCATAATTTTCTTTTTCAAGAGATTGGTTTAGAGTGGAAAACTACTCAATTTAAGACTTTAGGCATTAATTTCTCTTTGAACTTAAACATCTTTGTTTGAATTGAATTATAAAATAAAACTTAAAAATATCGAGCAGACCCTTAATAGTTTGCGATCAAGATATCTGTCCTTAATTGGGAAAATTTGCGTTATAAAATCCCTCCTGTTGCCTCAGTTACTTTATCTTTTTTGTGTTCTGTGTATTAAACCCTCCTGCTTCCTTTTTTAAAGAATTGGACAAATTATTTCTCAAATTCATCTGGAACCATGGAAGTGACAGTGTGAAAAGGAAAAGCATGTACACGTACTACTCTCTGGGGGTCTTCGTTTGATAGGTCCTTTTATTGTTTGTCAAGCTCAGAACATGGCTTGGGTTAAAAAACTGCTTGATGACTCCTACATTAGTACGTGGAAAACAATTGAAGTTGCTTCTTTGTCTGCTTTTTACCCAAACAAAGATTTTTTTTGTGGAAATCTAATCCTCCTGAGAATCTTTTGGGTCAGCTAAAAAATAGTCAGGTTGCTGACTCTATTAGGACTTGGCACTAAGGAAAAGGCTATTATTGACATCATGCACCGTGAATTAAGTGATTTTTCCTTTTCAGAAATTCTGTGGTTCAATAGACATATTTGTTCAAAACAAGTATTACTTTTATTTTCAAGAGTGGTATGTACTTTTATTTTCAAGAGTGGTTTGAGATAGGTATTATTTCTGTGAAGGATTTATTGAATGAACCAAAACCCAATATTTTATAATTTGAGGAACTAATAATTGAATATGATTTTTCGTATACGGACAGAAGAAAGTATAACTCCTTACTGTATCCCTCAGGAATGGTTATGAGTATAAGCATATACAAGATTATGATATTACCATTATTTTAAAGAATAACCTTATCATGGCCAACGAAATCCCAAAGTATACTTACAACATTGTGATTGATAAATTCATGTCGGAAAAGCAAAAGACCTTTTGGAATAGTGCTTTAAATATCAAATTGGAGAATGGAGACTTGGAGGTGATTAATACGCGTAATATAAAATGTACTACTGAAACCAGACTGGGATCGTTTTATTTTAAGACGTTCTATGGGGCCATTGCTTTTAACAATTTTCTTTTCAAAATACGCAGAAAAGAGTCCCCAAACTGTTCTTTTTGTGGAAAGTATCCTGAAACTTCACTTCATGTATTTTATGATTGTGAATGTGTCACATCAATCCTGCCAGACCTCCTTTGTTTCATAAATCCAAAACTACTCGATTCTTTTCAAATTGGGAAATTTAAGATATTACTTGGTGTTCCCAATTTAAATTTTTGACTTACGTTTTTCTTTGTGCTAAATTTTATTTTTATAAGTGGAAATTTCCAACTCAAATTCCCTCCTTTACTGGGTCGAGATTATTCTTGGAAAATCAACATGATAAGCCTATCGAATACAGGATTGCAATGAAAAATCATACCCTAACTCTTCATTTTATGAAATGGAAATTTAAATTCTAATTTGAATATTAATTGTGTAATTATAATACTTGCTGGCCACTTTTACTTAACTCTTCTCCATGGCTTCTCTCTTTAAATAAGTGTTGTTTTTACTAAGTATTTCTCCTAATTATCTATATTGTTCTTCAATTACCTTAGTTTTTCGTGATCCCTGTTTTAGTTTTCCAATGTATATTGCTTTTGTAAATCAATAAAACATAGAAAGAAAAAAAACCCAGTGCCCTCTCGCGATGAAAAAAATGTCTCTCTACACAGGTAGAAGAAACACAAAGAGCAAGATGGACAACGTATTCATAATTTGTTCCTCGTCATAATAGGTTTATAGCGAAATAGTTATATTTCACACCGGCGGAAGATGCCCCTTTTTTCTGATCAAGTGTCCCTTTTTGGTGCCCACCAGATTGAAAAACGTTCCGCCGCCTGTGGTGGGTAGGTTAGGGAGTTTGGGGCACCGTAGCCAGCTAGGGAGTGCATCAAACTCAAGATCTGTGGGTAATGTTTCAGGTTGAGGGTTCGAGTCCAGCCGGAGGGGTTGTGGTGTGTGTGTCCTTTGACAACACACTTTTCCTATGATTCTGTGTGTGTGCGTGTCCTAATAGATACTTTAGGAGTATATGGCCTTGGGTATAGGGCGGAGATGATTGCTATGGTTCGTTTCTGTGTGTGGGTGTGTGTGTGGGTAGGCATTACATTCAATGTGTGGACTTCCGAACAAAAGAGGTACACATAATTAGCCAGGTAGAGCCGACGTTGTGTGGACTTGGGCAAGTGTACACAGTGTTTTCCCATTTCTGGAAAACAGGTTTAGAGGCATTTTTGGGTAAGGTTTATCTGTGGCCAAATGAAGAAAAATACTAAAGGGGATCATAGAAAAAAAATTGGGTTGAAAGAGTTTCACAGTTTGAGAATTTTTTTTTAACTACACGAAACCAAGGGAATGTCCACACTTGGTATGTAACGTTAACATGTGTGTGTGTGTGTTTGGGTGGGTGGGTGCTCTTGTATTGTATTACGCTCGAGGACAGACACCAAAAGGAGCACAAAGGAGCCTTTGACCCTCGGACGACGGTGCCTATTGTTAAAACCGGTCCTCGATCGTACGGTTGTGTACTTAGTCTATGGGAAAGTGTTATATTAGAGGGACAAAGGAAAACACAATAGTTGTCCTCAGGCGTATAGTAAAAAAAGACTGTGTGTGTGTGTGTGTTTTGCTTCGAGATGAAAACACCCCGGAAAGCTCAGTGAGCAGGGGTTAATCAGTAAGCAGGGGTTAATAATGATATAGTGCCTTGAGCACCAAATTATGGTAGATGTGTGCACTTTATGAAAACGCATGATTTTGTTTGTTAGGGCCAGGCGGGGATGGGGAAAAACACCGAGCTTCAGATATTGCGTTTTTTGAAATCGGAGTTTTTTGGGGAACGGAATCTGAATCTGTCATAGGTTATGCAAGGGATATCGCGCCCAGTATAGCGTATCAAGCATTTTATGCCTCGAGGAGGCAAAATTAATACACGGTATCAACGTCTGAACCGTCTCAAAACCGTCTTCCAAAAAAAAAATGCCGCAAGCCCGCATTTGCAGCTGATCGCGCCTGTACTAAAAGAAGTAGTAATGAAAAGAAACGTGTGTCAAAGAGTGGATAAGAGAAATGATGGCTCTATCCCATTCAGAGACGCCTCTCCTATACTGGCTTGTGCATGAAATATGTGCGTAAGAACAACACATTGAACTATTCGATGGTGTGATATTGTGAGGTTTATTTCTTCAATTGAGACACTTTAAAGGGGTCTCAAAAATTGGGTAGAAATAAGAAGGAGAAATCAATGGAAGTTTTGACCATAGCCAAGTTTACCCAGGCAGTGGGGTGGGTTAGGTTTTACCTGAGGGCATTAGCAGGAATGCATTTTCGTCCCGTAGGGGACTCATCAGCCGTTGTATTCAAAAGAATCCGTAGGTATGGGTCAGTCAGTTAAAGGGAACTCACTTGGAGGAAGATGTTCCGTCAAAATTTATCTGATATGTGACACTTACAACTTCATTTGGATGAGATTGGTTCTTCCAAGAGTGAAATTAGGATGTCAAAATTATTGTCGTTCTCAGATAAGTGGGAAACGGGTTGGTTTAGCCGGGGTGGGAACAAAGTTGGATGTTTTACTTCAAGCTATTTTCTCGGTAGGGGAGAGTGATAGCTTTGAGAGGTTGGTTATGAATTGTTCATTTTGGTGGGCTAATTCTTTCCGTTGGTTAGCTTGGGACAGCCGATGGAGATTGAGCATGCATGACTGGGCAAATCGTTAAGAGGAAAATCAACGCTTCTTCCAAGATTAGCACCTCGAGGCACTCGACCAAATCAAGGGCTAACTCCTCACGAAGGGAAACATCGCCACTGCCCGTAAACTGCTCAGCCATTTCCTACGTGAGCGGTCTACCAATCAACCAGCCAAGCGGCACCGCTAAACCACCTCCGGTCTCCGTCTAAAACAAACGGCTCTTTTCAGAGCCACCACCTCTTCCACCCCACTGCCTGGGTAAACTTGGCTACGGTCAATACGCTCAAAATTTTTGAGACTCCTTTAATGTGTCTCAATTGACGAAATAACCACACAATGTCACACCATCGAATAATTCAATATGTTGTTCTTACGCACATATTTTATTTACAAGCCAACCTATAGGAGAGGCGTCTCGAATGAGATAGAGCCATCATTGCTGATGGCTGAGGATCGTGCCTATAAAAACGTATCCCTCCACCCGAGTGTGTGTTGTGACCGGCCGAAACCAAGTCAGTTGTACAGGTAGGTAGTCTAAGGTGGATAATGGAGATAACAAATTGACATTTGCTTTATGTACTTACGATTCGGTTGCAGTGATTAAAGCAGCAATGTAAGCAGCGTCAACTATCAGCCGTGGGGAGCTGGACCGAGTGCACTTGTCTCGCGATATCTTACGTTAAGCTGTTACACACCGAAGAGCGCTGGTACATGAGATGAACAAATAGGTGCGGTCTATCTGCTTAATCTCAGCCGCTGAGACACAGCGTAGTTGTCGGTGCAAAACCCTCGGCAGAACTAGCAACCGCGACTGATGATGAAAATCGCTTCGTGCTCTTACCGCACCACATGGGAACAGGCAGGTGATGCTGCGAAGTTGGATTGTTTCCTTCCAATGCTTGAGCTTATATACTTTCACACCTCCTGCATAATTATTTCTTTTCAAGCTCATTTTGGAGCATATGGCAGTTTCAACCCTTAATAACTTGTGGGACTCAATCAACCAATCCTGAAGTTTTCACACATGTTGATACTTTTAGTGAGCATTTGGACAAGTGTAATGTGTGCGTGCACGTGCGCAGTGCCCACGAGTAGGCCTATTGACCGTTTGCGAGTTAGCCACGCCCATTAGACAACCGTAGGAATTATGTACGTTAATTTGTCTCAGATTCCCATAGAAATGTACGTAAGCCCGTTCGTGCCAAGTTTTAAAAGTACAAAAATAATATTCTTGCGAAAACGCAATAGTATTGCGAAATAACGCAATAGTATTGCAAAATAACGCAATAGTTTTGCGAAATAACGCAATAGTTTTGCGAAATAAAGCAATATTATTGCGAAATAACGCATTAGTATTGCTAAATAACGCAATACTATTGCGAAATAACGCAATACTTTTTGTTAAATAAACCCAATGTTTTTTTGCGAAACAATGCATGAGTCCGTAAAATCCTGGATTTGTAAAGGGGATTCGCGGAAGACAAATATTTAATGGGATCAAAAACCTAAAGCAGTGACTAGAGATTGTATAACAAGATTGTTATTTCACGAATCTTAGAGAACATTGGGATTTTCTACACAGTTGGCATTTTTCCAGACAAAAGATGATGGTTAATCATCCCAACCATCCCCATAACCCAACCACTGCCTAATGACCCCCATAAAAACACGTTTTAGCTTTAAGAACAAATGGAGACTTAAAAGTACAGTTCTTTTTTAAAAACGTTTAAAAATTCGTTCAGTTCTTTAACAAAAAACAACAACACTTTTCTAATTCATATATATACGGCTTTAGTGATTCTTGATGCAAGGCATCCTTTTATCAATTGAAATTGAATGGACCAGTTATGTAATTTTGGGAGGGGGTTAATAATATTGCGGGGAAAACATTTTAAAGTTGGAAAATCATTCTTATGTAATTATCATTCGTTAAAATGTATTAGTTTTCTTCAGCGTGGTGGAATATGGAGCGTATTATTGATGCATCCCTCCCCCAACCCAAACAATTCATTATATCAGTACAATTTCCCCTGCATTGTTACAATACGAATGCACTGTGGGTGCACCATTAAATTCAAGTGATTATTAACATTCTAAAGTTTGTTTCCTTCAGGTGCATGGGTAAAACGCAGTACTTGTAGTTGCGAGGGAATCAGTCAGGTCTCTTCTGTCAGCATGTGTTCGTGCTTTGTGGTCATTTTGAGTCGGTTGTGTTAAAAAAAATATCAGAACGCACATGATTCAATAGGGGGGGGGTGAAAAGATAATAAAGCCCTTAAAATTTGTTGCCCCCGGGCAAAACTGCCCCAGAAATGTTTATTATTGCAACTATTATGGCAACGACAAGAGCACAATGGAGAAAAAACGCAATGACGGACAGGAACTTCAAGAACATTTCATCAAAATGGACAAATAAAGGCCAAACTGAACATCCGGGCTGAAGTTTGCACACGACAGTATTGCGTTATTTCGCAATACATTTATTGCGTTATTTCGCAATAGTATCGCGTTATTTTGCAATAGTATTGCGTTATTTTGCAATACTATTGCGTTATATCGCAAAACTATTGCGTTATTTCGCAAAACTATTGCGTTATTTTTTTTTTCACTTTTAAATCTGGCACGAACGGGCTTCCGTAGAAATGCACACATTCCATACTGGATGTGATTTATTTTCATTGCAGACTATGTTAAAAGGAGAGCTGGATAGTGTTTATTCAAAATTTCGGGAACAAATCCCCTGATTGTCTTAAAGCATAGTATCATCGACCCTGATCACAGAATGGCCAGTCTTAAGTTTCGCCAGATCAGACTAAGGCCCATTGGCGCCAATGCCAAATTGGGCCAATTAAATCAAATTTTTGAAAACAAGAACGAAACCAGTATAGCTTGGAACTTGTAGATTATGGAAATTTAACTTAAGAATGATTTTAGATCAGACTAATTTAGAACGGCCCGAAATACGCAGGGGGTGGGCGTGGCCGTCACCCCTCCTTTTCCTTTTCGCTGAAACCGTTACAACGCAACGGAAGAAGAGAAAATGAAACTAGTTTGTATTGATGCCTTAACATTCATGGAATAGAACAATATAACGTAAGAGTGGTTTCAGGTCAGACTAATTACCGACGGTGAAAGTGCGGAGGGGGCGGGGCCTCAACCCCCACCATGTACGTATTTTGGCTCCTACAAGACATTTGTTAAATCCTGCCAAGTTTCTTTGACAGTTGTTCTGATGTCTTATGAAAAAAGTTTATGAAAATAGGGCATACCTTCGTCACAATTAAAATGTCCATTTCCAACACAGGTAGGCCTAAATGTTAATTGTTCTCATTGAAAAGTACATGCACATGAACGCGTGCATTAGAGTGCCGACAAACAGATCGGATTGAAACTGTGCAAATACGGTACTTCATATTTAAAATTGGAAAATCAAACCATTTGTATTTATGCCTTTGCACTCATGGAACATGAAAATATAACATAAGAGTTCTTTTTATTCAGACTAAATAATTTCAGAGCGGTGCAAACAGCAAGGAGGGGGCGGGGCCGCAACCCCCTCCGTGTACACCTGGCTCACGATAACAAACCACAGTTTGTACAAATCCTTTTACCAAACTCACTGGTGCACTAGAGTAATGTTTGTCCGGCGTGCTTCTTATGTTTTATATATGTATGTTTTGTTGCGCCTGCGTCGCCGCGGGAATGAAAACAAGGGATATGGGGAATGAAAACAGAATGATATGGGGATCAGATCCGAGGCGTAGCCAGCGGGGGAAGGGCGGGGGGGGGGGGGGGTAAGGGGCGTATTTACCCCCGCCCAATATTTTGTAAAGACTGCCATTTTCCGATCAAATGCCCCCTTTTCGCCAGCGCTCACCCCCAATATTTTGTATAGGGCCCTTTTTTAAACAAGTGCCCTTTTCTTTCTGAAAGTCGTGCCCTTTTTTGGGCCCTCGGCCGTTCCGGGTGCCTTTTTTAATTTCGCGCATGTATCGCTCTGAAAGGTACCATATATTGTCCATTAGTGTGCAAAATCGTCGGTTATGAACAGCGCTCCCATAGACAGATAGTAGCGCCCCTCAATATTTCACTGTTTGATATAAGGGAGGCCAATTGTCCGTAGAAAAAAGTGTCTACATTTCAGCACGAATGTGCAAGTGCCCTTTTCAAGAAATTTTTACCCGCCCCCAATACAAATGGCCGTGCTACGCCACTGCAGATGCTCTAAATAACAAAATGGTCTTTGGATCTGAATTAATGAGATCCAGTAGAACAATGGTCAAAATTAATTTCTGTTTCATTATTTGGACTTGGGACATAAAAAAGTTGGCATTTGGAAGTAATATTGGAAAATGGGCATACAAAGCCCGCTGACCTCTCACCTCTCGAAAAATGATAATCGAAAATATGCTGGAAACATGGGCGGATCGGGGGGGGGGGCAACGGGGGCCATGTCCGCCCAAAAAAACCGAAACCAATTTTTATTTCAAAGTGGTGTCGCAATAAAGGCAGGCACTGCGTACACCACTATCATTTCCTCCAAAAGATTTGGTTAAAGTGGTCAGAAATAGCCTCAGATCGCACCAAAGTGCTTCTAGAATCCAAATTCTTTTCGGGGTTCTTGAGCGGGCTCCGAACCCCACGCCGTCAGTTTGGGACCCACTCTTTGGGGGACCAAAAGAATGTTTTGCCTCCCCCCAAAAATTGTGTTCTGGATCCACCCTTGGCTGGAAAAGAACAGGGACTTTTTTAGTGGGGAAATGTGCTTTGCCCTCTTTAAGAAAAAATCCTGGCGACGTCCATAATCTCAACAGCTATGAACTTTTCCTACCTTTGAAAGCTCATATCATGGTAAGAATTCATATAAGATTAGATGGGTCGGAAAAGTAGGGTTTGATACATCTTTAAATATCAATAAACAGGGTATTCAAAGTTAATTGACCTCTCGAAAGTCACGGGCAAATATGAAACTTTTTCCTTCATTACATATTGATTGTATGAAGAACCAACGTACGCAGTTTTATGCTTTAGTCTCAAATATTTGACCTTAACAGCTCTGTCAACCTTAAGGTTCAATTGTTCAATTAAATATTTAGCTGCAAACCAGAAAACAAGTGTGCACTATATAATTGCTTCAATTTGCCAGCTCCTGATATCAAATCAAATCAAATCAAATCAAATCAAATCAAATCAAATCAAATCAAATCAAATCAAATCAAATAATCTTTATTATATCCCACTGGGGTAATTTAAAATGCTCGCATACAATAACACCATCGACACATTATAAAACACAGTTGCACGAACAATAAAAACGAACAATCAATAGATTAAAATTAACACTGGAACATAAGATTGTGTTGGTTTATTGCACCAGGAATGAATGAGGATGGTTGTCGGGTTGTCGCAGCATATCGTCACCGTTTTCACGAAGAGGCGAATTTAATATTTCACTATCTGAACAAAAAATCGAGATAATCGCGTTTAAAGTTGGTCTTTTTTCATTTGAAAATTTAAAACTTAAAGATGCATAAAATATGCAAGATTTAGGTATCAGAGGAAAGGAGAGCTTCTAATCTTCCTAAATGTAGTAAACTTTAAGAAAATTAAATAGGTTATTAGTTTTGCAGAATTAATCAATTAAGAGAAGACCAATTAGCAAATTCGCCCCTTCGTGAAAACGCTAAAGTGACTACGCGCAGATTTCGCCCGTCTGCGGTCTTAGTCAATGCATTTTTTTGTACAGTACGTGCAGATTCTGCCCCACTGCCATGGGCGTCGCGAGGGGGGGGGGGGTTTGCCCCCCCCCCAAAAGAAAAAAATATAGAAAAAAAAAAGAAAAGAAAAAGAGACGCGAAGTCATAGTGGTGTAAATTTAATGAGTTTTTTGGGGGGCAAAATCTCCCTGCCCCCCTCTAAAATTGAGCAATTCGGAATATGTTGAGAAATACAGGATTTTTTTGGGAAAAATATATTTTGCCCCCCTCTAGAAAAAATCCTAGCGACGACCATGCCCACTGCGCATGCGCCTTGAAATTCGCCCCTTCGTGAAAACGTTTTATTGCACGCGCATGGAATTCGCCCTTTCGTGATCTATGTTCGTGATATACGCGCCATTGTATTACAATGTATTTATTGACTGAAAATGTATTAATACCATAGAGTGCGGAAATTCGCCCCTTCGTGAAAACGCAAAACGGCACTTTTGGCAAATTCGCCCATTCGTTAATTGGGTTAATTAAGATGTTAATTACTTTTTTGAAAGTCTAGTATCACCAAGTTGTAGACATTGATATATTTATTCATTCTCACCAACCCCCCCCCCCCCCAAATAAAAAAAACATAAAAAAACAGACGATTTTGATGAAATTCGCACCTTCGTGAAAACGATGACGATATGGCACCCGCATACGACCAGACCTTGGGATCAGGTGTCCAGCAAGCCTGTCCTGAAGCGGATGATTTTTGTCATTAGCAGGGTTCGAAATTAGCGGTAGCCCGCTAGCCAAATGCCAGTCAAAACAGCGGTGGGCTAGTCAAAACTATTTCTTAAGTAGCCCGGCTTGCAAGACAAAAAATATTGGATACGGCAAAGATGAAAGGACAGGAAGAAATATATCATTAAATTCAGAAAGCAAACCTCTATCAATTTGTGTCTAATTTAATCAACTGTTTTAAAGGATTAGATCTGTTTATTAAAAACACTGACAAAATTGCGACAGAATTGAGCCTGAAAGTACGCCATTTTGTATATGAGCTAAAAAACAACAACAACAACATTTAGGCTAGTGAAAATGCCCGCGGGCTAGTTACGAGTCTGTTTCAGTAGCCCGGCTGGCTAGTGAAAAACAAAGTTATGGTCGAGCCCTGTGATTCAGTAGCATAGTGAGCTTTCCGATCACCAGTTCCTCTTATGCTGTGTCCACTAACGGCCGCGACTCCCCAAGAATCCTTCCTGCTTGATTTATAATTCTATCTATGCGGTCTTTTTCACATTTCCCCACATTTCCACCCCAACATATCAGACAGTAGCTCCGAACACTTGCAACCACTGTCATAAAAAGTTGCCAGAACTCTACGATCAACATAGAACGAATTTAGTTTCCTGAGGCAGAACATGCGAGAATTATTTTTTTTCACAATGAAATCCACATGTTCATGCCAACTCAATTCATTGTCAATTACGACACCCAGATATTTGTAACATGTGACACGTTCTACAACACTGCCTTTCAAGGTAACAGGTTCTGGTAGGCGACGTGACTTCCTATAATCTATAACCATTCCTTTTGTATTAGAGACATTTAATTTGAGGTAATTCGAAACACTGTAGTTGACAAATTATTGAAGTTGATTTTTATATAACTGCTCATCATCCTTAAGGCCCGGTCACACTGACACGTCCATGCATGACGTTCATATTGCGTTGTTTAAATTCTTAAAAATGTAACAAAACGCAATGAAGACGCAGGATTCACGGTGCCAGTGGCTTGCAATGCGTCTCTATGAAGTCCACCGAATGTCTCAGACGTCCGTGTGGCGTTCTATAGCGTCCTTGCGGTGCTCTCTTTGAGTTTCATTGAAGACAAATTAGAAGTCTGTGCGGCGTCCTCTGCGGCCTTGCTGTGTCCTCATGGCGTCCAATAAGTTCGTACGACGTTCGTGGAGTCCTTATCGCGCACTTGATGGGACCTTAAACGTATTATGACGTCAGCAGCCTGAAGCGCGGCGTGTATACTCGGGTCAAAACGGGCGATAGTCATCATGAGTCTTCGCATTTTGGCGGCATAGACGCAGGAGACGCAGAGGAGACGCACAGTCCTGATGCATGCACATCCATGGAGTTCTCACGACGTTGCTCCCGTCAGTCTGCGCGTTGCCAGTACGACACGGCCGTTCCCGAAGAGTTCGCGCAGAGTCCTTCACGCGTTCTGGTCAAAACGCCAAGGCGCGGCGTTTGTTTTGTGCATGCCCAAAACGAACGTGGCAGTTTAGCGTTCGGCGAAGTCCTTGGAGTCCCTGTGAAGTCCTCAACTAGTATCAATGAGTCCCCACGCCGTCATCAGCGTCCCCACCGCGTACGAACTCCATACCAGAACGTGACAGTGTGACAGGCCCTTTACTAATCAGTCCAATCATCGCAGTGTCGTCGGTTAATTTAATTAAAGGGCATGACATTTCAGAAGACGGTCAATCTGATGTATATAGCGAAAAAAGGAATAGAGCCAGAACCGTACCCTGTGGAGCACCAGCATTTGAATAATTCAAACTAGCTGGCGTGCCAGCAGCAGTCATTTTAAGATACTGCGAGCGATTTGTCGAGTAGTTTAAACTCCAGGACAAAAGCGACTTCGGTACTTCACAATGGTCCAGCAATTTTTGAATGAGCATGTGTGGCTGAGTAGTATTAAATGCCGACGAAAAATCAAGGAACATCACTTTAGCAGATTTACCATATTGAGCTCGTTCTAAGTGAGCATATAACTTATCCAAAATGAGTAAGATAGCGTCACTACAACTAGTACGATTTCTCTGATAGGCCAAACGTTGTATTTGAAAGGATTGATTCTTTAAAATCACAACTTTTAACATTTTAAAGATGGCGTCGGCACGTAAAACGGATAAGCTGCAGCCCTAATTATAATGTACCGTATTTTGGCACATTTATATTACACAATTCCAGCGGTTACGATCGCACAAGGAATGATGGGAAACAACATGGCGCTGCAAGATCGTACCCACGGGGCACGAGGTTGCGTCTAGTGTACTTGCTTAAATTCCCCCCCCCCCCCAAAAAAAATGGGGGAAATTAGTGCGCGTGCGCAATTGTGTATGTAATTTCCTCTTCACGCACGCGCACACACGAAACAGATCTGCCATAAAATTGCACGATATTCTGGTAGCTCGCTATACTACTGGCTGGTACGTTGGTCACAAAGTGTGGATTCGTAACGAAGAAGAATCTTTAGTAAAGTGTGGATTCGGAATTACGAATCCACACTTTGAACACGTCAGACAATTGTTTTCCATAATGAGCATGAATAGGACCGTCTGCGTGAAAACTTTCCTTCCGAAATTACCAATGCATCTTCACTGTCAGATTCTTCGCCGTCATTGCAGAACCTACTTCGAGTCAGAAAGGAATCATCGTCTGAACTATCCATACGGAAGGAGCCAGGAAAAATATTGCAACCTGACGCCACTTTTTTTCTTCATATATCATCTCAATGACGGTCATTTATTGGAAAAATGACGATAAGACATGAATCTGGGTCTGAGAAATATTTCCAATTTTTTGTCTTGACTCTCCATAGACTTTGTTCACAATCGCAGAAGTGGCGTCAGGTTGCAACATTTTTCCGAAGTCTTTTCATCTCCATTCACTGTTAATGCCAATACTTCTTTTGACGCAATGGTTTTTAAACACTTGCGAGTGTATTCTTTGACTTAAAAGACGAGGAATACACTCGCAAGTGTGGATTCTCAATCTACGAGTTCAATCGGCTTCTTAAATTACGAATCCACACTTTCTCATGTATTCTCCATAACTTAAATCCAGGGTTGCCGTGCCAAGAGCAGTTGACATATTGGTGATACTGAACACTTCTTTTCTTTAATGAGGCATGATTGAAATCGCCATTAATGATAATCATGGCATCTGGATTAGATCGTTCAATATCATGAATAGCTGAACACAATTCATCGGCACCCTGCTTGGCAACTGACCGATTAGGAATGTATATAGTTTAGTAAACAACATGAGAAAATTCCCAGGGTAGGTTATATGGGCGCAGACTGACCGACAGAATTTCCAAGTTGGGGGAACAGGAATGGCGTTTAATCACAGCATTGTTCGGATGACACCATTTCTCATTAGAGACAAACTCCACCACCACCAGCCTTCTCTGCATCGTTTTGGATCATATCTCCTCGCAACAGTTTAAACCCATCTATTGCCACATGACCATCACTATCGGTGTCCTTAAGCCAGGTTCCAGTGAATGCCATGAGAGAGATGTCCCTGTAATCTTGTAGATATCGGGTATTTGCCTGAAGCTCATCACTGTTATTTCTCAAGGACTGTACATTGCCCATTATAACTGAGGGTAAATGCGGTTTGGACTCACGTTTCCGCATCAGTTTTTACTCCACCAGCTTTGCCACGTTTTCTACGTCGCATACCTTTAGGTAAGTCCAGATTCAATAGCCAAGCATTGTCATGCAAATGTCGGGTGTCCATAGCGTGCAGCTCTGCAGCAGAATATCGAATTAGGGAGCTCGTTGGCAACGAAAACCCCCAGTTTTCTCACAATCCAAACGTCGAAACTAGCAATAGCACACATAGTCCCAGACACAAACATTTAAAGCTTCCATCCACAGATGATATCCATGCCGATATTGGACCCGTAAAACATTACAAACAGGTAAAAACCACACAGGCAAAATGCGAACTGTGTTGCCATAAGAGGAGCGCCACCTATATCTGATGTACCAGTGCTTTTGCATAATTACCCATTACTTTAAGCAGAAGTGGATATCTCTTATGAAACGACTCCTGAACATCTTCCAACATCTGTAAAGTTTCAATTAAGTTTCAATTAAACCTGTTCAAAAGTTTTTATGTCATAGTTATTTACAGTCAACACTCTCACGTGCCTTCCGATGCACGTCATACATGGTCCATGTAATAGAAAAGTTAACATTTAAGCCTATACCTGTTTTGGTATTTGAACATTTGTGACAAAGGTATGCCCTATTTTCATAAACTTGGTGCCAAAATAGCAGCAAAACGTCAGAACAACTGTCAGAGAAACTTGGCAGGATTTATGCAGTCAGTAGCCGTGTCACGCACACAGCCCTGTTTGACCTCAGTTTCTCGTCCCGAGGTCAAGCGCGCATGGCCCGAAAGCGTACGCGAGATTTTACGAGATTTATTCGAGACTACAGAAAAACACAAAAAGTGCCTCGATACATGCACTGTTTGGCCAAGATGGCTAAATAAGTAAAAAGTTGAGATCATGTGCTTTATTTTGATAACAAAAATAAGTGCTTTTGACAATATAAAGTGTTGTTATGGCCTGTCAAACAAAGTTATATTTTTTATCAACAAAATCGAGGGCCGATAGTTTTTAGGTGTACATTCGATTCTTAAAAAAGGCCGAAAAAATTGCAAGGCTTAGTAGATAGAGGAAAGTATATGCTTCATTTTCATGTGAAACACGTGCAGGAGACTTCTAATGTTTGGTCCAAATCGCCGGTTGAAAAATGAAGACTTTTGCGAGATTTCATGATTTGTAATCACATGTAGGCGTGTAAACGAATGTAAGTACGCCGACGTACAAAATGTACGTTGGCCGGAAAACATTGTGAATAGCACGTGCGAACGCGCAATGAATGCCTTATGAATATATAGCAGGCCCATACTCGAGCTCGACCAATCAGTAGGCGTCTGGGTCACAAGGTCACACCGTGTTTGGGTTCCTCGCTCTGTGCTTTACAATGGCGACGATCTTTTCGCGTTGTGAAAAATGGAAGTTGTTGGAAACTTAGGTGTACATCGAATTCTTAAAATATCAACGACATCACGTTCACGAGATTTTTTGTAGATGAAAAATCACTCTTTGGTTTGATTACCTCAACATTTGGGAGACTTTCGTCGTTCTCGAAAAAACCCGGAAATTTCATGACCTAATTTGTAGTCGATTTGTCTGTGAAATAATATCGTCAAAATGCATCGAAATCCTTTTTTTGGAGAAAAAAATACCTTGATAGATGTATGAAGTAGGTCTATAACTACCTAAAACAACTTTGTTTGTTTGGATCGGTAAAGGTTGGCCATGAAAATTGCGAATTTTCTGAAGCCCTTTTTACGGCCATCGTTCGCTGGCCTCGCGTTGCTATCAGTTGTGTGGACAGGAAAATAGAGGAGCTACGCGTGACACGGCAACTGACTGAATGCATTGCGACGATAGGAGCCAAAATGTACACGGAGGGGGTTGCGGCCCCGCCCCCTCCTTGCTGTTCGCGCCGCCTTTAAGTTTATTAGTATGACCAAAAGGAACTCTTAAGTTATATTTCCATGTTTCACAATGCCAAAGCATCAATAGAAATGTTTTTTTTTCCCAATTTAACTTTTGGAGCACATTTGCACAGTTTCAATTCGATCTGTTAGTCGGCACTGTCATGCACGCTTTCATGTGCATGTATATTTCAGTGGGAAAAGTTAACATTTAGACCTACCTGTGTTGTAAAATGGACATTTTGTAATGAGGTTATGCCTTACTTTCATAAAGTCGGTGTCAAAGTAACTGCAAGACATCAGAACAACTGTCAAAGAAATTTGGCAGATTTAATAAATGCGTTGTGACGATAGGAGCCAAAATGCACATGGAGGGGGTTGAGGCCTCGCCCCTTCCGGGCTTTTTCCGCCGCTCTTAAGGTAAATAGTCTGACCTAAAACCGCTCTTAGGTTATATTTTTATATTCCATTAGTGTTAAGGCATCAATACAAAACGGTTTCATTTTCTCCTCTACCGTTGCATTGCAACGGTATCAGCGAAAAGGAAAAGGCCACAGGAAACAGGAAAGTTTTACAGATTTTCCTACATTATAACGCTTTTCAACGAAAAAAAAATTATGAATGGGAATGAAAGGGTGATGTCTCAGTCTTAACGGCCGGTCTCTACTGCAGGGTCGTAGCCGTGATGACTTGCAGGTCAAACGGTCACGCAAAATCTATCCGAATCAGAGCGCAAATTCATCAGCCATTCCCAGCGTCCTGTTTGCAGGGAGGGGGTATGAGCGAACCCTGTGATACGCCTGAGTCGTAAGGGAACACCCAAGCAAATAAATTCCCAAAGACACCCGTGTTAAATGTAGTCTATGTAATAAACCATGGCGGGTATACGTACGGAGAATGGCTCCGTGGATAACGGGTGATACTCAGACTATGTTAAATCCTTAAACCCTAACAATCTTGTTAAAATACTCTCACAGAACTCTCACAGGTATTCAAGAAGCACAGAAAAATGATGATCAACATGTCATCTTTCATTTTCTCATCAATTTTTGGTGGGTTGACGGATGACTTTTCGAGAAATTCTCACCCAAAGAAGACGACCCCTAAAACCAGTGATGTTTTCCAATGTGGAAAAGCGGCCATCGTGAAAAAGACCCCTCCACAACATGGCTTAATAACGCCACTTTCGGGCCCAATTGCATTCAAAATATGCTCGGAATTGGAAGCCCCAAGTCCGGGCCAGAGTTTCATTGCCATATCTCTTCAATTTCACAATTCCATGGCTCTCAGAACTCTCTGATATAGAATAATTGGAGTGTATGAGCTCGGCGGACGGATTTTTGGCCTATTTTCTGGGTTGCACCCGTAGACACTTTGTACTGAGGGCGCCCTCAGTTGCCATGCTTGGTTGACACGCTAGTGATGACGTCATCGCAAATGAGTTAAGTTGAGTACACTCACACGCTGCTTAGGACAAACCACAATCCTTTGCGTTTCCGTTTCAAGTTTCTGCGGAAGTTATCCAGCAATATCAAGGGTGATGCTCAGACCAATGAGAAAAAAGAACTGCGAGGCGATTTAATTTGAGTGAATCTTTTTTTACACCTCGTGCTCACAGACTTGGCGCTAAACGTTGACAACCGTAAATCTATCCTTTCTCTCTGTTGTACATGTTTCCGGATTTGATCTTAATTTAGACGTTTTTGTTCTTGTCGAATTGAACAAAATTGATGTACACACTTGAAATACACTTTTTCCATGAACGTTTCTCTTGAAGCAATATCGAGAAGAGGGGCTGATAAACTAAAGTAACCACCGGTGAGTTGAGGCTTCATTTTCCGATCCACTCAGTCACAATCACATGCCCAATTGCGTTTGGAAATGGACAGCCATGATCAGTTTATTAAAACTGCGTGCCTTGTCCTGCCAATTAGGTCCCAAGAAAAAAAAGCAAACGCACAAAGTGACAGGAAAACCTGAAATGCGTGAAATTTGCTTGCGTTTGATAACGTCACTAATGCAACTTGAGCGGAGCCTTTACAGCTACACTCAGTTCTCAAGAGTTTGAAGTTTTCAGAGTTTAATGAACGCATTTTAAAGCGACGATGGTGGACTTTTTGTACTTTGAAGTAACGGAAACTTATACTGTGTACGATTTTGTGGGCATAATAGGCCTAGCCCTTCTTATAAATCGTCGGGTGCCTTGTCACACGTATGAATCATAAGTTTTGGAACAACTTGTATTAATTTCTGACGAAATGTTTAAATCTCATTAAAATGGAGGCAGTTTTCTAATTCTGCATATGCCCTTTTGCTGGGACCATTTTGGTAATTACGCGCTATTGCATAAGGGCATATGCACATACAGCCTTCTGCCGGGCACACGACGCAATATGGATGCAAGTGGCCTCCTGCCTGGAATGTGTCGGTTTCATGCCGCACTTGCATAGGTATATTAGACCCAATAATAATATGAGCACAACAAGAACAAACAAAATCGACATTAATCCAGCTTCCCTACAAACTTTGCTGAAGCTTAGTTCTAAAGGAATAAGTACCAAGAAGTCTTTATTACGAGTGTCATCTCTCCTTTTTGGGGAGAAACAACTTTTACTGTATAGCCGAAAATCCCACTATCAGACAAAAACAGGTAAAAGAACTCACTCATAAGTAAATAGATATACGCGTTGTGACTACCAGCCCAATCAAATGACTACTTAACTGCATGCAATACCATAGAGAAGTTTATCGAGACACGAATACAGCGCGTGCTGCGTCTTCAGTTACGACGGTCACTTGGGTAAACATAACGAAGTAGTCACCCTCGGTTCAGACAGGCGTGCTAGAGTCGAGCCGATCCAAATTAAAGGCAAGATTTAAATTTAGTACATGAAAGGTTCGATATCTGAAACAAATAGGAGCGACTAGACATGAATTTAGGTTTTATGAAATACGGACTCATTGGTGGTATTGCGCATGCTTATGCTTAGATAATTAAGAGAGGGACCGGTCATGTGTAAGGGTTTAACCAATAAAAGGGAAAAAGAGTCCAATTTTCATACGAGTCCGATTTTCATATGACACCGGCGTGCAATCTTCGAAATGCCCGCGCCGTACGCTCTGAATAGCCAGTCAGCATCGTTTACGAAATCACCAGGGCCAGGGGCCAGGGGTTAGTTCGCTCGTACCCCCCGCCCTGCAAACAGGGCCCAATTTCACGGCGCTGCTTAACAGTTAGCACAAAAGTTGTGTTTAGCATAGCAGAAAAATTTGCTAACCTTAAGCCCTATTTCACGGCGTGTGTGTACTAACGGTCGCGCGTGCATGGAGATTTCCATTGTTACGTCACTAAGTTAAGCATTTTTTTCCTCCGAAGTAAGCATGCCTTTTGCTGTACTTATGCTTACGGTCTCCATGAAATAGACGGAGGCTCTGTTAGCAAAAAATCGTGTGCTTAGCAGCGCCGTGAAATTGGGCCCAGGACGCTGGGATACTCTGATGAATTCACGCTCTGATTGGTTGGATTTTGCGTGACCAGTGACCTGCGCGTCATCAAGGTCATGACTCTGCAAGATTTGAAACGGCCGTTAAGACTGATTCATTACTCTTTTATTCCAGTTTAAAGATGTTTGTTTCTCGCTGAAAAGCGTTATAATGTAGGAATTTAGGAAATTCTGTAAAACTTATCTGTGTTGTAAATTTACAATTCCCGTCACTTCCTCAGGCTCCGTTTCGAATCACGAGGGGTCGGATTGCATTATGCGAAGCTCAAAATTTTGTCCACATGGGCCGCAATGAAACAGAAATCACATCCGGTATAGAATGCGCGCAATTCTATGGGAAGTTTTCGGACAGCATTTGCGCGCATTGTCTAACTGCGGTCTTGAACAGCTGCAGCCAGATGCTTTATACATAGGTCATGGCACTCATGGGCCATGTCCTTCACAAGATTCTGTGAAATTGTTATTTGTATCTCAATTTATGGAAACTGAAACATCACATGACGTGAAGGAGATATCCTGCCAAAAATTGACTTCTCACTTTCGAAAATCTAAAATACACGAGGACTGGTAAAAGTCGGAGCACTCATTTTAAGACGAAAATGCATGAATTTTTAAACAAGCCTGACTAAATCTAGAATCCATCGGATGTAGGTAAAGTAGGTAAATCTTTGCGTCGTTATCAGTTTCGTTCAAAAATCCGGATTTTATGGTTCGTTTTTACCCATCTCCAACTGACTTCTTATCATTATTTCACGTGGAATGCCAAGATAAAATTCCAACACGAATGTTTGTCAGGGGTGATTACGGTTAGAAATCATTCTGTCAAATATATAGCGAAACCCGTGTGAAATCCCCATAGAAAGGTCGCGGAGGGGTCCGGAAGCTCACAGACAAATTGCATAGACCTGTCACCACATGATGAGCTTAATATCGGAAATTGCCATTTTGCAGCAACATAGTGGGACAAAGCCTGTAAGCTATCTTTTCCACTTTGGTTGTTCTGTCAAACACCTTAAAACCTATGTTCATCCTTTTTATTAGATGACTGTTCATTCATTGTACTCCAAGTGCAGGATTTAAAAAAAATGTAATTGTCTAGAAAATCAGTTTTATAATTAGGCCCAACAAAAATGATTAGGCAGCAGGGTTACCATAAGGTCATGGCCAAATTCTGCTCAATGTACTTCAAAAATCTGTCAGATTGATCAAAAATCTGCCAAATTCCCCATAATTACTCGAAATGCACTATAAACACTTAAAATCACATGCAAATGTTGTAGAATTGCCTTAATTAAGGTTCAAATTACATTATATTAACAATCTATAGTCATAAAAAGATGTTATTCAATTGCGTACATTGTAGGTAAAGCGCGGTTGCGTCACGACAAACTCTGATTCCCAGTAAACTTCAGCACCCAGACCAGCCAACCTGTCCCATTATTCAGAGGTTTAAACAAATGAAGCATTTCTTTTTTAAATTTTGCTGTTTTTCTATCGAATAACTTTTGTTGCAGAATTCTTCCAGAAATCTGTCAATTTGTTTTCCTGTCAAACTCGTGTTTTAACACAAAATCTGTCAAACTTAGCCGAAAAATTAGCTAAAACGGTCACCATGGTTAGGCAGAGTGGCAGGCAAAATGCGCCCTCTGTTGGTCACGCACGGAGCTCATAGCTCAAGCCCAGAGAGCTAAAGCCAGAGTTAGATTCACCTTTTTGCGCATCTTTTATAGCTCTGATCGGGCGCGCTCAGCCACCTTCACTGTCTTGTTCCGAAGGTGTAAATCCAAAACCGATGTGGCATCGCGCATGGCTTAAGTCGCATTTCGACGAACCTATTTTGTCACTGTGGACCCAAGTGGACTCGAAGGGTACTAGCTTTTTGGCTTTTGACTCGGACCAACCGAACTTAACTAACCTAATTCGGTCCACATCTTTCATGTATAATTAATATTACTACATGACAATAAATTCCTCAAAGTTACGTGGTTTAGTAATTCATCGTGACCAAGTGACTCCCAACGTTATTTTACCAATAAAAAAGCATCGAGAACAACACTACCAGACCGAATTGGGTGATCTTGGCATCGGTTTTCTTTTACAAATTCCCTGTAGCTTCCTATGTACCCTCATGTTTAACAGCAAATCAACACAAGTATTCATATTCATATTCATATTGTATTCGTCACGTAGCATAAGTTAAAAACAGAAGGAAATTCTTTGTCCTGGTGTATAATCATAGAGTAAATGCAAATAAAACAACAATTATAAAAAGATGAAAATAACCTAGAATATAAACTGAACATTATATATATTGCATTACTAAATGAATAAAAATATACCGTTAAAAAGCATAAGAAATTTCTGAATGATAACAAAAAGACAGACAGCAAAAAGACCGGTGCACGGTACTTATACCCCCCCTTCCTTGGCTAGCACGAATGATGACAGTACAATATACACTGTACAGTCAATTACAAAACCAGTTTACATACATTATGAAAAAAAACAAAAAACAGGGTTGGCTGATTTAAATCATGTTGATTTAAATCACTAGTTTTAGTCGCAATTTAAATCACCATATGTTAAAATACTAAAAGTTACACAATCGTGCATGAGGAGATTTAGATATAATGTTTAGACATATCAATATGTAAAAAAAAATAAAAAAATCTGATTTAAATCAAATAAATCCGATTTTTTTTATTTTTAAAAACAGAAAAAAAAATCGCCAACCCTGAAAAAAACCCTGAAAACAAGGTTATCCCAAATTAGGTGAGGCCTGTCTCAACAAAATGTGTTTTAGCTAATTTTAACAAAGTTTCAAACGTTCGGGGGAAAAAGACCAAATCATTTAAAAAATAGCTGTGACAGGCATCGGACTGAAACAACTTCTTCAAAGTCAAAACATGAAATTGAGCAGGCTTAATGATCTGAATATGCATGGCAAATAGTCACTGTGCTCGGGGAACTGCCATACACTTACATTATTCTATCGTAAATCAAATTCCGAAAGAATTACCGGGGGATGAAACCATCGATTTTGAAATGTTATGTCTGAAACACTAGACGTCCTCATATGCAGCATGTCCCGGTGTCGAGCAGCGACGAGTGTAATACCATTATAAGGTTCGCGGGCTACGAATGTTTGTTTTCTACTCCACATGCGACTTGTATGTTTTTTCCACGATCCACGCAGTGACTGAAAACGTGCGTAAAGGGCAACAATAGGGACAATGGTACCCCGCAAGTCTGTCTTTAGAAATTGATGTACCCCATATAGCCGTAACGCTATGTATTTTGAGATTTCTAATGGGACAAAGGAGACACAAAAGAAGGGAAGTAGGGTCGTACAAAAGTTGTACCCTCTAACCCCAAATGGCATTTTATATAAGGGATATTAAGTCCGAATTTCAGAAAGTAATTCTAGTTAAAAAAGGAGCAGTTTGAAACTAGATTTTCACATTCTAAAATTTGAGTACTGTTCTGGATCGTCTATCCAGTTTTCTTCAAGAGCGCCCCCTGTTGATCATTTCCTATAGCCAGTTTTTCTTACGTCTTCGTAACGTTTGTTGACAAAATTATACACGTTTCCGCATTTTGCAACTCACTTTATTTATTGTCACCTGATCAACTGCCATCCCTGTCGCCTGTGAAAGTTAAAGTCACTTCCTCTTGCATTGTGTAGGTAAATAAGAGGTATTTAAGCCTATTTTTGGACTCGGATTTCATGTAAACAAACACGTTTATGTCGCTCGGCCTTCGTAACTGGGTAATAGCATAGCCACATGGTTTACATGTACACATCTGAGCATAGATTTATTTCACGATTTACGCGTGCGGTTATTGCTTGGTATTATCTTTTATTGTGTTTTCACGTTTCTGAGTTTCATTATACCCTAAAGGGGCCGGTTTATTTTGACCATCTCTCAGCCGGGGGGGGGGGGGGGGATTCCCCCCCCCCTAAGATCTCGGCCATCGAGTGACAAAACATTTTGAAACACGGAACATGCATAGAGCAACAATTCATGAACATACCCAAGAACTTTCATGACCAAAGGTAAAAGGGTTTTGTAATTATGGCTAATTAATTATTCATATGTATGAATGGCAAATCTGGTTTGTGTACACGATGTATATGGGAAAATTCAGTTTTCACGGCGCGTAGCGTCGGAAAAATTTTCGCTTCGCAACAACCCCTCGTCTGATTTTTATGTTTTTGGTGTCAAAAGATGCACAAGGCTCGAGGTTATAAGTCATAAAAGCTTTGGTCGCGATTTTTTTTTTTAAAGGCTATCGCGGAAAAAGTCGAGGAGGGGGGCGGATTCCGCCCCCGGTCCTTTTAGGGTTAATACTTCAAACTCTTGTTATTTACATGATTATTATGTAGTTCTTGTTATGTAGTTAAAACTTATAATTTAGTGAAAATTATTTAATAAGCCCGTTCCGGCAGAGTACAATTTTTTGGAGGGGAGAAGGGCAGGTTTGTTCCCGAATAAGCCAAAAATTCCGCCATATTTAAAATATGAAAGCTAGAAGGTTTCAAACGTATTGCTTTGGTTGAGTTGGTAGGTGGTGTACACAGTGTAAATATTCAAGAATAAAACTCGTCTGGCCAACCCACGAAGAGTGCCGATAACGTCATTATTATTACAGCGATTATAACAACGATGTCCAACTGGCGCAAATCGAACGACAGAGGCCGCAATTCGCGTTTGATTGTGCAGAGTGAGAATTTCTACGCGAGCTCATTAGCATAAAATGTGACCAGTGGCGTAGCCACGGGGGAGGGGGGAGGGGCGTGGGGAGTGACTGCCTCCCCATGAAACCTTGTCGCCCCCCAGTCGCCCACCCCCACTGAGATTTTGAGTTTCTAAAAAAATTATTATTGATCTACATGACGGCCCCCCATGAAATGTTCCAGTCCCCCAAGCGCCCCCCCCCCACTGAAAAATTCCTGGCTACGCCACTGAATGTGACCCCCACAATTTATTTTGAAAACGGAGACCGTTTGGCGTTACAATTGATGGAATTGTGTATATATGTCCAAGAATCATCTCCCTGGATTTTGGGCTTCCATTGAGGGCAGGCTTGATAAAATTACGGTTGCAAAGTGGGTCCTATTTGCATGGGCGTCGCCAGGATTTTTTCTAGAGGGGGGCAAAAAAAAATTTGCAAAAAAATGCTTGTATTTCTCAACACATTCTCGATTAATCAGTTTAAGAGGGGGGCAGGGACATTTTGCCACCCCCCCACTCATTAAATTTACACCACTTTGTCTTCGCGCCTCTTTTTCTTTTCTTTTTTTTCTTTTTTTTCCTTCTTTTTTTTTTTTTTTTTTTTTTTCCGGGGGGGGGGGGCAAGTGCCCCCCCTTGCCCCCCCCCCTCGCGACGCCCATGCCTATTTGCCCGAGGAAGTGGAAGGATGCCACTTGTAAAATGGCTGCATGCAGGCTTGGGAACTATTACAACCCTTGCATGATAGCTAAGGCCAGCCTTCACCCTAACTGAGGGTATTAAACTAACTGAGGGCACCGAGCCCTAACGGATCGTAACCCTAATGTGTTGGCAACCCTAACGACACGTAACCCTTTGCTTTCCAAGATAACCACGCCCACCCTACAAAAGGAAGTAAATATTCAAATGATAAACAAAAATCATAGAAACCAAGCAAACAAAATAGAAATTAATGCTCTCGTGTGCTCACCCAACAACCCATACACCCACACCCATGTACATTTTGGCGTAAAATAGAATTGTATTAAATGATGCTAGCGTCTTTCCGAAGACTCCATTACTAACACATTGTAGTAAAAGTTGGTATCTGAAAATTTCTATACAAAACCCCCTACACCGGGGTTTTGTGTAGAAAATATAAGACGGTTATTTATTACTCCCCATCAGGTTCGATCAACTTCGACAGCGACCGCAGCCCCATTTGAAAGAAAAAGTAAAGACCGGATCAAAGTACCAACTTTTACGACAACGTGCTGGTAATGAGGCGAGTTTGTAACGAAGGACCCCCTCTCGTCTTGACCAATAAGTGTCAAGTGTGTTTTATTAACATTCTAACATGCATTTTTCAACTTACATCAGACACATCTTAATTCTAATGACAAACTTACAACAGACTTCTCTTAACTGTAATGACATTTTAGTAATTTTAAATAGTTTTTGTGCGGTAAAAAAAAACAATGCGGTTGTCGTACGCATTTTACAGTTGGTGCCATTCGAATAAACATGGTGTTTACTGAAAATCGCTGTGTTTGCCTTTTTTGTATTGCCTTTTGTAGTCTTCATCGTCGCTTTATCCCAAAACTTCTCTCAATATAAAAACCATGACATCTATCTACGGTATACGTACCTGCCGGTTGGTTTGTATAGTCCACGAATATCGGTAAAAGATTTGTTTTCCCTTATATGGTTCAGGGCTCTTTATTACACAATCGTCAAAAGGGGCATATAATTTTATACAGTTGTTTTCAATTAAACAAGTGAAAGAACTTTGATTTGACCTACCGTATATTGGGCTATATTCTGAACACCCAATCCATTCAAATCCTCCGCTTCGAAGTGTGTAAAATTCCAACTCGGTTGAAAATCTCTGGGAACATCGCTTTTGGCCAAGCTGACACACCCAGCTGATACGGCCAAAGTTGAACGGGGGATTTGCCCGCAAACTCCTCGATGGTATGATGTAGTAACGCTCGATACTCCGTTGGAACAAACGTGCGCTCACGGTAATAGGATTGCGTCGACTCCGCAGTGCATGCCGCCAAGCAGATCCAGAAAAAGATCCAAACCGTCCACTCCACCCAGTCAATATTTCTGTTTTCAGGGTCATAATTCTTCCAACAACTATTTCCGTTTGTTTAAACAGAAAGTATATGCATGGAAAAGAATTGAAAACGATTGCAATTCCCGTCCTCGCGTTTTGAGAATGTCACGCCCGATTTTGTTTTGGTATCGAGAAATATCAGTGAGTCGGACAGACACACAGCAGTTCATTTTCTTACCGCTCAACTGTCTGGAGCACAATGGGGAGAGCCGTGCCTTGCTTGGTAGATCGTCTGACGACGGCGGCCCAGCCCTGAAGAAAATTAGCTAAGCGCTGTTATTCATGTTGAATGAATCATTCGGCTCATTGAAGGCACACAAAAGATCCGCTTATCTAAATTTGATGAGAGGAGACCAAATTTAAGGCCGGACCACTGATATTTCATTTGATTTTTTGTATAATCAGGCAACAAAACGTTACTAGTCAGCTAGGGCACCAAAGGAAAACATCATCAGCATAAACAAGGCCGATATAGTTTGAAGGTAAAACAATACCACACTGAAAAACAAATCAGTGACATGCCAGTTTTGGTATAAAGCTAAAGTCAAGGAACGGCGGATCCGGGGAAGCAGGAGGGTGGGTAATGGGGCCAATTATTTTTTTGTCTTTTTTACTGCATGTTTATGCTTTTTACTTTAATATTTTATTACAAAGTGTCAACAGGCAAGGAGTTTTTCTGATAGTTTAACATCATGATTGTGGTTAACAGTGACATAATGACATCTGATTGTGTTTGAAATAATGTACGACTACCAAGGAGAATATCATAAGTTTAAAATAACGAGGTGATTGGATTCAGTTGAGAAGGGCCGAAATTATATTGTTTTATTCCATATTTTGCAGTTTACGAAATCCCTCATTTATGCTACACTTGGACTCAAAGTTCAGTTACTTTGTAGAAGGGTGGACATTTAATGTCACTGAGAATGATAATAATAATAATAATAATGATGGCATTTATATTGCGCAAAATGCATAAACATATGTTCTAAGGCCAAAAAAAGTCTCCGGTTTCTGGTATGCGCGCGCGTCGCCGTAGCCATGCGCGTCGGCAAAGTGAAAAAGGTTTTTTTTTTCAATGAAAGATGATGTCTTAAAACCGCCAAACTCACTGGTTTGACTGGAATCCTGCTGCTGCACAAATGTAACGTGTTTTTTAAGATGGGGTTATGATCGAGAATAAGCTTTACGTGGCCTCTCTGGTCTCCCATAATATTTGCACTAAGTTAAGTCGGGCACCATTTGCAGTCATCAGCCGACATTTGAAGGAAAAATACAGGTAAAAAAAAAAAAAAAAGCCGCGTCGCCACACCACTTTTTGGACAAGCTCCATACCAGAAACCGGAGACTTTTTTTTGGCCTAATGCGCATTACAATAAAAATTTCTTGAAGGATAAAACCGTACTACTTTAAGCAAAACTACAATACTCTACCATTATTGAGTAAAACCAAGATACCTGGAAAGGAAATGAAGGGAAGACCATATGTTGAAGTGAAGAACGTAACGCAAGTACAGGGAAAGAAATACTTCTTCGAGATGTCATTAGAAACCGTATAAGAAGTGTTGCTGATGAATTGGAAGATGTGTTGAAGTAAGACATGCAGAAGGATGCTCCAAGGTAAACATGGGTGAAATGAAATTAAGGAGTGAAGAAATATAGAAAAGAAAACCACTTGAATAGGGCAAGTTGTGAACAGAAACAATTAGATTTATTTTTGTGGACAAACACTAGCTGGATCTCTCGGCATTTTATTATTGCATGTTTATATCATGTTACAGACCGATGACATAATGTGCAGTCGAAAGCTCCAGAGTGATCAGACTCACCTAATGAAAAGTAGCGCGCATCTGCTCAACCTGATTTGTCCACACAAGTTTTAACGTGAGAAATGACCAAAAGATGACCCAAATTTCTACACTAAATTTCTTGTATCTTTATAACGGACGGTCGCACAAATCTCGGGGTTGCAGATTATGAAAATTCATTCTTCTGGCTTTAAGTCTATCAATGTCTGGCTTGGAAAAGCAGAAAAGCCACTGATCATTTTTTTCTTGAAAATGTGGGGGATGGGGCAATTGTCTATGGAGCGGAACAGAAAATGACCGTTTGTGAGAGACCTTCGGTTGTTTATCTCAACGTATCTCGAGAACCCAATGTCAGAGCACACTGGGGGTAGCGGTTTTGTAAAGAGAATGAAGTTTTCTTTCCATTCATATAAAGCTCGATTTTATTGGTTAAGAAATCACTGACCATTTTTCGTCAAAGTTTTACCCCCAAAGACTGGATTTGTTGCAGAGGTCAGTCTTGTGAGTGCCGGCATTGTTGTGTTGGGCCGTTCCACTGACTCGGGGGTATTACTATGTTTGCCGTGGATTATCTTGCAGTATGTACGTGCACATGTCACAGAGCTGTATTATACAGCTCTATGTAACATGCACATGATGACCACTGATTTCGTTTAAGTTTGACGTGTAATTTTTAGGCCTCAATGTTCACTTTTGTGACAAGTTCATGGACTTGTCGAAGCTTTACTTAATGCACTAACTTGCCATTGGCACTGAATTTTTATAACCTGTTTACCTTAGTCCAGTTTTTTTTTCTTGTTCATTTAACAATGTCACTTTATGCATACTTTATGTGTTTGCACACTCGTGGTTTGTGACAAAATATATGTGAACGGATTGTTAACTGAAATGCCAAAAAAGTTACACAAAGGCTGCTTGCTAGATGTATGTGGTGTATACGGAAGGACGTGTCCCTCAGTGTGCACGATGTACCTTTTATTGAGAATGGAGGATCCTATGTGGTACTGGCCAGCGTGTTGCGTGTGGTATGCAAATCGCAAGGTCAACTGGACAAGCTGAGGAGCTGTCTCACACACAGTGATCTTTTGCGCGTTTGGGCCCCAAACTTTTCATTATATGTGTAGTTCTTATCCAATACATTTTTATGCTTCCAGCATATTCTATACTACTTCTATTTCAACATGGCAGCCTTTTTTAGTGATTTAAACTTATATACTTAAGGGCCCTATTTTCAGTAAAATAAGTTTCAAAAAAATAAATTTCAATGAAAAAAATCACTCTCAAACGTATCATTTTATGCCACACAAAAAGCAAATCTTATTGATTTATTATCATTGTGGTTTATGGAAAAAAAAACACCCAAATCCTAACAGACCAATAGAATTGAAGTTCTTAATTTCTTAAAACTTTCTTCAAATGCCATTCTTCAAATGTGGGGTTGCATCTTTAAACCAAATAGGGAACAGAGTTCTTTGTGTTGCACTCACGCCAGTGAACCTTTCCCTGTGTGGTGGTTAATAGGCATCAACACCCAAATGCACATTGTTTAAAGTGGCAACTAGTATAACTCAGCAATTGAATTTGTAGTTTAAAGTGAGTTTCATTCAATGTATTAAACGTTTATTCAATGTATTAAACGACCACAATTTTTTTAAAACAATTCTAAGGCAAATTTCATATAACCACGAACGATAATCTTATACAACAATAACAACTAAAACTTTAGAATCATAATTTATTTTATTTTATTTATAGTTTTATTTAGACAGGGTAGCCTCATCAGTTAAAAACTGCTATTACTGAAGGCCCTGTATAAAATGATCAGAATAAGATGAAATAAAAGAAAAGTATCATAATGAAGGAGATCCCACAAAATCATTAATTCCACCAATGCGTTTCTCAAATATATCGACTGTTCGTGACAAAGGCGGTAAATCGATGCATTGGCTTGTAAGAACTCTCAGTATGATATATTTGCCTTCGTCACCAATTATGTTATATCCAAGGTAATGGGTTACAAATCCAGTACTGAGAGAGAGCAATTCTGATTCCAGAGAAACACACTTTGTTCCAACATGGCGCGGCCCACTCTTTTCGATTCCAGAGGGCGCTTTGCAAATGTACTGCGAACACCTTGAATTCATCTGGGATTTAATATTCTTAAAGAGGTTGTGGAATGCTCGAAGACATTTCCGTCATTTTTTGGGGTATATGTAGCCTAAGGTGTGATGAAATAAAAACGACTATTGTTTCTGTCATGAAATGAATACTAAGGGTACTTTTGAGAGCTATTTTTCAGGTCCTGTTTCGACCCGAACGTGCAATTTGTGTAAAAATCGTCGTTGCGGGCAGCAAACAAAACACAGTATATCGTGACGTAATAAGAAGGACTCGTGTGTGCTACTCTGCATCGGGAGTCCTGTTTATTACGTCACGATTTACTGTGTTTTGTTTGCTGCCCGCAACGACAACTTTTACACAAATTGCACGTTCGGGTCGAAACAGGCATGACAGGACTTGAAAAACAGGTCTCAAAAGTACATTTTGTACTCATTTTATGACAGAAACAATAGTCGTTTTTATTTCATCACACCTTAGGCTACATATACCCGAAAAATGACGGAAATGTCTTCGAGCATTCCACAACCTCTTTAATATTCGATACAGGTTCAGTTGAATACCATGGTTTTAACAGGCCCTTTACATTATATGTGCAGTTCACTACTTTATATTGTATATAACTTGATAACTTTATATACCACTTGATAACTCACAACATCATAACATTCAAATTGAACTTCTTGTAAAAGGATTGTTCACATAGCGTAATGAATACAAGTTTGTTAAGCGTACGAAAGCATTTTTGAGAGTAGTACGGAGCAAATTCTTCCTTCCACCGTGACGAGGCACTACAGCGACGAGGATCGTAGACTAACTGCGGCCCTCCACAAAAAAAGCTAGTAAGCTTAAAGTTTAAACTCAATTTTCTCAAAACAACATTTTCTTCATAAAGGCTGCTTTGCCGAGCTGCGAGCTTACCTGTACCTACCACGAATCACTGGTAACGCAGTACCCTAACGCGATCTGACCGTTCGAACTGATCCTCACTACGTCTGTAAAGCGAGCACTGGTATCCACACAAGATACTTTATCTATATTTTCTAATAACATTTTGAAAGCTGACTTAAAATCTACATGGGACAAGACATGATCCTATTTAAGACAGTTTACTCATTTCTAAACATTTCCTTATGGGGTATTTTGTGCTTTTATGCGTTCTACCACATAAAGATGCGTGTACATTATGAGCACACCGTCACACACAACATTACCGGTCTTTTGGGCAAAATACACCTCGACAACCGCGGCTTAGCGAGATTCGTATGGGACAGTTCTTCATAGTTTAAATCAACACTTCTAGACGTATTGACGTATACCTAGTAGTAAGCCTACTGTCGGTACATTAAAGAAGGTCCTTGGTACTTACATGAACTTGAAAATGTGACACTTGTTACGATAACGTTTTTAAGGTTTTACGTCTCACAAAGTTGCTCACAAAATCATATGGTCAGCTAGCTATATACGCATTCGGCCCGGTAGCTCAGCATATCACGAGCATTTGGTTTGTTCTGTCTAATGTTCCTCCCCGTTACGTGGTGAAAGTATGCCAAAAAACAATGGTGCTCATTGGTAGGGAAAATAGGTTATTTTTATATTTCTAATCCTCAAAGTAGTTTGTTTGAGGATTTTATCTTGGTATGTTGTTTGTTGTTGGTTTTGTTTGGAGGAGGAATGCAATCTCACGCTCCGTCCATAGATTGCCCAATAATAAAATTGCCCAAGCTGAAATTGTGAACAAGACATCGTCGGTATTTTGTCAATGTTTCTACTGTTTGAAACGATTTATAATTTTTTCTACGTTTTTGACAAAAAAAAAGGTGTTTAGTGAATGGGAATACATATGGTTGGCCCGTTTTCAACAATATGTTTAAGACCGGTTTGGCAATCAGCATCCAGACTTCAAACCGGTCTTAAAAATACTGTTTAAAACCGACCGACTATTGATTTTTAAGTCGGAAAATGGCTCTCTTAATGTCTGCCGCTGGAGGTGCACTTTAGTGTCTGCAACCAAGTAGTTCAAATTTCATGCAGATGTACCTACTCCAGGCTGTAGGTTGCAGGCGGATGTACCTCGCGTAAACAGCCGTCGGGAACATGGAGGTCTCCACAGTGTAACGGTCGGGTGGTCCATTGAACTGAAATGGAATGTCAAGAAAATGGTCAACGTTGTTTTTTCGCTGCTTGCCGATGTTTTCCGAAAAAAATATCTGATCTGGTCTAGTAGAAAATAATTGGCAAGCCCAGTGAAGCTGGTACAAGACCTCACGATTATATTAAAACTATATTCAGAATAGTCGTGCATGGAGATAATTATCTTTTTATGCATCTGTGTACACAATTGGAAGGATTTAGCCCATAGATTGGAAGACTGGGTAATCCTCAACGATAGCATTACCCGGCTCAGGGGAGCCAGCCAGCCAGCCAGCCAGCCAGCCAGCCAGCGGGGAGCCAGCCAACTGTCCGGAGGGGGGGGGGGGAGACAGCCAGCCAGTCAGCCAGCCGGCCAGTCAGCCAGTCGGCCAGCCGGCCAGCCAGCCACGCAAATAGGACACTAGGGTGCCCCCATGGAACCAACACAGAACTTACCATTGCATCTGCTGTCCCTGCTGCATTTTGCACCGTTGTCCAGGTAACGCCATCATCACCATAGAGAACTTTATACTCGTTAATCCACACGTTACCTGCAGAGTTTGGTCCGCACTGTACTCCCGTTACGTACACCTTCCCGACAAAATCAACTTGGACCCATTGATTCGCGTCATGGTTGCGGGCGCACCAAGCTTCATTCAATATAAGACAAAAGTTACTTTTATGGTCTTTTTGCCGTTGGACTGAAATTTACCAACAAGGATAATGTCTAATAAAAGTATTTTCTAAAGAATAATTCATAATCGATCCTTTTCCTTCAGAAAAGTTTAACAGACTGCAAACCGGTCTAGTCGATCCGCTTAAAGACGTTAACTTAAAGGCGCTTCATTGTTGCGGAACCTGCAGGGCATACAGTCAACGGAAGTCTTGAGCACACAAGTGCAACTTTCATGACTTTGTAACACGAAGACTTGTCAAGTTCTAGCAAAACTTGGTTGGAATTGCCGGGAAACACCATTGTGTACTTTAGAAGCTTGAGTACAAGAAGAAGGGACATGGATGATAAAGGACTAAACAGGAGGAACTTTTGGAGGTAGGCTACATGGAAATTGAAGGAGCAACCACGCAACGCGTGCCCTGATTTTGACTCAACTACATCAGGGAGTGTGCTTTGGAAATCAAAACCGATCGTTACCTATCTTTTCCCCACGAATACCATACAACGCCAACAAGTCTATGCTCGGTAAGTTACCACAAGCAATTCCTACATACCTCTTTGAAACCAAAACTTAAATTCGTGTGAACATTAGTTAATGATAGAGGTATAACTACCGCAGAAGGGTTTAAATTATTTGTAATAGACACGTGTCCTGTGTTCATGTGTAATTTATATGTACATGTAGATAGCCCCACGCTACCATATAAATCATTTAATTACAACATCGTTTAACAAAAATCAAATACAATTGTAGACCATTTTACTATAAATTTTATGCAAAATTAATGCAAAAAATATGCGTGTATACAAGGTAATTGTTATTCTGCAGAGGGATCCATTTAGAAAGCACAACGTGTAGTCAATGGTCCCTAATTTACATGCACATGCATTGAGACAGGAATAAACGAACCATTCAGGTCCGTGGTCGATAATTACTTTAGCTTGAAGTTGAGCTTTAGGCAAAACCTAAAACTAAGGAAGAACTCTGCAAGGAAACAATAATATATACACGAATAACAGGTACATGAATTACGAATGTTACACTTACCTTGTTGACTGGTGATTCGGGTGGAGTCAAGCGGGAATCCATTATTGGACGAGACGCTTATCTTGCTGTCTGGTATCAAACCACTTGCCATGCCCATAGGACCATCGTTAGCGGTGTTACAATCTTAGCACAAAACGAGAAATAAAAAGTTGGATGAAAAGCTGTCCCCATGGAAATATAATTATATATGGAAGACAAATTGGAAAAGGTCATAATGTTAGACATTTTCAGTCTGTTTTTTTTTCCACTTAAACTCAGGTGGGACCCGAACCCACGATTTTCTTCAGAAGAATACACAAACCAAAACTTTATATAAATTACTTTACATGTTTAAAAAGCATTTCGACAAAGCTTACATTAAATTTGTACCAAAATAAATTCCGGAAGAATTTAAGACTATTAGATTTCCCCCTGGAAAACTCACCACCAGTGATCAGAGTTGAAGGCTTAAGCTCCATTTCTGTTGTCTGTGTACTAGTCTGGGAACACACAATATTAAAAACGGTTATTGAGTGCTTCCAAACATTTTTTTCCGACATCATAAACATTCACCGTGATATGTTACCGTGGTTACTTATACTTCAGAGCTACTCAAGTTCTGTCAATCCTGTGCTCATTGGACGCAAAAGATAAATCTGTCATTTGTCATAATATTTTCCGCAACCAGGCGGTCGTCTTAGATTAAACGTCATCCATCAATATGCTGTAGAGGTTGTTTTACTGTCTGGTCCCACGTTCCAATATTGCAGTCTCACAGGGGCGTAAATCCCGAGGAGATGGTGGGCATTATTCCCCCGCTTTTTGACCAGAGGGGATTGGCCATTGGATCATCTCCCCACCTTTTCGCTTGAGAAACCAAATAAGACGGATTTTGAGGTAATTTTTGAACTTACAAACAAGCAAAATGTTTTCAATAGTACTGAAAAAGAGAAACAAGTACAAAAGCTTTAAATGTGCCGTTTTGAGGTAACGGGCGTAAGTATACATAAGATGTACATCTGTATAATAAACAGCAAGCCAAGCCCCTCCCCCCTGCTTTTCGAACTTCCACGGTCGGGAAGTTTTGTGATTTTAGTCATCCCCAATCCCCCAGTCCCGGCACAAAATACTGCTGTCTTGTGTAGCAATTTATGTAATTGGCGATTGGCGATACAGCTTAACTTAAAGCTATAGTCCATCATTTGCAGCTATTCGAAAAGTAACTGGCGTAGTTATTGTTGAAAAACATACTTGAATGAAAGACAGTAAGGGGACTAAACTCCCTGTGAAATTATTTATTCTGGCAAGCTGTCGAAATAATCTACGAAAGAAGGCCTTTCCAACGGTGCGTCTTAAGACGCACCGTAGGAAAATTTAAATTAGTAGTTCGTTCTGTTATTTGGCGCAGCGCGCGCAAGCATTGGCACGACGTGCAGGCGCGCGCGGTTTGCTATGATTTGTCGGATCCATAGATATAAAAAAGACTAGATCGGCAGCGCGTGCATACGCGCCATAGACTGTGCACAAATGTTCCCGTTCCCGCATGGACGCTCTAGGCGCAGTAGTGCGTGGGGCAAAACGTGGGTTACGCGCACCTACATTCCCGTAGGTTTGTGCACAAACTTGTATTTTTATGTCCGTAAAAGTAACATTTTTTACCAGAAGTTATTATATCCAACAAAATTCAATATGCATTTTCAAGCTGGGTAGTCACCTTGAAGTTTGCTTCATTTTCCCCTCGTAATTACTGTTCGTTTCAAAATGGTGGTGCGCGTTGCTAAAAATCTCCAAATAAAATCAGCTTATCTGATGAATCCGCTCCGTCTACAAGTACCCCCTCACCGGCAAAGGAAATACAGTTGGGGGTGCGCGGCCACTGCGTGTACATAGAACAAATCCCCTGGTGTACGTGCGTCACACACAAGGAACGGTGCGCTTCAACCAGCGAAATGTACCGCCCATGGGACGTCGTTGCTAGGTAAAAGGGCGCCCTCTTTTGGTAGCGCACGGAGCTCATAAAGACATTGTTTTAAACAATGAAAAAGGAAAAAGTAGAGTGTAAAAACTGCTTTAAATTACCGTTGAATTAGTTAAGAAAATTGTGAAATGTTGCAACGGATGATTTTAGAGATTTGCGTTACAATAATTATTATTTTTGAGATGAGAACAATTTACTTGGATTGCATTTTATGTGAGTGACTTTTAATGACAATAATATTGCCCCTGAACACCGGTTTAAGAATGAAATGAAATTACACTCCTGTAATGTTCCGGACTTCTGAATAACCTAAATAACTCTTGAAGTTTATTTACATTGTGCTCTACTTTCAGTACCCATTATGTTCACCATTGTGAGATTCTTGCGCCTTCTTGAAAATTTTCAGATGCTGGATACGTCATGAGAGGTCCAGAGCAAAATAACACAAATTTATTTGTTCATTTTTTTTAAATGTTAGTGAAGGGCTAGGGGGAGCCGCAGGGGCGTGCATCCCAGCACCCCAGTATCCAACAGTACAAAACTGCATCTGATATACAGCATATGCCATACCCTGAGGAGGGACAATGGAAAACAAATATATAGTCTGGGTGTTGTCCCTTAAAAGCTGCCGTGAATTTGAATTGAAGGACAGCGCAACAACTGCAGGAATATTCTGTTTGTTGACGAAGAAAATAGCACTGAAACAACTGGATGCAAGGTTTTTTTTAAGCAACGCGCACCAGCATTTTAAAACGGGAAATAAATACGAGAAATAAAATGGACCAAACTTCGAAATGAATATGCAGCTTGATAACCCATTTTGAATTTTGTTGAGGAAATAACTACTACAAGTCAAAAATAATACTTTTTCGGACATAGAAATATATCTTTCCATACAAACCTACGGGAAAAAGGTGCGCGTAACGCAACTTATGCCCCACGCGCTACAAAATGGTGCCGCCCATGGCAGAACGCGCGTCGGTACGCACTGCCGATCTGGTCTTTTTATTCTACATCTATGGTCGGATCAGTGCGCGACATCGCGTATAGACCGCTTGCAGACGCGATCGATAATTGACGCACGAAGGTGCGCGACGCCATGTTGTGGGACAAAATGTGCATGGATAGATATACGCTTGCCCCACAACATGGCGTCGCGCGCCTTCGCGCGTCGATTATCGAACGCATCTGCAAGCGGTCTATAGCTACAATTCAAAACGAATTCAAAACATGATTCAGCAACTTTTGATTTGAAATTGAGATCCTAGAATGATGTTTTTTTTCGTAATATACAGCTGAAGCTGAGCTGAAACTTCATCAGGTTAGTTGTTCAGTATCCTTCATTAGATTTTGAACACTTTTGTTGCTTCAAACGAACAAAATGCACAAATTACAAATTATGGACTATATCTTTAAATACAAAATGTAAGGTATATGAACTATGCCGAAGTCATCTGAGGTGTTGTACATGTTTACAAAAATATACAGGGTTTTGTTATGGGTTTTCATTTATCAACCCCCTTGGCAGCCAGACGGTCAATTTTTGTTAAACATTAACATATTAATCTGCAACGTGCTTCCAAATATGTGTGGTCTCGATCATCGTAATTATTCAACGTGATGCGTTACCATGGCTACTCATAATGCAGAGAAAATCAAGTTCGGTCAATACTGTGCTTACAGACGCAAAAGATAATTCACTTATTTAATTATGGGCAAACAGCCATCGATTGGCCTCGGCCCCGATTAAATGCCATAGATCAATATTGTTTGTATATAGGTTGTTAAACTGTAAGGTCTGTTCCCATGCAATTGGCGATACTGCTTAACGACAAAAACCACAATAATGGGGCTACTTTGCTACTGTTGTGATTTAAAAAAAAATAAAAACCTGAAATAACCAAAGCAGAATTTCAACACATGAATGGACATGCAGCCTTTCGCTCAGGATAATTTGAGTTGGTTATTAAATTGCTTTTTGAAATTATCCTCAATTTTATTATTGAATTAGTGGACAAAAACTTAGGTAACTTTTTTCGTCAATTTTTAATGGAAATATGAATGTGATTTCAACATTTAAAAAGATAGAAAAGAAATGATTCAAGAGATATTACATGAATCATAACCCTACATGTCAAGTCACATTTCGAAAAAAGATTAGAATTTTTAAATTTATCTTTGAATTTGTAAGACTTCTAAAACGTGTTTTTATTATGTTTTTACTGTTCTGACTAATATATAGAAATGCAATTGCTATGCCATGACATTTGGAATAGTTTAACCTTTGGGATAGAAAGGGCGATTTTGTAGTTTAGAGCCCTCTTTGGTTTTGACCAATTAGAGTCAAGGGTGTTTTCAACTTACATCATACTTCTCTTAATTCTAATGACATTTGAGTAGTTTTAACAGTTTTTGAGGGAAAAAAATGCAGTTTTGTTACGCATTTTGCTGTTGGTGCCATGTTTTTTCGCATTTTACAATTGGTGCCATGCGAATACGTGCAGTTTTGCGTGTTCACTGAGAGTCGCTGTGATCGTTCTTAATTTTCGTGTTGCATCATATAGTCTTCGTGGTTGCTTTACCGCTTAATTTCCCTCAATATAAAAACCTTGCCATCTATCTACGGTATACGTACCTGTTGGTTTGTACAGTCAACGAAATAACTGTAAAGACTTTTGTTCCCTAATATGGTTTAGCAGGGCCCTACACAACATTATCGCAAAAAGGGGGGCGAATAATTTTATAGAATTGTTTTCAACTAAAAAATGAAAGAACTTTGATTTGACCTACCGTATATTGGGCTGTAGTCTGAACACCCAATCGATTTAACTCCTCCACTTCGTAGTGTGCAGAATCCCCAATCGGCTGAAAATCTCCGGGGAAATCGCTCTTGACTGCGTCGGAAAGCTGACACACCCGGCTGACACGGCCGAAGTTAAAGGAGCGGCACGCCGCGTGCGTGAGACAGGAGACGGTACATCGGACGGGGGATTTGTTCGCAAACTCCCCGATGGTGTGATGCAGCAACGCCCGCTGCTCCGTTGCAACAAACGTGCGCTCACGGTCATCCATACCGCCATCCATACCGCCAAGCAGATCCAGAAAAAGATCCAAACTATCCACCCAGTCAATATTTTCGTTTTCAGTCTCATATTTCTTCCAACAAATACTCCCTTTTGTTTATACAGAGGGGAACTGCACGGAAAAGAATTGAAAGGGATTTCAATCCCCGTCCGCGCGTTTTGAGATTTTTACGCCAGAATTTGTTTTGATATCAGTGAGTTGGACAGAAAACAGCAGTTCGTTTCCCTACCGTTCAACTACCTGAAACACAATCGGGAGGGCCGAGCCTTGCTTGGTAGATCGCCTGGCAACGGCCGCCTTCGTAATTTAATTACAAGGATGGTTAGGGCCAATGCCAATTCATGTATAATTCAGTATTTCGATGAGAAATTATGTTTATCTATGAAACAGAACAATGACATCAACAGCATTGTTGTTATTTAGTCGACCAGGTTTTTTTTTAAAGTAACATTTAAGCATTTTAAAGAACGGTTGTCATTCGAATCCACGTCGTCGCTGCTCATTTTTATCGCCCAATTTTCATCTCCAAATTTATCGTTGAGATAATTCAATTGAAGGGAAAAAGAGGACGAGAACCTGTGTCTTGCAATGATTCAAATGAAGAAATTTACTGATAATGACATTACTCCTGAGCCTCCTGGGAACAAAAATACGCCCGCGATTTTTTTCCCCAACGATATCCGTTTTCCATCTTCTGATCGGTCCATTAGATGCATAATGCCTTGTTTTTCTTTACACAAACCCCAAAGTAGGTTTTGCGTCTGGTGAGAAATTTTCCTTCCTCACTTTAATTGTTTAAAAGGTAAAAAGAGAAGTGAAAAGCGTTCACAGGGATTCGAACTTGAATCACCTTAAATCAGGACTACTTCCAACCAGTCCACAAATCAGCTGCCAATCGTCGGTGAATTATACCTTATTCTCTAAAGCCCTGGACATCATTAGCTAAGGATTATTGTTCATCTTGAAGGACTCATTCGGTTCATCGAAGGTACATAAACATTCGCTCATCCAAATTTGACGAGAGGAGACAAATATTTAGGCAAAACAGATGCACCAGTCTTCTAAATTGTGTATATAATCATTAATATTATCATAGAGCCCTGGAGCCATATATAGAGCACCAAAGTAAAACATTATCAGCATTTACCCAGCCAATTTATGACGGTCGGATTGTGGAGTGCTGTGGCCTCGTGATTAAGGGCACTGGATTCGTGGTCTGCGGGTACAGGTGCGGGTTGTGGGTTCGAGTCTAGCCGGGGTAATGGTGCGTGTGCCCTTGGGCAAGGCACTTTGTCATTCATTGCTTCTCTCCACACGGGAGTAAATGAGTACCTGTGAGGGCAGAGATGGTTATTGTGATTGAATAAGCTTGCTTGCGCCAAACAGGCAGAATCGAGCTGTATACTCCCCAGGGAGCTGAGATGGTATTTGGAATGTTTAATTGGCCCAATGATCAGGGGTAATAATGATATTGTAAGCGCTGTATTATTTATTATTATTATTATTATTATTATTATTAGATCGCTACGCTGACGTGATTCAGCTTTTGTTGACGGTTGTAGTTTGATAAGCTAAACGCTCCCATTGTCCAAATTGGTATCAACGTCTGGCTCTAAAAATTATTAATAAAATCCCCAAGGTAACGGAGTCAGTTAAGCTTGTTATTCTCCTAAGGCTGCTTCGATTTCACTATCAGTTTTCATGGCATCGAGAAAAAAATAACATCTTTTGTTTGAGATTGGGCGATCTTTCCCTGTTTGCGTATAAAGTGTATTAGCTTGTCACTCAAGTAGGCTAATAATCGGTATCTTCATTTCATCTTTCAAAAACAAACACGAGAGGATATCGATAGACAATTTTCCTTTTCAAACCACACTTTGTACAACATTCATTATGCAAATTCAAATTTAAGTTGCAATACTTAATATTGTCTGCAGACAATAAAAAGACAACTAATATTGTTTGCAGACAATTACCAGACGTTTGGTAATTTTAACACACTTTGAAACCACCAACATAGTTAGAATAATGTTTCCTTCCAACATGCAAATATACATTATGCTTTTGGCTACTTTATATCACAAAGAAAAATTAAATAAATAGTTTTTTTTTTAAATCTAATTTCTTTTTGGAAAAAATATTTTCTAGAACGTTTTCTCTTTGAGGGTAAACAGATCCCACACTGCAAACAAATCAGTGATGTGCAAGTTTGAACCAAACACCTTCACTGGGAGAAACGAACACAGTGTCGAATGCCGATCATGTTTTAATAGAAAATGGAATGCCGAGTTTTGCATGCTTAACCAACCTTTTGTCTGCAAACACTAGAACCCATTCATGCGATATGTAAGTTAATCATTACTCAACTTGTCTCCAGTGTTTGCATGTAAAACAGACAAAACGGTGGTGAAAAGGACAGAGATCCGGTAAATTCAATATCCAAATTAAACGGGGAATCGCGTCTACTCAGAAACTACGTCAGGCTCGCGCAGTTATTTTATCTATGATCATGTGTAGGTAAACTAGAGTGAAGGTAAATGATCTGAAATATCAATTTAGAAACCATAGACTCGTTCAACAGTGTGTATTCAGTGATTCGTGTTGCAGTGGCTCAACACCGATGCTCAAGTAGATGCTCAAGGAACATTTGGAAGAAACGGTCGGTTGAGGTAGCGCACATTTTTGGCGCTTAAGTTATGCGGAGATACTCGTTTTAGGATAGTCTATCCTAATTCATGGACAGATGGAGCGGACAAAGTGAATTAACAATATTGGCACCAGATAAAAATGAACAACATATCAAGAAGTTATTTATTCCGATCTGCAACAATAAAAGTATAACAGCAACAATAAACAGAGATGTAGTTAATAATCTATCAATAGGTTCAATTCCTGAATTGTCTAAGGCTATATAGCCTAATAATTATAGGTATAGATGATCATCACTCTCCCAGCCCTGCGTTGCAAACACATAAACTATTCGGACCTCCAGGGGGTCCGATAAGCATTAAAATCTATCGATAAGCATTAAAATATATCACAGCAGGAAAGATTATCGGACAGAATTCACCTTTGACGCACAACTCCATGTTTCATTCGCGCTCGCAGGATAACTTGTGTTGAAGGTATTCCTGGCCAATTTCCTCAAATGTTCATTCACTTCTGAAAATCGGTTATTCGTTTTCGTTTGAATTTGAATGCACGTCTTTAATCCAATGTCAATTCAACGAAATTTCATCGTTTTCATTGTCCGTGCATTCGGTTATGAGAAACAGACGGCCAATTACGTTACCTGCGCATTGGCTCTGCACTACTAATGTTTATACACACGTTTAAATGCAATACAATACAATACAATACACAACAATGACAGAAAATAAAAGCATACGAGATAACTGCATGATCGTAAAGCAGCTATTATAAATATTGTTCAACATTACAAAGAAACATAGTCCGGGAGCCCAGCGAAGTTTAATCATAATTTCGAGTGCAAAAGGTTTGAAGCATGGGATATGTAGGAGTGATCGAGACCATGGGCGTCGCGAGGGGGGGGGGGGGCAAGAGGGGGGGGCACTTGCCCCCCCTCTCGAAAAAGCCAAAAAAAGAAAAGAAAAAAGGAAGACACAAAAAAGAGAAAAAAGAAAAGAAAAAGAGGCGCGAAGTCGTAGTGGTATAAATTTAATGGTGGGGGAGGGGGGGGGGATGTCCCTGCCCCCCTCTAAAACTGATAAATCGAGAATGTGTTGAGAAATACAGGCATTTTTTTTGGCAAAAATATGTTTTGCCCCCCTCTAGAAAAAATCCTGGCGACGCCCATGACCGAGACAACTCAGTGCAAAATGAGATTTCTTATGTTGCGTCAGTGGTGCGTTGGGAGGGGGCAGCCCCTTATAATCCCCCAAAAATTCGATTTAATCATAATCTTGAGTGCAAACCAAATTTCTTCACGGATCGAAAGTTTATCGTGTACTGAATTGTATTTGCATAATTAAGACAAGTTTTTTTGGTGCTAAGTCCAATTAAGAAGCCAGCTAATTAGGGCTAATTACACGTTTAATCATAATTACGAGTGCACCGATAAAACAAGTATCAATGTGTTCCTTACAACTTGATGGAGCAAAATCCGCCACTTAAGAAAGTTTCAAGTGGTGCCATCCCTACTTAAGACAGGGTCAAAGGTCACCAGGGGTAAATAAACATCAATAATTATAACGTTAAGTCCAACTTGCATTCATGTTTTTTTTGTGGAGATCAACAGTATATCATAGACCGATCACTGAGATTTATTCACATGGTGCTACCGCAAACTTATCCTGTTTTTGTATCTTTCCACCATGCAAACCTTCATATCTCAAGGTTTGCATTAAAGTTGACATTAATCAATATTGAGAACTTCAATGTGATGATATCATTACAACTGGCTGATGGGCTGCTTTGAAGTACGAAGTTCAGTTGATTAGTCCCCAGCGATGATGATGACAACCTGAGAAATGAGTACCGACTTTTCATGTTCGAGAAAGCATTCACGCCGAAAGAAAGGGCGGCACATCCATTACTCAAGCCACAAGGCATCGATGGTAGCAGCCTTCCACCTTGTCAAGCTGAGCTGAGGCCACATGCAAAACAAGCTGCTTGTGTGGGGAGGATGTGGGGAAAAGCAATGGAGCAAAAGATCGTTTAAAATTCAGTTGCCAGCGATGGATGTGCAATAGAAGATGGCTCCTACGATATCCCCCACTTTTGGACCGGGTGGGAGGGGGTGTGGTGGTCTAATGAATCATCCCTCCCCCCACTTTTTCGTGATCAGAAAAAAAAATGATCGTAATTATGATTAAACGTGTAATTAGCGCTAATTAAAGACTTTCTTAATTGGACTTACATATCTTTACATTACATATCTTGTTCTTAAGCACGTGATCAGTGATCGGTCTATGATATACTGTTGATCTCCACGAAAAAGACATGAATGCAAGTTGCACTTAACGTTATAATTATTGGTGTTTATTGACCCCTGGTGACCTTTGACCCTTTCTTAAGTAGGGATGTTACCACTTGAAGCTTTCTTAAGTGACGAATTTTGCTCCAGCACGGTTTCAGGTACACACTGACACTTGTTTTATCCTTGCACTCGTAATTATGATTAAACGTGTAATGAGCGCTTATTAAAGACCTTCTTAATTGGACTTTGCTTTACATATCCTGTTCTTAAGCATGTGATCAATGATCGGTCTATGATATACTGTTGATCTCCACAAACAAAATCATGAATGCAAGTGGCACTCAACGTTTATCTTGGTCTTAATCATGTAATCAGTGATTGGTCCATACTAAACGGTTGATCCGCACATGATGCAAGATGCACTTATTCTTATTGGTGTTTGTTGACCCCTGGTGACCTTTGACCTTTTCTTAAGTAGGGATGGCACTACTTGAAATTTTCTTAAGTGGCGGATTTTGCTCCATCAAGGTGTAAGGAACACACTGACACTTGTTTCATCAAGGTTGCACTCATAATTATGATTAGACGGGGACATAAGGGGCTCCCCCCTCCCAACGTGACCACTGGCGCAACTTAAGAAATCCCATTTTGCAGTTGTATCAGTCACTCCTACATATCCCACGCTTCAAACCTTTTGCATTCGAAATTAAGCGGTGGTCACATCTTACGGTCATAAACGTAGTTGAACGTAGTAGGGTGTGACCGTAGTTGACCGTGGTAGACCCCAGTAGTCGTAGTTAAACGTAGTTAACCGTAGTTATGAACGTACTTTGACCTTGAGGAAAGCCATGATTTGGCCGTAGTTAGCCCAAAAGTTTTCAGCATGTTGAAAATATTTCTACGGTCAGCTTGAATGCCTATACCGTACTGTGACCCTAGTATGTACGTAGTTAACCCTTGTTGACCCTAATTGAGCCTAGTTGACCCTATTTGACCGTCGTGTTGACCGTAGTTGACCGTAGTAACCATGGCCGATCTACGTTTGAAGTACATTCACAGTACGGCCAAGTACGGTTAATTACGATAGCTAGAAAAGGAGAAAAAAAAGTTGAGATAAATAAATGCAGTCTTGTCTCTCTAACTTCTCAAAGCGCATTGGCTGTCCCCACGCCGTGGCCGACCCGCACTACGCAGACACGGCCGCGAGCGTTTACCATTACAAGTAAACGGCCATCCTCCATACAAACGATCAGCGGTGAAATACGCGCTGCATTCACGCACAGATGGGTATATAGGCTAATGCATACACCCTCGACTTACTGAAACCACACCTCCTAAAAGTAAAAGAAACGGGTATTGAACATAGTAAAACTGTTCCCAATGTAAATTTAGTTTGCATGCTTTCTGTAGAAGCCAAACATTTCTGCTTGTGGAAAAATCTTATGTACGTACCTATGCAATATTCATTAACCATTAATCAATCTGAAGTTGATCGACTGCATAATCGGCGATTGGCTAATCGGCATTTGTTTACCGCGGCTAAATCAGGTCACCGCGTATTCGCTAAATGTGTATTTATTACTTCCGAAACCAGTGCGCGCTGTAATTGGTTGTACGTTAATGAAGTGATGATATCAGAGCTAATTAAAGTTTGTCCTCTAGCCCGTACGTACTTGTTGTAATGCCGTAGTACAACGTTGTTGACACTAGACTTGTTTCACGTTTTGGGATCGTAGATGCTGGAAAAATCAATCCCGTACACAAGAGGGCGCCTCTCACTTTAGAACCACCCCATATCACCGATGACATCGCCTCTGACGGTTTCTAAGCACCCCGGTTGGTAAGGAGGCTTCATCAAAATGATAAATTCCTTTTAAATTATTGTAAACTAATTTTATCCAAGTTTGAATTTTGGGATGATTTTGCCTGAAAATTTAACTTTTTTCTTGATATCTCATCAAAAAAGGGCATATTTCTAAAAGTGTTTTTTTTACGGAATTTTAACTTCTGAAAAGTAGTGAACGAGGGTGTAATCTTCATTGTTTTCTATGTGGGAACCGAGCTAATATTTTTTTTCGTGAATTTTCGTCCTTGACACGCGTTGAGCATCAAGAAATGCACACTGGGAAGCTGCTAAACGAGTTCCAAAATGTTGAATCTTGCAGCAAAAACGAAGATTCTGTACTGCTTATGTCTCGTCGTAGTCAAAAAACCTCCGATCTCCATTTACACCACGTTATAAAGGACATGGCAGGCATTGCATGCCCGCACTCGTCATGCTCGTGGGAAGAAATCTGACACCATTCGGCGGCATCACGCGGTCGTCGCCGGCCAGCCGTGCCGGGAGTTCGAGCTCGAAACCCCACCACAAACATCACTTGTGACAGGCACCGCTTTGGAGTCGAGTTTTGGGTGTAATATGCGGGTAAACAGGGATTTGGTTATGTGCAGTAAATATGAAAACTGGTTCAATTTCAAATTAAATTTTGATTATGACTTGGCTATTCCTTCTTCCAATGTATTTTTGTGTCATATATTTTTTAGACATTTTAATGTTGCGTTTTGCATTTTTTAATCTTGCTTTATTTCCTTTTCCATTTTTTTTGCAGCTGTAAATGGAGATGTTTTGATTGTCGTTCCTTCTGATGACGATGCAGACCTTGGAATCTACATTACGAGACATGATGAAGAACTCTGTGAAGAATAAAACTATGGCCAGACTTGAACTGAATTTTAAAAATCCTTTTATTTAATATACTTTAAAGATTTTTAATTATTTTAATAATGGAGACTAGACATGCATTAAACAGAAATGTAACCATTAACAAATGTACTCAGAAGTAGTCAGAAGAAATCAAAAGGAAGTTTACCGCCTTAGTCTTAGACTAGAATTACATGGCTTCTGCTGACAACCAAGTACATGTATCATCAAGCCAATGCAAAACTAGAGACTTTAATTGTTTATTTAGACAAAATATCTCCTGATTAAATTGATATTGCAGTATACTTGTAGTGAACAAAAATTGCAGTATGGTTATAAGACAAAAATGCTTGGGTCTAGTAACATCGGCTGTTATATTGGATTCGAAATTAGGATTGCAGCAAGGATTTAATATTTTATTCTATTTCTAGTGATTTTCGAATAAAAGTGGTTTTTTTTTACAAATTATTTTGTTGAAAGAACAAAAAGCAAAACACTAAAACTGGTCGGTGTTTAAAACTGAAATTGAAACTTGGGCTTTTAAAAAGAAAGGGATGGAAAGAGAAAATTCAATAAAATAATTATAATAATTTAAATGAGGAATAGGTCTACTGAATACCATTGCTACTTTTCATAAATAATGGATTATCTTGTAATTTAACAGTCTACCAGGTGCAACAATAAAAAATTTCACGGAACTGCTTAAACACTCGTGAATCTGCCTATGCTTTAGCACGCAGGTAAGTTCCCTATACAATTACACGCAAGCTTCTCATGAAAAGCGTGAAATACGCGAACGAGATCAACTTCTGGTTAAGTGCAAAAATATTAGCTCAGTTCTCATAAAATGGAAAAATTACAATAATTAATGGACTACTAGGTCAGCCAAGGCAAATTTGCTGGAAAAAAACATTTTTGGAATGATAAAGCAGAACTTTGAGGTTCGTTTTTAACGCGTGGAAAGTTCGTGCGCGTTTTTGCGTAGTGACGTCACAAACGCGTGCGTACAACGTTCTCCCGCGGGATTTCGGGTGGCCATTATCATAATTTATGTGCGCACGCTCAGACCAAGTTGACACTGGTGTCATATTTCACTAACGTACGTGGATTGCTCATGCAATTCCATAGACGCCCAGCCTCGACTCCATGGGCACGTGCACGTTCCTTACACTAACCCCTGGCCGTGATGATGACGTAAATGACGCTGATTGGCTATTCACAGCGTACAGCGCGCGCATTTCGAAGATTGCACGCCGGGCGCGCCCATAATGCGCTCGCGTCATTTGCACGTAACGTAAAGTACGAAAACAATCGATATTCAAAAGTCGCGATGCCCGTACGGTATGGATTATGGCAGTCCCGTTTTTTGCTTAAAAACCCTGTATCTTCGGTTGTAAAGGGACGAAAGGGGTACGTACATTTAATACAAATCTTTGCTAAATAACGCAACGTCCAAACGTTTTGTTTTAAAGGATTGATTTTTCAAAATCACAACTTTAACATTTTAAAGATAGCGTCGGCACGTAAAACGGATAAACTGCAGCCTAATTATAATGTGCCATATTTTGACACATTTAAATTTCACAATTCAAGGGGTTAAGATCGCGCAAGGCATGATGGGAAACAACATGGCGCAGCACGATCGTACCCATGGGGAACGAGGTTGATAGACGCCATGCTTGTTGGTAGTAACTGGAAGCAGTTGGAACTTTTCCCGAAATAATAAGATAAATAGACCTCTGAAGGTGCCGAATTTAACGTTTTGTTGATGTTAAGCAATTGTACGGCATTGTGTGAGTATGAAGTGTCGAAATAATTACAATTTTCGGCTCCCTTAGCAACGGAGCTTAGTGACGGTTAATACGGAGGTAGTGGACTAATGTACAAGTACGGTAGGCCCTGCGCCAACTTTATGCCTATAGGCTATGCTTGTTATAAAGCTTGATAAATCAACAACCTATCGCCCATTTTACTACCTTCATGAATAAAACCTTTCAAAAACGAACCAATTGGGATGATAAAGTTGTGGGTAAAAGTTTACGTCAGCACTGTCCGTACATATACATGTAGTTCAAAGCATAAATTGCCGTGTGCACTGCCGTGTAAAGTAAGGGTTGCCTTTAACTTGCCTGCAATGCATTCGTTAAATAGAGATTTTTGTTTTGATGCAACAATGGGGTCTGAAAGTGAATGTTTCCAAAATACGAGATTATTATTGAAAAATCCTCACCAATTCAACCAACGCTATCCAGTAGGATGCACTCGTGGGCGCTGACTGGATTATTTTGGCTGTACTGGTGCTGGCTAGAGTGTAGTCATCCGACATCGTTATTGAAGAGGTTCCTGGCCTGGCGCCCCGCATCCTTCGGATTTTCTCTCTCGGGGCCGTGCGAGCTGCGCCCGCCGGAGTGGGCGGCTATGGTGGCCCTGAAGGGACATCGCATATCGCAAACGTGTGCGCATACGTATGCGATGTCGCGAAATTTATCGCGAATGTGTGCGCACACGTATGCGATATCGCAAAATTTATCGCGAATAATTATGTGCGCACACGTATGCGACGTCGCGAAATTTATCGCGAATATATGCGCACACGTATGCGATGTCGTGAAATTAATCGCGAATATGTGCGCACACGTATGCGCGAATATGTGCGCACACGTATGCGAATTTGTTTGCAATGTCGTGAATTTTATTGCATACCTTGTCGCATACCTTTCAGTAAAATTCCTAATGAACTGGGGAGTTGTAGCAGCTAGTCTGGAATCTAGACGTACTGTTAGATATAAATAGGGTCTGACTAATAAACCTTCGCGCGCACGCTGTTCCTCGTGCAATCGTTACTACTAATACTGTCGAGCGCAAACTTGCTACTTGCGCAACTTTGAAATTTGCGCGCGCAAGTTTGAAGCTTGCAAAGTTGCGCAAGTAGCTATTAGTAGTTATTTTATCGTTTACGTGATAACATTTGTTTACGCAGTAGTCATGGCATTAGGCCTACTTGGCTAGTAAATTCCGATTTATGTGCCTTGTTTACCGAGAATGATAGCACAAAACTGAAACTACCTCAGAACAAGGGCGGATCCGGGGGGAGGGGGGGGGGGCAACGGGGTCATGCTCCCCAACAAACTAACCTATTTGTTTTATTTTTAAGTGACGTCGCAATAAATGCAGGCACTGCGTACACCACTATTTTTCCCTCAAACAAAATAGAGCATCTAGAATCCATGCCATACTTTTTTTTAGACCTACTTTTGGGGACCAACTTTTTGGCCCCCCAAAAATAAAACAAAATTGTTTTTGATCCGCCCTTGCCTCAAAACGAAACTTCATCTATTTTCTAAGCACATATTATTTCCTTAAACTTATTGCCATATACTATGGTTAAAAAATAATGCCCTAATTTGGATCCAAAATAACTCCGTTTTTGACCAATGGAACTTAACCAAAGTTTCAGATCATGTAAACAAAGAAAATTTGATGATGCGAATTTTGTTAGGTTTGTGCAAGAGGGTGAGATTAAAATGGCATATAAAAGTACTCACTTTCAGATGTCAATACAACCCTGGAGATGGTGTAGCCTTTCGCAAAGGCCACCTTGGCTTAGTTTGGCTAAGCTGTGAAATCACAAGGCGACTGAAGCAAAGACCAAGCCAGAGTACGCGAGCCGTGAAGCCACAAGGCCTTTTCTAACTCGATTTAGGCGCTTGCGCGCGGGCGCGAAGTGGAAAGTGGCAGATTCTGAAAGTGAGTTTTTTGTTCATATTGCGTTTAAATCTCACTCTCTTTCACAAAGCTGATATAAGTCACTCCATAAAATTGGTCGTACCTTGTTTACCTTGGGACTTTTTGGCGTTGGTGCATGGCGCCACTTACACCCATATCAAACTTTTCGAAAATAGGCCACATACATATCACACCCAGGTCAAATCGAAGGACTAAAAATAAAGGGGAAACCCCCCCCCTTCGGCGCGCCACTGCAATCAATGCATTTCCGTGTAAGGTTTCGCAATATGATAAACGCTAGGAATTTCCCGCTGCAAGTGGGATTAATTTCATTTCCTCAGTGTGTTGTTGTTACATAGAAAATAAGGTATGCTACATTTGTGTATGCAATAGTGTGACATACTTCCTCCTTGAGCACCATTTGGCTGTAGATGGAAGCGAAACTATAGCTAGTCATCTACATAACCTAATACAAATATTAAGAGGAAACTTCATTAGACAGAAACTGTACAAGATCATGTTTCCTGCTTTACTTTTGAATCATTTTACATGTGTGTTTTGTTGGCACCGATGGATCCATTTCCTTGTGACGATGTTGTCATGGGATAAAAACAAAACGTAACGTTGAGAATTGTCGCAGGCTCCTGGTCGGTGTTCATTACCAGGTAGCTATTCAAGACCTGTAGCAATCTAGATTGAAACAGGAAATGTTTTTATTCTGATTTGGAATGCAAGTGAAAGGAAGATCGAGGATATGAGATCGATATTGGGTAGGCCTATATATAACATTGCAGTGTAAACCCAAACGTACTTGAAATCAGATGGTCTATGCAACACCATGCATACAGCCATGGAGCGGGGTTGGTATAAACAGTTAATTTTAGGTTTGGCGATGTTGCACTGTGCGACTCTTATTTTGACGGTTCATGCAAGCAAGGAAGCGTGTGAGGTGTGTGAGTGTAGCGACCACGGGCCTCGCATAGTTGACTGCAGCGATAGAGGTCTGATGGAGTTACCGACGGGGATACCAAACGACACCAACGTACTGTAAGTTGCGAAAGTATGAAGCCCGGGAAGGGACAGGGTGGAATTATTTTTTGGAGTTTGCTAATTCGTTCGCACGAATTATTAATTCGTTCGCACGAATTGCTAATTCGTTCACACGAATTTCTATTTCGTTCCCACGAATTCCTATTTCGTTCCCACGAATTAGTAATTCGTTCGCACGAATTACTAATTCGTTGGCACGAATTACTAATTCGTGCGAACGAATTAGCAATTCATGGGAACGAATTAATAATTCGTGCGCACGAATTACTAATTCGTGGGAACGAATTAGGCCTAGTAATTCGTGCGAACGAATTACTAATTCGTTCCCACGAATTAGTAATTCGTGCGAACGAATTAGTAATTCGTGCGAACGAATTAGTAAACTCCAAAAAAATATTCCACCCTGTCCCTTCCCGGGCTTCATACGAAAGCCCTGTAGTGCCATTAAGTTGTTAGGGTACATTATTAATAAACCGTTAAAGTGGTTACGTCATACACCGCTGAGGTCACGCCTTACCGAGGTCACGCGTTCCACACCTACCTGGCCTTACGTAGCTTTAACATAGTGCCCTCTTGTTAACAAATGTTATTGTTACAAATGCCGTGATTTTTTAAATCATTTTCAATGATGGATTGATGCGCCGTGCTATATAGCTATGTAAGGCCATGAATGTACAATCTGCATGCCGTCATTTTGTGGAAACTATGCTTTAACTAGGTAAGACATTGTTAAGTAACCGATGTCTTTTTTTTAATCATTTTTAATGGATAAAAAAAAAATTAAGGAACAAGTGGGCACCATTAAAGCTACGTACAGCCAGGGATAGGTGTGGGACGTGTGACCTCGGTAAGGCATGACCTCATCGGTGTATGACGTTACCACTTAAATTAACGGTTTATTAATGATGTGCCCCAACAAGGCACAGCCCCTACTATGGCACAATTTGAATTTTGTCCAAGGTTCCTTGCTTGATCAATTTCTCCCAATCAAGTTGACATAGGACCGAGTTGACCTGGGACCGAGTTGAGCTGGGACCGAGTTGGGACCGAGTTGACTTGGGACCGAGTTGACTCGAAAGCAACTCAGTCCTAGTCAACTCGATCTCGGTTACACAATTATGTGTAATTATTTATTTTCCATGGTTTACCTTTTCCGTTTTGAAAATGAATAATGAATTATATAATAAATAATGAATTATAAAATAAATAATGAATTATAAATAAATAATTTTGTTAAATAATTTATTTACACATGGCGCCTCATACTAGGCAGCCCTGCGCTTTCCGCTTTGGAAAAATAAATCTCGTAAAAACGAACTTGAGACCGAATATTTTTTTTTTTGGCCTAAGCCGGCGGTATTATGTATAGGATTACCCTTTAATGCCAATGAATGGGCTAAATCTGTCCCACTGTGTAGTATGAAACATTTCCAATGAATAACCATTCTGAATCAATAAATTGATTAGTATGTTGGGCACTTTGGAACCATCTTACTAGGAATGCTTTGTTCGGTTCATTGTATGTGTTTATCGTGATTGGTTGATAATGCATCTTTGACTGCCAGAAAGCTATCATTTCGTTAAAAAATCGTGATTGTAATTTTGAACGAAGAAATTGAGGGGAGTAAGATTTGAATCTGTGACCTCCGGATTACCGTTTCGGTGCTCTACTAACTGAGCTATCCAGCCCTATCAGTGTTGTTGGACTCGGACTCGGGACTCGGACTCGAGTCCGGACTCGAGTCCTTTTTTCAAGGACTCGGACTTGGACTCGAGTGCTCATCTCTGACTCGACTCTCGGACTCGGACTCGGACCCCAGGGACTCGAGGATCCGGCTTTCGGAGTCCGGCAAAATCTTGGTTTTGCTGTGGAACCGAATTCCGCAGTTCTGCCGCTCGCAAAAATAACTTGCCGATTGATGATCAATGATTTTTTTTCATTCAACAACCTAGCCAATTGTTGGGCTCGAATTCATACCCATTTAGCGCACGTGGCTTTTACAATCGCCCAACGTGCCGCGTATTGCATGTACGATATAACTTCCGGGTTTGGGGTGTTTGGGCGAAAAAAACACCCAAAATCTCATGATCTGCGTCGCTCGCTTCACTTTACACACACAATCAATCATATTAATGTTTCGTGTGTTGTTTACCGTGTGTTGATGCATGACTGTTGTTGACTGTTGTTTCAGCTGATTTTGATACTTCATTTTTTATTTGTTCCGTTAAATTCAATATTAATTCCTAAATCATAAATCAGTGGCAGTGCCCACTATGTCGCCACATTATTCAGTTTGGCTCATTTGATTCAAAGATCATCATCATGATGAAAGGCAAGCAAAAAGCCAACTGCAAATTTTGCAACCACAGACATTTGCACAGGTCACAGAAGCGAGTGGCACCAACCAAAACAAATTTTACAAAATTGTGTTGATGTTTTTGTTTAAAGTTTGTTAGTGTTCAACTGTTCTTTTATTACAGTAGTCTTTTTCTGTTTCTTTACATATTCTGTAGAATTTGATCTGTGGCTCGTCTTCTGTTGATTGTTTTGTTTAACAGTTATGATCTTTACAAGTTTTTTAGTAGAACTTTTTTTATTATTAGAGAACTTTTTTTTTCTTTTTTTAGTCTTTACATTTTTTTGTAGAGATGATGCTCTCTCTGCCTTCTGTTGTTTTTTTTTTTAACAGTTATGCTATTTTTTTTTTTTTTTTTTACTGTTTACTGTAAGAAAGGAAAAAGCTAATTGTAATTGTCACTTTACTGTAGTATCTGCGTCAATATCTGTAGGCTTCTACATACTAAGGTAAAAGTTAATGCAAGTTTTTTTTTTTTTAACATTATAAACATAATGAATGCATTGCATAGTGCATACAGCCAAAAACCATTACCCTCTCTTATCACTGATTTTTTGATAGTGACATTTGAAAATTAATATATTATTATTGTGAACTGCGACTTTGATTTGATATAATGACTCAAGGACTCCGACTCTCCTTTTTTTTCACTCGACTCGACGACTCGACTCGGACGACACTCACAAAAAAACTGACACTCCTCGAGACCTCCGAGTCCTTTGCTCTCGGGACTCGGACTCGGACTCGGATGAGGAGGACTCGACTACAACACTGAGCCCTATGTTGGCGGTTCCCAATTGTGTCAATGCCTTGATAGCTCAGTTGGTAGATCACTGGAACGGCAATGAAGAAGTCGTAGGTTCAAACCCCGTTCCGGTCAATTTCCTTGCTGAAATTTAACATTTTAATGCAACTATTCAGTTTACCTTCGTGGTAAAATGCAAATTTAAAAGTCTGTTGTGCTTGGACATTTTTTAAATTCAACTTTGACACTGCACTTATTTATCAAGTTATTGTGCTTGCAACATTTCAATCTCTTGTACATTGTATTTTCGTGGTATTTGTTTCATTAAATATGCTTTGCTTCCGAGCATAAATATATGCCACTGTCTACAGGTATATAATAAAACCTTACTGAACAAAATTATCCATGAAAATACAATATATTTATTGACAGAAACCTCGCCGAGAATGTCTTGCAGGAGATACCTAACTATGGTTTTTTGGACCTTCCGCACCTAATTTCGATGTAAGTATATGAATATGGATTTTGTTTTTGTAGGCGTGCCATGGAATGTGTGATCAAACAAACCGGATGCCGGATAGTAACGGGTGCGCATACATGTTCTACACACACGCGCGCAAAGCGCATCGTATCTGAGTTTAAGATTTGACACGTGACCGCTCTCGACCAATGAAATTACAGTATCCAAGCACACGATATAACAATTTCATTAAGCACAGAAACTGCTTAGCAGACAAAGATTATAAATAAAACTTGATTTGTTTTGTAGTGATTGTGCCTTTGTTTCAGCTTAGTTTTACATTTTATATCACTAACCTGTAAAGAAACGATACAGCTCGATCAAGATATATTGAAAATGTTACATCATCTTTTAAAATCGAGTTAAAGTTTTAAACCAGCTGCTCTTCAAAGAAATAAAACTATTTTTTTTTCTACTAACGAATTTCTTTTGTATGTTTTTGTTTGAAAGAAAACAAACCCACCTACTTAATTTATTCCGATTTTGGGCGTCTGCAACCCTGCCCCTGAAAAGGCCTTCATTTTGCGCATAAGGCCAAAAAAAAGTATCCGGTTTCTGGTATGGAGCTTGCCCAAAAAGTGGTGCGGCGACGCGGCTTTTTTTTTTTACCTGATTGTTTTGCTTCAAATGTCGGCTGATGACTGCAAATGGTGCCCTACTAAACTTAGTGCAAATATATGGGAGTCCAGGAAGGCCACATAAAGCTTATTCTCGACCATAACCCAATCTAAAACACGTTAAAACTGTGCAGCAGCAGGATTCCAGTCAAACCAGTGAGTTTGGCGGTTTTGAGACATCATTTTTCATTTAAATTATTTTATCTTCATTTTGCCGACGCGCATGGCTACGGCGACGCGCGCGCATACCAGAAACCGGAGACTTTTTTTTCTGGCCTGAGTATCTGGCAGCCAATAATGTTAAATTTGTGAAGAAATAGTAATCGTCTGTGGATTTCTTTCGTTTGATGGTTCATTCAACCATGAATAGCTTTTATATGCGCTGGGAGAACAATATTTCTTAGGTGAATCTCGAAAATAGCACGACAACACATTTTAACCATTTTACTCTTTTCTCTTTTTACTAACACAGCAATTTGACCAGCAACAACATTGTCAAGCCTTTTGAAATTCCAGAGTCTTTAATGACTTTGTAAGTACATGTACTATTCAACTTTAACATCCTCTGGTCTTGTAAATCACTGACATTAATCCTATCAACATACTGAAAGTTATACCTCATGTGTGTATCGTTAGGATAACCCCTTTCAAAATTGTCTTCTCTTCTAAAATAAAACAAAAATAACAATGGGTTAATTTTGTCGTTGGCTTGCTCGTAGATACGCTAGTGGAAATCAACTGCAAGACATCGACTTGGTCATGAAAAACGGAGTCAAGCTAATATTAGCGTGAGTCAATATTATTCGTTAACTTTTCTTCGTTGTTATATTCAAATAATTGATATTGACCTGTTTATAAAGGAGCCAATGTTTTCCCGTCAGTTTGAAATGTTAATTTTTGGCAACCATTTGGGTTGTCTTCTTGGATTAGATTAGAAAAAAATGATGCTGCATTTAAACTATAAAACCTCTAATAGTCCTGTATTTTCACTAACTTCGAGGCAGAACGCCGGTCCCTCATTATAAAAACGCAGTATTTTGTGTGGAAATTGGATTCGTTCTTGTTGGAATACATCCACAAACAAAACTAATAGTCGAAGGTGGATGAAGGATGTACTTAAAGGGAATTAACAAAATTTGCTTTCGCTGTAATTTTCAGAAATGGATGGACTAGGAAGGTTAGTATTTTAAATGTAAAGCAAATATTGAAAAACTGGCTTGTTTGACTTTTGTGTTTATAGATGCTGGACAAACACCAAGAAAAAGAATCATGTTCTTGTAGTCTAGTTCCCTGACCTCACTTAAGAAAAAACTTATCAATTTATAGACATCGGGAAATTGTAAGGTCAGGGAACCAGTCTAGCTGGCTTGTACCAATTCATAAGTGTGTAATCGATTGCGAACAAAATGTGTACTAACTGAATATTGTAAATTGGAGGCAGTATTTGAAAAATGGCATTTTTTTTTCAACGCTGGTCGGCCGACCAGCGTTCGAAATCAATGCAAAAATACCACTTTTATTTTTAAATGTCCGCACGCCAGGTGCCATAATTTTACAGGATGCTTTAGGCTGTCATTCACTAAAAGTCAAGTAAGGTATTTCATACTTATTTGTTATTTTTTTATTTGCAAATGTTGTATATTCCCTTTAACTGGGGTAGGGGGTGTGACTCCGTCCTCTTATTTCGTAAAATATTTTCCCCCAATTTTTTGGGTTTTATCTGGAAAGTAATTATAACTCCCTGGTGGCAGAAACTCTGAAGGTCTGACCCTCTCCAATGTCAAAAGGTCGGACCCCCGCCACCACAATAGGGGGGCTTTCAAAAATTGTACAATCCGCTCTTGGTAGTCACACGCAAACAAATAATAACCATAAGGTTTAACTGTTATTAACAAGAACATTGTAGACTGCAATTATATTGAAGGATCAGCAGCTTCATCATCCTCAACAATTTCAATAGGATGTTTCTGAGTGACGTAATCTCCTCATCAGCCTTACACATGCATAATTCAGAGCAGTTTAGATTCTGAGACCTGCAAGAGTAGTGGGACTTGCAGTTAGTCTTCTTGCAGCCACACTTGATGAGACGAGTTATGGTGGCTGGAGCTGACAGGTCCTTTGTAGTAACTGCCACCAGTTGTTTTCCCTCTGTCCTCCTACCATAGCATATACTCCGTTAATTTAGTAGCTTGGGGTCAGGAACATGACTATTATATCACACGAGGGCCTGAAAATAGGCACGGGCAATGGCTTCATTCAAAGCTCCTCGAGGTGGTGTAACTTATGAGCCTCAAGCTGTTGTTTTCGCGAAGAGTCTCCATCTTAGATTACCAACACCGACCACGGTGGTGCCAGGATCGTACAGTTGACATACAAATGCTTGGATGACCTGTCTGGTCGGCCAAGTGAAATCGACGCCGCAGTCATCGTATCTTAAATTGTTTGCACTATTGGCGCCAACGGAATTTGCTCTTCTTGTTACCCACATCTGAAATACAATGTGTCTCCTTGCGAAATAAAATTCGGATAATAGTTCAGTGGCACCACGTCGAGCAGCATTTAAGCTGTGCTAGATGATTCTGGCCTCTTCTTGCGACCTCTACAGGTTTTTACATTCATGCCGTTTGAGAGGACATTTTGCCTCGAAGTGACAACGATTACTTTGAGCTTTCTCTGGAAGCTGTGAAGAGATTTTTTGCGAGATACTCAGTAATCTCATATCTTATTGTCCTGAGAGGAACTGCTTGACTGACTGGGCGCATGTTGTGACCAATGGTGGCTTTCCCATTGCTTGGAGCACCGCCATGCCATCTATGACTGTCATTATTCTCATGAGGCAGAACAGGATCAAAGGCAACTTCCGATGGGCTGAGTACCTCTTTCTTTTGCTTCTGACGTATCCTTGGTAAGGCGATCGTCATTATTCGTCCGTACGCGGATAAACGATCGGCGGCATATCCTCGCTTTGCAGTGCATTAAAAAAGGGACATTATGCGGCCACTATATTATGCAAATCATTTCGCTCTAGAAGAACGCCTTGGTCCAATTGTCCAATAAAACTACAGAATTGGCCTGCAAAGGTCAAGACCTTTCATTTTGTCAGCAGGGGCGATTTATGACAATTCATAATGAACAGGGGCAATTGTATACAAGCCTATTTAAATGTGCACAAGCCAGTAGGATTTTTCCCACCGATATTGCGCAAGCCACAGGGTCTGACAAGACTTAGTGACACCCCCTCTGGTGAATGTACCATGGTCCAAACTAGGATATATAGAGTGCGTTCGATTCCTTCCCCCTGCTTACTTGCACCTGGCTCCTCGCGTGATGACAGACATGCGCAGTGGAGCTAAATAAATGAACGGTTTCGGGTAACGTTTCGTGCAAGAGCTGGAAACAAGGACGTCGCCAGGATTTTTTCCTAAGATTTTTTCCCCCCCCCAAATCCCTGTATTTCTCAACATATTCTCGATTTATCAGTTTTAGAGGGGGCAGGGACATTTTGCCCCTCACCCATTAAATTTACACCAATATGACTTCTCGCCTCTTTATCTTTTCTTTTTTTCTCTTTTTTGTTCTTTTTTTTTGTTTTTTGGTGCCCCTCCCCCTCGCGATCCCCATGGCTGGAAAGTTAAATTATGACATGACACAGGCGGAAAAATGTTGCAACCTGACGCCACTTTTTCTTCGTATATCATATCAATGAAGGTCATTCATTGCAAAAATGATAATAGGACATGAATCTGGGACTGCGAAATATTTCCAATTTAGTTAGGAAATACTGAGTAACCGGCTCATTTGACTCAGTTACTTGGGCCAGGCTCGAGTAAGCGCGAGAAGTCACGTGAGATGTAAATTGAACGCTGTTGCGCTTGCACGAGTAAGCGCGGGGGAAGTAATCGAACGCACTGCTTGTGATAGATGACCTCCGGTATGCCTACCATTTGGCTTGGACAATATGTAACATAGAAATGTGAGTAGCCTTTATTCCTTCGTGACTGCGGAAGATCAAACACGCAAAAACTAAGGGCACTTTCCTCGACATTGGCTCCCCACTATTTTATAGCCTATGAATATCCTGCCATTTTCCTACTCCTTTTAACTGTTCAACATGTCTGAATTCTTCAAGAGAACTAGTTTGCAAAATGGTTCTCTACGAAATGAGAAATTGTTTGATTCTTAGGATTTAATCATAATTGTGATTTTACCGCCACAATTTTATCTCAAACACTTTAAGAACCTGCAGACTGGACATTCATTGTTCTATTATGTTGTACAAATTGAGAAAATGCTGACGCATGGTTGTGTTGTGTTATGATGGAGATGCTGCTGCCATACCATAGTGCTACAGTAGGAAATTTTGTCCTTGCTGTCACCTTGATGATTAACGTTAAAGTATTAACTTAGACTTCAACTTCGGTTTCTGTTCCAGGGATTTCGAAGACAACAGAATAAGGGTGATCCGTAGAGGCACCTTTGCAAGATGTACAAAGTTGATGAATCTGTAAGTTTGCACAATTTATATTTTTGGCGATATTAAGAATGCCACTTTTGCAAATTTTCAAGTCTTCTGCCAACCTCGTCCCCCGGAATTGCGAACTTTTCAACATGATATCGAATATACAATATCCGATTTGATATCGCATGTAAATAATATGTCGTGTACTTGATGATTTGATTTCCGTATTAAGTGGTCTAACGTAAATTAAGTCCACTCCTAGACTGGTTCCCGGTCTCTCCGTTGTCATTCGGACTTCGAATGTGGGGACCGGTAGCGGGTAATATATTTTGAATAAATTAGGAGAATTTCCTCCTTATGTATGCAAATTATGTGCAGGACTAGCCTTTGTCTGATTCCCGCCCCTCAATGTAAAAGAAAGACGAAAATGTTAGCGCGGAACCAGCCTGTTGCAAAATGGCATCAAGGCTAGGCCTATGTGCTTGCAATTTGTGTGGAGCTGGGCTTCTCGCTGAATTCGAAAGTGTCTCTGGCAACTATCAATAAGGAGAGGAGCACTGTTTTTATCTTCAGTATTTGAAACCCATGCAGCTGAAATCCTTGAAAACTGCCTTCGCGAAGACCTTTCAGTTTCCAATAGCTATAGTGTTCATCTGTCATCCATAGTCGAGAATGTCAACATTATTTTCAAAAATAAACAGATGTTGCTGCGAACCCTTAGAGGTGATCCAATCAATGGCTTTAAGTGGGAACTAGCTACTGTTCCCCATGTTATGAGAGCGGGAACCAGTCTAGTCCACTCCTAAAAAATCCCCCTTTTCCATCTTGCTGATAATAATGTAATGTAAAATGTTATTGTTAGATGGGTAAATTTGAAATATGACAACCTTGAAAAAAAAACCCAGCCTGAACTCGAATTGATCACGTCTGTCACCCGACACTGCAAACACAACGACACTGATTTAAAGCATGGGCAGGCACCAGACTATAATAACCTAATTTGCATTTGCAAGATATTTCAACATGCAAATAATGCAGTACCAGGGTGAGAGACTGGGTAATGGGAGCGTACTGCTCGACATTATGGAAACGAGTTTGGTGTGCTTAAGCACACAAAACAGGTGCAACGCACACACTTAATAACGATTCATTTGTACGAAATGTGTCAGTAAAAAAATCATTTAATGGACACTTAAACTGAAAATGACGAACCGTGAATGTGGAATGTGCAGTTCATGAAATGATAATGATTTCATTTTTTGTAACCATTATTTAACCGAACACCGGACCAACTGAAAGATGGGTTCCTCGTAATGTTTAACAAATAATTAGATTATTTTCTGTTATTTCAATTTGTATGCTTTATTCCAACTAAAAAAACCAACTTTTTTTTTTTACTTTTTGGAAATCTGCGACACCCTGTGAAAAAAAGTTTTTGTTTTGAGCACAAAGCAGATTCGTTATTATAGTTCAATAACTAAACACGCGCCGATTTGTTTTCGGTCGATATCTCATTTAAAATTCAACAACATTTGTATTCCTAGAAAAAAATATCAAGTTAGAAAAGAAATATCTGTTTTCGGGATGAAACTCGAAAATAGCAAAGGGAACCATCTTTAAGACACAAACTTTGTTGCAGGAATTTAAAAGGGAATGCTGTGACTAGTATTGAAGCGGATGCATTCAAGAGTTGCACCAACCTTCAATTTATGTGAGTATCAAACGAATATGCTTTTTTAGAACAAATACCGTACATAAATAATCGAGACAAAATGTAAATGAAGTTTTGAGTTTATGAAAGCACCTGGTGAGAACATGAGTATTTAATATTTGACCTCATGTTTGCAGTGTTGGACGCGCTTGTCTAATTCGTGATTTAGTTTAATGTCAAGGGCAACTTGTAAACATTTACACAAAAGCCAACATGCAGAAAACAGTTTTAGCAATTTCAGTCCTAAATACAGATGCGATTTTCAACTAGAGAGCTATCATTACAAGGGCAGTTATGAATCTCTAAAAAAAAAGATGTTGGTGGAGTTTCGAATTTTTCCGAAGATCCCGTTCTGGGGTTAATTGGTTATAAAGATAGTTGAAGGCGATGTGAATATGCCGTATGTCTGGGCGATTGAGAGTGTCTTTGTACAGCCTTCACTCATAACAAACATGTCTTATTACACTAAGACTGGGTCCAAATATAGAGTTGAGGGGCGTGAATTTGCTCAGAGTTATTTATGGTGAATGGTTAAATGATGTGAAGTAAAACATCTGCAATAGGAAGAAAACAGGCTGTAAAACAGAGCTATACATGTATTGTTCGCTGGAATGTTTTTTGGTTGAATCAGGTTCCTGGAGAGAAACAAGATGTCAACCATATCAGCCAAGGAATTGACTGGCCCGAAGAACATGGAGATCTTGTAAGTTTGTTTTTGTATTCCGTAACTCTCACTTCGTACAAGCAACCAATAATGCACAAGAAACGAGTTATGTGATACAGGAATGGATTATAACAGTGATGTAGTGCCTTGATGCTGGGCCTTGGCCTTAAGGCTGCCTTAAGGCTGGATTTTAGGGCCTTGGCCTTGGCCTCGAGGCTTGAGGGCAAAAGCCTTGGCCTTGGCCTTGGCCTTGAGGGTTCAGGGCCTTGCAATTTTGAGTCAAGGCTCTTCAAGGCCCATAGATTTTTGCATTTTCCAGATAAATCTGTTCGAAATTTTGCTGTTACCATTTAAATCGTATTACCATGGAGGAGGGAAGCACCCTATAGATTTGTGTGTTGGGCACACGTCCACTTTTGTAGCATCACATTTTGTTACCATTGTAGTAGATTTGCTGCAAAAATATTCCGTACACTTGTGGGGCTAATGAGATGATCACTGGATGATTAATTGCATATAGATCTGATTGGTTGTATACAAATTATGTCTCCCTGATAAGTGCTAAAGATTTGCATGTATCTGCTTTAGATAATGCTGATATTTCTGACCATGTTGGGCCAGCAAATAAAAATTTCCCAAATCAGTTTCTTGGATCCCCCTTTTGTTACACTTGGGAGAATTGTGTGTCAATATAGAAGTAAATCATTATTTTGTTTCGTTAAACCATATCGAAGACCTGAACTTATACTTTAATAGATACAGTGCAGTCATAAAACGGTGTAGGCCTATGCGAGCATGTTGATTGCAATTAAAGAAATGTTGTTCTTCGTAACAAGCAATTCGTGATGATAAGAGCGGATCCGGGGGGGGGGGGGGCCAAAAGGGGCCATGCCCCCCCCCCAAAAAAAACCCCGAAACCAATGTTTTTTTATGTGACGTCGTAATAAAGGCAGGCAATGAGTACACCACCATCTTTTCCTAAAAAAACATCGGTTAAAATAGTCAGAAATTGCCTCAAATCGCACCACAGAGCATCTCGAATCCAAAAATATTTCGGGGCCCTTAAGCGGGTCCCAAAGCCCAAGCCGTAATTTTTTGACCCACTTTGTTTGGGGGGGGGGGACCAAAAATTCTTTGCCCCCCCCCCAAAAAAATTGTGTTCTGGATCCGCCCTTGCGTGATGATGTGTCACTCATGTGACTATAATTAGTTCTATATCAGTGGTCATTTCATAAAACAGGGCCTTGGCCTTGGCCTTGAGGGTTAAGCCTTGGCCTTGGCCTCGAGGCTTGAGGGTCAAAGCCTTGGCCTCGGCCTTGGCCTTGAGGGTCAAAGCCTTGGCCTTGGCCTTGGCCTTGAGGGTCAAAGCCTTTGCTCCAACACTGGATTATAATGAGTGTATGAGTTGGCTGCGTCGTTAGGTTTGTATTTTGCTCTAGTTTTCCGTTTCACTTGACGATACACGTACTGCATTAACAATTGGGTCTGTGGTTTCTTTTTTTACCCGTAGGAAAATTTCAACAAATCATTTGAAGGAACTCGGCCCGGATACTTTTGAAGGACTGCAGATCAAACAAGTGTAAGAGACACTGAAAGCACGGTGGATTATGGGCTCAGTGCGCGGAGAAGCGTCGCCTATGGACGTTAATAAGCAGACTGCACAGAGACTGCACAGACAGTTGAACCGGGTTTAACTTTGCCGATCGTTTGCGAGATAGTTATCGTCTGTTTGGGTTGTCGGTGACATTTGCGGATGAATTGTTTCCATATGTCTGTGTTGCTGTTTAGGTCTTGTTTGCGTTGCGTCGATATATAAAACTAGGCTTAACTAGTTAAAGGACTCTCGCGCAACTAGTATGCGCGTAAATGGCATGCGGCAAAAGGTATGCGCACAAAGTGGTATGCGCGCAAAATATGGTAGGCCTATGCAGCATGCGGTATGCGGTAAGTGGTATGAGTCCTTTGACCAATAAGGTTCCAAAACGCGCGCAGCAAATGACGAACAGATGTGAGATGTGCGTAGTATTTGAGAGCGTTGCGCAACCTTATTTAACAAAACAAACAGAGCAAAAAGTGCATATTAACACCTTTGTCGAGTAAGATTAAAGACGCATTTTTATTAGGTCTTTAATAGCATTTGTTGGTACATTTTTTTATATTTTCTACTATCCAATAGTTATTTCGAAACATTAATGACTACTTGTATTCTTTGTTCATGTATAACTTAGACAATTTACCCATTCCTATTGGTCAAGAGCTCGTCGCGTTTTCAGGTTATAAACGGTTGAAAAAGACCGGCTGGCTTGTCAAAAACACCTTTGTCACATGAAATTTGGACCCATATGAAATCCGGACCTTTAACCGTTTGATTGGTTGAACGTTCACAATCCTCAAGTAGGCATACGCAGTGTACGCGACACGCGCGCCAAACTCCATATAACGAGTTCGTTGCGACTTCTAGTGAGAGGGCCACACCACAACATATATAGCTAGAGGGGGTGTTTCAAAAAACATAAAGTAAAATTGTTGAACAAAATCGTTGGAAATGTCTAACTTCGACTTGTCTTAACTTTTGGACCAATCAGTTTTGATTTGTGATCGAAAAAGAATTTCGGCTAGGGTCATTATCTGCATCAACACTTCAACTGGTCTTAAACATAGAGTTGTAAACCGGCCAAGCACACATTTGTTCCCTTATTTAAAGACGTTAACCTTTACAGTTGCCAGTCTGTGTTGGCAAAAAGTACTAACCACGGGTTGGCCTCGTTAAACCTTGAATTTCACAGTTACGTATTCTTCACACGTCTTGGTATTACAGATGGGTGCGATACAATGATTTGCAACTGTTAAAGGAACACACCTTTGGTACAGTCACCACACTCGGCTGGATGTGAGTATGGATGTCAGTTGAGATAATTACTCACAGAAGAAAGGTCTTCAAACGATAGTCGTTTCTACACATTGTTGTTCCCTGCCCAAGGGATAACTGCTCTAGTTTTCTAACAGGCCAACAAATTTCTCTCCATAATAATGATTTCGGGAACTAACTAAAAATAACCAAACAACATCTTTTTGCAAATATCGAAGGTGTAAGGGTTATTGTTAATAGATAGCATTATAGCTAACCCTGACGTTCAAGTTTTGCCTTGAACAAGAATTGTAATAACGTTTATTAAGTTTACTTCAGTATGGTAATGTTTTGTGATTTAAGGGCATGTTTAACATACCCTTTAAAACAATTATAAATCACAAAACATTACCATACCGAAGTTTGCCCTCAGTTAAGGAACATATTATTTCTCAAGCTGTTTTCAATGTTTGCAGAATTTTGGACAACAATATAATTCCCGAGATTCCAGCTAGTTTGTTTGTGGATCCCTCAAACAAACAACACAGGAAAGAGATCAACACATTGTGAGTATTACCGTCAAATATCATAGCCTACAGGTCATTGTATTTTTTTTTTGGGGGGGGCTTTTGCTGTTGGTCTTTCAAGACAGAGTATAACAACAACTGAAAGAACGGGGTCAGTAAACCTGTTTTAAGTTATAACTGCAAATTGACGTATTCGAAAAAATTTGAATTGTTTAAATATTATATTTGTTTTGGCTCTTATGCTCTTCAGTTCATTTGCTGGTAACGCAGTACGCCGAGTTGCTGTTGGAGCTTTTAATGGTGTTAACAACTTCTACAAGCTGTGAGTAAAATTCACCATCAACGTAAAACAGTAAAACTTTCTTTGACCAAATTTATGAATATGTTTTAACATTGGGTATTTGGGACCAATCGCCATATCAGACAAATACAGAAAGACAGTTAAATGCAAATGTAAACCTCTCATTTTACATCTCTGTGAAACTGTATTAGGAAAATGGATAACAATCACCTAGCAACTCTACCAGAGGGTTTGTTCGAAGCGTCGACTGAAATCAGGAAGTTGTAAGTGTAGTACAAGTACACTTCTTATTCACGCTTGCATATGCCGTCATAAAGCTTAGTGTATTAAACTAACAAAAATGTTATCGATCAGTACAAAATTACAAGCAAACATCTGTTTTGTGAATAAAAGGGACCTTTCCAGAACTGCAGAGTTCGGGGTAGTCTTCATTAAGTCGAAAGGCCTTGGCATATTAAAAATTATTCAACGAGTTTTGTTATAACAAATCGGATATGAAGAAATTTGTCAATAACCTTTCTTTTAAACATTTGTATCCGTTGCCGTATATTGCAGGTTTGTAGCGGACAACGACATAGTTTTTCTCCCAGAGAATCTGCTAATCAACACAACATTAACCGAACTGTTGTAAGGTTTTGGAGAGACTTTATGTTTTATTTTCGTCTCAATCGTCACGCTTATGCACATTTTATAGCAGAAAATGATGAGTGTTTTTTTTTTTTTTTTGGCCACAATGCACCGAAAGCTAATCGTTCCTTTGAAAGAAAGAGGTGTCAGATTGTATAAGTGTTTGAGTATTGTTACCAGTATACAGGTTGGAGTGGAGGGAGGCTTGATGGGGATGTGAATTTTCCCAGAAGGTGCTGCAAACGTAAACTGTCTCATAAATGACCCCATTTGAGATTTAGTAGTATATTAAGCACAGCTCGCCTAGATTAAAGTAGTTCAATACCTAACCCTCAAAATTATTATCAAGCGGAAAAAAATTCGGGTCCGTTTATCGTTACTCCCTATTCCTTCTTAAAAAAAACCTCAGAAGAAAACAGTTTATCTTCACTATGTCTGAACTACAGTGCTGACTCGAAAACGTTTGAAGCATGTTTTCAATTGTGCATAGGTTTGACTTTTTCTTTCAATTTTACATTTTGAAGTGACATAAGCTCCAATCGTCTGACCTCCATCTCTGATGGCTTATTTCGCAATCAGACTAAGATAAAGAGACTCTACATGCAACGCAATCAAATCACTGTCCTCAACAGAGAGATGTTCAAGGATCTTCACTCTCTAGAAGTTCTGTGAGTTCCGACTTTTTTTGATATTTTTATTTCAAAATTGGAGGTAATAATCATTGAGTTAAAACAGATCTTTGCTGCTCAATTATTGAAAGTCACAAGGATGTGCGCCCGGAGAGTGCGCCCTAACCGCGAGCTCGCAAAGGCACAAATCCTCCGGCCACATTTTTTCCCCGTAGGTGGGTGAAGTCATTCATGAATAATTCAGTAGTGTCAACAGAAGACACGTGGGTTCTTGAGAGTGATTTACATTATCCCAACAATAACTTGGAGAAAAAAAAACAATCGATGGAAAATGGGCATCGCTGGATTTTCAACAGAGCCTGATTTTTGTGTGGCACTAGGACACTGGGTCTTGTTCTTTTCTAATGAAATATAATGTTCCATGCATTTTTAAAACGTTCATTATATTGCTCACCCGTCTACGCGCAGTACGTGTAGCGGTCTCAGTTGTCCGGCGTGCTGATTTTTCCGGGTAAATTCAGGGGATAGTAGGGCATGTTAGGCCAAAAAAAAGGTCTCCGGTTTCTGGTATGCGCGCGCGTCGCCGTAGCCATGCGCGTCGGCAAAATGAAAACGTTTTTTTTTCAATGAAAGATGATGTCTAAAAACCGCCAAACTCACTGGTTTGACTGGAATCATGCTGCTCCACAATTTTAACGTGTTTTTAGATTGGGTTATGGTCGAGAATAAGCTTTATGTGGCTTCTCTGGACTCCCATATATTTGCACTAAATTTAGTCGGGCACCATTTGCAGTCATCAGCCGACATTTGAAGCAAAAAAAAATCAGGTAAAAAAAAAAAAGCCGGGGGGGGGGGGGGCGCTGAGAATTGGGACAGAAATCTCGAACCATTATTCTTCCAATACAGTAAGAACCCTAGTGAAGCTAGCTTCTCGCTGCTTGCGTAAGGTTACATCATATAGATTCCTTGCTTTATCGTAGGCCTAGCAAGAACATTTATATATTATGGGGGGGAGGCATATCTTGAAAAGGGCACTCGCACATCCGTGCTGAAATGTTGACAGTTTATTTTCTCCGGACACTTGACCTCATTAAAATCAAAACGTGTGTTTTGGGGTTGGGTGGGGGGGGGGGGCGCTGGGCTGATTCCATCTTCCAATGGGGGCACCATTCAATCGGACAATAGGTGGCGTTTTGCAGGGCAACGCACTAGCGAAATTTCAAAAAAGGCACTCGTTTCGGCCGCTAATTACAAAATGCAAATGAAATTTGCCCTCCGGAATGATCAGCATACCGGATAACCGAGACCGTTACGCCGGGCATATTCCCTTTGGGAAAAATCACGACTTGTTCACCATAATTATCCATGGTTCATTATGCCCTTGTGCAGTTACAAAGGATTTTGAAATGATTTCCAGTGCCCCGTCATTATACGCCTAAAGTTTACAAGATACAATGTTTACAAGCAACCAAACTGCAGTTCTTGTTATGTATTCATAGATTCGCCTTTGGCAATCCTCTCACTGAGATACAAGCCTGGCTTTTCTATAACACGCAGCTCACAAACTTGTAAGTACATATACATTAATCACTCGTTTCAGGGATGTTAATGGTCCAAACAGGACCGATCCACCAAGCTCCGCCCAATGAAGCTTTGTCCAATCACAAACACCATTAACGTTCGACCTTGCGTGCACTTACACGATGAGAGCGTCTGAATAATGGGTACTACACAAATGCATGGATATGGAGAGACACAAGGGTTGTTGGACATGTGCGCAGTGGGCTTGGCCCATTGGATACACTTACATCATGCGTTGTTAAAGAGGTTGTGGAATGCTGAAAATCGTTTTGTTTTTTATATTTTTATATTGTAGAGTAGACCCATATATAGCGTAATGGCAAACTCCCATTCTTTTCTAATGTGCGTTTATATGTTAATTCATCGAGTAATTTGTTGGTCGGCGAGCGCATAATTGAAATCAACAGTCGTCGGGCTCTTCGTAAAATCAGAAAAAGCGTGACGTAATAAACAGGACTCGTTTATACAACGATTGTTTACTGCTGCCCACCCCGCCCCGTCAGCACGTGTGACTCGCAGTCAAGCAGTGAAAAATCAACATTTTGTAAAAGACTTGCGGAGATTGATATTCCTTCCCATTGCTTAATTTTTGGATGAGTATATTGAACAAGGACACGGTGACCTCTGAGCTGTTCTTCCGTATAAATTTGAGCCCCAACTGCCCGAAAAAGTGACCAGCGAAAACACGGATACTGCAACTGGCCAGCTGAAAACGCCAGGCAACGTGGCTCTGATGAGTGGTAGGTCTGCGACGTTTGCGTGAAAAAACAGCTGCGTTTTATCCAAGGACTCAAAGTATTATGTTCATGATAACATTTTTAGATGAGCATCAACAGTCCTACCGCAACTTTCTTCGTGATTTACAGACAATCTCAAACGTTATTCTGGTGAATATTCAGTCCACAGAGACGACAAATCGTCAGGTTTTTTTTCGAATTATACGCGTACGGCACGCATAACGCATCACGGCAGTGGATGTGGTCTACCGTGTCCAGAACTAATGTTGTACGGTTAGCAGCGTCGCGGGCCCCGGTCAAGTTCCTTGCGTTGCCTGGTGCTTTTTATGTATACGTTCGCCACAAAAAAATTAGTCCTCTTCTCTTTTCTTTCCTTGTGCATTTTAACCCTTGTTTTAACATCCTGAAACGATAATTACGAATTTACTTGAATTTTGAAATTGTTAACTTTATTGTTTACCCCCCCCCCAAAAGCCGTAGACTACCGCTTCACCTCGGCCTGTAAACGTGGCTACAAAAAAAGTACAATTCATAAATCATAGTCATGCTCCGTTCTTAAAACAAAAATCTCTGGACTTACGACATGTTCGGGATCCCGGTTGAAAACAAAATTCACTGGTCCCGAAATTTAACGAGCACTATCATTATTTTCAGTACCTAATTAAGACTTTATTCATTTATTCAAGAAATTCCAGTGGCAGAGAATTTGTCATTCGATCAAAAGAAGTTCTAGGGAAAATGGAGGGTGAGGCCTGTCACATTAATCAGCACTAACGTAAGGAAAATACGCGGTCCTTTTTCTACGCATTTACCTTCAATTTGTGTGTGACAACGCGTGCGCGTATGCTGCGCAGATAATGGAGGGTCGAGGATACACATTTGAACGGGTCTACGGTTCTTCAAGATTGGCAATGGACAAATGGTCCAAAACAGTCTTCCCTATAAATCATTAACAAATCATATCTCTATTATTTCTTGTCCAATTTCAACAAATCTCTTGAGAAAAGAAGACTCTTGCCGTACAAAATGTACAGTGCATGATCAGCGCTCTATCCGTTAATTTGGCTGGAATTCCGATCTCGTGTTTTCGCACGGTACCCTTCGGACAAACTGCATGGCTACGGTCTACGGAAGATTCTTGTTCCTCCATGCTGACTGACACCCGGACGGGAAAGCTGGACAATTATTGCAAACAAAATGTGATTACAGCCAGCGACTGACACAATTATAGGCATATAGGTTTGCCTTGGCCTAGTTCGTTCGCTACCCGTACACGTATCAACAACGAATTATTTTGAAATTCCAACACCGTTTACCGGTGTCAAAATCTACAGTCCCAACGGCCGGGCCAGCGGCACAGTACACCCGTGAATTTCCAGCCAGCTTTACATAGCGCGTGCACGGTACGCGATGTGCATGTGAACGATCGAACGATGTTGATGTACATGTAACGAAGACATTTCTTACTATGGTTGGCCATTGGGGCAAACACAAAAGAATGATCCCCGATCTATGAATAAAATGATGTGTAACTATCAAAACACTGAATAATCAATAGAAAGTACCAACAAGTCAATGGAGATATCTTCCTATTAAATTCTGAACTTACCCATTAGAATTTCGGGGGTAAAAGCTGTTGCCAACTACGGTTGAATATATGGAGCATGTGGCTGCCCATACAAAATGTCGCTCAGTGTAATTGTAAACAAAGTCATGTCGTTGCACGGAGTGATTTGCAAAAAGTTTCGCTGGAACTACGCTGCATCGGGAGTCCTGTTTATTACGTCACGATTTACTATGTTTTGTTTGCTGTCCCCAACGACGACTTTTACCCAAATTGCACGTTCTGGTCGAAACAGGACCTGAAAAACAGCTATCAAAAGTACCTTTTGTATTCATTTCATGACAGAAACAATAGTTGTTTTTATTTCATCACACCCTAGGCTACATATACCCGAAAAATGACGGAAATGTCTTCTAGCATTCCACAACCTCTTTATCCGAGATATCATAATAACTTAGGCTACTGCTTTGCAAACTTAAAAAAAAGATATTCTGCTTTCTCAATTCTTATGTTAGATCCATGTTCCAAAACAACCTTTCATCGATTGGAGAGAGGCCATTTGCTACCGTGAATAACACCATCAAACAGGTGTAAGTACATTTATCATCAAATTTCTCTAATTTGTTTACTTCTCTGAAAAAAAGTCTAGTACATGTGTACCACCATACTTTTTTTTCCATAGCAGGCACTATCGCTTTTACGTGTATAGCTGAGCCCCTCAAAAAAATCCCATGACAAAAATCTTTCAGGAACAATCAGCACCTTAAAACAAAAGATTCCGATATCATTGTGAAGTCCTGGTTTGTAGATTAGCATGTGTTGGTCCCAATCTTATTAATGATTATTTATGATTGATTTATTTATGTATACCATTCTAGGTTGAAACAGTGTGGATCTTGCAAATTTGAGGGAAAAATGTATGCTTAATTTTCCATTTTTTCAGATCGTTGTATGACAATCATTTGACAACTATTTCCGATGTTGTATGGCAAGATTTGGGTTCCAACGCCTATGTGTGAGTTTACAGTTTTTTTTTTATGTATCTCTATATGAATTACGATGCTGCTCAAATCGAAACTGTCAGTAATTTTCCTTCATGATTTTACCCTTTTGAGGATAAACCAAGTTTGAACTGTATGTATCACATTATGATACATGTAAGATTTTGTTTTAATTGTAACATTATCTCAGCTAAACAACTAAGATTTCCTTCATGAATATATTATGTGCTTCACTTCTAAAAGTTTATACATGTACGGAGTTTTCTCAACCACCATGTTTCGACCATAATACCATTACATTATTTTCCTTTATTCTCAGGGCTGTTGATAATACCCTCCAGTTTGCGCCTGCCACAAACCGGACTGACCTGAAAATGTAAGGATCTTTCAAGACTCTTGTGAAATGAATATGACTTGATGATTACTATTTACTTGGTAACTTTGTTTTCTGATTAAGTATCCGCAATGACAGAATAAAGAGCTTGTTGAAACTGGACCTCTAATGTTTTTCATTGGCACAGGATACGGTAAAAATAAGAGAATTTGTTCACTTTTTACCTTCGAATTTCAGTGAACTGGTTGGTGATGGGTTCGCCCTACCGATACTTGTAACAAAGGAAGAGAGATCTCTCTTCATTAAATCTGGATTCGCCTGCTCAAAAACTGGCTTCAAAAGTCATACGTGGCGATGTGTGCCCTGTGCGCAAGGGTATTATGGAGATCCCTGGAGTAGTGTATGTAAAGCATGCCCACCAGGTACTTTATTAAGTGAAGCTCTTGTTTTATAGCATTATATTCTGAAGCAAAGTTGACACAACCACCACCTCTTCAAATGTTCATGCTATTCACTATCAGCTGAATGTTTAAACTCAGGCGAATTTCGCAGCCAATGTTTCATGACGTCAAATTCGCTTTGCATTCGCATTCGCGTGAAGAATGAATTGAGCTTTACGCGATATCGCGCCCGACTGTTGTTATATTACAAAACAGCAGTCGAATTGAACAATCGAACTTTTAGTCCTGATTGAGGAATGAAATAACGTCACGATTTAGAAGGTCGACCCCGATTGGATGGCGCGCGGCTTGCATATATCTGCATGTCTAGACATATCAGACGTTATGCTCCGTGGATAACGGGTGATACTCAGTCTAATCTAAGCCAGAGACTAAACAAACAATCTATATAGGAAACTTCTCTGATTTGATGAAGTTCGGCATGCACGGATTTCTGAATACCATCGGGACTTTGATGTCGTGTCCTGGTTATATGTAGAATAATTCCCAACATGATTAAGTCAGCTAATGGGAGCACCAGTGGTGCTCAGTATGTATTGAGAAAATAAATGGTTTCAGGATGGCATGACATTCTATAGTACTTTGTTGAAAGTCAGAAATAAAGTCGAAGAAAGGGGGTCGAATTGCAGTTAGTGTTTTTTAGTGACAGGTTTTAATGGAATCATTGTCATTGTCTTCATCAATCCTAGGAGGCTTTTACCAAATCAAGACTGGACAAGTAGCGGACGCATGGCAGCCCATCAACTGTCAAAAGTGCAACAATGGAACCTACGTCACCCCAGCTGCTCACCCTGGTATCAGCCCTGCAGATTGCACCGTGTGTCCTACAGGTACCAACAAAAGTCTCCATGCCGGGTTCCGCGCATGCTCTTGTCTTGATAAGTACTACCGTAAAGATCGGTTTGGTGAGTGTTATCCTTGCCCAGACGAAGGTCTTAACTGTTCAGGGGAGTATCAACACCTCTTACCTGGATTCTGGTGGACTTGGGACTGGGGCTCAAACGACAACAAAGCATATCAGCGTTTCGTTGTAAACATAAGAAGCAGAGGTGATTCCTACAATAATAGCAATCAGCATTTCAGGGGAGTGTTGCCTAAGGTACATCCGTGTCCACGTAAGGAGTCCTGCTTGAATGAAGGTGATGGTATCAATGTCACTTGTGAGGTTGGTTATGAAGGTTGGCTTTGCTCTGAATGCAGTGTGGGGTACTATGCGTGGTTTGATCGTTGTAATGTGTGTCCGAAGTGGTGGTGGTTCTTACTTGAAGTCGGTCTGTTGCTGGTCGTGTTGGTCGTGGTAATACTCGTCATCGCTTGGGATGTGCGGAGAAACCAGAGAAAAGGACGGTCAGCCGTTGATGTGATCTTTGCTCGGGGGAAAATCTTGCTAGGTTTCTATCAGGTGATGGGCGAGATATTCTCTGCCCTTGACGAGATTCCCTGGCCGAATATTTTGACCAAGTTTGGGTCGTTTTTCAAACTGCTAGAGATAAATATTGTCCAACTGGTCATCAGTCCCCGCTGCTACTTTCCAGACTTCACCTACCGCAATGTGTACATTGAGTATTTGTTTGGGATGAGCTTAGTTGTATTTGTTTTGTTGGCAGCATTGAGTTTCTATTGGGTCTCGAAGTGCTACTTGGCGGTCAAGAAATACACTGTTGAAGAGCGTGTCAAGGTTTTGTCAACTACAAGGCAGAAATGTTACCTGTTTGTTGTTATGCTTCTCTTTGTGTCCTATCCTGGCTTGTCCGGTGTTATATTCACCCTCTTGCCTTCTGGCTGCGACCTGTTCTATCTAGATGAGAACGAAACATACACTGCTACCAGACTTCGATCCGATTACTCTATAGACTGTCAAGATGAGCAGCATGTTCATTTCAACCGTGCTGCCGAGGCTTCTCTCTGTTACGTTGTTGGCTTTCCGTCCTTGCTGTTTCTTCTTCTGTGGAGGGGCAACAGAGAAGACAAGAAAGAATTCACTGGACGAGACACGAGAGGGCGTCAGTCATCAGGAGGAAAGAGGAAGAAATCACTGGAGCAGCCTTTGCTTGAATCGCCAGTACAGGATCCATGTTACTACAGCATCAATGACTCAATTATGGCACGGGGAAATGAAGATGATTCCACACTTAATCAACCAGGCATCGACCTCCTAAATTCCCAAAAACAAAGTCCGTCGGAAATCACCTGGAAAGGTTTCCTTAGTGGAAACTACAAGACAGAGTTCTGGTACTGGGAAATTGTTGAGCTTTCTCGCAAGATCATCCAAACACTATTTGTTCTGCTGTACGGCCCAGATGATCATTTCACCATGTTTGCAACCATCGCCATATCTGTTGGGTTCCTGCTCCTCCATGCATATGTGAGACCGATGAAAGACGCCACCGACAACCGTCTACAGATGTGTTCCCTGGCAACCATCTTTCTAAATCTCTTGGCAGCTTCCTTGCTCCTGTCTCGAACTGGAGGTGGCACAGAGAGAACCGAAGTCCTTGCGGCTATCCTGGTTCTGATGAACTTCAGCATCGTTGTGTTTGTCATTGGTACGCCTTTAAATAAATCAATAATCTTGATTGTCGTAGACAGTTCATTGGTACATTTTGCACGATGCTTGAGACCAAATTTGATAAACTGACCAAGAGTCATGCTGTAGGCCTAATTGGTCAATAAGCACTGTTTTATTGACAGTTGGGACGGCGCTATCAAGTTCAATAACAATGTTCCATTTTGGATTTCTTTTATACAGTAAGTCTTCTCTGGATGGTGATGAAGTCACTGTGGCACCGTGGGTGCTGTGGTAGTATGGCAACATGCATTGCTAAAGCCTGTTGCTGGTGCTGTCAATACGAGTCACCGAACAGGGAGGGCAGAAGCAGACTTCTTGTGATGGCCAACGTTCGAGATCATTCCCTTGATGTTGAAGAAGACTTTGTGGAAAGGCCCTACGAAGATATCATAGCAGAGCATCACGAGGTTGAGTAAATTACAACTTGTTAATGAGTAAAGATTAAAAAAAATCAATCAGATCATCTTGGGTTTATTTTGTATAGGTCACTTGTAATTACATGTACTTGCAGTGGAGGTGGGGAATCGAAGTGCCTGAAAAGTTCTTGAATTTTTGGCGACATGATCTTCAAATTCGTTTGGTATGATTTTGAAATACATCACATTTGGGGAAGTTATCAGAAATTGCTATGAGAGAATTGAAGTGCAAATGAATTTGTATTGACATTAACCAGCTCTGCGTCTGCGTTGCGTTTTGTGCTCTGCTTTGCGTTGCTATGCTTTGCTTTCCTTAAAATTAGAAACTTAACCGTTTCTTTAGTTTTTCTGATTTATAACTTCATTCTTCTGTTAATTCATTTTTTTGGTTAAAATCATTCTGTTATTTTCATTTCTTTTCTTAAGGATTTTAAGAAATACTTTACTAATGTTTAATAAGTTATTTCTTTTTACTATTTTTGGGAGGTTCGGGGTTCTGTAAAAGCACACAAGTACATTAGCATAAAACAGGTTTTAGAATTAAACTGTTCCTCTTCTAGTATTTCTTTTAGTGCAATCGCGGCAAACGTCAAATATAAAATTTTCTCCAAACTTTTTTCGGCCTAGGTAGTTGGTTGTAGCTCTTATATTGAGTATATAAACCAAAATCAATCAGCCCAGTAAATTCTTAGGGATAGTTTAGAAACATTTGTGTTAATTACATTAATACTTTTATAACTTACTTCTGTGAGAGTCAGCATGGAATCAAGACTACGCACATGTCTATGTTTTATGTTGTACCAGCCACGTGGTAGGCATGCCTGAGGTCATCTATCAGTAGATCCTAGTTTGGACCATGGTACATCCTTCATAGGGGGTGTCACTTTCCTGGCCTTAGTGAGTGAATTTAAATTGGCGGGAAAATCTACTGTACTTGTTCACATAGGCTTGTACATAATTGCAATGTTCACATTGGGATTGCCTGGATCACCCCTGCTGACCAAAATGGAACAGTTTTGAAATTCACAGTGCCAGTCTGTGGTGTCAATGGCTGTTTGGGTTCTGAAGGGTATATACCAGGGGTGAATGGACTGGGATAGTTGGGGTTTGAGGGCCGGGTAGCTCAAATTACGCGGTGGTAAGAAAGCATACCACGCGACGGTAACGGTTGGTTCCCTCCAACCCTTGTTTAATTAAAAAGGATTGTGTATTTCTGAATCTTTCGAAATATCATACCAGTGTGCCATTAGTTCTTCATTCCAATGGTTAATTGTTTGGTTTGAAGAATCAAAAACGTCCATCTTGAATTGTAATAAACTTGCTATAAACTATACCCTAAAAACAGTTCCTCTTTTATTTTGGGTATTTTGTGTCAGTAATGTGTCACCTTTTATGTGACGAATTTTATTACATGACTCCGGAAGAAAATGTGACTATAACGTATTGATAAAACATACGCCACCGATTCAGTGAATACCAAATAAATTTGTCACATGTTATTTTTTTTATTCTAAAACCTTACCCAAAACTGTCGTGGGTAAGTGACACATCTAATGAGAGCTTTGATTCATAGGTAGGTGCTAGTCGTGGATTAAAACTCCACTTTTTTACTGGTTATGTATTGCCTACAATTTATACTTACACGAGAGAACATTAGAATGAACAGGCTGTGAAACTTATTGGTACATTCAACAGATGTAAATAATTGACTTCACAGGCAAATTAAGATGGGGAATTGTAAATTAATAAATTACATGGGTCTCGAAAACAATTGGGAGGGGTTTATTTGGAACACACACTTCGTCATAAACACAACATTAGGGTGTTATCTTGAGGAGAGTTCAATATCACTTAAAATACTGATGTACTACTTTTTATATTCCGTTCTTTATTTTCATATTTGCCCAATACAAGTGGTCTTCTTTTTCATATTTCATCACTCCTTTTTAACTTCTTTTCACCCATCGTTCACTTGGAGTAGCCTTCTTCATGTTTTACTTCAGTTTTTCTTCCCAATAATCAGCAACCATTCTCATACGGTTTCCAATCGTATGACGTTTTGTGCAATTCTACCCTTCAATACTTAATTCGTCTTCTCTTCAATTCCTTTCCAGTCATCATCAATGACATTAAATGTTCAACCTTGTACACAAAATAATGGCACTGCTCGTTCGGTTGCATCATAATTTAGGGATTTCATTAACTGCAAAATATAGAATATTAAAATAAAATACAATTTCGGCCCTCCTCAACAGGATCCAATCACCTCGTTATTTCAAACAAATGATATTCTCCTTGTTAGTCATACATTATTTTGAACACATTTAGATTATTTTACTAGTAACCATACTCATAATGCTAAACTATTGGGGAAACTCTTTGCCTGTTGACTTTTGTAATAAAATATACGTAAATATAAACAAAAATACAGTAACAAAGACCAAAACAATTCACAACTTTTAAAACGTAAAAAGAAAAATATTTTTAAAATTCCAAAATTATTAAATGTAAAATTACTTTTTTTGTTTTCTTAATTAGAGCATTTAATTAATTTAATTTTGTATATGCAAATTTAATTTATCGTGTTCACTTAAAATTACTACTTTTATTTCATTTCTTTTGTTAAGGATTTTTAAAAGATACCTTACTTATGTTGATTTCTTTGTAGTAATTTTTGGGGGTAGGGGTAATTTCAAAACACAAATTAGCATGAACAAAAGAGTTTTAATTTTTTTTCCTATTTGAGTATTTCTTTTAGAGCAATTCAAACCAAATCTTTGCAAATTTTGTCAAAATATAGTATGTTTGTTTTACAGGATAGGCACCTTCTTGGTAAACAGCACCAGTTAAACATTTTCTCAAAATTTTTCGGCGTAGGTAGTGGGTTATTTAGCATTTTTAGTTTGTGTATAAAAGCAAATGCCTCGATAGCAGTTGTGGTACCTAAGCTTAGTATAGTGAAAAGTTAAGAAATATTTGTCAGTCAATAACTCCATTAATACTTTTAAACTGCGACTTCATAAATTACTTCTGTTTAACCTGTTTAACCTTAATCCCTTTCAACCTCAGTCTGTTGAACGGTTTAACTGCTTTCACTCTGGTTAGAAACGTAGATTTTGTATTTCTACATCGTACCAAATCGCGTACCACTGTACTCTGAGTTCTTAATATTGATGGTTATCGTTTGGTCTGTAGATGACAATATTTCATCTTGGATTGTAATAAAGCTGCTATAAACTACGAAAAATAAATCCTCTGTAGTTTTACCATTTTTAGTCTTCAATTTGCCACTGTGTATGAAAAATCATTTTTACTAAACGACTCGGGAGAAAAAATGCACAACCGATTCGGTAAAAACCACATCAAAATGTTCACAAATAGTTTTCAAAAAATAACATGGTGAAATATCATGTACACTTTCATACTATAGGTTTTCCTGCACATTTTAAACTGTTTCATTCAGATTCATAAACGGTGTCTGCCCGGATGTATTGATGTAATCGAGTCCGCACTCGAGTCCCGATTTTCAAGGACTCGGACTCGGACTCGGACTCGGATAGTGGGGACTCGGACTCGGATTCGGATTCGAACAATGAGGACTCGACAATCTTGAGGACTCGGCCCGAGTCCAGACAAAAAAACCCATATTTTACCTATAACTTTAAGGCAATTTCATTTTTAAGAAGACGATAACGTGTCCAGAGTCACTCACCTACGTATAGCTAGCCCTACGTGACGTGAACTTGTACGGTCCATATTGTGTGATACGGATACTGTGCTTGAGGGAGGCACGGACGTCCGCGAGTGCCCGTTCGGTTTCCTGACGAAAGACTCCCTAATGACGCCATGAAACCAGACTAATGAGACTGTGCCTAACTGTCACATTCACAGGCCTGGTGGCTTGCATGACATGATAAATGTTAAATTTCTATATTGTACAGCGCTTTTTTATTGTGTACACCCTTCGAACATTCTCATAAATTTATCTGCTAAAATATTGCGTGCGCTAGAAAAGCCTAGAATTAAAATGAAAATCTTCTGCAAAACGATGTGTGAATTAGGCCAAAAAAAGTCTCCGGTTTCTGGTATGCGCGCGCGTACGCGTCGCCGTAGCCACGCGCGTCGGCAAAATGACATTTTTTTTTTCAAACCGCCAAACTCACTAGTTTGACTGGAATCCTGCTGCTGCACAATTTTAACGTGTTTTTAGATTGGGTTATGGTCGAGAATAAGCTTTATCTGACCTCTCTGGACTCCCATTTGCACTAAGTTTAGTCGGACACCATTTGCAGTCATCAGCCGACACTATTTTGAAGCAAAAAAGTCAGGTAAAAAAAAAAAAAGCCGCGTCGCCGCACCACTTTTTGGGCAAGCTCCATACCAGAATCCGGATATTTTGTTTTTGGTTTTTTTGGCCTTCGCTACAGTTCGAGGTTTGGGCGCACGCAGCACGTACACAGCACGCACGCGCACATACTGAGCATTCTATCCGATCATCCCGCAGATCGTTGGCAAAACGTATTCAACTTCTTGTCGAGTGCCGAGGCTTACGACTTACCATGTACCACTCCATACGTTTAATTTGTGTAATTTGTATACCTGTTATTTGCGTATATTTTATTGTTTCCTTGCTGAGTTCTTCCTTAGTTTCAGGTTTTGCCTAAAGCTCAACTTCAAGGAAAAGTATAAATATAGAATTTATTTTCATTGAAGCCATAACGAGGTTCAGAAATTGGGCACTGAAATGAGAACTGTGACCATGGCCTTGGCTGCGCTTTGTGTCTGACACATTATTGATTGCAAGTCGTTGATATCAAATTTCGATATTAATAGGCATGAAAGTCGTGGTGAAGCTGGTGGGTATTCATGGATGAAATATACAATACAATCGAGCATATAAAATTTGTTGTCGAACCTATTTTGCCACTCTTTGGAGTCTAGTTTGCGGCCTACACTCGACATGCAAGACATGATGGGAAATAATATGAAATAATAGTCGGTTCGCAATTCGAGTCAACTCGGTCGCAAATCAACTTCGTCCATGGTCAACTCGGTCCCAAGCCAACTCGGTCCCGTTGTCAGCTCGGTCTCAAGTCAACTCGGTCCCAATTCAACTTGAAGGATAAAATTCTCTAGCAAGGCACTATATACAATGCAATAAGTCCCTCCCCCTCACGGCCCTGCTATTTGAATTTGAATCACTTGCCTGGCTAGTCACTGGTATGGAAAGTATGGGAAATATTTGTTGTTGGGTCTGTCCTTGGTGCCCCCTCATAACATGCGTGTTGATCCGAGTCTGCTGATAGTGAAGATTACGGTCAAATATGGTCATGGCTTCATTAAGATAAGTGCCAGTTTATCATGTGTACTCTGGCACTTTAAGGTTGCACAGATAATCATATCAAATATGACAATTACATTGGAGGATGCACAAACTGCATAAATTAAATTTGTTCCCCCGAAGGAAGACCTGGGTCATTAACTGAAATTACTTGGACGTAAGTAACTACGAATATAGTCTAAGTGTTGAAACTGATTCTGGAACTTATTACAAAATGGTTTGTTGACCCGTCGCCATTTTGGTATGTCTTTACTACGCCATTGGCGACCCCCGCCCAAGATTATTTGTGGCAAAATGTCCCCTGACCTCCCCCCCCCCCCAAAAAAAAATCCCCAGTATTGTCGCCCGTGTTTGTTACACAAGTCCTTCAGACCGGCAGGGCTGTTTGTTTCGATAGGCTGCGTGATGTGACCTCTTCCGTACTTCGCACTTTGATCGAATAGTTCGGCAATCAAGTACCAAACAACACTGACCTAGCTGGGCTTCCCACAAAAGCGTCCCGGGTCCGTAATTTACGCTTTGTACAAAACATGTGCTGTTCTTGAAACTAATCTGTGCTGGAAGTGCAGCATCCTCTGCTATTGCCACCTTAGATGACAACTACCATGACAGTCACGGTAAGTTCTTCTGTGTTTTAACTTTTGTTATTAATTCTTGTTCTTTTAAAGGCGACATAATTAATTGTGTATGTATATTTAAGAAAGGAAGAGAGCAGTTTGTGCGTTGTTAAGTTGCAATGTGCAAAGTTGGTTCAGAAAATGTTGTACATGGAGGTAAGAATGCACAATTTTCTTTTTATTCAATTGTCTGATGCTTTGAAAATGTTTTATATTTCTTAATTTTTATTCGTATTACGATAACAGGCACGCAACCTATCATATTAATTATAGCCGATTTTAAGCGCTTGCACTTTGCAGTAAGGCCTACAGATGGCGTGCATTGTACGCAGCGGCGGCGCTACTGGGTGCAGGCATGCCCCCCTAATGTCTTCCTTGTCCCCTGTGTCCCCCAAGAAAATTAAGCAAAATAGGAAAAAGAAAGGAAAGACTCGAAGTCAACATTTAATTCCACATTTCGAAACCCTCGAAATGGCCCTAAAATGATGCTTTAAGACATTGTACATAATACAGCGCCCCTGGCCCTAAGCTTTAAGCCCAACCCCCACACCCAACCCCCGCCTTAAGATTTTTGCCAGGGCCGAAGTTTATTTGTATCTTCTCCCCGCCAACCCCCCCCCCCCCCACAAAAAATAACAAATAAATAAATTAATGAATTAAAAAAAACAATAACAACAACAACAACAACAACAACAACAACAACAACAACAACAACAACAACAACAACAACAACAACAACAACAACAACAACAACAACAACAACAACAACAACAACAACAACAACAACAACAACAACAACAACAACAACAACAACAACAACAACAACAACAACAACAACAACAACAACAACAACAACAACAACAACAACAACAACAACAACAACAACAACAACAACAACAACAACAACAACAACAACAACAACAACAACAACAACAACAACAACAACAACAAAAGGACTCCCACTTGCTCCCCCACATTGTAGAGTCTGGCACCGCCACTGACTTTATGGTAACATTTTCAGGAAAGTGTGCAAAATTTTGGACACCACGCACCGTTCATGTTGGTAAATTAAAAATATTAGCATGTAGTCTAACACACAAATATCGATGAGCACCTGAATCAGAAGAATGGGCTCATCTGGTGTTTGTTGAAGACATATCTAATCGAATGCATTTAAACTGAACGTTTAGTTTGATGTATATTTTCTGCAGGCCAGGAATGGGAGGAAAGGTCCAGAAGAGACCGGAAGTGGAGGAAGTTCAGACTCATTGAATTCCTCCGTTGAAAATGAAAACATGGAAAGCACTGTCAAGCTGAAGAGGGAGGTTGGGTTAGTCAGAGCGGTGTCTCTGATTGTAGGAGCGATGATTGGATCTGGGATCTTCATCTCACCGAAAGGTGTTCTCCTTTCAGCCAACAGTGTGGGCATGAGTCTGGTGGTATGGTTCCTCTGCGCTGTGATATCTGCGTTAGGTAACATTTAACTTCGATGTCTCTTGAGAATCGGCCATATTGTGAGCGAATAGGGAGCTTTGTACAAACAGTAGAAACTCTAGTTTATAGAAGCAGCTTCGTGCTTCTATTTCAAACTCAACGTCAATTATTAACGTCCGTCATCAAATGACGTCATCAAAGCGCCTCATTCGCTTACAAATTGATCAATTGATAAGTCTCCTTTCCTATCTGAACTCCAAAATAATTTCGTCATTGTGACTTTGTCCCCAGCACCGCCATTTCACGTTTGAACGTACTCAGATTCAGCCTACCTGATATTGCAAACGTACAGCAGGCACACGTTGGTTTGCTAGACTGTTGCCGTGGCACGGAGAAATCTGCCTTGTCCACTCGAGGGATCCCCTCCGTCAATTTAGAATTGATTGGTGAAAACAAATGTTTTGTTGTTTAAAACTCCTTGAGTCACCCCTGCGAATTTAAGCTCATTGTCTCTAATTTGCTTACTAAAATTCCAACATGAGCTGTATTTTTTAGTTTTCATTATTATATTTATTGTTTTCAGGTGGGATGTGTTTTGCTGAACTAGGCGCAGTGGTGCCACTAGCTGGAAGTGAATACCAATACGTGCTGCATGCCTATGGTAACTTACCTGGCTTCATGGTTGCATGGTCTCTGGTAGCTATTATGAAGCCAGGTAGTGTTGCCCTGACAGCTATCACCTTGGGAACCTATATATCTGATTACGTCATCGCTGGTGATTGTGCTCCTCCTAGGGAAGCGGTCCAACTTTTTGCTATTCTCACAGTCAGTAAGTATCGTTATAATGGCTATGTTTGGGAATTTGATTGAGCAAGATGGTTTTAGACCGATTGGATGTTGAGGTTGAGTCATTAATCCATGACCTCTATACTAACTGGACTGCCTGCTACAAGCTGAGTGCACTAAGCACCTTGAAGCAACCAATCTGCCATCTTGTATCCCCAAAACGTCAGCCCGGAATTTCATGTCCATGATGCTGTCATTGAGTTTTCCCTACTAATCAAATTCTCGAAGGCCCAACACAATCACTGAATGTGTATGTTGACCAGTCATAGGATTGGGACTGTTTAGATTTAAAAAAAAACTGCCCAGAGAATAACATTCCTATTATTTTTTTGGTGCCTTAACGTAAAGAAGAAACCAATACTATCAACTCCTTTAACAAAACTGTGTACTGCGCATGCGTAAAATGTAACACAAGATGGCAGACGGAAGGTTCAACGCGTGGTCATGGTCAGCCAGTTCACGTTGTTTTTTAGACAGTTAACAAACTGTGAGCGACAGTAACATAAGTCGTAGCAGAATGTTTGAGGGGCTTTGACCTTTTAACTTTAATTCATCGTCTCAAGGAGGTTTCATTGTCAGTCTGGCAAGGCATGTCTTCAACGACACCAAGTAAGTTATGCGTGGCAAGCATTTGAGGGTATATTGCATTTCTACAATATTCTGAAGTCAAATTCCACATTTTCTAAACGCCGTAGTGTTGATTGCATTCATCAACTGTGTGGGTGTTCGACTAGCCAGTGGATTATCTGTGGTCTTCTCAGGAGCAAAAGTCATTGCCCTCATCGTTATCATCATTGCTGGTCTCGTCAAAGTATTCCAAGGTAACTTAAAATTCAGATCAAATTTGTGTTTCTTCATTTTCCCAACAAACTGCATGGCTGTATTTACCTTAGGGCCTGTAGTAGCCTGCAGTCAAAATGTACTACATGTATTTTGTACTTATACTTAAAAAAGGCCTAACTTGAAACCAGTTAAACGATAAGGTCTACCCGATATTCCCCAATGTCTATGTACCGCAAATCATACCAATGTTCCCCAAAATCCTTAGGGTATAGGGTAAGGGTTAGGATTAGGGAACATAGGTATTGGGAACATAGGTATGCACCCGTTTACGAAGTACAGCGATAAGTATGTCTTTCACATAGAAACATATTTGTTTCTGGGGAATCAGTCGATTATATGTCGTCACCGACACCACGAAGTAACACTCTACCGTGTATTTTTTTCGATTTTCACTTTTTTGGATTTTTAAACATTATTCATCAAGGCCTTCCATTGCACGAAGTTTCAAAGCTTCAAGAGCTTTACTTTAATAATTACGCTAAGTATCCATGGCAACTTTTGCGCAAAAGTGACAATTTTCGTTTTCACGAAGTAACACTCAAGTTCCATTTACCATTGCAATGCATGGCGCGCATTCTGCTCATAAGTGAGCTAAAACGTTTTCACGAAGTAACACTCTTCTTGTAATAACTGTTGTATGAGCGCGCGCGCTGACCTGAAGTTGCACTTTCTTCGTTTTGAATACATTGAAAAGTGTTACTTCGTGAAAACGAAAATTTACAGTTTCGCAGCCTTTTCGGTTTAACGAACTAACACTCATCTTTTTTTCTCTTATTTCTTGTTAATTTAATACACAAACGGGTGAAAAAAAATAATAAATTCAATTCATCAAGTGACCACAACGAGAAACCCAACTGAAAATACTTCGTTTTGACGCAAAGTGTTGTTTTAGTAGCCGTTTTCTCCGCTTGCTAATTTTTACTGGTATGTAGATGGGTGTTACTTCGTGGTGTCGGTGACAATGTATTTGTTCATGGATGCGAGCTCAAATTACTAGCGATTATGTTGCTTAAGAACAGAACTGAACACACAGCGAGTTTTGGAAATGAAGCAAATCAACTCAGCCGTGTTTTGATAGGTTAACTTAGTCCAATTCGGGCGTTTTACAATGCAGTGCGCCACCTAGTGTTTGTCACGGAGAGTTCATTATACAATTCTGGAAGATTGTCGACAAGTTGGCAGCGCGGGCTATTTGAATTTGTTTTTCTAAGCGTATAATTCGAGTATCTGTTTGCCCTTTTCTTTTCTATTTATCAATATGTTTTGGTTTGTAAGGCGGCGAACGCTATGCCCCAATATGTAACAAATTACCTCACGTTGTCTACTGACGCTCATTCAAATAAGCCATGTTTTGTCGACCGTAAAACATGAAAAATTGACTCTCCATGGCAAACTCTTGGTGGCACACTGCATCGTGAATCGCCCAAACTCAGCTAGCTTATGAACTACGAAGTCGGGCATTTCCATATATTGCAGCAGCACATCTCCAGGAAAAGTCTTGATCCACTGTGATACCTTGTTTTCAGGTCACACGGAGTATTTAGACCCATCGGTGTCATTTGAAGGTTCCAGTACGCAGTTCCTAGGCTATGGGCTAGCATTCTACTATGGCTTCTGGGCGTATGGCGGGTGGTGAGTATTCGTCAAATGCTGGGGTTATTTCGGTAAGTAATTTATGTGAGCAAAGACAGTGTTGTGGTACATTTTCATTTCAATTCTTATCTTCAATCGAACTTGTACTGCAAACAACATTCGCGTACTCCACATTCAACTAAAATGCTTACAGGAGTGAGATATATAGTTTTTTAATAGTGAAAATAGGGTGTGAAAACAATTTGAAAATTTCCCCTTTTCTGTCATAGGGGAATACTGAACAGTATCACCGAGGAGCTGAAAAACCCAAGCAGGTTGGTCACAAAAATATTCCAGTTACAACCCAACTTTAACAGTGGTCCAACTGATGTTGGAACTGTCCCAACAATGGGTGAGCCTGTCCCAACATGACTTGGGACAAGCCAAACTAATGTTGGGACCATTGCCATAGTAGGGGTGTAATGTTTTCCCTTATTAAAATCTTCTCTTCATCAAGGCCAATTTAGTTTGAACATAAGCACGAGTATAAAGTGTTGTGTTATAAGTATTAAGCAACACAGCAGCAGCAGATGGTCAGCAGGCTATAGCAATAGCAGCAGCATCAATCATGCATAGTATAGTTGTTGTTGCCATTTTGCAATTATTTGGCATAAAATTGCCGCCATCCTCGTCACAAAATAATGTTCGACATAGCTAATAGGGCAGCCCTACATTAAAGAGATTACAGATCCGACTACCCACCGCCGTTATTAAGTAAGGTTTTAATTGTCTGTGGGCTTGCGGGGGGCCATATTAATTTTGGGTAAAATCTTTGAAGCTCTAAAGATCACGTATAGATAACTCAACACGTTCAAAGCCATTTTGTCTCTTACCATGCAAAGGGCGGGGCTATGACATATAAAATGGGGACACATCCTGTCAATCAATAAATAGGCCTTATGTCTTTTCTCTACTTCGTGTTTGGACAGAAGACCAAAGCGTTACATTAAATGAAAGAAATTCAATTATATTGCGCACGTTCAACATGGCGTAACAGTAGAAAACCATAGACATGAAATATTAGATGTAGAAAACAGGCCGGTTGACATTTTTTCCCATATCACTAATTCGCTATTGGCGTATACTGAAGCAGTCTGAGTTGCAAGTCAGGTTCTCGGACTTTATTTTCCTTGAAAAAGAATCATCCAAACCACAATTTGGTAAACGAAAGATGTTCCAAATGAGTAACAAACCTTTTTTAGAGGAAAAAAAAAAGAAGTAAAGAAGAACAAACAATCCCATGGAAATAGAACTCACACCATCAGCTTTGTGATCAAATGTAGTAGTATCCACTACACTACAGCAGTGACTCGACCGAGATGGTAGAGAGTATAAGTATAAGGGTAAAGTGTAGTATATAGTGTATGCTGCCTTCCGGCATAATTCTATATAGTAGCGAATATGTGGTATTGAAAAAAAATAAATCGCAGCAAGTTGTGTTTGCCGCCATCAAGCGTCTCAATAGTTTCCCTTTAAAGGGTGTGTTTGTTCCGATTTGACAATTTCAGGAATATTCCGCTGGCTATCGGTATCGCTATACCTGTTGTGACAACGATTTACATACTGACTAACATCGCATATTTCACCACACTCTCCCCGACTGAGCTACTGGCTTCAAGCGCTGTTGCAGTGGTAAGTTCATCATTCCAATGGCAGACTTTTGAGACGTTTGGTGGCAAAAGGCATACCTGTCCTTTTCTATTATTTTCGTCATTTTACACAGGTGCACATTAGATTAAACACGACGCAAACAGTTGAAAAGGACTGTTGTGTTGCTTCCAGCAAGCGTCTCAAAAACTTCCCATTTGAATTCATCACGTAGCTTTGCCTTTCCTTTTTTTAAAGAGAGGTAATTAATCATGAAGTTTACAAAAATTGTCATTTTCTGAGTGTAGATTTAGTCAGAATGTTTCAGAAACATTCGGGGGAAAAGCTTTCTGCATACAGGTGGTATTCAGAGTTCGCTTTCATTCTATAATGCGAATGGCGCATCCCGTTTCATTTTTTGATGATAATTATAGCGCCTTCTTGTTTTTCTGATCGCAGACATTTGCAGAGCGAACCCTTGGCTCTATGGCTTGGGTTATTCCCTTGGGTGTGTGCATCTCTACGTTTGGTCATCTACTCGGTAGCATCCTTGCCGCCCCAAGGTATTCCAATGGTGACATAGGGCATTGTCCGATGCAAAGTTGGTATAGAATGTGTTGTTAACTCTATTTGTTGGAACTGTTTTTCCTATACGAGGATTCGTATACATATATCTGTTTGGCGTGATCGGTGAATCGGTGATCGTGGCGCCATCGGCCGATAGCTCCGCCACAGTCGCTCGCCTTTCTTTCGCGCCCTCTGAAGGATTGTTATCAAAAGGGCGAGTCAAGGTTGGGATTTCTTATATTGCAAGAGCATTTCTGTTACCGTGTTGGATTACTTCCCCTGCGCTTACTCGTGCAAGCGCCATTGCGTTCAACTCTCACATGACGCCTCGCACTTACTCGAGCCTGGCCCAAGTGACCGACCCGTTGAGCAGGTTACTTGGATAAGTATCCCAAAAGGCCAAGATTAACCCTAAAGGGGCCGGGCGGAATCCGCCCCTCACTTTGTTTCGCGAAAGCCTTAATTTTTTTTTTCCCGATCCGAGCTGCTCAGACTGACTTTTTAGCCTCGAGTCTTGCGCATCGTTTGATACCAAAATCATAAAATTCGGACAAGGGGTTGCCACGCAGCGAAAAATTTACCGGCGCTACGCGCCGTGGAAACTAAATTGTCCCGCATAAGTAGTGTACACAAAACAGAATTACCATTCGTTCTTATGAATAATTCATTAGCCATAATTCCAAAACCCCTTTTTACATAGTAGTCATACAATTTCTTGAGTATGTCCATAAATAAATCTGTGCATGTACCGAGATTCATATTTTTTTGTCACTCGATGGTCGAGATCTTAGGGGGAAGGCGGTATCCGCCCCCGGCTGAGAGATGGTCAAAATAACCCAGCCCTTATAGGGTTAAAAATGGCTGAAAATTTGTATCACTCTACTGAAGAATGGCGAAAATTTCACACATAGCGTCAACTTCAATGTCACCTTTTAAAACCAACCCAACTTTAAAAAGAGGTTTTTGATAATTAACGTTTGTTATTCATTATGATCGCGTACATCACTCGTACGTCGTCGATCGAGTGGCCTGCCGAATTGGGCATGTGCAACTTTCTCCGAGAAAGCGGGGTGGGGTGGGAGAACGGGTAATCGAAAACGCTCTTCGAGATCATGTGATAGCGCAGCCACCACCAATCGCCCAACATGTTTATTAATCAGAGCAATTTTTTTATATATATTTTTTTACACTGAATAGGACAGCCTTTGCAGCCGGAAGAGAAGGTCATATGTTGAAGGTTTTGTCAATGATCAATGTGAAGCGGTATACGCCACTTCCGGCGATAGTATTGCAGGTCAGTATATGTTGATTGGGTGATGGGGTACCACGCACGGCACCTGGTCACTGATTTCTTTGCTGGGATTTTGTTGGTGATCGGGCGCAACTCGTACAAAGTTTTCAGATTGCTAGGGTTTTTTGTGCTTCTTTTCCTTGTTTTTGGTTTTAAAAAATTTTTTTTTTTTTTTGGGGGGGGCAACTTCTCTTGGGTTTTGTAATCGCTATAACGCATCTTTGATTGCCGACGACAAATTCGTCAGACCTTTTCTTTCCGGGGTAACCAGAGGGTCAAAGGCGCATTAGAAATTAGACATTGTTAGGTTTGTAAAGTAATGAGAAACAAGAGATGAGTAGTCACGCCACAGCGCCCTCAGGAGAGCATAACTTGTATATTTATACAAAGAGTGAATTAAAGCATGAGAAGCAAACAAACGTGAGCCTCAAATCAAAAACAAACTCAAATTTTATTTAAACTGATCACGCGATAATAATCAAACCTGGTATTAACTTGAATCCTGGACCAAAACGTTAAGATTTTTGTGACTTCATCAGTGCGTCTTAGCGGAGAATTAAAATTCTTACCCATCATTTCAATTTGTAGCACAAAATGATAATAATATCCGGTACAATGTTGACCATAGACTTTCAATTATTGTGACTTTATCAAACCGGAAGTTAGGTGGTAGCAATACAATACATTTTAAATTAAAATTTAAATATTTTAATTTTTTTTTTCACTTCATGATGAACTTCAATTGTCTCTGAACTAAATCAGTATTCATTTAACTTCAGTTGGAAATGCCCAATGATACAGCCGCTGCCGATATCAACCAGTGTTTTTGACGATTTTCTGAACCTATCTTGTTCACAATAAATATAAATTACCACCCCGAAGTGTAATTTGCCTGCTGCAGGATTTGTCCCAATAGATCATGATTTTAGCTGGCTCGGGTTTTAATATTTTGACTTGTGTTATGTTATTTGTGTTCTGTCCGACTATGTCAATAACAGAGTTTCAATAACACGTTTTCCCACGTATACCTTCAATCATACTTCATCTACAAACTTATTGTGTTTCAGGCCACTATATCGATTGTTTTCATCCTCCTTGGGGACTTCAAATCGATTCTCATTTTCTCTGGCTTCGTCAACTACATCTTCGACGGGGCTACATTTATGGCCGTTCTGATTTTACGACGGAAGTACCCGGATAAACCAAGACCATTCAGGGCAAGTAATGACTTAAACTGAGCTATGATTAATGATTGTCTATTCTAGATTAAGTGAGTTTTACTCGGGTCCCGTACACAAGCTACGGTTACTCGGAATATTACTGCTTTGGGTGCTGATTGTTTAAATTGTAACATTAATTTCCAGACGTATTTTCAGAAATTGTGGGGTTTTTTTTTTTGGGGGGGGGGTTGCTTTGTGTTAACTAAATTGGCAGGTAAATTAAAATGTGGATTGAAGTCTCCAGGAATGGAGAGTTTATAATCCACTAGATCCACTTGGGCCTAAGTGCAAGTCCAAGTTTCCAACATTGATTCAATAAGAATCTTATGAGGAAAACAAGATTATTTCCTGGACTCAATCAATGGAAATGATCCTTAGCTTGTGTGTGCATGTCATCATTCGGTAAAGTACTCGGTAACATCCCTCGGAGATATTCCTATTAACTAAGGGTTTAAAGCGAGAAAGGGAGCCTTAATTCCTTACATTTTTCTTAAGAATGTATTATTAAATTGTTCTGTTTTTTTTCATGCCTGCTTCAGGTGAATATCTTGATACCTATCATCGCGACTGTCGTCTGCGTGTTTATGATCTTGGCGCCATTAATTTCCGATCCTACCTGGGAGTACCTGTACGCCTTTGTAGTAATGGCCATAGGTCTCGTGGTCTACCTCGTGTTCGTCTGGGGGAAAAGACAACTACCCTTCATGAGTAAGAAATACCGTTAATGTGCATCTGGAACAATATAAACATCAACAGTTTTAACATTGTGTATCAAGTTGTCCAAAATATTGTAGAATCGTGTCATTCATGTATTAATATACTTTACCACTTACACTTCATTTTACAGTTTGGTCGAAGACTTGCAGTCATTATGACATTTTGTTATTCATTATTCGTTATTTCTTATCTCCTATTGGTCTATTTTAGATCACACGACACTGTTTCTGCAGAAGTTCCTTCTTGTCACAACTTCAACTGAGGATTCTAGCATTCACGAATAGCGAAATCAGCACCGGGTCACTTAAATAATTGGACAAGATAACTCTTCAAAGATTCACACTATATATGATTGCTTTAAACAGCATTTGTTTATGGTGAAATCACAGTTATTATTCAATGTTTCGTTTTTCAACATGACCCTGTTTATTACTGTACTTGTTGAAAGATTAGCAAAACAGACATGCTCTTTAAGTATAAATGAGGTTAGAAACTGATATTCGTGATGTCATTGTTTAACAGGAGAGTGCCTTTACTAATGTTAGGCCTAAAATAAAGTTCCTGAAACACTCCTGAACATTTACATTGAGTAAAATTACTCAAGAATTGATGACATTTAGAAGGGCAACACTCAAATATTTATACTTTTTTTTTGAGATATGATGATGAATGCACTAGGATGTATGTAAAAAAAAAATCCAAAATCAAATCGGCTCAGTAAAAAAAAGAGAGAATGGTAGAATCATACTAGAATGTGTCAAAGTGGTTTCATCTTAAGGTAAGTTCATTAGCTTTTTTAATTTATAATAATAATAACACCTCTTCACAGATGACTGATTGATTACAATTGTTTTAAAAACAAAGGCAAAAACCCCTTAAGTTTAAAGTGGAAATCTGTGGTGAGTTAAGGAAGAAGACTGCCCTGCGCTGTGTGTCAGCTGTGGACAGTTAGTAGGCTTTGTTGGGCTGTTGTTTGGAGATGTTGTTGGCCTTTTATGTTGTTCCAAAGATTTCCTTTTTCATCACAAACTAGCAATTATGACATATCAGAAATCGGTAAAGCAAAGCTTGTAATGGGCATAGCCAAAGCCATGCCAAGTTGGGCAAACGCCCAGGCTAATTAGTTTTAAGGACACTTTTGCATTTGGTAGTTATTATTTTAATGAATCAACACAACATCTTCGAAATTTTTGATTTATCATGAAACATGATATTCCATTGTATGCTCAAACACTTTCAACATATCTCTCTCCTCACACTCAATCCATAATCCACTGCGACGGCGCACATTTTAGGACAGCTCAACCTGCCACTGAATCGGTAAACTTGGAAAAAGTTGGTGTTTGGCTTTGTGATGATAAACAAATCTCTGGAACGATCATTCATTCATGGAAAACATTATTATATACCATTTTATGCATCAACATTATCTGTCAAACCCCTGTGAGGCACTGTTTACCGTGACAGCGCATTCTTCCGACAGCTTAACTCACCACTTGGAAAACGAGTTTGTTGGTCTTTGTTTTGCAATCAATGGTGCTCAGTCATATGCGACTAAAAGGAGTAATTATGGCATCAATTGAAAGCTATTGAACTACCCTTTAAGATAGAACCAATTTGACAGTCAACAATTTCCAAATGTTCACGTATTAGCCGATTGATATTGGATTTCCCTTTTCTTATACACCCTGTATACGTGTACATGACGAGGATGTTATTTGGGTTTCTTTTAGCAATCTATTTGAACCCACACTGCATTGACTGAAACAAGTACATTGTAATATCAATTAATGTCCATTTCTTCCCGATTTTCTACTAGTAAACAGAAACGGTAAAACATCACACTTGACAGTAAAATGTTGGGTATATCTCACACAATATGGCAACTGCCAACCTTGGGTTTAACCAGTTGCCAGGTCTGGGCCAGTTTAAGCTGCCACTGGCTGGCCAGTCCTGGCCAGTCCTGGCCCAGGTCTGGCTCCTGTGAGCAATAACAGGCCTGGACCAGGGCTGGAAAGAGTTGGCTCAGGACTTGCCAGGGCTTGCCAGAGTCCAACCGGTCTTAAACAGAGGGAAGCACCCCTGCATTAATTATCACATAGACATTAGTTCTAATGATGCCCATACCCTTAAAAATATTTGAAAAATACTCGGAACTGTCACAGACAATTCAGCTGCACAGAAAATGATGATAAACATGTCATCTTTCATTTTCTTGTTAACATTTATTTGTTGGTGGGTTGACCATTGACTTTTTGGAGATATTCTCATCCAAAGAATGCGACCCAAATATTCCCTAAAGCAGCAAGTAGCCATCTTGAAAAACGATTCATCCACAACATGGCAAAATAGCGTCACTTTCGAGCCCAATAGCATCCACAATGCTCAGAATTGGAAGCCCCAAGTCTGGGCCAGAGGTTCGTTGCCTTATCTCTTCAATTTCCCAATTTTATGGCTGTGGGAACTCTATAATATAAAATATTTTGAGGGTGTTTCTTTTATTCGTGGGCTCGGCGGGTGAGTTTTAGCCTATTTACCGGTTTGCATCCAGAGTGTTTAAATCGGTCAAGCAGATAATTTATTCCCACCCATAAATACCTTTTCGGTAAACGAAATCCAAACTTTTTGCTCTAAAAGCCCACACAAGTCAAACATTTCAATTTTTCAACGATTTCGTTCAAAATTTACTTCAAGGTTTTTGTTTTTGGTAAACACCACTCTAGCTATTATTATAGTGTGTCCCTCTCGCGGAGTAGCCGTATTAAAACAACTCCTTATATAAAAAATTAGCGCTTGTCGCAAGTGACGCAGAACGCAGCTGTCCGGTGCATTATGAATTTAGGAATATGAAATACTGACTCACTAAGGTAGTATTGAATCAAATTAGGATTTGCCATTCACCGACGTATAAACACTGTATACTCAGTGTGTTACCTCCCGAGTGTAAGTTAGAACAAAAAATCACTCGGATGGGACTCAAACCACCCGGGACCCCATCTTGAATAGGTAGTATTGCGCATGCCTACGTGAAAATTGTGAACGGTCAACCAATACGATGGTAATAGGCATCTGATTCCATAGGAGTCCAAATTTGTGTGACACTGGACAAGTGTAAAGTCCAGCCAGCCGGTACGTTTAAAACCGGCCCTATCAACCGTTTAAAATCGGCCTCGTGACGGGCTCTTGACCAATAGTAATGTGTAAATTGTCTTATTAGGGATTTGTGAATATATAATAAAAGCCTAGCTGTGCTTTAAAATGTGTCACAGTTCAAAGTCGCAACGAAAAGAAAGTTTGTCTAATGTCTCTCTCCGTAACATGGCACTTTGTAAATTTTAAAGTCCCCAACTACTTTGGATTTTCAGTCTACAATCACTGCTGGCTTTAACGATCACAGTTATTCAAGTTATTCCTTGTTGCCTGTCGGTGCTCTGGCTGCGCATAGGCCAGGAACATGGTGCCGCAAAACATTTCAAACAAGGCAGTAATGGAACAGAAGGCAATGACAGGGTTGAGAACGGCTGAAGTGAGGTCACTGAGAACTATTATAATGTTTCTGGCTACACTGGCCGGTAGCCAAGCCACGAACAAATGCGGAGAAGTGTACGATGAAGTACACGGTGGTTTTGTTGGCCGAGTGGTTCGGTCGAGGCTGCAGAGAGTTCTCATCGTTGCCTTCCTGCTCCGTCCGCTGCGCACGATCTTGAAGATTCTTCAGCATCAGCATTTCATCTCGTATCTTGCGCCGCTGATGCCTAGCGATGCGAATGAGAGCAGCTATGAGGAAAGTTACCGCGATCATACTGGGGAAGATTGTCAGATCCAACAGGACACCCAATGGGATTTGAAAACCTTTCTCCTGCAGGAAATTGCTTTAGAACTCTCCGCTGTTGGTGCCAAAATTCAGCATGGCGGTGAGGAACAAGGCAAGTCCAATGAACAGAGACAGGCTCAAGGAAGAACCAATCAGCGCGATGCAACGTCTAGGCGTTGCTAACCGGAGATACTGCAGGGGTCAGGAGATCTTCAGGTACCGGTAAGCCGCTATGACCACCGAATTCAAGAAGTAGCCGAGAAGTTCAAAGTAGGTAGAACTAATGGCTATTGCGAGTTTGAGAGAGGAGCATTTTATATTTGACGTCGCGATCACAGACCACCGTAAATTCAAAATTCCATTACGATCAAGGACACGCAAAGACTTGCCATGAAATAGTTTGACACATTATGGAGGATGTGCTCCATACCGATTGTAGCTATCAACCACACGTAGACAAGGCTTGTTGCCACTGCGATGAAAATCATAAAGATGAAGCCGGCCAACAAGGCCGGATAGACTGGTTCATCGCTCACGGTTAACGCATGACGCATTCAAGATAACTTCTTCCTCCATAATAAGGCATTCCTGGCTGAATATTTCAGCCACGAAAACCATCAAATTTTACAAATAACTGTCACAAAGAAATCCCTACAATATCAGTGAACACTAGGCGTTCAAGTGTTTTCCGTACCAGTGTGTACGACCGCACCATGCAATAACTAGATTCGCAGTGGCACGCACACGTCGTATATTATACGCTTTCGCCGCGTTGTAAATTGTAAACTGTCATGACAGGGGGTGCACGCACAACACCGGGCGCTATCATTATTACATCATTCCTTTTTTTAAATGGCCTTATCAGAAAGACGGAGACATGATTAGATCTTAAGCTTTGATGGATTTTTTGAGACAGCAGTTCTTATTAATTGGATTTTATAATGGGCCCCTTTCGTCTATAAATAAACCACCTTACTGTAATCACTACCAAGGTTTTGTCAGGAGAAAATGACAAAACGATGATGTATATGGTGTAATTACCTCTGTGAGCATAATATGTAAGTTCACAAAACTGGACTCGGATTCATTGCACAGCCCGGAGAAGTAATTCTGACTGATATAGATATCAAAGAGGTTACGACCGTGCTCTTATACGACAAAATAGAGTTTGTTCTCGTGAAACCGTGTATAAACCAATAAGAGCTGTCGATTTACATCATAAACAAACGTGCTAGTGTATGTGTATGTTTTAATGACACTTAACTTGCAGTTTGATGATGTCACAGAGTAGGGTGTTTGTCGTCAATAATAAACCTGACATTTTTTGGCAAAAATTATCCCCAATAGGTACTACAGAATAATGGATTTTAACGCCTTCACGTTTTGACAGGGACCTCCTAGCATGGACACACTTATTTTTTTGGCGTCAGTAACCAAAAACAATGTTAATAAACAGAGTATTGTTCTGTTCAGTTATAACTGATCTAAAACTCAGCAACTAAACAACCAAGGCTAAGGTTGTAAACTGCATTATTGTATTCAGTGTCCAAAACTCTGCTCCTAAACGGCTGAACTCACGAAGCGTGTCAATATGGTTGCAAAACTTTGCTAGGATAATACTTGTATTTATATTATGATTTAAACACGAGATAAGAATGTAACATTCTTATAATCTTCTAGTAATGAATATTTCATGCCAAGTGTGAATTTGAATTTCAAATTGACTGTAATGACGACAGCGATGAGTTCGAGTATATAGATGGTTTGAGCTACTTTTCTTTGAAGTGACACTGTAACAGCTGCGGGGGTAGTGTATAGGTATTCGGCTCCTCATAAATCAGTAGTTCTTCTGCACGGGCTTGGCAAAAGTTTCTGACATGGTTTGGGTCAGAGGTCACAGGTTAAGGACTGACAAGGCTTTCGATATAAACTTTATACAGGTTCAAGAAGATTTATTTTCGCAATTGGCTTCGTGAAAACTGTGAATAAACAATACGTGTAGTCCGCAAAATGTTATCCAAATTATGACAAAAGTATACATCGATTAGGTGTAATAAATATATCAGAAAGCCGGACATATTTTGAGCAAGCATAAGTAATCATCTGGTCATGGTATAATTACTCGGAATTCAGTCTCAAAATCATCACAGAATCTCATCAAATACAAGGACAATACTTCTTGCATAAGATAAAATAAGTATAATTAATTTACCTCCTTGCATCCTTTAGTTTTATCGATCAGAAGTATCAGCAAATTTAAGGATCAAATGGTTGGCTACGTTATTCGTTTGTTTATTGCTAAGCAGTACACTCCTCTGTACTTCAATAGTGGGCGCTGCCCAAAAAAATTGATCGTCAGGATACATTTGCAAAATATCGAGTCGTTCGTTCGCCGAGTTAACATTTCAATTCAGTTGACATGTATTTAGCGCTCGCCAATAAACCAATACAAAGTTGGATAATAAACGTATAATATAGTGATATTTAAATACATTTATACGAATATGAAGGTAATAACCACCAGAAAAAAATAATGCCTTGAATCTAATTTTTTAAATTAAGATAGATAGCAAACGAAATTAACAAAACAAAATAGGTTTTCCCGGCCAATTTCTGTTCAGTCACTTCTTAAAATCGGTCATTCATTTTCGTCTGAATTTAAGAATCGTTTTGAATACATGGTTCATTTTCGCTGTCAGAGCATTCGAATCCGTTTTGGTTCATTGAGCAGCACCTATCGTTTATGTTCATTCAGATTCGCTTACAAAACTTCTTTTTCGCTTTTAGTGGGCGATTTCAAACATACAACATTTATTTCACCTCTAGTTTAATGTTCTGTGATCTAATTTGCTATTTTGAATGAGAAAAACGTACTTTTGATTGAACATTAACGACATTGTATTCCAGAACTCTGTCAAAAGTTGCGCATGGGGAGGGGAGAGAGCACTGGGGCTTCCTTGCCCCCCCCCCCCGGCCGATTTTTGTTAAAGACATTTTTATGAACTGTTTTCATATATCTGCTGACATGGAAAAAAAAAAAAAAACACGCTCCAAATAATAACGATGCGCTGTGAAAATCGGCATTTCATCCAGCCTGCATAATAATCAGTTTTGAAGTTTTGAAGAGCACCCCCATTTGAAAGATTGGTACCTCTATGGCACGGTTATAGGACATAATATTGTAACCATCCACACTATCTATCTTAACCACATCTTTAACTAACCAGATCCAGTTGTCATGCATTTATGATTATTAGTTCAATTTCACATCATTGCATCGTAGTCAAAATTAACAAAAAATCGATCAGAATAGGACCGAACCCAAACAAAAACCCAATTCAGAGTAATGATAATGATAACAGTTGTTTTCAGCAGAAACGAATCCCCTACCCCTTATTGTCGTGGGAGTTGCAAAAAAATAATGATCTCAGCAAATAAGGGCCAACGTGACTCAAATCCAGACGATAAGGTATAATTAATGGAAGATTCTTTAAATATATAAATATATACATATTGTTTTGCGCAAACGTTTCCGAGTACGTTCTTCCGGCTAAATGTCGCTTAAGCTTATCAAGTTTAATGTGTATACAGACATAAATCTTAGGTTGTGATCCAATCCAACAACCATAACATTTTTTTTCCGATTTTACATTACAAACATTACGATGTATACACGCAAACGCATCGAGACTTAAGAAAGAAAATATGTACATGTCCTGGGCATCCGACGACTTAGAAATGCCGCCTGTTTCCTATTTCCATATTACAAAAAAAACAATGTAGGGGCAACTTTGCATGCGTCACATTAGTAGTTTTTCCAATGGTTATGTTTCTTTAACAGAAACCAACCAAAAATATTTGAAATGTGAATGGACATGTCGGCTTATAATAAATGTAATATGTGTTGAATCATTTCTTTCTTTCTATTTTTATTTTAAATTCAGCTTCAAATTTCATCCACAATGGACGAAAAAAGATACCTAAGTTTGCCGTCCACTTTTTGATAGAAATTTGAAGATAATGTCAAAATAACAAAATTAATAATCAACTCAAATCATATTTAGCGAAAGGCTGCATGTCCATTCATGTGTTGAAATTCTTCTTTGGTAGTTTGAGGTATTTAACAAAAACTCACAACCATGGTAAAACTGCAAACGTGACGGTAGATAAGTGGCCCCATTCATTTTGTGTCTTGACAAATGCGGCATTACATATTCATGGAACATCTTTGCAAAGGTTTTGCCAACATTATTAGTTAAAATGTGTACATTTCCTTCAGCTTTACAAGTTGTTAGAGCACCTAGTGGCTGTCAATCAATGCCATATCTCTCTACTAAAGTCGTTATAGAAAAGAGCACGCTGTTATTTTACACGGTTGTATAGAACTGTAGAGCACTGCAAAATGTGAATAACCGAACAGTTCTTACTGGGTAGTTGTAGTCACTACAATTCGATTAACTCACCCACGATTGTTTGTTTGAAATTCACGTTATATCAAAATAATTATACAGATAGTTATAAACAGCCAGAGAATGGGTCACTAAATTGCAATATATATACGGTTACATGCTGGCGTATTTATAAGCAGACTAGTTGGATAATATCCGCATATAAAATTACGTTTTAGGATTAAGTGTTAAAAAGAAGGCCGATGATTGATTTACAGAGGCCAATTGCCAGTGGCGTATCCGGGAGGGGGAGCTGATTTTTTGGACAAATATATTTTTTTCCCGTATTTATTGCAATAAATGGTTAAAGGGTTTTGACATCAATCCCACAAAAGAAAACCCGCTGAAATACCATTACAATGCGCCGTGAAAGTTGGCATATAATTTGTATAATTTGCAGTATGCATAATAATGGTCACTGTTGAAGAGCCCCCCCCCCACCGCTTTTTGATTTTACGGAGGCCAAGTGTCCGGAAAAAAATCATGTCTACATTTCGGCGAGGATGTGTGGTTGCCCCCCCCCCCCTCAAAAGCTGGAAACGCTACTGACAATTGCAAACACATTTGCAACGCACGAACAGTCATCAACACTTAAACGTGTCTTCATGGAATGTAAATTGACTGCTGGTTACATGTGACTGGTTTTCAGCACTTGACAATTAACTTGGCACATAGAGTTGCTATAAGCAATTATAAAACTATGTCTGCTTATTAGCTTCATTTAATGACTGTCCAATGCAAGGTGTTTACCGAGTCAGCAGTTTATTATTCTATAGTTTATTTCTTTCTCTGGCGCATTGAGAGGATCGCTTGCAACGTCTTAGATGGTTGTGGTATTTTCTTCCACCTACATCTCAACATTGGCCGGAGTACCTTCTTGAACTGCGGGTGCTTGACTCCGTAGATGATAGGATTAACACAGCTGTTGCAGATCAAGATGGTAGCGCCGTACAGAGCAAAGACTTCACTGTTAGCAAAGAAGAGTGAGATGAAGTACGGAGAGATGCAGAGCGTGAACGCGCAGAAGACACAGAAGAGGTTCTTGGTAATCCTGAGCTGCTGGCCGCTGATATTTTGGTTTCTTTTCTCACCTTCAGGCTCTTCGCGTTCCTCGGTGACCTCACCTGAAGTAGTTGATATGAATGTAAGTCTGAAGGCACTGGACTCAACGGCATCTGTGGCTGTATCTTTGTTCTTGGTCCGGGAGAGATGCTTTCGAAAGTGTCGCCTGACATGGATATAGATGATGACATAGCTGACGACGACAGTGGTCATAGGGATGGGGTAGAATCCGATGGTTTGGACCAGGTTGTAGTCATCAGCACGAGGATGTAAGTCATCATCGGTACAGGTGTCGAATTTGAGATCGTGACCTAGGCCACCTACACCGATAGTAAGTGGAAAGACAATAACAAAGATCGGGATGAGCCAGGACAGAGCTACAATGAACACCATCTTGCGAGGTGAGAAGATGCGATTGTAGGTTGCCATAGGGCGAGTTATCTTGACAAGACGATTCAACGCAATCAAAGCCAGGTTGTACAGGCTGGCTCCTAGACCGGTGTGCCACATGAACGCCGCTATTTGGCACGGGATCTCGGTAGCCAGAGGCCAGGTACCATCACTCAGCAACGCCACGCCTGACCAAGGCAGAGACAAGGAAGTCCACAGATCAGCTACACTCAGATTAACCACCAGGACATTAGTGGTCGTCCGGACTTGCTTACTGAGAATCGCCGCTAGGATCACCATAGTGTTGCCTGTTATACCCAACACAGCTACGGTGATCCATACGCAGGCTGCAAATACTAACACGCCATATGAGTGAAGTTCAGGAAGTGCCGTGGCTCCACTGGTGGTAGAGGCCGTGGTCATATTTTGATCTTCAAAATTCTGAGCCACGGTCGAGTTGAAATCGCTATCAGACATGATTTCGGCGAGTGGTTTGAATAATGCGTTTCCCTATCAAATTGTTTCACCAGTCGATCAATTAAAATGTCGACCAAGAATCTCGCCAGTTCGTGGTAAACCAAGTACGAACGTTTATGCAACACCGACACAGACCTCGAGTGAAGCTGTGAGGCAATACCAATGCAATATAACCAAGACCCGTACAGTTCTTAACACTGGACACTAAGCACTTGTTTAATCCGGTCTAAAAATGAAAGTGATATTTCGGCCAATATTATTGAACACGGATCACTCATCATATTTACATTAGTACAACGGTGTTGATTAGATTTAGGATTTGTATAAATTGAAGCTTGTAAATAAAGTGAGCAGAGATGATTCAGCCACGGTAAAATAATGTCAAGCGTACTAACTCCGAAGTCAGAAATGACTGTTACAGCTACAAGTTGTTAGTTTTGTCCATGGTATACATGTTTATTTAGTATTTCAGACATATCCCGGATGTTCAGTGTGGATTCATTTAGATTTTACACATTCTCTCGCTCTGTCCATCAGTGCATGTATCGTACAACCAACATACTGTTAAGACAAATGTGTTTAGTTTTATACTGCAAAGATTCTTGGAAGACAAATGAGGTGCATGCGTAATGCTGTAACGGCGCGACGTTTGCGACTTCTTTCTGCGGCCCCTTGACACAAGCTCAAAGCCTAACGGTGCTAGCTGCAATGTCGAAATCTTTAATGAAGATATATGTGAATAAGTGCACAAACCTTGCTCCCTCTTTCTGTATTATGCATTTTCAGTTTTCGTGAATTTATATCGATGTCTTATTGTTATTGTAGCGATCCCGCGAAGTGCAATTGTCCGTTTGTCCTCTACCAGTGAACACACGCGGTAGTCCACGCCGGTCCAACATGGCAGTCTACGTACGCTAACGCGATACGGTCCTTGTTGGCCGTTTTCCCTTCCCAAAAAGTGAAGTTAAGGACTGGAATTTTCCTTCACTTTAGTGAATATAGTCTGTCTTAAATATCTTTCTTTTAATTGAAGTAAATAATGTGTTACCTTAGAGGGCCACGTTTTGATGACTTTCGTGTAGCCAAATAATGTTTCATGATTTGATGAGAAATATCACCTCAAGCAAAATTTGATCAAAGTTAATCAGCATAAAAAGTGTCACATATTATTAATGTATATTTTGAAAATATATCATTGTTTTTTTTATTTGATTGTACCGGTGGGTGAGCAAATTTAATGTCCTTGATGTATCCAACTAGTAATTCAATTCAATTCAATAAGCGAAAAAAAGTGTTTTTGTTAACTTAAGCAATTTTTCAAAATGTACATGTGTTTAATATTTTCATAAACATGCGTCATTTATTAAATAAATGTTGTATACAGAATATAAACATATGATGTGTTTATTTGTAAACGCGTCAAAATGTTTACAAAGTGTTACTGATTTGCGTTCAATTTTTTGTTTAAAAGTTAAACACTTGGTTTCACACTATAGTGTGTGTGCTGCATAATAATTCTCACTTGTTTACATCTATTGTCACGTGTTATTGACTCACCACATGGAAAGGAAAACCAAACGAAAAGATCAACTCCAAACAAAAACGAATTCCCAACACAAACAATGACACAGACATGTAAAATTGAAACCGCTGGCGAAATGAAAGGTCAAACGCATGGATGGACATTGGTAACCAAATACAAATTATACACAGGAAACAAAGACCTTTACATGACATAGCACCACGTTCACCTGCAAGTCACACGTGTTAATTTGAGTCGTGCGTCTAGTTTGACAATTCCATTGGTGGAAGAAAAAGAAATAGTGAGGGCGCATCATTGATTTCAATTAAAAATTCAATTCATTAAATTTTTATCCAGAAATAAAACATACTGTTGTAAATTGACCACATCTCAAAGTTATATTAGTTTTATTAGGCTCATGGCTTAGTCATATATTTTGTCGTATGTTGAACGTTCTTGTGTAATCACTTTCAACTGTTCCAGTATCAATCTACTCGTCCTTGAGAATGATTAGGTCAGGTAATTCCTAACATTTTTTTCTATAATTTTACAATCAAAAGTTTCAATTGTATCCACACACAAATTCCTTAATTTCTACAAGCGAAGTTATTATTAAGTAAAAAGGGAAAACGAATATGGTATCTTTTTATGACACAAATTACGTCATGCTTACAATATATTTGTGGAAATCAAAACACCTCTTTCAGCCTGATCACATCTTAAAATATTTCCTTTTGGATTAGTTCTGAGCTATAAGTACAATTGATATTCAAGATTTATCGGCCTAAATACTATACCCATGAAACCGGGATACAGCTAATATTAAGAGATAAACGTACGCATGCGCACACACCCGCAAACCCGCACTAGTACTTAACAGCTGTCCGCGTTTTCCGAATCTTCACTGTTCACAAGCGCAAGCATACGTGCGTCCTATCGAGTCTTTTTAATGGCAACCACGATCTTGCAGCGCCATGTTGTTTTCAATCATGCATTGCGCGATAGTAAAAGAATGCGCACGTACCCAATGGTTCCACTCACTTATCTGCATTTATATACAGTCTGTATAATGGAGATCGATGGTTACACTCCACCAAAACACGCGCTCATAGAAAACAACACAGAATTAGACAGATAAAGCGCCGCCAGATGGCGCTCTGGAGCAAAGCGGTTATGTTTCTTTTTTTACTGTAATTGAAAGATTACAACATCTAGGACAATTTTCTTTGCAATAATAGGAAAATTAGCCCCCTCATGTTATTCCTTCTCCCAAACCAATTCCAAATGATTGCTATTCTATGGCCCCAGGTCTAACTTTGGGCCCCATGACCTTGCTCAATTCAAAATAGACCCACAAGTGGAGGTTTTTGTGAACACCCCCACCCGAGTTGAAAGCCACAGGTCACACATGTTTGATTTACATAAATATTTCTACAATCAATCCCAATTATATAGGCCGCATTTAAGGACCTTTCATTCAAATTTACCCGTGGCATCACAACATGAGCTCGCGCCCAGTAATTTACAGCTTTTTGGCGATTTGCACCCGAGAGGAGTCGAGGCTGTTCTAATCATAGAGCTACATTAAATAATAAAAGTAACATGGTAGGTTCGAATGCAGATCTATGGACAACCTGCGTGAGCGTGGTGGCATAACTTGAACATTTGCCGAGGCGGTGTTTGTTTTAAGTTTCCCTTACAAAATTATAATGCTTTCACCCTGCGAGGTGCCATCGTTTGGTTTTAGTTGTAATCCACCACAGTACTGAACTTTTCAGTATGATGGTGCATGCGTGTTATGGTGTAAAACAATCCCTTCTTTCGAAGGGAACAAACTTCTTTCGAAGGGAACAAACGCATTTTTACAGTGTCTAAATAGAAGGATAGAGGCCCTCTTGGCTCAAGAAAACAACTTCATGCAACACAAAATATAAACATGTCAATATGTACATATGGAGATGTTCAGTTACATCTGGAGATGTTCAGTTACCGTGAAAAAAAAAATGCTTTTTATCCCCCTGGGTTTTGCATGTCCACCCCCACACTACAATAGCCTTAGGCTACATGCATACAACTATTATAAAAGGATGAGGATCACCTGTTTCCAGGCTTAAAGACGACAGGCCTTATGACAAGGTGATTGGTGGCAATATAATATACTTCGCAAGCCTTGTAGTTGTAGCTGGATAATACAAATCAAATTAGGCCATCAGCCTGGGGGTTTGGTAAGTATCAAATCAGTGCATAAATGATTATAGTGCGCATGCGCAAGGTTTACCGCCCCTAGAGTGGTAACAAGCATTTCAATGGACATTTTGAAAAAGGGTGATAACACCCAAAGAGCTGCAACAGCTGCAATGCTTTCACATATTGTCCAACTCTGGAGGTGTATACATTGCCAAAAACGCTATGACGATTATTCCCCTCATTTGATACTGGTGGCCAAAATTGTTGACCAAGGCTGATGGCCAAAATGGAAGTTGGGCTGTGTCTGATCTTTGTCTAAGAAAATTTGGACCAAAAGGTCAATCAGGGTTAACGGGGCAATCACGATGCTTTTTAGCTATGTCTCTATAGGGAACGTGTCGAGTATGAAACTCTCTGACGAAACAAGTGACGGAGTAATTAAACATTATTTAAAAATGTACTGACAATGTCAGTATTGTCGAACACCACAGTGTTAAAGAGGTTGTGGAATGCTGAAAATCGTTTTGTTTTTTATATTTTTATATTGTAGAGTAGACCCATATATATCATAATGACAAACTCCCATTCTTTTCTAATGTGCGTTTATATGTTTATAAAACTGAAATTCATCGAGTGTTTTGTTGGTCGGCGAGCGCATAATTGAAATCAACAGTCGTCGGGCTCTTCGTAAAATCAGAAAAAGCGTGACGTAATAAACAGGACTCGTTTATACAGCGACTGTTTACTGCTGCTCAACCCGCCCCGTCAGCACGTGTTACTCGCAGTCAAGAAGTGAAAAATCAACATTTTGTAAAAGACTTGCGGAAATTGATATTCCTTCCCATTGCTTAATTTTTGGATGAGTACATTAAACAAGGACACGGTAACCTCTGAGCTGTTCTTCCGTATAAATTTGAGCCCCAACTGCCCGAAAAAGAGACCAGCGAAAACACGGATACTGCAACTGGCCAGCTGAAAACGCCAGGCAACGCGGCTCTGATGAGTGGTAGGTCTGCGACGTTTGCGTGAAAAAAAAACAGCTGTGTTTTATCCAAGGACTCAAAGTATTATGTTCATGATAACATTTTTAGATGAGCATCAACAGTCCTACCGCAACTTTCTTCGTGATTTACAGACAATCTCAAACGTTATTCTGGTGAATATTCAGTCCAAAGAGACGACAAATCGTCAGGTTGTTTTCGAATTATAAGCGTACGGCACGCATAACGCATCACGGCAGTGGATGTGGTCGACCGTGTCCAGAACTAATGTTGTACGGTTAGCAGCGTCGCGGGCCCCGGTCAAGTTCCTTGCGTTGCCTGGTGTTTTTTATGTATACGTTCGCCACAAAAAATAGTCCTCTTCTCTTTTCTTTCCTTGTGCATTTTAACCCTTGATTTAAAATCCTGAAACGATAATTACGAATTTACTTGAATTTTGAAATTGGTAACTTTATTGTTTACCAAAAAACGCCGTAAAACAAAACGTGGCTACAAAAAAAGTACAATTCATAAATCATAGTCATGCTCCGTTCATAAAACAAAAATCTCTGGACTTACGACATGTTCGGGATCCCCGTTGAAAACAAAATTCACTGGCCCCGAAATTTAACGAGCACTATTATTTTCAGTACCTAATTAAGACTTTATTTAAGAAATTCCAGTGGCAGAGAATTTGTCATTCGATCAAAAGAAGTTTTAGGAAAGAAAAACTACGCGGTCCTTTTTCTACGCACTTACCTTCAATTTGTGTGTGACATGCAACGCGTGCGCGTATGATGCGCAGATAATGGAGGGTCGAGGATACATTTGAATGGCTCTACGGTTCTTCAAGATTGGCAATCATTATGGACAAATGGTCCAAAACAGTCTTCCCTATAAATCATTTACAAATCATATCTCTATTATTTCTTGTCCAATTTCAACAAATCTCTTGAGAAAAGAAGACTCTGGTCGTACAAAATGTACAGTCATGACAGTGCGTGATCAGCGCTCTATCCGTTAATTTGGCTGAAATCCGATCTCGTGTTTCGCACGGTACCTTTCGGACAAACTGCATGGCTACGGAGGATTCTTATTCCTCCATGCTGACACCCGGCCGGACGGGAAAGCTGGACATTTATTGCTAACACAATGTGGTGTGATTACAGCCAGCGACTGACACAATTATAGGCATATAGGTTTGCCTTGGCCTAGTGCGTTCGCTACCCGTAGGCCTACAAGTATCAACAACGAATTATTTTGAAATTCCAACACCGTTTACCGGTGTCAAAATCTACGGTCCCAGCGGCCGGGCCAGCGGCACAAGTACACCCTTGAATTTCCAGCCAGCTTTACATAGCGCGTGTCATGGTGATGCAATGTGAACGATCGAACGATGTTGATGTAACGCAGACATTTCTTACTATGGTTGGCCGTTAGGCAAACACAAAAGAATGATCCCCGATCTATATATAAAATGATGTGCAGCTATCAAAACACTGAATAATCAATAGAAAGTACCAAAAAGTCAATGGAGATATCTTCCTATTTAATTCTGAACTTGCCTATTAGAATTTCGGGGGTAAAAGCTGTTGCCAACTACGGTTGATTTTATGGAGCATGTGGCTGCCCATACAAAATGTCGCTCAGTGTAATTGTAAACAAAGTCATGTAGTTGCGCGGAGTGATTTGCAAAAAGTTTCGCTGGAACTACGCTGCATCGGGAGTCCTATTTATTACGTCACGATTTACTATGTTTTGTTTGCTGCCCCCAACGACGACTTTTACACAAATTGCACGTTCGGGTCGAAACGGGACCTGAAAAACAACTGTCAAAAGTACCTTTTGTATTCATTTCATGACAGAAACAATAGTCGTTTTTATTTCATCACACCTTAGGGTACATATATTCGAAAAATGACGGAAATGTCTTCGAGCATTCCACAACCTCTTTAACACATAAAAGCCACACTTCGTAGTACCTGGTGGGCATGCTTTACATACACAATTCCACGGATCTCCATAATACCCTTGCGCACAGGGCACACATCGCCCCGACACTTTGAAACCAGTTCTTGAACAGGAGAATCCAGATTTACAGAGGCGAAATGTCATTTCCATTACCACGAATATTGGTAGTGCGAACCCATCACCAACCAGTTCACTGGAATTTGAAAGCACAAAACTAAACACATTTAACTGTAGGCCAAGGCCTATATCTTATTTTTACGGTATCTTGTGCCAACTGAAAAAAAAAATGAAAGGATAGTCATCAAATCATAATTAAGTCATGAGTGTCGTGAAAGATCCTTACATTTTTAGGTCATTCCAGTTCGTTGCAGGTGCAAACTGAAGGGTATTATCTACAGCCCTGGGCCAAGGAACGAAAAGGAACGGTATTATGTACTGAACAACTTCAGTAGTGGTTTAAAAGTCTGTTCATGTATCAACTCAAACAACTTAAGTACATAAATCGTGGTGGTTTTGCTGAGATATGTTACAATTAAAAAACAGAAGTAATTTTATCGAAAACGATACATACAATCCAAAATTGGTTTATCTTCAAAAGGGTACATAATCAAGGAAAATAACTGCAAGAGCTTGGCCAATTAAAAGGCGGTACATCAATTAAAGGCGTTGAAACATAAGCGTTGGAACCCAAATCTTGCCATACAACATCGGAAATAGCTATCAAATGATTGTCGTACAACGATCTGAAGTGGGGAAAGTTAAAAGAACGCATTAATTTTCCTACGACATGGCCAATGGTGGAACTTTACGAATCGATCAATATTTTAATAAAAGTCTTTTATCGAACATGGGAAATTGGCGAAATCCATATTTTACTTCTGCGTAGAATGTTAATTATAATTATATTTGCAAAAAAAAATAGTTAGTGGCCTGACGTTTCGACCCTAGCAGAGTCTTTCTCGAAGGCTAAATGACAAGACTATAAACATAACCAGGTACATGTATACATTACTGATGTAAGAAAAGCAGTCAAGTGGAAATAGATGATGCAGAGGAAAATACACAGAGAAAGCAGGCGGCCGAACAGAAAGGAGGGTAACAAAAGGGAGGGGGATTGGGGGAAGGGGATGGTTGACCACAAGAGGTGGGGAACACAAAGGACAAAGTCAATGATGGGGAGAGGGAGAGAAAGGTAGTTAATTGGTGAATGAGGCAGACTGGAGGGGGGGGGGGCTTATCTGCGGTGAAAAGGAGAAGACAAAAAGTTATTAGTCATTTCCTTCTTGGATGTTCAGACCATGGGGTTGAATGGTCTGGAGACGTCTTATCCATAATTTCTCTCTACTCAGACGAACAATCTCTCTGTGGTTTCCTAGTGCCTCAATGCCCTGTGAAATCATGTCAGAAACTGAGTGATTAGGAAGATTGAAATGATGTCCTACGGGTGTATCCAGCTTATGGTTGTTGACTGTGGATCTGTGGCCGTAGGAACGTCTCTTGAGTGTAGTTCTCGTTTCACCTATATTAGTGGGGGGGCCAATGTACTTCCGTTGGCATGTCATGTTAATTTATGGCAACCATTATAAATGTAATCTTATGAGTCCTGAGAACAAGAAAATTGATGTTGCCATTTTTTCCATTGACCTTTAGTGACCTTGACCTGAGGTCAAAGTTCACGGGTCATTTTCACCTATAATTTGCCTTTCGGAAGGGTTTGCGAAGATTTTTGAGGCAAGTGAGTACATATTGTATTTGGTTGAGAGTTTCTCCATTATAATAAATGTTATTATTAATGTATTTATGGGTTTTGCTGAAAAAAACATGGGAAAATGTCACTTTTGCCCGAAAAGGGCCGGGTTGTTTTGACCATCTCACGCAGATTCCACCCCCCCCCATGACCTCAGCCATCGAGTGACGAAAAACTATGAAACTCGGTACATGCATAGAACAACTTAACATGAACAAACCCAAGAAATTTCATGACTATGGGTTAAAGGGTTTTGGAATTATGGCTAATTAATTATTCATAAGCACGTATGGTAATTCAAATGTATACACTACGTATATGGGGAAATTCAGTTTTGACGGAGGGTAGCGCCGAAAATATTTCGCTGCGCGGCAACCTGTGGTTCGAATTTTATGTTTTTGGTATCAAAAGATGTGCAAGACACGAGGCTAAAAAGTCAGGACAGCTCAGGCCGCGAAATTAATAACTTTTCAAGAGTATCGCGGAAAAAGTTGGAAGGGGGGGGGGGAAATCCGCCCCCCTTTTAGGGCCAAAATATGACCAACCCTTTAATGCCTGGCATTTAAATATGAAATACATGTGTATTGTGAAGTGTCCTCTGCAGTACCGCACTCACACAGGGTGTTTGTCGGTTGAGGAAAATCCCCACTTCTTCATGGTGCTTTTGGTGCGAGCCACTCCAGAGCGGAGGTGATTTAAGCACCTTCAAGTCTTCCATCCTAATGCCACTGCCACAATCCACAAAACAGCCAAAGCCACGCATAATTATCGGGGATTTAATACATGTAGCCACAGCAGCATCATTGGCTATCATTCCAGCACAGACGTCGACGCTTTTGAATCGCTGGCCGAAGCAAGTCAACTGAGCCTTATTCACAATGAGAAACTGTCGAAGTTTTTCCACAGTGGAGGCTGGAGATAAAGTTTCAACCCTGCTCTAGCCCTTGTGAGCCACAACATCGCCTCACTTACCAACGAGATGGTCCTTGACCCCATTCCAAAGACCCGACATCGCCCTATTGGAATCAAAGTGACTGCTGCTGTCTCTTCGCAACAATTCCATTCCACCGCTGTTTCAACTTAGTAAGGCCAACTGTGAAGGCTTCACCAATGAGCTCAAACACCATCTAGCTGACATTGATCCAACCCCTGATAACTATGACACCGGTTTGTTGATGTGGTGGTGCAAGAACATCCCTACGAGCTGCCGCACTTATTACACTCCAGGCTTAGCATCCCGTAGTGCTGAACTTTACAGGAAATAGAAACGCATATGTATGAAAACGACTCTCTTGCTGTCGATACCATCTCATCTGGGGAGGAATTAATAACAGCCATATCAGAACAGCGTCAAAGCTTGTGGCAAACCCTTGTGGTAACCACCAATGTGGCCAAGAAGCCAATATGGCCTCCAAGCCTGGAGTATAATATAAAAAAAAACTCAGCCAAGTGAACAGCATTGTAACATCACCGCCAACCAAATAGCCCACAACAACTGCTACTTAAATGGTAAAGTGCCACGTTCTCCTAATAAGCGACCGAAACCCAAGCTCCGCCAGAAAGACCCCGCCATCGACCTAATTGGCTTCATCAAATCCTTCTCTGCTAATGAACTTGCGACTGGCAAAAATAAAGAACAGGAAATCAACCAAACTGGATAACATTTTCACCAAAGAACTGAAACATCTTGGATCAAACGTCTCAAATTGGTTACTCCAGCTCATCAACACCTCCCTCGCCACACAAACAATACCTAAAGTGTGGCAAAAGTCAAAGTTAATCGCCCTCCTAAAACCCGGGAAAGACCCAATGCATGTCAAAACTTATTGTCCCAAATCCCTTCTAAGTCACACATTCAAGTTGCTGGAATATTTCCTCCTCAACCTTCTTGCCTCTTCATTGAGAAACAACTGATACAGGAACAGGCAGGCAGGCTTCCGTCCTGGCAAATCTACAACGGGACAGCTTCTAAACCTCACTCAGTACATTAAGGACTGCTTCCATCAGAAAAAAAATAGATCAACGGCGCTGTCTTTGTTGATCTTACAGCTGCTTTTGATAGTGTAAGACCAAAATTTAGACTGACTCGAGCACACATCCCTGATACCACTCTCACAACAGGTGTTCCACATTACAGCCAAGGTCTTCACGTCACTCTTTTACAAGCAATACACCCACAGCATACCAAGACTGTGATTTAACCCTTGTACAAGGGAAAGTGACCTCATAAGGGTACTCCCCCAGACTGACCATTACGTCAGTCTATGGTCAGTCTACCTTTACTCAGAAATATAAGTTATGTTTTCCTTATATGACATCATCTCCTATTTTCACTCCAAGTGGTCCCTCTGAAACTGTATAAAATGTCCACATTTTTCCATTTTCATTGAGTTCTTCTTCTTCTTCCTGGGAAACCAGAGGCATAGCCATAAGCTGATTCAGCCCTATGCTCTGGCCAGTCTTCATCTACAAAACTCTTCAGAACCTCTGTCTTCTGTCTACAACTTCCGTATTCTAGAACCCAGCCATACCCATAAGCTGATGCAGCCGTATGGTCTGAGGTTATAGTTCTGTACATACACAATACCGGTAGAATATTGAGTTCTTGAAAATAAACCAGTTTTCCATATAGCCGAGCTCATAGTCATTACCAGTGTGTCTTTGTGTAGTCTTCGTAGTCTTCTGTTCATCCTGCTCTTAGCCACAGCTACCCTATCCTAACATATAGTATAGTCAAACAAACCAAAGGCTATATCACCAAATCTATATGTTACACTAGTGTTAACCGTTGCTGACTCCTTCAGAAGATCCTGGACATGACGGCAGACCTGACCCTTACCCAGTTTATTGGTGTTCTACTGAAGAACCATCGTTTCTTTGTAGTACATGTATTCAAAGGCAGAGTAGAGTACGTCTTCAAAGGAACGGTCCCCAAGGGAAGACGTTGACCGATGCTCTTGACCAGTCACAGCAGTGCTACACTGTGAGTCACCTGAAAGCGATCAACCCTGCTATTAAGACCCAAGTGTGTGCCTCCTGGGTTGACCAGGCATGTGGCGTCTCCCCCACTACATGAGATGCCAATCAAGCCTGCAGAAGCCTTACCTACAGGATCCAATGCAGGATGCAAGACCTGGAGGTGCTTAAATCACCTCCGCTCTGGAATGGCTCGCACCAAAAGAAGTGGGGATTTTCCTCAACCTACAAACACCCTGTGTGAGTGCGGTACTGCAGAGGACACTTTACATTTCATATTTAGATGCCAGGAACTAAAGGGTTGGTCATATTTTGGCCCTAATAGGGGGCGGATTTTCCCTCTTTCAACTTTTTCTGCGATACTCTTGAAAAATTATTTATTTCACGGCCTGAGCTGTCCTGACTTTTTAGCCTCGAGTCTTGCACATCTTTTGATACCAAAAACATAAAATTCAAACCACAGGTTGCCGCGCAGCGAAATATTTTTGGCGCTACCCTCCGTCAAAACTGAATTTCCCCTATACGTAGTGTACACATTTGAATTACCATACGTGCTTATGAATAATTAATTACCCGTAATTCCAAAACCCTTTAACCCATAGTCATGAAATTTCTTGGGCTTGTTCATGTTATGTTGTTCTATGCATGTACCGAGTTTCATAATTTTTCGTCACTCGATGGCCGAGGTCATGGGGGGGGGGGCGGAATTTGCGCGAGATGGTCAAAACAATCCGGCCCTTTTCGGGCAAAAGTGACATTTTCCCATGTTTTCTTCAGCAAAACCCATAAATACATTAATAATAACATTTATTATAATGGAGAAACTCTCAACCAATTACAATATGTGCTCACTTGCCTCGAAAATCTTTGCAAACCCTTCCGAAAGGCAAATTTTAGGTGAAAATGACCCATGAACTTTGACCTCAGGTCAAGGTCACTAAAGGTCAATGGAAAAAATGGCAACATCAATTTTCTTGTTCTCAGGACTCATAAGATTACATTTATAATGGTTGCCATAAATTAACATGAAATTTCAACGGGAACCCAAATCTAGTACATTGGCCCCCCTACTATATATTGAACACCACAAACTTTGCAAGATATTAAATAGATTAGGACAAGGGGCCATGTCACCTGCACCACCACTAGGTGGTGCAGGTGACATGACCCCTTGTCCTATGGGTGGTACCACCGGCATGGCTGGTGAAGGATTCCGATTCTCTGATGTGTTGTCTACAGACAATGCATTTGCATCGTCTGTAGACGTCTTATCCATTGCATCGTCTGTTTGCCTTCTCCTTTTCACCACAGATAAGCCTCCCCCTCCAGTCTGCCTCATTCACCAATTAACTACCTTTCTCTCCCTCTCCCCATCATTGACTTTGTCCTTTGTGTTCCCCACCTCTTGTGGTCAACCATCCCCTTCCCCCAATCCCCCTCCCTTTTGTTACCCTCCTTTCTGTTCGGCCGCCTGCTTTCTCTGTGTATTTTCCTCTGCATCATCTATTTCCACTTGACTGCTTTTGTTACATCAGTAATGTATACATGTACCTGTTTATGTTTATAGTCTTGTCATTTAGACTTCGAGAAAGACTCTGCTAGGGTCGAAACGTCAGGCCACTAACTATTTTTTGTTTTGCATATACACCATAGGTCCTTTTGGTTGGTAAGCAGTTTGCAAAAGCTAATTCTATTGTTCATTTATAATTATACTTCAAATAATTATAATCATTAATAAGATTGCGACCGACAAAATAATGCTAATCAACAAAGCAGGATTTCACATTGATATCGGAATCTTCTGTTGTAAGGTGCTGCTCGTTCCTAAAAATATTTCTCTTGAAAATATTTTGGAGGGATCTAGCTGTACTCATAAAACCGAAAGTGCCTGCTGTGAAAGAAATGGTGTTGTACATGCACTACATTTTTGTTTTACAGGAAAGCGAATACACAGAAGAAATTTGACGATGAATGTTTAAACATCTGCTTGATTGTGTTATTGACGGTGGCAAATGACCTCTCTCCAATCGATGGAAGATTGTTTTGGAACATCGATCTAACATAACAAATTGAAATTGCAAGCCGTGGCTTAAGATATTACGATATCTCTGATATCAACAACGCATGCAGTAACTGTATCTAATAGGCCAGGCCCAGCAATATCGGACAGAAATCGTAGCTGTCACGGTGATTGGTGAAAGCTTCACGGGGCGGAGCCTGGTGATTTGGTTTTGTTCGGGGCATTAACATGACTGATGAAACGATTGATTGTTGATGCATATGCATGTACATGTACTTACAAATTTGTGAGCTGCGTGTTGTAGAAAAGCCAGGCATGTATTTCAATGAAAGGATTGCCAAAATGCGAATCTATGAAAAACAATTACAATGATATTGGAGTTTTAAATTGGTTGTTTGTAAGCAGTCTATATGGAAAACGTTATAGCCTTTAATGACGGAATACTGGAAATCGTTTTAAAACCCTTTAGCACTACACAAGGGCATATTTATGAACCATGGATAATTATGCTGAACAAGTCGTGGTTTTCCCCAAAGGGAATATGCCCGGCGTAACGGTCTCGGTTATCCGGTGTGCTGGACTTGGCTTGGGGTGGGCTCTGGTCACTTGGCCAACGTAAAATCAAAAAGTTGGGTAGGGGATGGGGTGGGCTGGGGTCGGGGTGGAGGTTGGGGTGGGGTTGGGGGTTGGGGCTGGGGTTTGGGGCGAGAGTGTGGGGTTGGGGTGGTACCATCTTCCTATGGGGGCGCTGTTCAAACCGGACGATCATGGACACTATCGGACATTGGGTGGCGCTTTTTAGGTCGGCATAGAGGGCACTTTCTTTGTGTTTACCCAAACCACTACCAACACAATGTTCAAAATAGGCATTTTGCTATGGCACCAATGACAACAGTAAGCCTCATCCAATGAAGGAAATAAATGGAGTAACGGAACAGGACATCATGTAAATGGAAACACATTTATTGAACTTTAGACTGAATACAGGTAAGTTTCACATTTTCAATGTACAGCTGCTCAACCCTCCACCTGTCTGTCATTTAGATCAATGCATAGTTGTGCCCGTGACCTCATGTCTGCAATGGCTCTGCAGACCATCAATGTTCTTTTGCGGCCTTGCATTTTACCGTTATTTTGTTCATTTTGGCGAAGTTTTTGCAGGGTATTTGGCACAATGCGGTTCACCCGGTCCTTGAGGTAGCCCAAAGAAAAATCAAAGGCTGATCATATCTGGATATCTTGGCACCCTTTTTTGAGGCTCTTGTTTGCACATTAAATAACGTTGAATAATGTTGGTAGTCTTGTGGGGTAGACAAAAAGAAAGGCCTGTATCCTTTGCATGCATGGATGAATATCAGTGAATGTGGTCATTACCCTCATTGAATGTTGGATGAGAAGAAAAAACCTGGCAACCTTTCCCGTTTTTGTGGGAGACAAAGAATTATCCAGAGGGAAATTTTTGTTTTACTCACCCTGTAATGTGTGAGTTCAGCTCCTTGCGTGCTTGCCGCATGATCATCAAGCCCTCGATGTGTGCGTGTGCTTGTAGGTTGGGTTTATAGTGGCACTAGGTCCCGAAATCCCCGAAAATTTCATGTTTTGGATTGTTTACTTATCCTATTTCAAACATCTGGTTGAAAGAAAAGCAACCTAATGTCTTATACTGTTCCCAAAAAAGACGGAAAACTTGAAAGGTGACTTATCGGCTGACTACAATTCTAAACGTGTTTGTTATCCAAGTTTCTGCATTTCGTGTACGTCGGGTAACCGTTCCAGTATCTTGGTTTTATTTCTGGTCATAAACCGGCAATAAATATTTAATGCAATTTTGAATTAACCGTAAAACGTTAAGACCCAACACCTGATATTCTTCCATTCTTGTTTATGACATGACAACACGTCGTTCAAGTTAGTGTAGACGAGACATGACGTATGTCCCTGCCATGTTTCTCTGCCGCGATTCAAGGCCTGTAAAATTCACCGTCACATTGGATGTTAGACGTGTCTCGTGCTTCATCACTTGTGTACAACCACTGCACCACTCTCTTCAAGTGCAACAGAGAGAGGAGGCCATATTCTTAAACTAATGAGGGTGCTGCTAAACACATTAGGCCTATAGGGTTTACAAATTAGACGTGATGAACAGAAAAGATGTTTGGAACACAAAACACCAATTCAACATCATTCTGCTAGCTTTATAGTCTTTGCTCCAACTATGAATGGGAGTACTCGTACTAAACTGACCAAAGAATATCAGACAAAGATAATTGACGATATCTCCATGGCCCCTAATCTTCTTTGATGACACATGGGGTTTTATTTGAATTTAATATATAATGATCGGGGAGCTGATTTGCATACGTGTGGGATAGGTTGACAGAGCTGCGTTAAGATTTTCTGCGAGTACAGGCGTTGAACATTGAGTATCACCACAATGTTTCTCAGTTTCATCCATTCATTGTGGTCTATTTCAACCTTGTTGTCAGCGTTTGCACGGAACACTAGACCAGCAATCAGGATTGAAATGATCAGAACTTTCATGCAGCGCTGTCCCATTATGACTACTTAATTTTTTGTACGTACCCAAACACGTATGCCTGGAAAAACCCACTGCGATGCTTCACAACTCGTTGCGACCAGTGATGAGTAAATGACGAGCATTTTGTTCTAGCTCCTCTTTTTATTTTTCTTGGCCTAACAATAAAGCAGTGACAATAAAAATGCATTGCAACAATAAATATTCATGATAAGTCAAAGACATGTCCATGCACTTTATTGATCATTGAACTGAGGTTGACGTGTGCGGATTGGTCTAAAAACCAAACTATTAAAAAAATCCTCTAGGAGTAAAAATTGTTCTTGATCATTCCTGATGAAATCCATGCGCCGGCTGGAGACGGAGCTGGTACAACTTTGGACTCATTACAACCATCTATATTTTAATTATTCGTCACTTTATGATTTTTGGAAAATTAGTAACCCAAGATTCAGCGATATGAAATCGCTTCTGCTCCTTTTCTTGAAATCGTTCCCCTGCCCGATTTGTATACGCTCACATGCGCCTTTATTTGTTGCTTTGTTTTTAGCAGAAAGTTTTCTTCCAGAAACTTATGCAAATATTTCGTTTTAGAAGAAACCATTTTTGCATCAAAAAGGAAATTGTCAAATACTGTAATATTTCTATGAGTTTATGAATTGATCTAAATAATATAAAGGAGATCAATGTTTTACGTATGGACAATATTGTGAAGCAACAGGTGTCTAAAAGTCACAATAACCAACGCGCGCTGAACGTGCTTTCATTGTTAGTTGTTGACACTTGATTCTCTGGGCGGACCAATACCATAAAGTGTTACCACAATCTACCAAGGACCAGAACATTTAAAACTCAAGTTGCACTTGGGCGTTCAAATGCTTATGACGCAACGAAGTGGTGTCATTTATGTCGAAGACTAAGCGCACACAAGGGAAATGTCATCCAATCGGGTTTACGAAATCTCGGCTACATCTGCAGCTTCTGCTTGAGACTCCCTCCTTAATTCACCCCCGCTCGTTCCCTGAAAGCTTGATCCTGCCCCGATAATTTTAGTTTTCAATTGCTGTTTTTGAATAGCTGTCTATCGCAGCAAAACATAAATCCTCTTTACAATAGCTAATGCCAATTTAACATCAAATAAATAAATAATCTCAATCCTCCTCTCTGATCAGTGAGACAATGTCATAATCGTAAAGCTAAATGATAAGTGGGTTTGAAGGATTCAGTCATGTAAAGCTGTGCGGAGTGTGACTAACGGGGCCGAGGCTTATACGCTGTAAGGTGTGACCCTTGATGTTCCGTACACTGAGACTGTGGAATCGTGCGGTATAGGTCTGCGGAGTAAGTCAATCAGAAGTCCATCACATGTCATTCAATAATTTCCAAGTCATTAACAGTGACAAAGGCATTTCCTTATCATTCATTCCCTGTCACTTTTGGCTGGACTTATGAATATTGGCATGTGACCAGACTACTGAGGGACTCAAATGTTACAGCACTCATTCTCTCCTTTCTTAATGTATTGCATTCAATGTTTTCATATACCATCAGTGACGTGATTTTTTTTCGACAATGACACTTAAACAAACGTAGAAAAGAAATCTAGAGTTTGAAAACTTTATTACAGGGCGACGTTGCATAATTCAGAAAGTAAGCAAGTCATCAATTTCCTTACAGATACCCAGGAAGGGAAATCAAGAAGGTAACAGCCAATCAGAGACAGCCTAATATAAGTCAAGGCCAAATCATATAACAATAAAGAACTGATTCTAATGGGTAAAAATAGGCATCTGAAGCTCTGCACATGCTTGCATTGGACAACCAGTGTAGTCCAGGTAAATATAATTGTAACCCAAGTAGAAATTTAGCCGAAATTAGGAAGAGGCAATCGGCGACAAAGATCTTGTTTGCTGTTCATTCAGTGCATTTTGTTCTAGAGCTCAGAACAGTCGTTCATCCTCCTCTATGGGATCCGTGCTTACATATGTAGCTCCAAATCGGCTCAAAATATACAACGTTAATCAACAAAATAATATCCAAAATGCAGAATTAGAATGATTCATGAGGAATATGATGGACTAATGTCTAATTATATAATGTTTGTTAAAAGTAAAGTGAAGTTTACAAAAAATAAATAAATATAGTATTACCTCTAAAGAGTGAAGGCGAAACGTTGTAGATGAATCTTTAGTAAAGATACATATGACGAGTGGGTATAAAAGCGCAAAATACGGAACAAACATAGAGGGCGCTTTACTAATACTTTACACAACCGAGTTGAGCGTAAGCTAAAAAAAAAACGGAGGCTCTGAAAATTAGCATACTGTTGCGAAACCTACCCCTGGCACCATTTGTTGCGGAACCGGTGGTTGGCGGAACCCAGAAGGACTGGTCTTATTTATCCCCAGGACTTTAGCCAACTCCTGCTAACCCACAAAAGTATTAATTAACCTCTCGCAACGATGAGAGGTTACCCAGACGTAAGGGGGGGGGGAGAATTGACGAACGACGGACTAAGCCTAGGGGCTGTTTGTTTGGTGAAAATATACCACCGTTTTGTGCTTGAATGTAATAAGAACACTTATTTATTATAATAATCTTCACAATAATCCAAATAATTATCATAGGGACAAATGTTTCCAAGGACGATCAGCAATTGGTCTTATTCTTCTCTGGTCAAATATTCAATCATAATCTTTATACACAACCACTCAATTTATTATACAAAGTTGTAATAATTTCCAATGACTCAAACAAGGGTCGAATGTTTCGCCACAATACGTTCACATGAATGTCCCTTACTCAACAGGAGACTGCTTAAATGATCCTTTGATACACGGTGGGTAAAACAGGCCATTGTCTGCCTTAAATGAATTTTAGTCTACCTGTTTGTCAATCTGTGAAGCTCTTCTTTAAGTTTACTTGTGCAATTGCCGCTTGTTTAATATTATTTTAATTATTTTAATTTGCCCTAGATGACAGTTATGTCCTGTACGACTACAATACCCTTCTTAAAACCAGGGACGATACAGCAAACAATCTGGTATTGGAGGTAAGTTACACAATTTCGTTAGTAAGAATGATGATTTGCTTTACAGAAACACATTGAGATACTCCTCTGCGCAATAAATCTGAATAACTGATCATCAAACTTGTCAAGCAAAGCAAAGTAGAATCAAATGTACTAATAGCTTTAGTTATTGAATTCATCCGATCCATGAAAGAATAAAATTGATAAAATTAGCTATAAGGCAAAGCAACGTTGATTTTTTTCTCGTATTCCATATTTATTTTGAAATATTTATACTTACACATTTACAAGTGGTTGATTGAAAACAGAAGGCAACTAGGCTAACATTGTTTGATATCGATCTCAAAGAAAATAATCTATTACAACTTCCCCGAATCCTCAAATATTATTCAATCAACATCTTTTTAGCTCCCACTACCATTGCAAATATACAAAGCTGACCTGTGCCAAAACTATACAACACAAATTTGAAGGTCATGTTGCCAAAAATTAAACATCTTTTCTGGCACTCCCCTTCCCGGGCCCAATTCCACTGCAAATACATGTAATTATAAGTGATCTATACAAAATAAACCTCTAACAATCTGACTAGCTTTTTAATCTTAACTCATGAACAAGTTGTAATTTTACTCAAGCTCTTGATGCTCTGATATGATTTCTTCGTAAGGCCTTTCCACATAGTCTTCGTCAACATCAAGGGAAAGATCTCTCACGCTCGTCATCACAAGACGTGTGCCTCTGCCTTCCCTCGCCAATGACTCGTGTCGACAAAACCAGCAACAGGCTTTAGCGATGCATGTTGCCATACTACCACAGCACCCAGAGCGCCACAGTGACTTCATCACCATCCAGAGAAGACTTGCTGTACAGAAAAAAAAACCCACTTGTTACTGATTCGAATAGCCCCATCCAAGCTGTCAATCAAATAGTGCTCATTGGCCAATTAGATTATGACTGGTCAGGTGATCACAGTTTCTCTGTCAAAATTGGTGTCAGGCACAGTGTGTAATGTATCAATGAACTGTCTACAACAATCAAGAATAATGATATATATGTATTTAAATGCGTACCTATGACAAACACAATGATGCTGAAATTCATCAGAACCAGGACAGCCGCAAGGACTTGGGCTCTCTCTGTGCCACCTCCAGTAGGAGACAGGAGCAAGGAGGCTGCCAAGAGATTCAGGAAGATGGTTGCAAGGGAACACATCTGTAAACGGCTATCGGTAACATCTTTCATCGGCCTTACATATGCATGTAGGAGCAGGAACCCAACAGATATGGCGATGGTTGCAAACATGGTGAAGTGATCATCTGGGCCGTACAGCAACACAAACAGCGTTTGGATGATCTTGCGGGAAAGCTCAACAATTTCCCAATACCAGAACTCTGCTTTGTAGTTTCCACTGAGGAAACTTTTCCATGTGATTTCTGACGGACTTTGTTCTTCGGAATTTAGGAGGTCGATGCCTGGTTGATTAAATGTGGAATCATCTTCATTTCTGTGTGGCATAGTTGGATCATTGATGCTGCAGTAACTCGGATCATCTACTGACGATTCAGGCAAAAGGTGCTCATGCGATTTCTTTCTCTTGTCTTGTCCGTTGCTTCTCCACAGAAGTACGAACAGCAAGGACGGGAAGCCAACAACGTAACAGAGAGAAGCTTCGGCAGCATGGTTGAAATGAACATGCTGCTCGTTTTGACAGTCGATAGAGTAATCGGATCGAAGTCTCGTAGCACTGTAGGTCTCGTTCTCATCTAGATAGAACGGGTCGCAACCAGAAGGCAAGAGGGTGAATATAACACTGGACAAGCCGGGATAAGACACAAAGAGAAGCATAACAACAAACAGGTAACATTTCTGTCTTGTGGTTGACAAAGCCTTGACACGCTCTTCAACAGTGTATTTCTTGATCGCCAAGTAGCACTTTGAAACCCAATAGACACACAATGCTGCCAGCACAACAAACGAAACTAAGCTCATTCCAAACAAATACTCAATGTACACATTGCGGTAGGTGAAGTCTGGAAAGTAGCAGCGGGGACTGATGACCAATTGGACAATATTCATCTCCAGCAGTTTGAAAAATGACCCAAACTTAGTCAGAATATTCGGCCAGGGAATCTCATCAAGGGCAGAGAATATCTCGCCCATCACCTGATAGAAACCAAGCAAGATTTTCCCTCGAGCAAAGATCACATCAACAGCCGACCGTCCTTTTCTCCGGTTTCTCCGCACATCCCAAGCGATGACGAGTATTACCACTGCCAACACAACCAACAGAAGAACGACTTCAAGTAAGAACCACCACCACTTTGGGCACACATTACAACGATCAAACCACGCATAGTACCCCACACTGCATTCAGAGCAAAGCCAACCTTCATAACCAACCTCACAAGTGACATTGATACCATCACCTTCATTCAAACAAGACTCCTTACGTGGACACGGATGTACCTTAGGCAACACTCCCCTAAACTGCTGAGTGTTGCTATTGTAAGAATCACTTCTGTTTCTGATGTTGACAACGAAATGTTGATAAGCTTCGCAGTTGTCGTTTGAACCCCAGTCCCAAGTCCACCAAAATCCAGGTAAGAGGTGTTGATACTCCTCTGAACAGTTGAGACCTTCGTCTGGGCAAGGATAACACTCATCAAACCGATCTTTCCGGTAGTACTTATCGAGACAAAAGCATGCGCGGAACCCTGCATGGAGACTTTTATTGGTACCTGTAGGACACACGGTGCAATCTGCAGGGCTGATACCAGGGTGAGCAGCTGGAGTGACGTAGGTTCCATTGTTGCACTTTTGACACTTGATGGGCTGTGATGTGTCTGCTGCCTGTCCAGTCTTGGTTTGGTAAAAGCCTCCTGCGATTCAAAGATAATACATGTAATTTCATTAAAACTGTCCAAAACCCCTCACTGCCATTTGACACTTTTCTTCGACTTTCAACATAGTACTTGCAAAATGTCATGCAAACCTTTTCTTTTCTCATAATCCGAGCAGTGGTACTTCCATTAGCCGACTAAATAATGTAGGGAGAAATCCTCCTAGTATTAGGACACCAATTCAAAATTAAATCAGTGCATCCTTGAAATCAGAAAACTTTGTAGATCATTAGTTCATGCTATTGCGCATGTCGCGTACGCATGGTGGAAGAAAAAGTGAGTGCACATAAATAACCTTCAAGCAGATAACGTGTGCAATGACATGAACATTGTTTCCAATTTCCTTCCAAAAATATCTTATCAACACATTAAAACTGAACTTCGTAGTACCAGCTGGGCACGCTTTACACCCACTCTCCCTCAGATCTCCATAATATCCTTGGGCACATGGCACGCATCGCCACCAATGAACAGTTCTTGAACAGGAGAATCCAGATTTTGTGAAGATATCTGCCATTTCCGTCGTTACAATTATCGGTAGGGCGAACCCGTCACCAACCTGTTCACTGAAATTTGAAGGTACAACAAAATAACTCTATGCCTATGCTTTTTTTTTTTTACGGTGTATTGTACCAATGCAATACAGGTCAAGTCTATAAGTTCCATGACATGAACTTCATTAGGAACATTTAAACAATTAACGTATAAAAACCTCTCTGAACATTTCAAATTTTCCATGTTTTCCTAACAACTGAGGGCGCTGTTGTTGTTATGTCATTTTTGGAAGTCACTGTTCGTTTCAGGGGTTTTCTGTTTAAGTTGTAAACCAGACCGTTTGCTTAATGAAAACATTTGTGAGAAAAGATGCTCTTTGGCTTACGGTCATCGTAACGGAACATTTATGATAGCAATACATCCAAAATCCAGGTACCTGTTGATGTGATATAGTTGGAATTGACACCCAGGATTCTGCCTTGAATGACATCACACGCATGCTCAAAATTATATATGGACGTTTGCTTCAGTATAAAACCGAAAGGCACCAAGAACCCTTGCAAATGACAAACATATGCAATTTAAAATAAGGTTGAATTCGACTCAAAGGTGCATTTTCAAGGATTGCATTTTAATAAAATAGAGAACATATGGGCCATTTATAACATGTAGAGCAAAACCAATATCTTTAGTAACCATCAAGTAATAATTTATATGAGAGTCGTGAAAGATCCTTACATTTTCAGATCAGTCCGGTTTGTTGCAGGCGCAAACTGGAGGGTGTTATCAACAGCCCTGAGAACAAAGGAACAAAATGAAAAGGTATTATGTTCAACCCCAATAATCTCCCAAAAACGTTGTCAATGAGGTACATCGTTAATGCTGCGATACGTTACAACTATAACTTAAAAAATATTCAGGAAGGAAAATTTACAACAGTAACAATCTTGGCAGCAAAATGTAAACTTGAAAGCGAAAACTTTGTCACACAAACTGTAACTTACACATAGGCGTTGATTCCCAAATCTTGCCATACGACATCGGAAATAGTTGTCAAATGACTGTCATACAACGATCTGGAAAGTCGGGAAAAGTTAGAATCTAATTTCATACTATATGACACAATGATGGAAATTCGCGAATCTATCATTACATGCACTTAAGTACTTTATCAGACCTGCGATATTGGCGAAAACCACATTTTTCTGTCTTGAGTTATTGAATCTAATATTTAACCTGGTACACTCATTACGTGATTTGAACAGGCAAATGCTTATATACATGTGCAACCCAGGACGTCAAATTGATGTCGGAGTCTTGTTCATTAAGGGCTAAGTTATACAAAATATTGGTTGCATGCTTTGACAAACATGGTACTATACATGTACTTGTACTTGATTCCGTTCAGGAAAGCACAAAAAAAAAAAAAAATGGATGATGAATTTACTTACACCTGTTGGATTGTTTTATTGACGGTGGCAAATGGCCTCTCTCCAATCGATGAAAGATTGTTTTGGAACATGGATCTAACACAAAATTGAAAATACATAAAGTTGTTGTTTTCCTCATTCAGTTTGCAAGCAACGACTTAAGTCATCATATTTGATGACTTAGGTCTTATTTATATTCGCTAAGATGTGCGAAATACTATCGATGAGTGTGCATTGCAAGTGTGCGTCATGTAGATGCACGAGTCGTGTAGTCATGTAGAAATAAACAGTACGTGTTTGCAGCTCCCAAATTAGTGTGTTTACCTGGTTATAACAATTGGCGACGAGGTAACATGAATACCTTCGGTAACGTAGGTGAGTTTCATGTTAAGAAGGAGACATGGCGTATGTGCACCCTTGGAGACAGTCTTTTAAGGCGAATAATGTGAGAGCACTGGGTAAGAAAAGAGCCATTCTGTTGACTGGCTATGGGGCGGATACATTCAAGTTGATTTCCAGCCTAGTTGCGCCAGACAAAGCTGGTGAAAAGACATTTGATGAACTACTTTCAATCACCAAGAATCAATTCAGCCCAAAATCATCTGTCATAGAGGAGAGATACAAGTTTAACTCCAAAGTTAGGCAAGCAGGCCAGTCAGTTTCTCAGTTTATTGCGGAACTACGTCACCTCGCACAACACTATGGTTTTGGGGAGACTCTCAATGGCATGCCACGTGATTGCTTGGTGTGCGGTATCAAGGATGATCGGATTCAATGTAGATTGTTGTCTGAATCTACTCTCAAGTTTGATAAGGGTTGGGAAATGGCTCGAGCCATGGAGCTGGCAGCGAAGAATGCGAAGGATATCCAGCAACATACAAGCGACGGGAGCCCCCCCATCCACCCAAACAAACAAACGCACAAATTCGGCAGTGTAAAGCCCCAGGGTAAGGGTAGAGGGAGGCCACAAACTCACAGTCAAGCACACGGCAAGTCCCATGGGCCTCGCAAGTGCTATCGCTGTGGACAAACAGAACACACATCACAGAACTGCCGAGCTCGCTCCTATAACTGTAATAACTGTGGAAAGCAAGGTCACGTGGCCAAGGTGTGAAGGACCAGTAAACCCTATAGACGTCATCATCGACACAGTCAAAGCACAACACATACAACATTGATGGAAATGTTGATGTGGAAGAGAGTGCGCCCCCTACAAAAACCTACACCATGTACAAGACAACTTCACAGACGAAAGAGCCTCCGTTTTTAGTAACTGTGTCCATCAACTGCAAACCGGTGACCATGAAAATCGAAACTGGTGCCTCGGTTTCCATCCTCACTGACAACACCATCGAGTCGTATTTGTTGACAACAAACTGACACTATGCAAGGACACGGACATTGAACTGCGTGCATACACAGGTCAGAAAATACCAGTCATTGCAAGTTGCACCGTTGCAGTTGAGCACAACAACCAAACCGCTCAATTGCTTCTTCTCGTCGTGTCAGGCAAGGGACCCAATCTTCTTGGCCGTAACTGGCTACGCCATCTTCGATTAGCATGACACACAATCCGTCAAGTGAACCACACACCTGTTCCTATCGACATCACAGGACAGTACAGTACAGTGAGTTGTTTCGCGATGAATTGAACAAACTCAAAAGACAAAATTCAAAGGACAACAGGAGCTCATCAGCGTAAAAGCTGACGCAAAACCAAATTCTGAAGCCATACCAGTACCCTTCGCCATGAAACAGCAAGTGGAGGATGAACTCGGTCGACTCCAAAGAGATGGAGTCATCGAACCTGTAGCATTCTTTCGTTGGGCATCCCCCATTGTACCCGTGATGAAAGAGTCGGGTAAACTGCGAATCTGTGGTGACTTCAAGGCCACAGTAAACCAGTCAGCTAACACTGATACTGGTCGCTTCTTACTGAACAGTCCTAGCCGCGATTTGTGATCCGTAGCTATCTCGAAGTGGCGACCGTACACGTACTGGTGAAACTTTTTCAACCCGACGATCACTGCTAGTCCCTCTTTATCTAGCTGTGAGTAGTTTCGTTCTGCTGACGATAGCGAACGCGAAGCGTAAGCGACTGGGTGCTCAGAACCATCGGGCATGCAGTGGGCTAACACAGCGCCCACACCATACGGGCTGGCATCACTGGATAAAACTGTTTACCTGGGTCATAGTGCATGAGCACTCTGGCTGACTACAGCAAACCCTTTGAAGCTTGGAAGGATTCACCGTGTACTGGCCTCCATGACCAGCCGATGTTTTTCTTGAGCAGCGAGTGTGGTCGCCCCAGAACCAATGATAGATTCGGCATGAATCGGCCATAATAGTTCAGGAGTCCCAGGTAGGACTTCAGCTCTGTCTCTTAATGTGGTACTGGTGCATCCCTGACTGCTTGAACCTTCTCTGATGAAGGATGCAAGCCTGCTGCTTTGATACGGTGCCCCAAATACATGACGGGCGAAGAAGACGCATTTTTCGCGCTTTAGACGGAGTCCTGCACTCTGAAGTCGACTCAGGACCTTGTTGATATTTGCGAAATGTTCTGCTTCAGTCTTTCCAGTGACTGGCACATCATCGGGAAATGCGACTGCCTGGGGGATGTCTGCCAACAAACTTTCAATAGTCCTCTGGAAGATTGCAGGTGCAGCAGATACACCAAAGGGCTTACGCGTGTACTTGAAAAACCCCTTGTGGGTGTTGATAGTAAGGAGTTCACGTGACTCCTCCTCAATCGTTCAAGCTGGGGAAAGGCATGACTGAGATCCAGCTTGCTGAAGGTCTTCCCGCATGATTTGTCTGCAAACAGTTCCTCGATGCGAGGTAGCGGGTAAGTATCCCCTATTGTGTCGTCCAGAATTCGACGTTGGGCCCTTACAATCGCAGCTTATGACTTTCACTTGCTCTGCAAACCAAGTTACCTGAATGACAGTGCCACTGCTGGACATTCAAGGCGATTCATGATCATGACGTAGTCTGCTGGAATAGGGGTACGGCTGATCAGCCGTACCCTTGTTCCAGCAGACTACATACACTCTACAAAAGAAGTGTCAAAGCTTGCTGAGTAAATGTGTCGCGTACCAACGTTGAGTAATTTTTTACCCAATTATGGGTTAAGTGACATCATTTGACCTTGCAACGTACAACAACACAGGCATATGTGCTCTCATATGGGTAAATATTACCCCATAATGAGTAAAAACTGCCCAAGTGTTGCCTAAAGAACGTTCTCGATATCGACAGTAACATTAAACAAGGCGGTAAGTGGACTAACGAACGTGCTGCGAGAGTGGGATTCAAAATCGCCGATACCTTTATTTAGCAGTAATCATTTACTTTTCAGGATGCACTGATTCATAAAATACGTCGTCGAAAAAACGTGGGCAGTATGAGGTAAACCTACAACATTGGATATTTGTGACAGATAGGTCGATGATTGAATTGCAATGTCGCGATGTGTGTATCGTACGTGTACAATATGTACATGGCATTTGCAACATTCAAACACGGTCAGTATCTGGGCCTGCATGACAGCGCTATTTGTTAGCGGAGCATTTATGTTTGGGGGATCAGGTTAGAGGAATGGTTAATAAAATATGCAGAAAGGTTGACAGAGCCCCCAACCCTCCACCCCCTGCCCCTGGTGGTCAAAAGAAAGGGTGATTATTTGTGGGGTACAATTTTGACGCAACACCATTGGGTAAGAATTCGGACTCAATGTGGGGTAAACGTTTTACGCAGGAATTGAGTAAAATTTGACGCAACCCCTGTTGCGTAGCGTTTTACCCCGCCAACGACCATGTTCCCTTTTTACCACCACAAAGAGTACAATTTTACGCAACATTGGGTACTTTTTTCTAAGAGTGCAATGATCATGTATCGCCTTGAATCCACCCCTGTCCAGACAAAATTCGTCTCTGGACTGGAAGAGATCCTACCTTGTCAATCGTGCGCCTACCTACGTTATGAACGGTTGGCTACGTGACTGTCAAGATCAAGGATTGAAGCCTTACAGTTAAGCGTGCAAGATGGCTGCATCTTGTGGAGATCACGAGTCGTCATTCCTCCACAAGGCCGATCAAAGATCATCGAGGAACTACACGATTCACACCCTGGAATCTCGAGGATAAAGACACTCGCTCGCAGCTACGTTTGGTGGCCTTATATGGACAAAGACCATTAGGATAAGGTCAAGCAGTGTACAGCCTGTCAACCTCGCGGAAATCCGTTGGAATGGCCAAGTCGTCCATGGTCGCACTTACACTTGGATAATGCTGGTATATTCGTGGATGGGATATGTTTCTTGTCATAGTCGATGCACAAAGCAAGTGGCTAAACATCCACGCTATGCACACTGCAACATCGCAAGCCACAGTAGAACGGCTTCGTCAGACTTTTGCGGCTCGTGGACTGCCAGAAGTCATTGTCACTGATAATATCACCAACCTCACCAGTGCAGAATACGAGAGGTTTCTGCAAGTCAACGGCATCAACCATGTCAGGTCTGCCCCATTCCACCTTTTGTCAAATGGTTTGGCTGAAAGGGTGGTGCATTCCTTCAAATGATGTGCATGAAGGAGGGCACGTAGAGACTAAAGTGTCACGTTTTCTGATGACATATCGCGTGACATCACATGCAACAACAGGGTTGGCCCTGCAGAGATGTTGATGAAACGCAAGCTTCGCACAAGACTTGATACAGTTAGACTAAACATCCAAAGTTGGGTCGACAACAAACAGCCAGCACAGAAAAGATACCATGACAAGCGTGTCAAACCTCGTACCTTCAATACTAAATGAGGCAGTCTTTGCCGAAAACCTCGCCTCTGGTCCTCGTTGGATCACTGGTTTCATCATGGCTGCAATCGGTAACTGCATGTACACTATTCAGCTTCAGGATAGTCTAGTCTGGAGACGATATGTAGACCCGCCAAATACCTGCGACATCCGTCATTGATCCAGTCGTACCTATGTCTACACCAGGGGTGGAGGAGTCGGACAGAAACGAGCCTAGTCACAGTAGGAAGGAGGAACCTGCACATCCAGTGGATCCGGACAAATTTCAGAACAATCCACCAGCACCACAACTTCGAAATAAAGAAATAAACAGTGCTTGCGACTTCCAATTTAGTGTGTTTGCCTGGTAATAAAGGTAGAACAGTTGTTGTGATTAGTCAGGCTTCATGGGCCGGGCGGAGCCTGGTTGGATGGATCATGTTTTGGCCGATTGAGGTATTTCGTATCACGTGACGTCGTAGTTCAGTAGTCACCAAAGTTACCCAAGCGCCTGCCTTATTGTACATCTTTGTTGCAGGCTAGTAATTAATCTACCATAAATTCCAGTGATAAATAGGCCAACTGTCATCAATTCACGAAACAAACCCACAACTCTCCAAATCGGATATTGACCCTGGCAGATATCGCAGGATACGATTGATCGAGCACGCGTGCATCGTGTGATATTGTCACGTGGATGCAAAACCTCAGTAACCTCATTTAAACAATGATTGTAGAGGAAATACATGTACTTACAAATTCGTGAGCTGCGTATTATAGAAAATCCAGGCTTGTATCTCAATGAGAGGATTTCCAAAAGCGAATCTGTCAAAAAAAAATAAAAAGAACTGCAGTTTGGTTGTTTGTCGACAGTGTATTCTGTAAACGTAAGGCCTATAACGGTGGGACACTTGAAATGATTTTGAAATCCTTTATCAATACACAAGGGCATGATGAACCATTGCTATGTGTGATTTTCGGCTAAGGAAATTGCAAAGGCTGGTGTATTTTTTCCCCTAAGATGGTAAGGGGAAATTCATGAATAATGCAGTAGTTTTCATGGTTAATTATGCTTATCCTTGAACAGGACAATGACATCAACAATAGCTGCCGCAGTAGCCTAGTGTATAACGAGATAGAAAGATGCTCTAGATAGAAAGATGCCTTGTTCGAATGATCCACCGATGCTCATTTTCCTCGACTCTGTTTCTTCTCCAAATGTATCGGTGGGATAATTTGAATTGATGGTGAAAAAAAGAGAAGGGAACAAGAACCTATTTGTCCTACAACGATTCAAATGAATTATCACTGAATTATTCATGTATTGCCCCTACCCCCCCCCCAGGAAAAAAAAATACGTGGCCTGGGCAGGGCGATTTGTTCCTTGTCAGTTCCTATATCTGCGGTGTTGACAATGGGTCGACCCCTTTCCGTGGGAGCAGTAAAAAGCTCTAAATGAAAATTACATTACAACTTACTGATGCAAGTTATGTTACAATTTTAAGTTAATTTTACCTAAAATGAAAATGATATAAAAATCACCATGCATGTAAAAGACAAGTTGTAAAACCTACATGCGTACCCCACCCAGCTGCTGTACTGGAACCTATTTCCCTCCCCTGCACCCAGCCCTGACGCCATCCCCACTATGTATTCCAGTACCGCAAATTACCTTTAGATTTACGGGAAATTTGAGTTAAAATTACGGTCAACGTAGGAAACCCCTAAGTGACCGTCATTTTACGGTTTTTGTTGGCAACCCTTTTGACAGTACTTTGCCGTAAATCTCGGGCATTGTTTTTTTACAGTGTATAGATTTCTTATTTGATAAAAAAAAGAAAATATTAACACTCACAGTAAATTTAGGGAGTGAAGATCCTTGAACATCTCTCTGTTGAGGACCCTGATTTGATTGCGTTGTATGAAGAGTCTCTTTAGCTTAGTCTGATTGCGAAATAAGCCATCAGGAATGGATGGGAGACGATTGAAGCTAATGTCACTTCGAAATATGAACATGTTGGGAAAAGAAAGGAAAATTAAACGTAGGTTCAATTCAAAATACCTTTAAGTGTATTCAAGATGAAGGTTAGACAAGGTGAAGGTGTCTGTTTTCGTCAGATTGTCTTTTCTGACAGGGAGGGTTGGGTTGAGAACTGCAATAAATAGCCTTGATTAATGTCCCTCTTGGGAAACAATCTAAAGGGGTTTGTGCGGCCTGCTGGAATCTAGGCACGTTGTGTATACGACCATTTAATTACCAAATTTTTATTTTTATTTTCAAAGGAATTATTTGTTTTTGGCGCATTGTATAGGAAAATAGCTCATTGTTGCTAAAATATGTTTTTGGTTATACATGAAACAAAAAAAAATGTCTGTCAAAAATCTTACATCATTTCGGTTATTGATGTGTTAACTAACAAATTCTCTGGTAGAAAATCGATATCGTTCTCCGCTAGAAATCTGTAGGGGATAGAAACGGATACAAATGACCACCTAATTAATACGCGTGATTGAAAATGTTCTTCTTGTCTCATATGTTATGATAACGAATCTCGTTGGAAGGATTTTTATAACAGGTCCTACAGTCAAGGAAGACTACATTTTATAGACTTTAGATATTTGACTAACTGTCTGGAAAGTTCCTTCAATAATACAACAAAAGTTGCCTGTAATACTGTTATGATCGATGAGAGCATTATTTACTACATTTGATGTCATGAAGACATATGGAAACATAAATCAGAAGAAGTGAACTGCACTCACACTTGACTGATTTCAGTCTTCGCGTCAAACAAACCCTCTGGTAGAGTCGTTAGGTGATTGTTCTGCATTCTCCTAATACAGTTGTACAGAGTTCAAATTGAAAAGTTGAAATATTAATGATAATGCATCTCGGTTTTCGTCTGATATTGAGAACATTTAAATTCCAATGCCCACTGTTATACCACTGCATTCGTAAACTTGATAAAAAACACTTTTTTTCTTGTATGTAACGTTGATGATTAATTTTACTCACAGCTTCTGGAAGTTTTTAACACCATTAAAAGCTCCAATGGCAACTCGGCTGACTGCGTTATTAGCAATAGAACTAAAGAGCATGAGAGACAAAACCCACACATTACTAAAACAATTCAACTGTTATTGGATAAGTTGAAGTTATAATCTGTTCAATTTGTTGTGATACTCAGTCTTGAAAACGAAGACCCCAAAAGTAAAAAAGTAAGACTTTTGAACAATGACCGAAACCTGTGCGCCATTGTCTTTTCAGATTACTGTAATACTCACAACGTGTCGATTTGGTTCCTGTGTAGTTTATTCGAGGGATCGACAAAAAAATAAGCTGGAATCTCGGGGATTCGATTGTCATCTAAGATTCTGTAAGACATTGAAAATTGAACACGAGTTTTAGCAACTATATTTTCTTTCACAAATAACAAACTTCAGTGTGTTAATAAAAAAATGTGAGTGATATATATATATATATATATATATATATATATATATATATATATATATATATATATATATATATTTTGAAAGGATAAAACCTCTAATCCAAAACATTTTTGAGGGCAAAACTTGTGCGTATATATAAGCCAATCCTCAGGGTTGTCTCTGCTATCCGTTTAAAAGTATAACCCTTTATATCCTCAATATTTATATACATGTAATAGTTTGGGCGTATTTTAGTAGATTTTCAAAATTACATTCTAGAGAGAAAATTGTATTTTGAAGAAACGACCACCGTTCTTTGAATGCTTTTCTCCTTACAGTAATTACCATGACTGGCATGCATACTCACATCAAGTTGAGCTTGGTGCTTTTACCAAAGGTATGTGCTTTAAACAGTTGCACATCGTTGTATCGCATCAATCTGTAATGCCAGAAATGTGAACAAACGCACTTATAAATTTCAAGGTTTAACCTTAAGAGAGCCGGGTTATTTTGACCATCTCTCAAACGGAGGGAGGGATCTTGGCAATCGAGTAACAACAAATTATGAAACTCTGTACATACATAGATTAATTTATCATGAACATACCTAATAAGGTTCCTGACTATACGTCAAAGGGTTATGGAATTATGGCTAATTAATTATTCATGTGCACGAATGGTAATTCTACTTTGTGTACATGGCGTTTATGGGGAAAATCAGTATTTCCAAAAGTTTTTTGCTGCGCTACTTCAATGTTTAAAAATTCCCCGCCATATTGTAAGTACACCAAAAGGAAAAATAAATCGCATAAATGGTGAAACCTGTTTAAAACACATTCTGGTAAGACAAGGTAACTGATTTGCGCGTGTTATTTGAAACTAAAGGAAATAACGCATTGTATCAGCGCGCGTACCACTTGCGCACGTATCCCTTTCATGTGTACCATTTGCGCATGATCCATTTTATCCGGTTCGTTAGTGTGACGTCATCTCAATTCAACCACGCATACTTCACACGGTGTAGCATACCGCGAATGGAAACGGAAGTTAACGCACCTCCCCCGTTTATCCAATGTAGTCGGGGGTCTTAGGGATATTTAGGTTCAGATTCTTCCAAAAGTACCAAATTCGGTACAGATGTCGAACCATACCATACTAGTTCGATTTTTGTCGGGCGCCCGAAGACGGGCGCCCCACGGGGCCGCCATATTGGCAAAGTTTCCGCCAACCGCGTCGGAGGTCAATTGAACCAAATGAACTAGAATCATGAATGTTACCAATTTCCAGGTATTTTCGGGGTCGAGCAATCTGAATCATTGTGATTTTATTTTACGATTTGAGGCAAGACAGACGCCCAAAGGGACCGCCGTTTTGGCAAAATCCAAAATGCCGCCTCATATATCACGGTTAAAAAAATAAGGACCTAAAATTTTAAATAATACCTTCTTTAATGGGTTTTTGGGCTCACAGAATCTAAATCTGATGTCATTTTAATGATTCCGTTATAATATTAATAATTATAATAATAATATATTGAGCTTATATAGCGCTTTATGCCAAAGTTCTCAAATGGCTTCATTACCCCTGTTCATCAGGCCATGAGACCAGTTTCTGCAGCAGCTCAAGATCAGCGCAATCTGGTTTCCACCTTCACAGGTTCCCATTTAGTCTCATCGGTGAAGAGAGGCAATTGTAGTAAAGTGTCTTGCCCAAGAAGACAAGCACCATGTTCCCCGTCCGGGTTTGAACCCATGTACTGCAACAAGTGAGCCAAACATTGTAACCATTGGACCCCAACACTCCACAATAACTCCACATAAATAGAATGGTATGGACGGCATCTGTGCCGAATTTGGTGCTTTTGGAAGAATCTGAACCAAACAGCTCCTAAAACGCCCTAACAGCCCTGACTACTGGGAGCTAGTTATCAGTGTTGTGCGCGCGTGTATGACGTTGTTACTAACGAACCGGATAGTTAGGCACACTTAGTGCAAAGTCCACCGTGCTGTCAGTGTTTCTTACACTTGTTGGGCTTCCAGTCCTTCGAAAGTATCCGGGCCGAGTTCCTTCAAATGATTGCTTAAAAGATTCCTTCGGGGAAAGAAAGAAACATGCAACCAATGAAGTTTAATGAAGTGCTTTGGTTTTTGAGCGCGTGAGGGCGCTCTGCGAAGATCCCCCCTCATTTGCCAAGATATACTACCTATTCACGTTGCCTTAAACTGTCATTATAACCAACCCCTGAACTGGATATTTGGAAACAAATCGAAACTCAACATACTTTTTTGTAGAGATTCACTTTAACCTTGCGCTGATAGATCTCTGTTGAAAATTTTATCTCGGATTTAGGACCAAAATAGCTTATTTGTTTTTCTGAATGTTATCTTTTGAGTAAGATGTCTATAAGTTGGCCCTGAAATTTGACTAACCCACGAATAAGCCAAGCGCAGCCTACACTGCGAAAATAAGGTCAAACGTTGAAACATTCATGTTGTCAACAGTATCAACCATAAAAATGGAAACCTTATAAGTTATCTCTGTGATTTTTTACGGCGTTTTTTTTTTTTTTTGTGTAAAGCGTCTTAGTTGTATACTCACAAATGTTGGAGGTCGCTGCAACTCTTGAATGTACCCGCTTCAATAACAGTCAAATCATTCGAGTTCAAATTCCTGTGAAAGAGTTTTTGTTTAAAATATGCGCTCCACTTACTATTTCTTGTACATTGTAAAAGGTTCACTTGCAAATTGATATCTAGTATTTACAATTCAATTTAGGCAAATACATGCAGAAATCAAAATCTTAATTTGGTGGCAAGGGAAGGGGCGGGGCCAAGGGAGGACTAGACAACATTTGAATAATGGTGCACTTCAATAAGAGGACAATGGATATGGCCATTAATATTCATTGCGGCTTGCAAACACATGAGGTTTGCCCATGTGACAATGATTTTACCGACAAAGCCAAGTTATTGGTGGGTGGTCACACCCCACCCTCAACCCCTAGCAATGCCCCCGGGGTTGGGGGGGGGGAGAGGAAGCTGTGAAAAGGAAGACTATGTTATTTCGAAATGTTCACTTGCATATTATTTATTTACATTTGTTTCGTTATGCAACATACAACTTATACATTCGGTGGCAAAGGGGGAGTGGGCGGGGCCTAGCCAGGTGTGGGTGAGACAACACGACCTACTATTCATCCACTTGTCTAAAAATGATACAAAGTCTGATTCTTTTTGTGTGAAGATGTGCTTGATTCATAAACAATACCAATTATACAAGTTATGACTGAACATAAAGGAAACACTGAAAATACACCTTTTAAGGTTTTGGGAAATTTACCATTTTTGGAGCGCTACTACACAAAGGATATACAATAACCCAAGATTTTCTCACAAGATATGAAAAAAAACCCAATGTCTGAACTAACCATTGCCGAAGGGAAATTATTCAGAGTGCCCGACAAGTGCCATTTTGGAGGGATAAAAATGGAGCAAAACATGCAATTTTGATAGTTGTAAAAACATGCTGTATTATAGGGCCTAAAATAATATAAAGGGGATTTTTCAGAAGTGTTTTTATTTTTTCCTTGTAAAAGATAAGGATGATACTTTGTCGTTATATATTTACTGTTGTGACATTACTTCGCAGTTTGGCTTGATGACCTTTGAAAATCACGCAAAAAATTGAATCATTGCATCCTGAAAATTCTATTTTGGTTACTTGCTCCCAAAGTCTTTTCATCCCACAAAGTATAAAAAAAAAAATCGAAATGACTCTTAAATCAGTGTGGTTTTGTATGTAGTGTTTAAGTTGAAGATGGGATAATTTCTCTCGGAATCAGATCCGCAGAGTTGGTCAGATCGGACTCAATTTAGCGACCCGACTGCACTTGTGTCCTAAGGGGTAACTGACTCAACTCGACTCGACCACACACTGTGACTCGATTTGACTCGTCCATCTTGATCTAATAACTGGACTCTACATGATTTTTGAAAGCTATATCGAATTGCAATACAAGAAACATGTTTCCCACCCGTAATATTGTCAACGAGGTTTAAAATAAAGTAAGCCCTGGGCGAGATTGGTATAAGACTTTGCGTTCACAAAAGTGGCACTGTTATTATCGCCAAATATAACAGTTATAAGCGAACTTACACATTTATCAACTTGGTACATCTTGAAAAGGTGTTGTTACCGATCGCCTTTATTCTGTTGTCTTCGAAATTCCTAGAACAGAAGCCGAAGTTGACACATAAGTTAATTATTTTGCGTTGATCATCCGCAACGACAAAATCCCCTGCGGCAGTATTATGATTGGGCGCAACAGCTTCATTATAATACAACACAATCAATTAGCATGTACACATTTCGCCCATTTATAAAGTCATCATTTTCCAGTCTGCATATCTCAATGAACAACATTTTGTGGTGATACAAAAATCACAGTTACAGTGATTTAATCCTCAGAATCAAAGCAATTTCCCATTTCCCATTTACGCGTCAAATAAATTATTGAATTCGCAAACTAACTATCTTGAAGAACTTAAACATTTTAAAAGTCGAAAGGCGTGAGTGATTGATCTGCGTGAGTAAATTTCATCTATTTGAATAAACGACGAACATTAAGCAATTAATATTGACTCACACTATCTGTAGCTTAACTCCGTTTTTCATGACCAAGTCGATGTCTTGCAGTTGATTTCCGCTAGCGTATCTAAGAGCAACAGGTGAACGTATTCCCATTGTTAAAGTGTTATATAAGAAGAGAATGTTTTGAAATGGGTTATCTTCACAATTGAACCCGCGAAGTGACCTTTGTTTTGATGTGAAAATACCAGTGATATACAATGTCAAGAGGCAGTTCAATATGTAATGTTGTATACGTGTTGTACTTACAAATTTCCTACAGACTCCGGAATTTCGAAAGGCTTGGCAATGCTGTTACCGGTCAAATTGCTATGTAAAACAGAGAAAATACAGTTAGGTTTTAATAAACGGTGGTTATCTTCGAGTTTTGCCTCATATTCACATTTTCAAGTGCTATTTTTGTAGTATTTAAGAGGTAGAGTACATCATTGTAACTTGTGCACTATGTTCGTTTGAAGCATCAAAAGTGCTCAAATCTTAAGACGGACACTAAATAACTAACCCGAGGAAGTTTTAGCTCAGTTAATGCTGTCTATTCCAAGAAAACAATATTATAGGATCTGGATGTTTTGAATTGCGCCCCAAATCAACGTCCGGGACACGTCTTCTTTCACGCAATTGCATCTACAAATGGCATGATGTCGCTAACCGAAACGACGAATTATAACAACCGCAGGCGTGTAAGTCGTGTTAATGCCGTACGCGCATCAATTCACGGCTTCACCGAATTAAACAGGAACTGCTGACGAAAATGACTAAAATTGCGTCTTTAGACGCATCGTTGGAAATGGACTGATTTTATTACATTCTTCAACATGACAGCTTGCCAGAAAGAATAATTCCTCGTGGAGTTTAGTTCATTACTATCTTAAAACCAAGTATGCCTTTCAACAAAAAAAATCTTCAGTTACTTTTTGGATAGCTGTCAATGATATTTATATGGACTGTACCTTGAAATGAGACATAGCTAAGATGGCGAACCAGGTTCGGACCGAAGTAAGTGAACCTTATAATTGACAATGATCTTTTTCTGTTGTTGCTGTGTCGAATTAGGATACAGAGGAAAAGTTGTCAAAACAAAGGTTAATATAGGAAACGAGGTTGAAAATAAAGTAGCTCTTCGAGACGAGGTTGGAATACAGTGGATTTTCCATTAATAAAAATAAACTGCGTATTAGGACTAATAATTTTTAAAGAGACGTGCTATTCATTAAAACTCTGTGAAAAGTGGATATGAAGATAATATATCTGGATCCAATTTTATGTGGCTTGCAAGCAGTAAAGTTTTTTTTTATAATATGTTAGTAAGCGTATGTACGTACTGCTATGTAAAACTAAGCTAGTACAATCAATACAAAACATATGAAATTGGTTTTGCTCGGCAATGTCAGGGCTAAATAATAATGTTTGTACAAAACGGGCATACAATAAGGCATACAATGTACTTACAGCGAAATTAGGTACGGAAGTTCCATCAAACTATTCTTCGGTATCTCCTTCAAGTCATTCTGGGCAATTTTTCTGAAAATTAATATTGTGCATTCGAGGTGTTATCGTAGGTCTCTTTATAGCGTACAAAGTGTATTAGAAAGGAATGTTTTGCTTCGTGGTATTAGTGTATAGGTTACGTTGAAGGTCGTGGCAACGACTGTTGATGAGGAGTCAAAAGCCACAAAAGCACAACTTGATATATATACATGTAAAGTATCGAAGTTCTTCTTCTTCTTCATTCATTCATTTTCATGATGACTTGATGAGCTGGGCCCAACTGTCCCTGTCGAGCATAGTGTTGGAAAGAGATGGACCACTCAGACCAGTTTCTAGCTCGATGGATGTTTTCAGGGTCATGTTGGGACGACTTTTTCGTCGAGGGGCTTCAGGGTTCCAGAAGTTGAACTTGAGAAACAATTGTCCTCCGACATATTTATTTTCAAGTAATTCTTTTTACCTTGGCGGTTATTAGATATATGCATTGTCACCCTGCAAGACACAAGAACAAGCAAATCTAGATCAATTTGGTGCCAAAGACCACAAACATACTATTTAACTGATTCTGAATGGCCATTCACCGGATGATATTTTTCATCAATCAATAGTGTCTACACTAAGGGGTTGGAGCACATTCATTGCACTGCCTGGCTAACGAGAGACATGCAGTCATTAAGTCAGGCAGGTATATACAAAGAAGACTCTCTTTTTCCCCCACAATCAGTCGGTGAGTCGGTCAGTCAACAATCATGGTGGTGACGCCACACTCTACGTTTTGGTATTTTCATGCCCTTAATCCTCTTTTAAAAAGAAAACCCGACCAGCAGCCTTATATTCTGGTTATTCATCAAGACTGAACCAGGGTTTGGGATCTCTCTTATCCAAGATTGTATTTCCTTTAGGCAGTTAAGCATCATATGAATGCCTACCACCAACAGGGAACAATTAGTATGGCTTGAATTTACGACTTGTTTGACATTCCTGAATCATTCTTATAGTGGCATATAGGCACCTATAGATTTCTGATCAATTAAATATCAAATGTAATATTTTTGGCGGGTAATTAAACCATGTTTTCTTTAATTGATCATTTAAAATGATGCACAAACACAGGAAATCATGAATTTGTCGAACTGTGCATGCACATGTAACATGTATGGGGTTCACACAATGTAGACCCAGCAGCAAGGAACCTGCACTGTCTGTGGACTGGCCTTCTGTGGTGCAACTGATCGCCTTAAGCGATTGATAAGTCAAGTTGAACATCGAAAGCCTGGTGTAAAAAGGACGCAGGATTTTAAAAGTGAAATTCACCTCATGTCCTTTTTTTTTGCGGGGGAGGGGTTGAAAGTTGGGCCTCAGAAATAATTATTGGACCCCCCCCGCCCCCCCCCCCCAGGAAAAAAAACAACAACGTGGAAACCCACAAGCGGGGATGCGAGGCGTAGCTGAACAATCCATACGTATTTTATTTATGCACATATTGCTGCGTTTCAGGGCCATTTCTGTGTGATTCAGTTTGAAATATACATTCAATGTACAGCAAATTTTGATTGGAGTCTTTTTTTTTTCATTCCGTTGACTATACATTTCTCTTTTATTTTCTTTTGGTATTATTGTCTCGTATGGTCTCGTGGTATTGTCAAACTGGTGGGGGAGGGGGTGGAGCTAGGAGAGGAAGTCAATTGGGGTGGGGATTCAACCCACTCAGTCCCTCAGTCAGTGAGAAAGATGAAGCAAATTAAAGACGCTGTAGGGTAAGTAATGATAATTGTTTCACTTACAGTACGTTGGTGTCGTTTGGTATCCCCGTCGGTAACTCCATCAGACCTCTGTCACTGCAGTCAACTATGCGAGGCCCGTGGTCGCTACACTCACACACCTCACACGCTTCCTTGCTTGCATGAACCGCACAGTGCAACACGACAAGACTCAACATTAAGTTCATGTACCAACCTCGCTCCATGTCTGTATGCGCCGAGTGTTGCAAAGGCCGTCAGGTTTCAAGTATGGTTGGATTTAGACTGCAGTAGTGTGCTATTGATCTTTCTTTCAACTGTATGAACAATCAGAAATTTAAACATGTTCTGTTTCAATCAAAAGTATTTTTGCTGCAGGTCTTGAAGAGCTTCCTGGTAATGAACTCGGACGAATGTCGTGCGGAAGGTCAGGTTTTATTAAGCGCCTTTACAACATCGTCACAAGGAATGAGATCCATTGTTGCTCTCAACACATGGAGAATTATTGAAGCGTAAAGCATGGAACGACTTAACCTCGTTCAATGTCTGTATGTTGATTTTTTTCTCTTTATGATTTAAATGACTAGCTAGAGTTTCGCTCCTAACTGCGGCCACGCAGGGGGGGGGGGTGTTATATTACAGGGTGAGTCAGAATGATCTGGACCCAAGTTCACCATTTTTTGGGTGGCAAATAGAGTATATTGAAAAAAAAAACGGTGAGTGTTTCGTATGAATTAATTACCTTGTCTTCCACAGGAATTTTCAAATTTTCAAATTAGTGGCTATGATGAGGAGAAATGCCATTACTTATTATTAAAAAAAAGTTGCTTATTTTTTTCAGTCTGCACACGGAATTGGCTTTGCCTTTTTTTAAATGTGTCAATAACTTCAAGTGAGTCAGTCATCTTGACTAGGTGTTTATTTGCTATAGCACTGCTTCACTTCAGTCTCCGATTTGAATCAAATTTGTGGAACCGTGGAACCGTGGTCACAGTTTAGCATGTACACTCTAAAAAAGAAGTGTCAAAAACTGCTGAGTAAATGTGTTGCGTACAAATGTTGAGTACTTTCTTACCCAATTATAGGTTAAGTGACGATTTTGCCAGTACCCTTCAAAAGGGAAATTTGACCCTTTGATTGTGTTACCGAAAAAAATCAAATTGTAAACAACGTGGTGTAAGAAAGCATATTTGACCTTGCAACGTACAACAAAACAGGCATATGTGCTCTCAGATGGGTAAATATTACCCCCCTAATGAGTAAGCATTGCCCAATGTTGCCTAAAGAACGTTCTCGAAATCGACAGTAATATTCAAGATGGCGGTTAGTGGACTAACGAACGTGCTGCGAGAGTGGGATTCGAAATCGCCGATACCTTTATTTAGAAGTAATCATTTACTTTCCAGGATGCACTGATTAATAAAATACGTCATTGAGAAAACGTGGGCAGTATGAGGTAAACCTACAACATTGGATATTTGTGACAAATAGGTCGATGATTGAATGTCAATGTCGCGATGTGTGTTGTGTGTGTCGTATATGTACAAAATGTAAACAATCAAACACGGTCAGTCTCTTGGCCTGCATGACAGCACGATTGGTTAGCAGAGCATCCATGTTTTGGGGTCAGGTGAGGGTAATGGTTAATACATTATGCAGAAATATTGACAGAGCCCCCAACCCCACCCCCCTACCCCCTGCTCCTGGGGGTCAAAAGAGAGGGTGATCATTTGTTGGGTACAATTTTGACGCAACACCATTGGGTAAGAATTACGTTTTACGCAGGAATTGAGTAAAATTTGACGCAACCCCTGTTGCGTAGCGTTTTACCCCGCCAACGACCATGTTCCCTTTTTTACCACCACAAAGAGTACAATTTTACGCAACATTGGGTACTTTTTTTTCTAAGAGTGTATGGTACAATGGATATACGTGAAACTTTCACCAAATATGTCCAAAATACCAGCCTGTAACATATCTCATTTGTACTTGTTTTAACAATTGCTACTCATTTGTAATATTTTCTATTTTTGGGTCCAGTTCATTCAGACTCAATCTGTACATGTAACCGAGTATTACATCATGCAGAATGTTAGCATTGCGCTTTGTAAACATTTGTAAAGCCCGGTTCGTACTCCACGCAAATGCGAAGGCGAAGCGAATTTGACGTCATGAAACGTTCGCTGCGAAATTCGCCCGAATTGAAATGTACTCAACTATACGAATTCGCAGCGCGAATACTTGAAACGACGACAAAAATTCGCGTTCGCTTTCGCTTTCGCGCCGAGTATGAACCGGGCTTCATAGTAACGAGTGTAGCGGTCTTGCAATTTAATTATCGCCCTGCACAATGCTGACTGTAAGTCTCCTGTAAAGGAGGAAGGGCAAGGGGTTCTCCCGACAGCTTATAATTCAACTTGAGTGGAACAGTTCTTTTCTATTTCACCTCCAAAAATCACACGTTTCTCCTATCCTGTCTCCTGACTAATCACCAATAACTGCACTCCCTGCCAAGTACTTCCACTTTCCAAATTGGAATTTCCATAGATTGGAATATTTTTTCCCTGAGATTTCCTTCTTTTTTTTGAATTCCCTGATTTTTTTCCTTTAATATTTTTTACTTAAAGTAACCATAGTAATGACAACAACTGGACTTTTCTAACAGGTTTAGTTTCTCAGTTTCTCATCATCAAAAAAAGTATCTTTTTCATTCTTTTCGAAGCCATTAAACTGCCTGTCATCATCTGCACGCGTTGTGCGCGCGTGCGGCTTCGGCTCTTTCGCGTGTTCTGGCCATTGCCACGGACTTGGCCTTAAAGCCGGGCCACTGTTGTTCTGTAGAAGCCCAAAAAATGGCCTTTGTATTCATAGGGACACACATTTAGTAAAAAAAAATTGTATATTTTTTATATCTTCTTTGAAATGTCGTTCAGATTGTGAATTTCCTTAACATTTCCTTTTTTATAACTGCGTACACGTACTACTACAATTCCAAAAAATTACCACCCAGTCTCGTCAATCTTTCCCCTGGAGATCGAACCCATTGTTCATTAATGCTGGCTCAACTAGCGATAACAAAATTGAATCATAAACGTTCCAAGTGGGATTATTAACCATCAACCCATACAAATGATTTGGCCCATTTTTTTTTCTGTAAAAGCCTTAAAGAGGTTTTAAGGCCTAAAATCCCCGAAAATTTCATTTTTTGATTGTTTACTTGTTTGTAAATTCTTTCGGAAAGAAAATGTACTTAATGTCTGTGTTTACATCAGACACGACGGAGTACGCATACGTTTTTCCTGTTGTTTTCATTCAATGCATGCAATGTATGTGTCACAAAAACTACACACAGCACCAATGCACAAATGTGGTTTCTTACACGTCCGCAGGAGGCGAAAACTTTACGGCTGGGATCACAACTATCACTGAACAGCCCGATCTTTGGGGTCGCAAAAGTGGACCCCGAAATTGGTTCTTGCACGAATAAGAGGAATAACACAAAACGGCCAGTTGCAAAGGATATAGTTGTAAGTAAATGTTCTTTCCGATTAACACCATTTCGTTAAAAACGCGTTTAGCCCTATTAGGCGTATTTATTTCAGTAAAACGTGTAATGGTAATCAAAATACAAACTCGGAAACACCATCACAGGAACGGTGGTCTACCGAAATCAGTAGCGTATGCATCTTTTGATGTCGGGGAGGGGGAGCAACCACACGCGCACATCCGCGCCTAAATGTATGCATGTTCTTTTCTCTGGACACTGTCTTGTCCTCCGTAAAATCAAAAAGCGGGGGAGGGGGAGGGGGGGGGGGGCTGGTACTTATCTTCCAAATGGAGGCGCTCTTCAAAACTGACCATTATTATGCATACTGGAAAATGTTCACGGCGCATTGTAATGGTTTTGGAGCTTGGTTTTCTTTCTTTTTCGTGTTTATTTCCAGCCTCAATCTAAATTGCTGCAAGTCGCAAAGAGCTACGTGGTTGTGAACTCGGGACAAGCTAGGTCCAGCGCCCGGAATTTCCGCAGTTTTTTTTCCCCATGACATCATCGTCACAAGGAAATGTTCTACAGACATTATGTGGTTTTTATCCTTGAACAAATTGCATTGGGAACGTTACCCTGAGGGGGAAGTCTTGAAAGCTCCTTTCAGCCCCTGTTAGGGGCGGGGTTTCCTATGGACTTTCAAGGGGCGCATTGTGTGCACCGTCCTAATTCACTTGGACCAATTTTTCTAACATTCTGGCAAATTTTGTTTGGCCACTAATCTATTATGACATCACTTGTTTGCCAAACATTTATCACAAAAGGGCGCTTTACTCTGTTTCTTCTCTTTTTTATGTCAAAACAATATTTTTGCACAATTTAAAAATGTTTCCTTGTGATGTTTTCAAATTTTGTACAAAATTGTTTGAGTCCCCAACTGATTTGCATAAAAAAATAGTGGCCGCGTGAGGCCGCTGTTCGCGCTGTATTTTAACACGCATGTGCATAGCGCATGAGGATATACGCCGACGATTGACCGCGTACGGGACGAATAACGACGAGAGCATTGACCAAGGCTAGGTTCAAGTCAAGTGACACGCTAAATGCATGTTTTTATCACACTTTCATTATCATTCGTCTACGATAAAACGAACAATACAATATGTATTTGACTTTTTTATAAGTTAATATAAACTTAGCATTTTTTTTTCTGGCAAAAGTCATTGATTCGATGATTTGTGTCACTTGTTATAACCAAAATGGACGTTGAAAACAAGTACCCCTCAAAAGACACAAAATGAAACAATCTGAATGTGGCTCTTCGCATTACTTCGTCAGCCATTTTGTATTCCCATCATTCTACCCACAAAAATACTATTTCCATGTTCAGTCAATCAAATCTCTGTTTTATTAATGCAATAATTATTGGTATTAAAAGGATATTACGGCTTGTAATGCGCATGATTTGGCTACAAAACGCGTTTTAAACAAAATGATATTCAATAGAAAGAGCATAGAAAAAAACACAGCTGCACAAAATGTATTACACTGAACTACTTTAGCCCTACTTGGAGAAGCCTCCGACGGCGGCTACTGGCAGCGGCTACTGGCGGCTACTGAAGAAAAGCAACAACAAAGTGGGGTCCGCGCATTAGTCCGACGCCTCAAATGTCCGACAAAATGTCATCGCCACCCAAACAAAGCACATACGTCCTACACCTCATACATAGGTCCGACGCGTCATAGGTCCGATGCCTCATAGGTCAGACTCGTTTGTCCGGCGTCGGACTTTTGAGGCGTCGGACTTGTGAGGCGTCGGAGCAATATATGTGGCCGAATAGTAAATTGTCCATAAGTCCGATGTCTCATAAATCCGACGCCTTCATCATTCCGAAATTTCGGAATTATGAGGCGTCGGACTTACGCGGCCCGTTAAAATAGAATATAAATGTCAAAACAGCTATCCTTTAAAAACTGGGCGTTTTGTGTTATTCTTGCGAGAACCCTGCAAGTCAGAATGGATTTTGGGAGTCACATTTTTGTCCCTTACAAATCGAGTTGTTTAGTGCTTGTGATCCGGCTGCACAGTGGTTCGGATTCTGCGGACAACATGTGTGTATTTGTGCTGCGCATACAAATATGTTATGTACCACACGCACAACTTTTTTACGCTCCATAAGCGTACAATGAATGAACACGATTTGAAAAAAAATAGGTACGCCAAAGAATGTCTGTCGCGTCCAATGCAAACTACCGGATTTTTCGTCTTTTTCTCAGGAACGGTAAGTTATTGGGTTTGTTGCCTTTCAACTTTACCTTTGAAGTAGTATAAGTAAACAATCAAAATCATGATTTTTTTCGGGCCGTAATGCCCCTTTAACAACGGCCAGTCTAATCACTAATTTTGTATGACTATTCTTAACTGCAATACACTCCGAGTGACTTATAGTGTTCATTTAGAGTCCTCCCTCCCTAGGCCTATGAGCTGATAATTGTCCAGGCCTAGAGTTTGACATCATGAGCAACATAATGAAAACCACAAGAGGCCAACGTTGTTAAAACAGAAAAGGGCTACTTTTCAGGTTCAAGCTAGGCCTCCACCCTCAACCCGTGCGTCCCTTTGGACATTGTCTGAGATCAGTTAACCTACTCTGTGAATGTGATGAAATAGTTGAAAACAAACCGCTATACACAACAAAATCGACATCTCATTCCTGCAATAATTCCTGTCATGTTATAATAATGCTATATATATTTAACCAAAAAGGGCATGTTATACAGTTATTGAAAAAGGGTTCGCTTCGTAGCACTGGAAAGTAGGCAATATATATATTTAAAAAACCCAAAAGTTAGTACAGTGCTCACCGTTGATAGTTGTGTCAAATGTTCGGACTTCGTCCTTCATCAGGGCCGGGAGGCAACTGCCGCGTCGTGCTAGATCGCAGTAAATTCCACGTTGATGCCGCTGTATGTTATACAGCACTATTGTTACCATGAACAAAAAAGCCCGCTACTACCAAAACAAACCACATTTTGGCTTAAGGGATACTTGGTGGTAATTGTCAGAGCTTTGCCCCCGGATAATCTCCCAGCACTTGTATACATGTTCAGGTTTTCGAAAACCATTGATATCGTTTCGGTTGCAGTTTGTTCAAGTTTGAGCCCTAATTTATGATAAAATGCCTGTGCTAATGGATCCATAAGTGCTTTCAAAATACTATGCAAAACGATTGACATGTAAAGCAGGAAACAACTTTTAACCTCTTACAGTTTCCGTAAGTTAAGTATTTGTGTAAGCTAATGTGGATGACTAGCTGGAGTTTCCTACCCCAAAGGACGCTGCAGGAGGAAGTGTATTACAACTCGTAAGTTGCTGAATTGGAATATCACACCACAACTTGCATTGCTGACAGATCACAGAGGATAAAGTGCAATAACAGGGTCTCCGGTTTAAGATGTTGAGTTTTGATTTCCAGCACATTGACTATATAGCGCATAATCTGAGCAGATCCACCATCAATCGCATCTTGAATGCATGAGCAGCGTGTTTTGTTCACAAATTAATGCAGGACCCCTCACATTCATTATAGCTATACCATGGTATGCCCCCCTCGCAAACAACTCCTTATTGGCTACGTGATGTGGAGAAGAACCAACTCCGTTCCCATGGTGTCGAGCAGTACGCCCCCAGAACTACCAGCTCTTACCATTGCAAATGAGATTGAAGAGTTGAAAATAAATTAAAGTTGACGCAGAACGCAGCTGTGCCGGTGTATTGTTATATGATATACTGACCCCCTGGTAATATTGTGCATGAGCAGGTGAGGATTTAACGGTCAACCAATAAAATGGTCCTGGCATCAGAAATTTGTAGATGTGACACTGGCAAGATGTTTAGGAAAAAAATCTTTAAAAATCGGCCACGTGACGGGCTCTCGAGGAACGGAAATGGGTACTGTCCGAAATATTTTATGAATAGCAAATACTGAATACAAATTTACATTTGTATAGGGCCTAGGTAGCTTAGAATAAGAATCCATACTACTAGAATCCATACCTTTTCTATTGTCCATACACTGGCCTATGGAAATGGGGTCGTTTATTGGTTCGAAAAAAAATGTTCGGGTATTTCAGCATAAACCACATTGCCCTTGATTTTCGAGCCAAACTCTAGATATATGACAAGTAGTCAAGTCTGAGAAGGCCAAAGAGCAGGCCCGTTTTGTGGTAGTCTACCGCCAGGCGTTGCAGGGGAACAGGTTGGGGGGGTGGCACTTCTAAATCACACACGGGACTTGTCTCTCTATGTTGAGATTCATTTATTATTTACTCAGAATGTCAAAAAAATCACCAGGGGCCTTAGCAGGGCTGGTGTTTGTAACCTGCCCAAGTGACAAGTGCGGGGGTGCTGCACAGGTGCGTATTACCTGTACAGCAGCTGATTTCACTACCTTTACGTAATGGCGCCACTCTGCTTGCGCCACTTTTAATTGCGTAAGTGATCTAGCGCACCATTTCACTTAATAAACATCGTTGCAGAGCTGACATACCGACGAATAAGCGAAAACCCTGTTTCCAGTAATTCACGTTTGAAGTTGGACAATCTTTTCCGGGCGTTGTTTTTCACCCTTAATGTTTCCATAATAACCCTTTTGGTGTATATTCGAAATAAAATAGGGAACGTAGTATCCATCAGGTTATTTAATCAGAAAATTCGTGCTATATGTTTTTGTTTGATCATAAACATATTCGTCAGTTTGTCCAATTAAACAATCTCAAATAGCCGGATATTCTTCGCGCTCTTTGTGTGCTATTCGTCAGTTTGTCAGATCGCGCACCGAATACAGTGGTAAAACAAATTCAAACTTTGGACAGAATCTCAGTCGCGGATACAGAACCTTTATGGAGAGGTCCAACGAACCAAACATAACCCACCATGGGTTTCGTAGTAATAACACTTTGGGGTGGGGGGTGAGGGGTATGGCTTTTAATTAAAATGCATCTATATGATAATTATGAAGTATCAAAAATGTAATTAGTTGGGCCAAATATTTAACGTAAAGGGATAACTAAAGCTTCTACATCTTTCACGTCTATCTGTATTTAAGGGCCATTTCACATCACATCAAAATCGACTTGACCGAAAAAAAGTGATTTACTCTATTTGAATATCAATATAAAACATACGTTTATTAAACGTCAACATAACATTTCAATATACAGAAGAACAAGTTTTTTTTCAGACCCTCGGTCATTTAGTAGTACCAGTACAAATAGCGATGGGTACAACAGTGTTTCGGTAAGTGCCACAGACACCGAAAATGATCAACTGTATTTCGAGATGACATGCATCCCGACTGGATATCCATTATCTATGCATTAAACAGTGCTCACCTTGATCTTTCGTATCTACACTATACTGTTCACACTTGAAATTAAAGGTAAGATAAGTATAAAATAAGAACCTCAATGAATTAGAACTCTATGTATTATTATTTAACACTAATTTTATTTCTATAGCGCCGCGCCACTTCCATCATCAATAAAACGTATTCAAGAATGCTGTACAATCAATACAGCATCAAACAATTTAAAAATGTAATTAGAAACAAAGTAAAAAAAAAACGACAGATAACACATAAAAACTTATTACAATCACAGAATTGATTGAAGAGATGCGTTTCGATCGCACACTTGAACTCATCTTCATTTGTAATTCTCTTCAACTGGGTGGCAGGGATTTCCACAAAGTGGGTCGGGTCATAACAAATGCCCTATCATTCAGTTTATTATACGATCGAGGGACGGAAAGATTCAGAGTGTCTTAACTACGTAAGTCGTAAGCACAACGGGACTTCACAACCAAGTCCGTCACATAAGCTGGTGCCTTGTTCTGTAACACCTTGAAAACCAAAAGCAAAATCTTGAACTGGACACGCGCACGAACTGGAAGCCAACCAATGCAGTCCTTTAGTGGTAGTGAAATCCTGTCGTACTTACACAATCCGAAAACGAAGCCGAGCAGTATTGTTTGTAATCGCTGTTATTTTGTCGAATAAGGTTCGAGACATAACATACATTACAGAGTTAACATAGTCCAAGTAAAGTAAGAGGTAATCAGTGTTTGAACTAAAACACTCAATAGGCCTTTCTTTTGTCTGTAAACATTTTGTATGGCGCCATTTTGTATTGGCTAGCTGCCGTAAGCGCATAAATTGAAGCCGTGGTTGGCAACATATTTTTCAAAAAAGTCCTCATAACGCCATTAACATTATTATAATAAAAAGGCATATTTTTGGGAAAACAAGATTGACGCGCACGATTAAAATCGACGCGCGTGCTGACCAGATAGAGACCGACCTTTTCTTAGGGGGGGGGTCTAAAGTCAGGAAAGCCAACTAGTATAAGCGGTAAACAACCTCCGCGTACGATCCATCGACGGATGGATTCAGGCCTATTTACCGGTGTGCCCCCTGAAGGTCAGCTAGCTCTATGCACAAACAGGCCAACTCTTTTATATGAGACAAATTTGCTTTTTTGAAAACCGCTCATTCCAACAATTTTAGACCTAACACTGCATATTCTGGCAATACACCCTCTGATTTTAAACTTCATACAGAGCCCGGTTCTGGAGATAATATTAGACAGCCAGACAAAAAGACACACACACATTTCTGGAATTAAGCACAAACACACGTATATGCATGGGGGAAGTTAACTTCTAATATTTTTTTTCTCTAATTTTCAAGAATTATCGCCGATTCATCTTATATAAAGCATATTGAGAATATACGAAAAATATTTGTTTACCTTATTTAGAATTAAAATAACTTTACAAAAAAAGTATAATCAGAGGAACGATAATGATTGGTCAATGTTGGAGTTTTGACCTTGAAATCTTGTTTGCCAAATATTTGCAGGGTTACACGGGCGCAAGTGTTAGTCCCGTAAGAGTGGTTGATAGTAATGATTTTTGACGGTTATGGTGGTGTCAAAAATACGTGTCAATGTGCAGCTTCCTGCTATTATATTGATGCTAATGCGAGCGCGTGAGGTATACTTGAAATATTTCGGGGAGGCCTGCCAAATTCCCAAAGACTGGCTTCGGCTTTTCTCGTCGATATTGCCCTCTTCTGTTGATGTCAGATTGCTGCGCCGGTTCGACTGCACGTAGTTAACACAATCCAAATCCAGGCTTTGACCAAGACAGCCAAAAGGCAGAATGATTTATAACTTAATTTCATGATTGATGGTGTATACTTACTGAGCATTTATTTCAACGCTGTAACAAAACTAGAAACATGAAATCATCATGTTAAACATTTAAGCATACAACATCAATACGAGTAATTTTAACACAATACCATTATTAACAAAATGAAAATATACACAATTGTAGTCCACATAGTGGGGATAAGGTGAAGCGATCATTTTTTCCCCTTACCCGTTGGGCAACTTCTACAGACTGACAGACAACCACAAATACAAAGTACGAGGAAACATTTGTTGATTGAGGGAATCCACAATTTCCTCTTGTGTAACTGGAGTCATAAAAACATTTGTTCTGGCGTAACTGGAGTCAGATTGGAAGCAAGTCATCGATGTCCCCACAGATACAAAAGAAGGGGAAACAAAAAAGCAATAGCCAATCAGAGACAACCTACTAGAAGTCATGCCAAAGCTAACAACAATAAAGCAATAAATCTGATTGGTATAAAGAGAAGACCTCCGAGGCTCTGCACGTGCTGGTATTGTCCAGGTAAATAAACTCAACATGAAAACGCTTCAAATTATCTATGATACAATTTGGGTAAAGCAGTGGGAACATTTTTATGTATTATTAATTTGAGCCTATACCTATTGAAGCCTAAACATATCTGTGATGTTTTTCTGTAAATTTACTTGTCAAATTCTCAGCTGTCTTTTTATATAAAATTAACTTTTATTATTTTAATTAGATGACAGTGATGTCATGTTCAACTACATTACTACAAACCACAATGAGATGTCTTAAAGAAGAAATATGTTACCATACCAGTAATAAAACGAACAATAAAACCAAGGAAGATGCAGAAAACACATCTGATATATATATTGGAGGTAAATTACACAATCTTGTTCGCAAGAATGAGGATTTAATTTAGAGAAACACATTGAGGTACTCTATGCGACCATAATCTGAATAACTGCTCATTAAACTTGTAGAGACCGTTGGCCAAATATTTGACCTCAAATAATAGGCTTTTATGCAAAGCAAAGTAGAATCTAATCTACGAATAGCTCTAGTTAATTATTAATCCATCTGATCCATGAGAGAATAGTTGAAATAAATTTAGTATAAACAAAGGTACACTAATATTGTTTTCGGTTTCATATCCGTACATTTAAAACTATCAATGCGTACATATTTACAAGTAGTTAAGTGCAAACAGAAGGCAGCCAGGCTAATATTTTCTGATATTTATCAACACTTTCCTTAGGGACATATTTTATGCAACTTTCTACTCCAAAATGTATGATTTTTACATTCCATCCATATTGGGAAGTCGCTGTTCGGCTTAGGGGTTTATGTCAAGTTGTGAACCAACACGTATGCTGATTGAAAAGGGTTTGTGAGAAAAGAATGTTCATCGCCTTACAGTCACCGTAATAAGAATATTGAAGACAGCAATATATACACAATTCAGGCAACTGTTGATGCTGAAATGGACCTTGCAAGCTTGATCAAGATTATGGACGTTTTCATTAGGAAAATTATGCGAATTACGACTTCTATGCCCGACAGTTGAATACGCTTTTGTTGGTAATGTGAATGTCAAACACTTGTAATAAATGACATCAAATAAAGAGAAACAATGCACTACCACATTAATGGACTCGAGTGACTCCTGGTCAGCATGACACAAAAAAGGCACAAAACACCCTTGAACATGTCAAAATAAAAATTGAAACATAAGGTTAATTGTGACTCAAAAGTGCATATTTAAGGATTGCATACAAAAATACATAACATATGGGCTCTATAAGAGATAGAGCAAGTAAACAAATCTAGTAACCATAAGACAATAATTACGTCATAACAGTCGATCCGTACATTTTCATGTGACAGGCACAAACTCTAGGGTGTTATCAACAGCCCTGAGAATAAATGAACAGAATGTAATGGTATTATGGTCGAAACTAAAGCACAAGAAAGACTTATGAAGTATATTCTTAATGTTTAGCTGAGATATGTTATAATTAAAAATAAGTACACATGTAGGAACATTACAACAATTACCATTTTGGTAAAATGGGTAGTTCAAATACATGTAAACTTGAAAACACATTGCGATACTCTATGCGTACATAATCTGAATAACTGATCATCAAACTTGTAAAGACCACTGGCCAAATATTTGACCTCAAATATAGTATTTTATGCAAAGCAAAGTATAACCTAATATACAAAAAAGCTGTAGTTATTAAATTTAATCCGTCCCATCCATGAGACAATAACAGAAATACGATTAGGATCAGACAAAGCTACATCAATGTTGTTCTGTCCCACAAGGCAACCAGGCTAACATTTTGTGATATTTATACAAATTTGACCATTATCTGTCCATGACCCAAATTTATTGACACTTCAATCATTATCTCAAGGAAATGTTTGATAATATCCCTAAATCGTCAAGTATTAATTAATTCACATCTTTTGTAGCTCCCACTTTCATTGCAAATTTTGACAGCTGAACTGTACCACAAAACAAATGTGAAAATCTGTTGCAAAAAGTTCAGTATCTTTTCAGGCACTCCCGTGCCCACCTCCAACGTGAGTGTGCATGGCATTCCAGGTGACCTATACAAATGAACCATATTTGACCTGATTTGCCTTTTAATTTTAACCCATGAACAAGTAGGTATTTACTCAACCACATGATCACGTTCAGATATGATATCGTCATAAGGCCTTTCCTCGTAGTCTTCATCAACATCAAGGGAATGATCTCTCACGCTGGTGATCACAAGACGTCTGCCTCTGCCTCTGACTCGTGTCGACAAAACCAGCAGCAGGCTTTAGCAATGCATGTTGCCATACTACCACAGCATCCAGAGCGCCATAGTGACTTTATCATTATCCAGCTGAGACTTCCTGTAAAAACAAAAACCCAAAATGTATTATTGTTACTGATTCCAACCGCCTCGTCCTAGCTGTCCATCAATAGTGCTCAATGACCAATTAAATGACAGTTGGTAAGGTGATCATGGTAACTTTGTCTTTCAAATTTAGTCTCAAGCAACATATAAAATGCACTAATGAATTCTAAAACAATCAAGATAATTCATTTAAAAAACTACGTACCTATGACGAAGACAATAATACTGAAGTTCATTAGAACTAGGATTGCCGCAAGGACTTCGGTTCTCCCTGTGCTACCTCCAGTTCGAGACAGGAGCAAGGAAGCTGCCAGGAGATTCAGGAAGATGGTTGCAAGGGAACACATCTGTAGACGGTTATCGGTGGCGTCTTTCATCGGTCTTACATATGCATGTATGAGCAAAAACCCAACAGATATGGCGATGGTTGCAAACATGGTGAAGTGATCATCTGGGCCGTACAGCAGCACAAACAGCGTTTGAATTATCTTGCGAGAGAGCTCAACAATTTCCCAATACCAGAACTCTGCTTTGTAGTTTCCACTGAGGAAACTTTTCCAGCTGATCTCCGCCTGACTTTGCTGTATGGGATTTAGGAGGTTGATGCCTGATTGATTAAGTGAGGAATCGTCTTCATTTCTTGGTGGCATAGTTGGATCAATAATGCTGCAGTAACTCGGATCATCTACTGCCGATTCAAGCAAAGGCTGCTCCTCCATATTCTTCCTCTTGTCTTGTCTGTTGCTTCTCCACAGAAGTACAAACAGCAAGGATGGAAAGCCAACAACATAACAGAGAGAAACTTCGGCAGCATGGTTGAAATGAACATGCTGCTCGTTTTGACAGTCGACAGAGTAATCGGATCGAAGTCTCGTAGCATTGTATGTCTCGTTCTCATCTAGATAGAACAGGTCGCAGCCAGAGGGCAAGAGGGTGAAGATAACACCGGACAAGCTGGGATAGGACACAAAGAGAAGCATGACCACAAACAGGTAACATTTCTGCCTTGTAGTTGACAAAACCTTGACACGCTCTTCAACAGTGCATTTCTTGACCGCAAAGTAGCACTTTGATACCCAATAGAAACACAATGCTGCCAACACAACAAACGCAACTAAGCTCACCCCAAACAAATACTCAATGTACACATTGCGGTAGGTGAAGTCTGGAAAGTAGCAGCGGGGACTGATAACCAGTTGGACAATATTCATCTCCAGTAGTTTCAAAAAAGACCCAAACTTGGTCAGAATATTCGGCCAGGGAATTTCGTCAAGGGCAGAGAATATCTCGCCCATTACCTGATAGAAACCCAGCAAGATTTTTCCCCGAGCAAAGATCACATCAACGGCTGACCGTCCTTTTCTCTGTTTTCTCCGCACATCCCAAGCGATGACGAGTATTACCACGACCAACACGACCAGCAACAGAACGACTTCAAGTAAGAACCACCACCACTTCGGACACACATTACAACGATCAAACCACGCATAGTACCCCATACTGCATTCTGAGCAAAGCCAACCTTCATAACCAACCTCACAAGTGACATTGATACCATCACCTTCATTCAAACAAGACTCCTTTCGTGGACACGGATGTACCTTAGGCACCACTCCCCTAAAATGCTTCGTGCTGCTATTGTAGGAATCACTTCTGCTCCTGATGTTTACAACGAAATGTTGATATGCTTTGTAGTTGTCGATTAAGCCCCATTCCCAAGTCCACCAAAATCCAGGTAAGAGGTGTTGATACTCCTCTGAACAGTTAAGACCTTCGTCTGGGCAAGGATAACACTCACCAAACCGATCTTTTCGGTAGTACTTATCGAGACAATGACATGCGCGGAACCCTGCATGGAGACTTTTATTGGTACCTGTAGGACACACGGTGCAATCTGCAGGGCTGATACCAGGGTGAGCAGCTCGGGTGACGTAGGTTCCATTGTTGCATTTTTGACACTTGATGGGCTGTGATGTATCTGCTACTTGTCCAGTCTTGATTTGGTAAAAGCCTCCTAAAGTTCAAGGATAATACATGTAACTGCATTAAAAGTGACCATCCAAAACCCCTCACTACCATTCGACCCTTGTCTTCGACTTCAAGTATGGCTTTCAACCATGTACTTCAAAATGCTGCACTGTAAAAAAAAATGACCACACTTCATGCACTTGCATGCACCTGAGAAATACTGTTTGTGGCACTTGAAGTGTGAAAGCAACAGCTGAGGTATTTGAGGTGATGAAGAATAATCAAAGGCTAGTATTCTATGTGCTTTGAAACACTTATCGCACCTCAAGCTCTTGCAAGTAACAAAATAAAGGCACCCGAAGGTCTTCAAGTGAAGCGAACTGTTTGACAAATAGCACTTCACGTGCTTGAATTTACTTATAGCACCTTAAGTGATTTCATGTAACAGATTACTTGCACCTAGAAAACTTGACGTGCTTGAAACACCTGCAAAAATATAGCGCTTCGGGTGATTGTACACACTTATGGCACCTCAGCTAAGTGCAAGTGATTGACTGATATCATCTGAAGTACATGAAGAGATGGGAACTGTCTGAAAGATAGCACCTCATGTGCTTGAACACACTTATTGCACCCAAGGGATTTCAAGTAACAGATTACTACCACCTGAATCACTTGATGTGCTATAAAATTATAGTGCTTCACGTGATTGTTTACAATCATGGCACCTTAATTGCGTGCTAGTGATTGACTGATATCATCTAAAGTACATGAAGAGATGTGAACCAGCTAGCATTTCATGTGCTTGAACACACGTATTGAACCTAAGGGTAATTTCATGTAACAGATTGAAGACATTTAAAATCACTTGGTGTGCTATAAATGTGTGAAAAAAGCGCTTCAATCATGTGATTGTAACAATGTTCCCTTTTGGATTTTTAAGAGCACTTCATGTGCTTGAACACACTTATTGCACATCAAGTAATTTCATGTAATTGATTATTGGTACCCGAATTACTTGATGTGCTATGACCATTTTGCGCCTCATGTGATTGTACACAGTTATAGCACAAGTAGCGCAAGTGATGGACTGTAATCATCTGAAGTACTTTAAGTAATGCAAACTATTTGAGAGATAGCACTTCGTGTGGTATTATTGCTTTTAACAGACTTGATGTGCTATTTGCGCTTGATGTGATTGAACACACTTTTGGCACCTAAACTAAAGTGCATGAGATTGAATTAGTTCAACGGCTACGTCGTGTGATTCCTTAAAAATAAAACAATTAATTTTGACAAGAAAGGGAGCATTAAACATTTCAAACTGTTTTATCTCTCTTTGTGTGCATGTACACTTCGCTAAACGACTGTCCCAACGGCAACGTGTTGCAACAGGTCCATGCATAGGTCATAGTCGTGTTCCTAGTCTTCGCAGACATGTTCATACGTACGTCCATAGCATTCGACCATGTAGCGGCGTACGTTAACCGTTATTATTTGAACGCGGAAATCATTCTGCACACACTTGTCTGTGCCAAACCTGTTGAATTTTAAGAATTTGCAACCCAAAACAATGATTGTGAGGATCACTGTAGCCCCATTGCTTTGTAGGCGCTTTGAGGTGTTTTTGTGTGAAGTGTTTTGAGCTATTTTGGTAATTTTTGAGGTAAATGGTCTGCAAATATTGCAAAACAAGGCCTAAGTTTGGAGGGGCTGTTGGTTAGGTTGTACGACAGATATGGGCGTCGCGAGGGGGGGGGGGGCAAGGGGTGGGCGCTTAAGAGCCAAAAAAGGAAAAGAGGATGAACAAAAATGAGGGGAAAAAAAAAGAAAAAAAGAGGCGCTAAGTCATAGAGGTGTTTTTTTTTTTGGGGGGGGGGGCAAAATGTCCCTGCCCCCCTCTTAAACTGATAAATCGAGAATTTGTTGAGAAATACAAGAATTTTTGGGGAAGAATATGTTTTGCCCCCCTCTAGAAAAAATCCTGGCGACGCCCATAACGACAGACTAAATCCGCATTTCGAAAAAAAACAAATAGCCACCCCAGTTAGCGGGTCTATAGGAATAATGTTTAGGCCTATCAGACGCTAATTTGACGGTTTGGACAAGGTCTATGGGGAGTCAAGAAGATTTTCACCGTATTTTCTGTCATAAACAAGATTGGCAATGTTTCTGAGTTGCTCATTCATGTCTTTTCAGCACTTTTGCAATGAATGCCCTTCAGAATGCTAAAATGGATACAATCTTCTATATGAAACTTTGTTTAGACCTAGGTTATTGTTTACCATTCAATTTGTTTAACAATGCTCAGATTTTGGCTCATTTAAAAAATAGTACTCTGCTAGAATATTAGTAGGCACTATGAACAGTCAAAAAATGAACAGCTTAGGTTTGTTCATTTGCTCTGATCCTGGCAAAAAAACCCTCAAGAATTCCATACTGGGCCACCACTCAGACCTCCTGCATTAAATCTATGGGCCATGACAGAAAAGCACAAATATTTGAAGAATGTTTGCACTCCTTACAGCGTTTCTTCATCCGATTTACAATTGTTGCTACTTTTCAGGTCATATTAGGGAATATGAGTGGTGGCCCAGTATGGAACTTTTTCCATTGATACTGAGGGAAAAATTAAGGCAAACCCTTTTGAGTTTACTATGATTCGTAATTATTTTCTTGCAGAATGCAGACTGACTCCGAGGTTTGACCAGATCCAATGTTTGGCAGATGACGGACAGTAGGCTGAACAAGAGAGTGAAACACCTAAAACTAGTCAAGGTCCTCGAGGTAATAATAAGGGAAAATGGTACTGTGGGCTTGTTTGAATGATCTATTTTCAAACTGGGTATATTGAAGGGGCTAGGTCACCGATGTGAGGGCTATTATTGGCTACCAGGCCCCTACCTAACTAAAACCGAAATGGGTTAACAATGGAGTCTTAAATATTTTTGAGATATACAACAATTATTCATTAGTTTCTCCTAAAGAAATTAGCTGAGATTATTACAGACCATTATGCGCCCATCAATTGTTTCCCCCACCCCTCCCCGGGCTACCCCACCCAAGATGTGGGGACTGTCACTTTTGAAGTAACAAAAATCCCCACCCCTCGGGCAAAATTTAAGTGACAATCCCCGACCATGCCCCGACATACATACGTAAGGCGCATGTAATTTGCCTTAATAACAATGTAATTTGAGTGACCAAAATCCCCCACCTTGTGGCATGAAAAACGTGACCAAATCCCGACATCGGACATTGGGCTGCGCGGAGGGGGAAACATTTGTGGGAAAAAAATGTGTGGTTTGTATGTTTGATTGGGAACCTTTTAATTGTCTTTCAAATATTATGCTCAATAGCACCATAATGCTTAAACGTGCTTAAACAACCACAGGAGTCAAAACAAACCTAAAGACTATTCTGCCTTCCTTACCACTTATACTTCATCCAAAAATATATTACAAACTGTATGCCAATTCATGGAAAGACCCATATGTATAATTTCTTGGAAATGTTGATTCGATAATAATTAAAGTATATCTTTATCTTTATATTTTTATTAATAAAAAAACCTACACAATTAAAGAAACTCACTAAGTGCATGATATTTTGTTCTTTGAGATGTAACAAATAAATAAACTGGAGTGTTCTTTGGCAAAATGGTAAACTCTTCACATAGGGCTTACGTGACAGAGGCCAAATTGTTCACCTACAAAGTTTCATTTGGAAGCACGAGCAGGCGAAGTTTCATTTGGAAGCACGAGCAGGCGCGGTTCTACGGGGGGGGGGGCCTAGGGAGGGCTGTCCCCCCCCTAATTGTGTCTAGCCCCCCCAAAATAAATTCCGTTAAAAAGATTGCATTAGCAAAAAGAAGGATTGTGATGTACATGTGAATTGTCTCCCCCTAAAGAAGAAATTGCCGTGACAAGGGAGCATTAGTTAATATAGTGTGAATGATTTTAGGATTTTATTGGCGCTCCACATTGAAAATATGGCATGAGCCCCCACACCTTTTGATTTTGTGAGGCCTAAGTGTCTGGAAAAAATAATCGGTCAACAATTCAGCACGCCTCCCTGAAAAAATTCGGATATATTTTTTACAAAACAAAGTTTACAGGATAAGAGCAATATTTTGTTTAAAGGATATTTTAAAAATGACATATAAAGCATACATGTACAAGTCTCCTGACGATGACTAGGCAGACTAGAGCAGACTAGAGCAGGCTAGTCGAAACGTTGAGACCAAAGACAAGTTCGTAGAACTTACAGCAGGACTGTTCTTATCAGAACAAAAACTACTTAGCAAAGTTGATAATAAGCAGGACAAGTTCTTTTCAGAACTAATATCTTCTAAGCAGTAGTTATTACCACATGGTGTTACCGCAAACCGAAACGATACATGTACAAGTTTGCTTATTATGAAAAGGTCAACTTAACCCCTCTAGGGTTATACATCCCTGTATACATCCCGACACCTGACAATGAATGAAGAGGTACAGTAGTTTAAAAACAAATCACTAATTAACATTTGGCTTAAAACTTGAAACTTTGCCCCTTGTTAGGGGGGGGGGTGGAATTTCTGGGCAATTTGAAGGTTTTCTTTCGTAGTGGGAGGAGTTCCGTTTGTAGTCAGGGGATACCCTTAATTAATTTTTATGGAGGGATTTAATAATTGTCAATTAAGATGTTTCACGTCAGGTGCAGTTCTGGTCTTTTAAATTTGGCATAATTCCTTTTTATAGTTTATGCGATGATGTAAATAATGATTGTCGGAAATATTACTTAAATGTAACATAACGTCACACATGATTTCTTCATTTTATAACAAAATCGAATATTTGATGATGATTTTCTTATTTTACTACATGAATTACTTTTTGTTAGGAAAGAGAATTTTCTGTTCTAAATTTTTTTTTTAAAATATGTGTCTGAAAAGTGTTCCGTGCACGTCGCAGGCCCGGGCGCTTGATTTTTCTTCAAACTGTCTCCTCGGGTACATGTCACTGCGTCAGCGCTTAATGTACGTGAACATGGGCGTCGCCAGGATTTTTTTCTAGAGGGGGCAAACAATTTTTTATGCCAAAAAATGCTTGTATTTCTCAACACATTCTCGATTTATCAGTTTTAGAGGGGGGCAGGGACATTTTGCCCCCCCCCCAACTCATTTTATTTACACCACTTTGTCTTCGCGCCTCTTTTTTTTTTCCTTTTCCGGGGGGGGGGGGGGCAAGTGCCCCCCTCGCAACGCCCATGTACGTGAAGTGATGGAAGTGCCTCAAGTATTTGTGATTTTATGTGCTAGCGAGTATGTGCTAGTCGAGTCAACTAGCACCTGAGCTGCATAGAGTCGTGCCTCAGGTGTTCATTATTCTGGAACAAAAACGTGCTAGTCAGTATGTGCTAGTAAACATGTGCCAATAGTGCCTCAGGTGTTCATGATTCTGGGTCAAAGATATGCGTGCTAGTCAGCACGTGCTAGTAAACATATGATGATAGTACCTCAAGTGTTCATAATTTTTGGACAAATATGTGCTACTCAGAATGTGCTAGTAAACATGTGTTAATAGTACCTCACGTGTTCATGATTCCGGGACAAGGACGTGCTAGTCAATATGTGCTAGTTAATATGTACCTCAAGTGTTCATGATTCTGGGACAAAGACGTGCTAGTCAGTATGTGCTAGTGAACATGTGCCAATAGCGCCTCAAGTGTTCATGATTCTGGGACAAGGACGTGCTAGTCAGTATGTGCCAGTTAATATGTGCTAATAGTACCTCAGGTGTTCATGATTCTGGGAGAAAGATGTGCCAGTCAGTATGTGCACTGCTACTGTGCTAATAAACATGTGCTAATAGTATCTCAAGTGTTCATGATTCTGGGACTAAGACGTGCTTGTCGGGGTGTGCTAGTATGTGTGCTTGTGGGTCATCTGGCACCTAAGGTGCATGATATAAGTACCTCAGGTTTTCATGATTCTGGGGAAAACATGCGCTAGTCAAAAAGTGCATGATGTGCAGTGGATTTTTTTACAGTGCGAAAAGTTGTGGTGCTTCAATTTGTGGGTAGGCACCTCTTTACAATTTAATCCGTGCATTCCCATATTTAAGAAACGTTTTAGACAGTTAGCTATATTCTCACATGCTTGTCACATACCCATGTGTGGAACAAACAGCAAGTGCACCTAAATAATCTGCAAGCGATTAACCTGCGCAATGATATGAACATTTACAGAGACGGTGATTTTTCCCCTATTTCCTTCAAGAACACTATATCCTTTTAAGCAGAGTTGTAACAAGTCACTGACTTCTGTGACTCGAGTCGAGTCAAGTCGTTTTAAAGACGTGACTAGAGTCAAGTCGAGTCATAGGTCAAGTCGAGTCGAGTCTAGTCACAGTGTTGTGTAGAGTCGAGTCAAGTATTAGCTCGAGTCAAATCAAGTCACAAATTTTTGAACCCTATACAATAAATAAACCCGAGAGAGAAAAACATTTTTTGGCTTTTGTAATTTTACTTTTTGTCTTCTACATGTGGTGACACCACATTTGACTCTTAATGAAAAAGGGGGTGAAAAATGATCGCCATAATATAACTAACGTGGACACTGATCAAACCGCGTATGTATGATTACACATCAGTCTGAGAACCTTACGTGTCGTGAACAAAAACCGGCACCGGCGTAAGACATTGCAAATATTTTTTTTTGCTTTCGCTTTCATTTTAAATTTTGCTTACATTTTTGAGACTCGAGTCCAGTCGATTCATTTACCCTTTGGGACTCGAGTTAATTCGAGTCACCGAAAATGGTGACTCGAGTCGGACTCGAGTCGGACTTGAGTCCAGTCATTGAAACGAGTAATAATTCTGCCTTTATGATATAAAAATGCACTTCATACGTACCAGCTGGGCATGCTTTACAGCGTACATGGTTCAAAGGATCTCCATAATATCCTTGGGCACAGGGCACACATCGCCACGAATCAAGTTTTAAGTCACGTCTTGAACAGGAGAATCCAGACTTATTGAATTGTTTTGCCATTTCCTCCGATACAAGTATCGGTAGGGCAAACCCATCACCAACCTGTTCACTGAAATTGGAAAGTACAAAAGTTAACACAAGGTCGATGTGTCATTTTACTATAATACCCTATGCCAATGCAAGATAGGTCAAGTCTAAGATGAACTTACCTAAAGCCCCTGTCACACTTTCGCGTATCCTAATTCCTTATGAGTTCCTTGTCAACATTTTTCAATACGCAGCCGTACGCTCAAAACGTCGAAATTTGTTGAATACTTTGACTTATGTGCGACGCACATCTAGCGTACAAGTAACGAATTCAGCGCATCCATTGCGTATGAGATTAGTATGAGTTGCGTATGCAGTGCACAACATTATTTTTCGGGCTGCGAATAGGTCAGTATGCAGTGCGCATGATGAGCGTATTCCGGACGCACCCGACTTATGCCGACCGCATGCCTGACGCAATACGTCGGCATTCGCTATGAGTTCGTTCAGCGTGCGTTGTATCTGCGCTGCAAGTACGCTATGTATACGTACAATATAGGCGGCTCATATGCTGATGGGGTGCGTCACGAACACATAGCGTACTCGTAACGCACTCGACCGATGCGGGAACGATGCGCTGCGTATTTATAACTTATGACCTGCGTAACAGCGTACGCAGCGTAGTTTTGTGCATGCCTAAAACTATCCAGCGTACTGGGCCGTACCATGCGTATGCCTGCGTACATAAAACTTACACAAAACGATAGAGATGCATATGAGGTGCGTATTGTGCGTACGACTGCGTTTGAAAAAAATGTCAATGCGCAACTCATAAGGAATTAGGATACGCAGAAGTGTGACAGAGCCCTTAGGAACACCTTTTATGTAATTTTTCTACTCCCGAATTTTTGCAAACTATTTGACGTCATCATGATCCGTGACACGGATCTAAAAAAAGGCAAGTGTTCTCCCAGCAAAACGAACACAAAACACATAGGGATGTATGTGAATGTGTATGGGATGAATGTGATTTGATTGATTCTTGTACAAAAAGAAAACTCATGACTTTGGTATTCATATCCTAGATTTTTGAAAGTGCTACATGCAAAACTTCATTAAAATTATGGTCCCAACATTTTGGTGTTTTTTTCTTACTTATACTAATATATGAGCCCTTTGAAACATAGAAGAAGGAAACAAAATATCTAGTAACTATCAAGTAATAATTTACGTCATAACAGTCGATCCTTACATTTCCAAGTCAGTCCGGCATGTGACAGGCGCAAACTGGAGGGTGCTATCGACAGCCCTGTGAATAAAGGAACATTATGTTATGGTATTGTGGTCGAAACAACACCAATAATTGTTATACAAAATAGGTGTATTCGTACATAAACTTTAACAACTGAGGCACGTGAAGAGTTTATGAGGTCAATCCTTGTGTTTAGCTAAGATTTGTTCCAATTAAAAAAACAACAGGTGAACATGAAGAAAAATTAACAACAGTAACAATTTTGGCAGCACGGTAGTTCAAATGAAGGTTAAACTTGAACACGGAAACCTGAAAACGTAAACTGTAACTTACACGTAGGAGTTGGTGCCCAAATCTTGCCATACGAGATCGCTAGCTTCTCCGCAGAGGGAAATTTCGCCTCTACGCGCATGCACAAATTGCGCAGTTATCTACATTTTGTCATCAATATTGTGTGTTGTGTTTTTCGTTCTTTGGGGTTTCACTGGTGCACGTGAAATCTTTGTATGTACAAATGTATACGTTACAAGGTACCAGTCGAATCCAGAATTTTCGTGGCGCGCGCAACTCCCAATACCAATACACGAATGGTTGCAAAAATCACGGAGGAAGGTTGCAAAAATAAAGACAACCACGAACGAGCAAGGAATACAGACCTTGCACATACCAAGGAATTCGTTCTTAATTATTCCTCCATGAACACACACACACACACCCCCCCACACACACACCCACACCCTAATTTTCGTTACATACCAAGTGTGGACTTTCCATGGCTTTCGTGTAGTTAAGAAAAACCAGTGAAAAAAACTCATTTTTCTCAAACTGTGAAAACTCTTTCAACCCATTTGTTTTCTTCTATGATTCTCTAAGTCTTTCTCTTCATTCTACTACGGATAAACCTAACCCCAAAATGCCTCTAAACCTGTTTTCCAGAAATGGGGAATCACTGTGTGGACTTTCCCAAGACCACACAGTGTCTCCTCTACCTGGTTTATGTGGACATCTTTTGTTCGGAAGTCCACACAGTGAGTGTAATACCTGTACACCCACACACGACGCTGTTGCAAAACCATGGACTATGGAATGACCCAGATGTGGATCCATCCAAAAATTTAAAATGTTCCTTCTTTTATTGCTTTTTTGTTACCTCAGAAACCACATGCTCTTTCATGTGTCTTTTATGGAATATGCATTCTTTTATCACATATGAATAATGTGCTCTGTCACCCTGCCTGCGTGCGCAGCTTTAATACCAGTACATTGAACAGTGCATCAGACTACGTAATTAAGCTGTTAGATAAACCAAGATGGAGTCTCACGAAAAGTTATTCGTTTGCTGAGACAGGTCTAAATGCTTCATAGTGATGAATTAGTCATACTTTTTGGCTAAATAGGTGTATAAAGGTAAACATTTATTATTAGATTCTATTGTAGATAATGGTTGCATGTATCTTTTGGAGGATATAGCATGTTTTCATCTGCAATTCTGTGATAAATTGTAGACCCAGTGTGTGGGCGAGTGCATATGCCATTTACATGTATGCAGGGCCTGCTATGCTGATGAATGAATCTTGTTCAAAGGCAAATGTGCTCAATAATACATTGATAGGTTTTAAATAATTTAACTTCAGATTCTCAACAAATGTTTATGAAAAGATTGTTGGGTGCTATGGTCTCTTGCTCACGAGGCGGGTGCCCGCGAAATAGAAAACAGACAGAGTTGCCTTTGTATATCGCAATAACAGTAGACCTAGGCATTTGCCTTTGAATATTTTCTGACTGTTTATGAAATAGAAAACTCAGGCTATAGAGCGGTCCTTTTAATTATACACACCAAAACATCAGCCTGTGATTTCACGGATTTAGGCCTAGGCCTAGTTTTTTTTCGCAGCAGTAACCGGTCCCCCATGTTTTTGTTAAAAGACCGGAACACTATTCAGCGCCCCCATCATGCACACTATGTGGCCGGGTGAAATGCAGGCTAAAAGTTCAAGTCACGATGAAGCATTTTGAGCCTCCGCCGCGTACTCATTTTACTTTTGTTTTATTCTAGTAAAACAGTCGGAGTCACATTAAGTAACTGTTCAAACTGAAATCCTACTTGATTTGCAGAATATGTCATCTTTTTTTCCAATTCGTGGTGCATGTTTCGTGTAGTGCTGAAACAACAAGGTGTACGTGCTGTGCTCCCAAGACAAACTGCTGCATGGCACACATTTCAGACGGAATAAGTCAACCACAACCCAACGACCGTGGCTGAGTCCTTTAATGAGGTTTTTAAATCTCCTTTAACTTTTTTAGATTTTTTTCTTTGTTATCAGTATTTCAAACATTGTATGTCATGAATCTATCCAGCTTTTGTTCAGGGAATGCCTATTTTTCAAGTTTTATCGAAGGTAAATTAATTATAATCTTATATTTCTATTACTCCATGTATATACAAATTCCCAATACCAATACACGAATGGTTGCAAAAATCACGGAGGAAGGTTGCAAAAATAAAGACAACCACGAACGAGCAAGGAATACAGACCTTGCACAGACCAAGGAATTCGTTCTTAATTATTACTCCATGAGCACACACACACACCCACACACACACACCCACACCCTAATTTTCGTTACATACCAAGTGTGCACTCCATGGCTTTCGTGTAGTTAAGAAAAACCAGTAAAAAAAACTCATTTTTCTCAAACTGAGAAAACCCTTTCAACCCATTTGTTTTCTTCTATGATTCCCTTAAGTCTTTCTCTTCATTCTGCTACGGATAAACCTAACCCAAAAATGCCTCTAAACCTGTTTTCCAAAAATGGGGAATCACTGTGTGGACTTTCCCAAGTCCACACAGTGTCTCCTCTAGCTGGTTTATGTGGACATCTTTTGTTCGAAAGTCCACACAGTGAGTGTAATACCTGTACACCCACACACGACGCTGTTGCAAAAACATGGACCAAGGAATGACCCAGGCTATTCCCATACTCCTCTCTATAAGCTTGACCCACAGGAAGTGCTACATAACACATTCTTGGGTGTCCCTAGCTGTGTTATGGACTTGGTAGACTCTGCAGACTTCATAACACAGCCCGAGGAAAAGTAAGCACAGCGGACACATGAGCATGAATCGTGCTCATGAAACGTGCACTGAAACGTGCTCAATTGCCTGCCGCATTCACCCGGAGAATCCAGCACGCCGGAGAAGTGAGACCGTGACACCGGCAAATGCAAACATTCAAATCTGGGCTTTAAAGTGATATGGGTATACATATGAAACCCAAAAGTGTATGCTATGACAAAATGGTGGTGTTCAATACTTGGCTCCCTTTGGAGAAGCAAACAAATTAGAAAATTGCATAATTAATGTACTTACACCTGTTTGATTGTGTTATTGACGGTGGCAAATGGTCTCTCTCCGATCGAAGAAAGGTTGTTTTGGAACATGTATCTAACAAAAAAAATGAAAATGAAGAATTATTTTGTACCATATAAAGTTTACAAGCAATAACCCAAGCTGTTATCATTAATGGGGTTTTCGTAATAGTTGATTTCGTCTTCGGCTTTGGCTTTGCCTGTGAGGTATGAATCACTTAGAAGTAAACAAAATGGAAATAATTTAACATTTGTTCTTGTATCATACGACAAATATGCTTCTGAAGCATAACAGTGAGAATTGGCAGATCCAAATAGTCCAGCGGATATGGGACAAAATATCGATGAATTGTGCACTTTTGCATTAAAGCATGAAACTTGGCACAAATGTTCATGTTCAAGAGAAGACCATTTTAAGATGTGGAGCCATCGCTAAAGCACCCTTTTAGGGGTGTGGCAGCTGTTTTAACAAAAAAAGGGGGAGTTCTTGTGCCCACCTAAAAAAAAATTATCCTCCGTCCATAAATGCATGAATATTCGTTCAGACATACATATTCATGACCTAAAAAGAAAAAAAAAATGAAGCACTTGGAAATTTACCATTTTAGGGGCGTGGCACCTTTAAAATAAAAAAAAGGGGGAACTCATTATTTTCACTTAAAAAAAGTGCCCATTTGTGTCATAAATTCATGGAATTTTACACAGACATATGTATTAACGAGGGGAAAAGAATTTGTGGAGCCTTAGTAAACTCACTCTTTTTGGAGCGTGGCAGCCATTTTCAAAAAGGGGGTGGGGCTCATTTGCTAACCTTGACAAAACGTGACCACCTTTCATGAATAAATAAAAATTCACACATGGAGGTATATATGTTTGTATATATTAATAAAAAATCAAAAATCAAATGTGGAATCTTTATAAATTCACCTTTTTTAAGGCGTGGCAGTCATTTTAAAAATGGAGGTGGTACATGTTTTGCCCAAATTAAAAAAAAAAGTGCCAGCCTTAACTGCACTACTTGCTGCAGGGAAGTAAAATAATATTTAATATATATTTTCAGATGTGGATCCATCAAACAATTTAAAATGTTCGTTCTTTTATTGCTTTTTTGTTACCTCAAAAACCACATGCTGTTTCATGTGTCTTTTATGGAATATGCATTCTTTTATCACATATGAATTATGTGCTCTGGCACCCTGCCTGCGTGCGCAGCTTTAATACCAGTACATTGAACAGTGCATCAGACTACGTAATTAAGCTGTTAGATAAACCAAGATGGAGTCTCATGAAAAGTTATTCGTTTGCTGAGACAGGTCTAAATGCTTCATAGTGATGAATTAGTCATACTTTTTGGCTAAATAGGTGTATAAAGGTAAACATTTATTATTAGATTCTATTGTATATACATGTAATGGTTTCATGTATCTTTTGGAGGATATAGCATGTTTTCATCTGCAATTCTGTGATAAATTGTAGACCCAGTGTGTGGGCAAGTGCATACGCCAGGTACATGTATGCAGGGCCTGCTATGCTGATGAATGAATCTTGTTCAAAGGCAAATGTGCTCAATAATACATTGATAGGTTTTAAATAATTTAACTTCAGATTCTCAACAAATGTTTATGAAAAGATTGTTGGGTGCTATGGTCTCTTGCTCACGAAGCGGGTGCCCGCGAAATAGAAAACAGACAGAATTGCCTTTGTATATCGCAATAACATTAGACCTAGGCATTTGCCTTTGAATATTTTCTGACTGTGTATGAAATAGAAAACTCAGGCTATAGAGCGGTCCTTTTAATTATACACACCAAAACATCAACCTGTGATTTCACGGATTTAGGCCTAGGCCTAGTTTTTTTTCGCAGCAGTAACCGGTCCCCCATGTTTTTGTTAAAAGACCGGAACACTATTCAGCGCCCCCATCATGCACACTATGTGGCCGGGTGAATAGCAGGCTAAAAGGTCAAGTCACGATGAAGCATTTTGAGCCTCCGCCGCGTACCATGCAAGTCAGACAGGTGTGCATGATTTGGAACCGGCAATTACTGCAATGCTACCCCTGTTTCCCGACCAGTCCAAGTCTTATGCGATGATTAAGAAGGCTGTTCTACATCTTAATCCTAGTCAGACACCAGTGATCACAATGGATCGGCTATTGTATGCAGTTGCAAAACAGATACAGTGGAGGTGGCCAAAGCAGTACGGAGAGGATAACTTTGTCATCCTTCTTGGTGGATTGCATACTAAAATGGCTGCTCTCAAGGCGATTGGTGATTGGCTTGAAGATAGTGGATGGGTTGAAGCCATGGTGCAGGCCAAAATAACATCAGCTGGAATCGCCGACTCATTTCTCAAGGCATCCCATGTCACTCGAACGAGGCACGCTCATCAGGTGATGGCTTGTATATACTTTTGAAGAAGGTATACACCAAGTACACAGAAGCCATTACAAAAGGAGACCAACCAGTGGATCTAGATGACTGGTGTAATATCGTCACCGTCACCACGAAGTGACACTAACCTCGGAAAGTCGATATTTTGCGGTTTCGATTTTTTTCCTGATTTGTGAATAATTACACATAATCTATCACCTCAAGAAGTTACTAAGCACATAGTTAATTAGTTTTGTCAAAACATTAATTAACATTTGCAACTTAATGGGTCAAAACCGGAAAATGCGTTTTCACGAAGTGTACTATACCATTCTTTCGCGTGTAAAGTGCCTGCACACTACGCGTCAAAAACAGGTTTTGCGTTTTCACGAAGTGACACAAATGTCACGTGATACGCGCGCCTCACTTCTGGCGTCATCACGAAGTAGCGCTAACCCATTAGCTAATACACGTAGTTAGTGTCATTTCGTGAAAACTCGAACACAGCGTAATCTGAATTTTGAGTTTTCACGAAGTGACGTTATGGTTAATTAGTTTAATAACTCATTAATAGTAATTTATTTCAATGAAAATCATACATTAACGTGACATTCAAGATCCCAGCTTTCAGACAATGTAAAAATATATGTATTTTGAGGCTAAAACGATGTTCAGATCACCGTTTCGAAACATCGCCAACTTAAATGGCTTGTATCTCAAAACACACATTTTCCACTTCGCGGGGGTTAAGGTCACTTCGTGGTGTCGGTGACGATATGAAGTGTAAAGACTCTACTGTACAGTTAGAGCTTCTTGTCTTATCTTACGTCAGGTCACTCCGAGAAGTAAATATTGGTTTGTACATCGACTGCCTCACAAAGCTGACGCCGTGATTTATCAGCCTAGATCACAACAACTATGCGAGGCGGCTGCCGATCCACGTACGAGACATAGTGAGTCTCAGCGAGACACACCCCAACATTGCTGAAGAATTTCTAAAGGGGAAATTCACAGTTTACAAGAGTCACTCTGCTTTCTCAGCCATAGCAATTGACCAAGCACGCGGTGGTGTTGTCGGCCTAACTCAAGACAATGAGGCTCTCAGACGATGGGTGGTTTCCGGACCAGAAGTTGCTAGCACGATTTCTGAATTTGAGTCGTCTATAGAAAACAGAGGTTCAACCTATGCGACGAAACATCATGAGCAAACAATAGCTGTGCAAATGACGTTTGCCTCTCAGACCACGGCACTTGTCGAGGTGGTGGAAGAAATGGGCAACCCTTTCTTGGAAGAAAGCAATGATCTGCTTAGACTTGACACAAGAGACATAATAGATGATGCAGTGGTGACATCTGTACACAAGGCTTACAAGTTGGGCAAATAGCAGTAGGCCTTTTGCTCTTTTCTAACAGACAGATTTGTAGATCTACCGTGCCCTTTACGGATCCAATCAAGAGAAACAAGCTGCAACTGTTCAGTTGATCATCCGAATTAATCAAGTCTAAAGCAAAGTTTCTGTTATCTTTACTCAAGGATGTTTGTTCTCTCTTTTCAATATTGAAAATTGCCTGCCAGATGCGTGATGGCAACATATGGGGGAGTTTTTCAAACATGAAGATCAACCATGTCCCCCTTTGCTCTATCAGTGTGGTGCAATTAGACTGGGGAAAAAGCTGATCTACTACACTGTCTTGAAAGCTGCGCCGAGTCCCCAATAGTCGTACCTTCAGTTGATATTATCATCATGGATGGAGCTAATATTGTAAACATGATCAAGCAGAAAGGTGTTAAGACCTTTGGGGAGTATGCTTCAAAGATCTTCGTACCGTACATACAAAGTCATCTGGAGAAGGTCAGCAGATTAGACCTTGTCTTTGACGTGTACATACCCAACAGTCTCAAATCTGAAACAAGACAAAAAGGGGGAATGGTATCAGACGTAGAGTTCAATCATCTCTCTTGCCAGGAAGCTGGGATCAGTTTCTTCGAATTGAACAAAACAACCAAGAGTTGTTGGCATTCCTAGCTAACTATGTTGTAGCCATGGAGACAACAAAAACAACAATTTCGTCAAGAGGATCAGAAGTTGTTTGTAATCATGAAGAAGACATGTCTGACCTAGCGCCTTGCAAACATGAAGAAGCTGATTGATGCATGTAAAAAAGGTTGCAGAAGTAAACAAGCTTCTTGGTGCAGAAATGGGGGTAGCTAGCATTCGGTGTTGGAAAGAATTTTCGTTGTATTCCTGCTCATCAAATTGCATCACCAATTGGCCCTGCAAAATTAGCAGCCCTGCCAATGTTTCATGCTTATACAGGTTGCGACACAGTATCTGCCTTTGGGTCTGTCGGGAAGAAAAGGGCATGAGACACATGGAATGTGTTTGAAGAAGTAACAGCCTCATTAAAAAGATTAAACGAGGTGCCCCAACTTATGAAAGATACAGATGTTGCTGTGCTTGAAAGGTTCACAATCCTTCTATATGACAGAACTAGCAACTTGGTCAATTTAGATGAGGCACGAATGAATCTGTTTACGAAGAAAGGGAGTACCATGCAGTCACTTCCACCCACAAAGGCGGCCTTAATCAAACACATGAGAAGAGCCATCTACCAAGGCGGATTTTGTTGGGGTAAATCTCTCATCAGAGATCCCGATATGCCATCTCCTGGTGAATGGGGGTAGACAGATGCGTCAAACTGGAGGCCACTATGGACAACACTTCCTGAGGCTAGCGCATCTTGCCGTGGACTGCTTTGCTGTGCCTGCAAAAAAAGTTGCACAGGAAGGTGCAAGTGCTCTAAAGCAGCCCTAAAGTGTACTGCTTTGTGTGCATGAGGTGATGATGTGTTTGATGATGTGGGCCCAAGATTGCACTGCAATACTCCAATTGCTGGCGCACAGGTGTTTTATAAGTAGTCGAATTCACCTCCGTGTTGTAGTGATGGAAATTTCTTTGAAGCAGACTGCCTTATTTGCTTTGGTTGCAGTCCTGATGATATGTTAACTCCTGTTGAGTTTACTATGCAGATAAATGTTGCAAGGTAGAAATGATTATCAGTACAGTGGACTGTAGTGGAGACCCTCCCATGTTGTACCTGTAGATGGCATCAGTCTTTTTATAAGTAATTTTTAAAGAGAAGCATTTCTTCTAGTTGAACCTCATGAGTCATTGATCTTACCGGGAATACAGGGTGTTGATGTCTCCTGCAGATGTGCTATCTTCTTGAGCTAGTAGGTGCATGTGAAAGTACACGTATGTTCAATGTCAGCTTATTAAACTATTTAATTCCACTTATGAAGAAATTAGGAGTAAATTAAAGTAAAATGATCTATGCCGATGTTGCAGTGTTACTAAATGAAATAACATATATGAAGATTAATGGCAAACCAACATTGTACAAAACCGGTCGGAGAAAACGAAAATTACAAATGTGGGTACGTTGAATGTGACTCGATCCCCGTTTTAAAATGGCTGCCACGCACAGTGGGCCAGGTCAAGGTCAAACTGCGCCAAAATTGGTTCGAGTCGCTGATTGGACTAATATTAAGCATTTAGGGGTTTTCTGACCCGAGAAAGACAGTGAGCATAATTTCCAAACGCTGTGACGTCATTGAAACGCTGAATTTTGATTGGCTGACACAATACGCACATTTACACTGTTTTTTAATGAGGAGAATGTTGATATAACTTTTATAATTTAATTTTAAGTTCTTAAATTGTGATACAATTGTATTTAAATGATTTTTGTATGTCATATGCAACAATGTTTTCGCATTCTGCTTAACCATAATGATGCCACGTTCGATCCTTGTTCCCAAATATAATATTTCGGAATCTAACGAGTAGCCTAAACAAATTTCGGAAGAGTAGAATAGACCTGTTCTGAACATTTCTTGTTGTGTTAGGACCATAAACAAATAAAGAAAATGTATTTTGATTGAACTTAAGGACTGGCTCTCATTCTTTTTTTCCTGTTTTTTTTTTGGCGTTTTATTTACTGTAAATTATTCACGCCAGTTTGTTATTTCCATTTAACAGTTTACAAAAATGCTTGTACAATATATGAGCGCGTCAAAAAATAGTTTTAAATCAAATCGGTTAAGCAGCAGAGTTGTGCATATTTACTCTATGCAATAATTGAAAATAAAGCACGTGATATGTTGATGAGACACCAAGTATTTGAGACACCAAGTACATTGTAATTTCAACGGCGCAATCAGACATCTAATAGGGGTATCATATTACACAACACTGACTTTTCCGGCGAGCGCAGCCTTGCTCGGGTGTCGTGTTTCTCAGTGAAGCGCGCCACATGTAATATGGAGTTCAGAAAAGGGGCGAAAACGTACGGTGATCGCTTCAGAAAAAACTGCTCTAAAATCGTGTATCGCAGGTTGTCGCAGCTAAATTTGGTACCAAAATTTTGCTAACAAGTTGCTTTATTAGAAATAAGAAGACTTTAGGCAGCAATCGACGGCAATCCTTAGTTTCCGTATTGCTGAACACAGGAATCGTAAATTTCATGTCAATTTTGACACAATTGTCAGTATTTATTCATAAAAAAAATTCAACAAAAATAAAACTGATTTGATTTCCTTTAAATATGAACTATAAACTAGAGTCAAGTGAAAATTTAGCTCCGTAGCTCAATGCAAATTGTCTGATTTTGCTTTATGAAGATTTCTGCAACTATTCACATTTTATGGCCAATTTCTGTGGATTTGCATACCTTTAAGAGTTCATGACAAGTCAATATACATATTTTCTGCTTAATTTCCCCATAAAATGGTCCGATGGGGTATGAGCAACCTCAAAAGTGTCGAAAAAATAAAAAATAGCAAGGTCACGTTTCACCCTTTTTGGCGCACTTTGGTTTCGACCTGGCCCACTGTGCCACGCCGCTAAAGGGCTAGGTTTGCCAGGTCTCCACATCTAAAGAATATCATAGATTCAATTAAATGTATATGTGTGAAGTTGATGCAATTTAGAAGGGTTTAATTTTTTGTATGGTGCGTACAACAACTCCCACCCACCCCCTATTTTTGAAATAACGGCCACGCCCCGAACGGGGCATGTCCTTTGGGGTTTAACATCTAAACTGGTTTTCTTTTCATAAATATATGTCTGTATGATGCTTTCTGAATTTATAAAAGTCAGCCTCAATTGTGTTTTACAAAGGGCAAAACGAGTCCCCCCATCTTTTTTGATTAGCTGTCACGCCCCTAGAAGGGTATTTTGTCAAGGCCTTTACATCTGAATATTTTTTTTGGTCATGAATATATATGTTTATGTGAACTTATATGCATTTATGAAAGATGGGCACTTTTTAATGAAGTCCCCCTTTTTGTAAAGGATGCCACGCCCCTAAAATGGTTATTTTCTGAGACCTCTACATCTATTTGTTTTTGTCATGAATATATATATGTTTGTTTGCAGCTATGTGCATTTGTGAGAGGTGGTCATAATGTTTTTAACGGTGAGCATAAAAAGCCCCCCTTTTATAAATGACTCCATCGCCCCTAAAAGGGTGACTTCGCGGTGGATCCACATCTGAAACATTTTCTCTCATGAATATAAACATCTGTGCCAAGTTTCATGCTTTCATGCAAAAGTGCACCATTTTTTTTCACATATCCGCTAGATTAAAAAAGGCCCCGCGCACAACGCACTTGCGTCACACAAGTGCCAATTTAAAATGGCATACAACACTGCAAGTTTCAGCCGGTGGCGAATGAAAACCTGACTTAGGACTCTGTTACCCTTTTATTGGTCATCCTCCTAGCTGTCTTCGCCGAGGTATTTGTAATACTTCCAATGAGTCTGTATATCATTGATACCTAAATTCACGCCACACACGCGCGTCATGTAAGTGCACGCAATGCTGGACATAAAACGTTGCTGTGATTGGTTAAAGATTCATAGGTCGGAGCTTGGTGTATCGATCTTGTTTTGGTTTAAAGAAGTACTTAATGTGACGAATGAGTTGAGTAGCTACCCACGCCTCCGCCATATTACACCTCTACGGTTGCAGACATGTAAATAATGGGCCCTAAAACGCCATAGGTGACTACGTCCACTTACATAATTTAGGGAAATACTCCCCAGACCTTTTCAAATCGGATATTGACCGTGACGGATACCGCATAACATGCACGTTACGCATCATGCATTGTACATGTACTGCACAGCCGATCAAGCACGCTATAGGCGGCAAACATGACGGATCGTGCACCTGGCACATGTTAATGTGAAATAAATATACAACCTCCATAACATCACTTAATAAGCAATTGATTGTAGATGATCTGCATGTACTTACACATTTGTGAGCTGCGTGTTATAGAAAATCCAGGCTTGTATCGCGATGAGAGGATTGCCAAATACGGATCTATAAAACAAAATCAAGACTTGGAAATCATTTTGAAACGCTTTACCACTACACGAGGGCATACCATTGTTTAGCGAAACAAAACTTGGTTTTCGCCAAAGGGATTTGCAACGGCCAGGCAAATGTTACACTGTCTGTTTGTCTGATGTATGTCTGTCTGTCTGTCTGATTTTTGTGGCCCCCCCCCCCACTGAGATTTAAAAACAATAATTATCACTGATCTACATGACGCCCCCATGAAATTTTCCAGCGCCCCCCCCCCCCCCCCCAACACTGAAAAATTCCTGCCTACGCCACTGAAGCCGAGCGGGCCTGTGGAAGATTATGTCAGACTTTGGCTGCCCCGACATGTTCATTAACATGGTCTGTGAAATCCACGATGGCATGCAAGCTTGTGTCCAAGACAACGGCGCATTCTCTGAACCCCTCCGAGTGGCCAACGGAGTGAAGCAAGGCTGCGTCCTGGCACCTACCCATTAACATGATGTTCTTGGATATGCTCATAGATACCTTTTGTTGCGGGGATATAGGGGTCTATCTGCAATACTGCTCTGAGAGCAAGTTGTTTAATCTGCGCAGACTCAAGGTGGCACGGGAAACGTTACAAATTAAGGTACCCTTAATGCCTCCGTCAAAGGTTGCAGCATAGATCTAGAGACGTGGGAGATTATTTCGCAGCAGCGCTCCAACTGGCCTATAACTTAGTCATGCACAGCGTAAAGAAGTACGAGAAAGGCCGCATCTGTGAAGCCGAACAGAAACGACAGCTCTGTAAGAACGGATCAAGTTCCTCCATTCCGCCTAGTTAGCTCCCAACCAACACCTGCCCTTACTGCAATCAGTCATTCTGCGCCAGGACCGGCCTCATTGACCATCTTTGCACACTCAATTATTTGTGAAGTTGTTGGCTATCTTCGCATGTATGATACGAATTCACAGTCCTGTAATATCACGGTAGGTTCATGACTAACATTATACATTTGTTTTGTTTTGCTTTTTTTAGCAGATTTCCTTCTTTCATCAGACATTGAATAGTTAAAAGTTACAACATTAGGCCTATATATATATAAAAACATTCCAAAACATTCCAAATATATATTAAAGCATTCCAAGGTTTACCACGGCAACCGGTGGTCAACATGCAAATTGAGGTCGAAGTTAATGACTCTAGCCAGCTAGCGGGTGCCGTGTGAAGCGCGACATCCCGGTAGAGAAAAGTCCCCCCCCCAAAAATTATTCTGGCACGATCGACAAATGATTGCTTATGCATGGCCTTGTGACTGCAACTTGGGAACAGCAAATACCTGTAAAAGTAAACACTGATTTAAACCTAGATTTTTTTTTTAATAAGCGGTAAGCAAAAAAATAAACAAAAACAATTGATGACTCACAGTACTTCTAGAGAGTGAAGATCCTTAAACATTCCTTTGGTAATGACACGGATGTAATTGCGTTGCATGAAAAGTGTCCTTAGCTTGGTCTGGTTGCGAAATAAGCCATCGGGGATGGATGTGAGACAATTGAAGCCAATATCACTTCAAAATATGAACATATTGAGAGAAAAAAGGAACGTCAAACCATGCATAATTTATACCACACTTCAAGTGTTTGCGAGTCAGCATTGTAGGTTATACAGAGCGAAGGTGCACTTGTTTTCTTTATACGGGGTTGGTTTGGTTGAGAATTGCGATAGACTAACTTGATAGTTGTCCCTCTTGGAAAAACAACCCTCCAAGGATTAGCTGAGGACTGCTGGAATCTAGGCACGCTGTGCATACGACCATTTTCTTACCAAATATTACATTGGGTCTCGTATTTAGACCGTTACATACATGTACTAACCCGAAAAACAGTTAGCAACCTCCAGTTTTTGCTTCAGGGGAAGGATTTGTTTTGGCGCATTGGTTCGGGAAGAAAAACACTCAACGTTGTTGCTAAAAGATTGACTTATGTATAAGTGTGGCGATTGAGACCATAAAATATAGTCTGTCAAAACTCTTACAGAACTTCGGTTAATGTTGTGTTGACTAGAAAATTCTCTGGTAGAAAAGCTAGCTTGTTATCGGCTATCAACCTGTATGGTATAGAAACGGATACATGTGAAAACCTCATTATATTTTTGGTGAGAATCCTTTTATTAAAAGAAGCGTTATTAAACATGTACTTGTGTCTAATCTGTTATGATAAAGAATCTCGATGGAAGAATTTTGTTTTAACATACATGTACTCAGGTCATGCAGTCAACGGAGACTATTATTTCACGCTAGAGTAATAAATAACTGTTTTGGAAAGGACCTTCATTAATAAAAATAACATCTTGCCTATAGTTTTGTACTATCGACGAAGCGACATTAAGAAATATTCAAACATGAATAAGAAGAAGTACAGCGTGTCCAAATCAACATTGTGCATGAAGAAAAATTGCTGACTTTCTAAAAAAATGTTCAAAGTAGCTTATCAATTTTTTTTAGCATTTTCAAGCCCATGGTCTTGTTTATAGTTGCTCCAAAAAATCAAGAAAATTCAACAATGTTAACCAACTATATCTTTGATTTGGTAAGGCTACGTAATTTGCGACCTGCACAATGTAATTTCTGCACCTCCGCCAATTATTGGATTATTGGTATGTTTTGTGAGTGCTCGAAATACTGCCTGGCCTTTATGAAGCATTTGGATAAGGGTGTTTACAGGTAGCATTTTGTGACATTGAGCAAATCAGCGACTTCTTCATGCACAATGTTTTTTGGGACACGTTGTACACTTACAACTGCCCGATTTCAGTGTTCGTATCAAACAAACCCTCTGGTAGAGTCGTTAGGCGATTGTTCCGCATTAACCTAATACAGTGTGACAGATGTGTAAAATGAAGAGTTTAAAAGCAACTAATAGTGCATTTATGAATTTGTCTGATATTGAACAGAAAATGAATCCCAAATGCCCAATGCATTTCGTATATAAAGGCTTTCGAAGCACATTTTATTATTTATTTGACGTTAAGTTTACTTACAATCTTTGGAACTTATTAACACCTTGAAAAGCTCCAATGGCGACTCGGTTAACCCTGTTTTCTTGACAATAACTGAAGAAACAAAAGTATTTAAACAATTCAACATAAATCGGATACGTCAAACTGGTTTAATAAAACAGGTTTATTACCGCTGTCGTTTCACCTGCTGTGATACCCTGCCCTGAAGGCTAAGAAACCTTTTTTTATTGGTAAAATTTGTTTTTAAGATGACCGTAACCTAAAGGCCATGGTATTTGCACAATCATACTCACAATCTCTCGATTTCTTTCCTTTGTTGTTTGTTCGAGGGATCCACAAATAAACTAGCTGGAATCTCGAGAATTCTATTGTTATCCAACACTCTGTCAAATATTGAAAATTGAGATCAGAGTTTCAGTATTAATTTGTTCTTTTACTGAGAATGATATTCAACGTGGAAATGTGGTAATGTCGTTTATAATTAATGGAAAGGGTATGCATGTTTGTATATTATACTCTTTATTCAAAACACTTTAAATGCAAAATGTGTGCGTAAAATATACTAATCGACAGGGTTATCTCTGGTATTTGTTCTAAACAATAATAAAGCTCTTATGCCTTCTTAATTGAAAGTATAATATATTATGTGTACTTCACTCTCGAAATATCATTCTACAGTAACATGGCATGTACTAGTTGTAATGTTTGAGCAAATCACCTTTGGTAGACATCTGCATTACAAAGAAACGAGTGCCATTCTTTGAAGACCTTTCTTATTATTTAGTACTCACCACGACCTACATGTACATGTATACTCACATGGAGGAGATGACTCCGCCGAAAGTGTGTGCCTTTAACACTTGCACATCGTTGTCGTCCATCCACCTGTAATGCAAAAACATGTGAATAGTACCCAAGATCGTTTAGCCTATAGGGCAAGACCGGACACTAGGTATTGTGATGTAAAGCCACTAATGACACACGACGACATCATTCAATTGGGCCATCATGGGGAAGAAGGGTTCCCCTTACGTTGGGTCAGCGTAAACGCGCGCGCGGCAACGGTAAATTAACCGTGAAGTTTGAGACAACGGGTAAAAAATTCGAGCGGGGTTTTCATTAATGAAGAGAGTTTAAAGGTTATGAAATATCCTGTAGGTAAAAAGAGTAACACCTTGAGATTTAGCAATGCTTATCAGTGTACATAGGCATGTAGATATTAGGGGAGAACACCAGGTAAAGTAACGAATAAGGACTCAAGCGGCGTATTGCTTAAAACGTCCACAGATTCCTAAGAACTTGGCAGGGTTTCAAATTCATGATGTCATCAGACAAGGGGAGGAGAACAGGTAATGCAACGAATAAGGACTTAAGCGGCGATTGCTTCAAAAGTCAACAACATTCCTAGTAAGAATGTCTTATATTGACAATAATGCAGTTGCAAATTTAAAGAGAGCGCGAGTCGAGTGCAAATTCCTGCGTGACTGCCCGAAACAAACTGCATGAAATATCGATCACATAGTGGTTGTATACATGGGAGCGCGTGAAATTGAATCATCCGCTCTGTGTTTGGACACTGAAGACCATATAAGGGCCAATGAAGTACGGGCATGTGTTTTTGAACCGTTTTTCATTAACCGTTGACAATCTTGAACGATTAACAGTATTGTGCAGTAAACAGAGTACAAAAATGTAGGTCACGAAATTTCCCAAAGGTATACATAAATGACATCATCATAAGACGATAAGATTAAAAATATCAGATTGTTGTGTTTAGTTAAGGCGCTGCTCTCCCTTTCCACGCACTGAGCCCATATTCCACCGTGCCTATAGTGTTTCTTACACTTCTTGAATCTGCAGTCCTTTGAAGGTATCAGGGCCGAGCTCTTTCAACTTATTTTCGGCAAGACCCCTGGTAGATTAAAGAAACGCGAAACAAAATGTTAATTCAGTTTAAATTTACACAATTTCCAACGGTCATGGGTCATGCAAATACTAACGTAAATGCAAAGCCAACCCCCTCAATCATTAAAATTCATTCCTGTATCATCATGATTTGTTTCTGTTTCTTTAGTTATTACTGCTTGCACAAAGTGACAGTTAAGGAATAAAAAGAAACTTACAATGTGTTCATGTCCTTCGGGGCAGTCAATTCCTTGGCTGATATGGTTGATAACTTGTTTTTATCCAGTAATCTGATTAAACCAAAACATTCCATAATTTTTCTTTTGCAGATTTTATATCATCAAACTTTTTGGACCCAGTCATGAATACAATAGGCCGTGGTTTCGAGTGATTAAGGAAGGGTTGGAGGAGGAGGCTCTCATTCGCCCAGACATTCGGCCTATTCACATCGGCTTCACCTATCATTATACCCATCCCCAGGACAGGATCTGCAGCAAATTGTGAAACTCCACCAACATCAATTTTGGGAGATTCATTTGGTCTAGAAATGGATAGTTTTCTGTCAAAAATCACGCCTTGATTAATGACAACTTTCTTGGAAAATGCTTTTGTAGTCTGTCGTCTTGCAGCGATCCAAGAAATTAACCTCTCACACCGCAATACGAATGCCCCCGTCAGTCCCTCTTAAGTACCAAAATTGCTAAATGTATCTGTTCTGAATGTTGTCTTTTGTTTTAAATGTCTCCAAGTTGGCCTTGACATTAATCTAAACCAGGAATTAACAAAGCACGTCCCAAGCTGCACAAAAGTGGTCAATTAATGGTAAAATATCTATGTACTGATTTTGTAACGATATCTTGTTAACAAATATATATTCGCTAATACTCACAAATATCGAAGGTTGGTGCAACTCTTGAATGCATCCACTTCAATACTAGTCACGTCATTCCCTCTTAAATTCCTGCAAGAAAGTTTGTGTCTTAAATATGCGCTCCACTTGCGATTATTTATTATTTGGTCATCCTCTAGTTATCATGTTATTTTTGATGAAACATCGACAGTTTGTCATTGAATTATTCCTTTACAATTTCGACTTATTGGCTGCCTGATAAATATTTTCTTCTGGCAGGTAGTCTGGTTCTCGCTCCACAATTAATATCAACAATATACGGACCGGGCGCCAGTAGGCTCATATACTTTAGTCAAGTGGCGCTTGGCTACCCGGACGCGTTGCGCCTTGGATGCCGGCACCAAAAAGAGACCAGTACGCGTGACGATGTCACGGGCGCCTGTACTATCTCCTGGAGAACGCTTGTTGTTTTTTGTACACTACTGATTCGGTAGAGAAATTGTCGTACTCTAGAGAGTGCATAACATTTTGTTAATATTCACCAATAAGAATATACAGTTATGCCAGGCTAGAATATCATACAAGGAACACATATAACTCACATGCTAATGTGATTGCCTCCCCCATAGCACATTATTGTACTCATGGTTGTATTTGTACTCGAGTATTTTCTTTAATGACTCATACTAGTGCTTGTAATCATAACAGTGTGCTTATACACCTACTTGCAGAAAGGTACCCGTATTTGTATTCTTCCACAGAGTCTTCGAGGATAAATGCACGATATGTTGCGCATGGGTCTGAGCAATTATATGTATAACTAATATGTACATGTACAGATCTGCAAGTAAAAAGCTGGTTGTGCTGACTATTTTAGTGGATGATCCCTTAGTGCCAGCTTGAAGGCGTCCAGGGATTTGTACTCCACTGGATCTACCACAAGGCTGTTACTGTCCCGGATGGTGCGTGGGAAGAGGCAGTACTTGGTGTGTGGGATGACGAATCGGGAATCGTGGTCTCTGGCTGGTGTAGTATGTTGGGTGAGACTGGTTGTCAACATTGTCGACTAAATTGTAGTTGATTTCGTACATCATGACCAAGCAACTGTGAGTACTACGTAAGTCCTGTACAGATGGCCGGTTCAGATCCTGTAGCATAGCGTGTTTTGCTGTGTGTGGGTGTCCCATGTAGAGCAAGCATATTCCACTGTATGTCTGACACAGGTGGTGCTTCATGTAGACAGCTTCCTTCACATTTCCACTTCAATGTCTGAGGTTACGAGATAAAAAAAAACCGTTGTGGAGTTGGATTTCCTACTGATAGTGTCCACATGGGTGCTGAGGTGAGATGAGAGTCGAGATCAACTCCAAGGTACTTCGCACAATAGGTTACTTCTACGTGCGTCTATAAATGGTGTATGGTGCAAGGATGGGTTTACGTTTGTTAGTGATTCGAAGGACCTGGCATTTCTTAACGTTAAACGTCATCGGCCACTTGGATTCCCTATCTTAGAGGGCATCATGATCTTTTCAAAGGCTGGCTGCGTCTTCAGCAGACAGCTTTGTTGTGGAAGTTGGGACACAAGCAGGTAGGTCATTAGTGAAAATTACCAACAACAAGGGGGCCTAAGACATTACCCTGTGGTACTCCCGATGTTACCCGGGATTCGGTGCTCTTCTGACCGTCACCTCGGACAAATTGGGATTGGGTCCAATCTAAGGTGATGTCTCGTTTTCTATAGTGCTCAACTTTCATCAGGAAGTGGCGGTGCGAGGCTTTATGAAGTAGTCAAGTAGGATCACATCAATGTGTGATTTGTCATCCAATCGGTGTCACATGCTGTACTTTAGCGAAACTAGTGCTGTGTGTTTGAGAAGATATTGCAGTCATTGAGATGACGGATAATTGCCACAGTAAACAATGTGCTCGCAGAGCTTGCATGAAACCGATGTGAGAGAGATTGGGCGGTAGTTTGCTGCGTCTGACCTGCTACCCTTCTTAAAGATAGGGACGATGTGAGATTTCTTCCATTGGAAGGGTACCCTTAATTGATGGAAGCTTGAAATATGAGTGTGACTGCAGGAGCGATTTCTTTAGCTAGTTCCTTCAGAAGTCTAGTTTGAATGCCATCAGGGCTTGATGCAGTAATGGCTTGTCGTTCCGAAGTTATTTGGTAACACCACTCTGGCTCACAGCGATGGACTCCATGGCGGGAGAGTTCCTGGAACCTAAATCAGGAAGTGTGGAGCCATCATATTTGGACAAAACGGATGTGAATTGCCGGTTTAAGATGTCAGCGTTTGTCTATGAATCTGCTTGAAGGAATCCACCCTCGTTCATAGACTTTATAAGAGCACTGTGCACAATGTCGTAGATGTATTTGTTGTGCGCGTTACGACAAATCTTATGGGCGTCTCTCTTTAGCCGTCGCAAGCGGGCAGAGTCCTTGTCTCTGTTGGTGCAGCGAGTTTTCCTGTAGGCCCTAATATTGCGTCTTAAAGCACGCTTGGTGTCAGAATTAAGCGACGGTTGGTTAAACCTGTTAGAGCTGAGTTTGGGAGGCACAGAGTCTTTGATGACACATTCCAGCTCATGTTGTATGTCCTCCGCGAGTTCTTCTACCGATGTGGTAATGATGTACTTGGAAGTAAATTGAATGGACCATTTTGTTAGTCTCTGGCGAATAGCGTCACGTGCACAGTTAGTTCTTTGTCAAAGTAAGACTTTCCGTCGCACTGGATGCTTTCTAACTGCACGGACGTTAACATCCATATACAATATTTGGTAGCCGGTGGCGCCGGGGGTTACGAATGGGACCTATTCGCTACAGCGCTAGATCCAAAACATTTTTTTTGGTTCAAAGTTGTCATCTTACATTGTCAACACATCCAATATGCAATGTTACACGACATTATTAATATCAGCAAAATGAAAAAAGGTGATTTTTTTAGGAACTGTGATGTCGTGGTAATTTACATTGACCGTGAAAACACATAATACAGAATAACACCTATTTCTCAACAGCTCAAAAGATTGAAGATATACTGGCTCCATTTTTTTTCCAACAAACGTAATCTCAACTCTGCAGATGATCCATTACCCGTTATCCAGGACCGTACTGCTGTTCACCTCAGCAATGTCACTTTCAGACATAAAAAGGAAGTTAAAAAAGCAGGATAAGAACAAAGCATCAGGCCCTAATGGTACCTTCGCCAAGTTTTTGAAGAACTGTCCTATAGAACCTGCAGCTTCACTCGCCAAACTTTTCCGATTCAGCTTTAGCAAAGGCTATTTCCCCTTCACAGTGGAAAGCTGCATGAGTTGTTCATTTGCAGAAGAAAAAAACGGTCGATCTTGCCCGTCAAACTACCGGCCGATGTCTCTACTATCTATCATCAGCAAGGTAGTGGAGAACATCATACATGATCAACTACGGAAACCTATTTCTCAAAACTACCTCAAATCAGATTCTTGGCCCCACTCTGTTCCTGATCTACATCTAATATCTACGTGATGTGATCTGTCATTCAGAACATCTGGCCTATGCTGTTGACACCACGATATTCGCATTCATCAAAAACTCACCTCCTGAAATAAGATCAAGCTTGAAGCTAGCAGCTGCTACAACTTCAGGAAGACCTGGAACGATCAAGCAACCGAGGAGAGACTATGAACATTGATTCAGTGTCTCACTGTGTTCAGCATGAAGGACATGCAAAATCATCCGCCTATAATGTTCCAAGGCAAGGTTGTCAGTAATGGGCTGGAGATGAAACTTGTTGAGTTACATTCTCTCGCAAACTGGAATGGAAGACACATCTGAAGAATATCACACGCACTGTCTGGATGGGAGCTAGCACTGTCCATCTTTCGACTCTTAAAAAAATCCAAAGGAGAGCCTGCCGTCTAATATGGTTAAGCAATCAAGAGCAATCGAGGCATAATCTTAGCAGTTTACCCCATCGAAGAAATGTTGCAGCAGTCTCCTGTTTGAAAATATAGAAAACGGTGCAGCAAGTGCCCAACCTTGCTGAAATCCATGGAACCACCGGTAAGGCCACCTGCTGCTCGACAAACCAGGCAATCTATGCTACTCAACTTCCTGCAGCTGTGAAGATCTGGAACAGTCTACCGTCATCAGTTCTTTCAGACATACATTACAAGGGCAGGCAGTCCTTCAAATGCAGACTAAAATGTTAAGTACAATAAAGTAAACAATCAGTTTGGGTGAAATGTGACTGCATTGTGATGCTAGTAGGCATGTCACTCTTCACTTTTGAGTGAGGGCATAGCCCAATAACCATTGTTTTTGTTCTTATTTCTCGTTTTCATTGTGGAATGGTCGGTTGAACTAAGAACTTTAGCTATCCTTTTGAGATAGTATGTTTGTTTTATTAGGACACTCCTTAATGTGAGCAGGTCATAAAAACACGTTGGAAACAAATCACGAAGTACACGATAAGAATACCATGCCATGTCTAATTGGGATAGGCCTACAGGATGTAAATGTCCCACACATGGGTTACCATTAGCGACGAGGTTTAAAACAAAGCAAAACGGAACGAGGTTCGTATTATAGACCTTAAATTACGATCTTAAATTTGCGAACTTACACATGTGTCAACTGTGTACATCTTGCAAAGGTGTCTCTACCAATAGCCGTCATTCTGTTGCCTTCGAAATCCCTGGAACAGAAACCGATGTTGAAATATACGTTATTTCCTTTGCGTTAATCATATTGGCGATACAGCGAAGACAAAATCCCCTGCGCCAGCACCATGTATGCCATGGCCGAACAGCTTAAACTAATGCAACACAATCCTGCGTGTGCACATGCACATTTTTACAACATTACAAAACCAGGAAATTCAAGTCCAAATATTTTTAAACGTTTCACAATAATTTGTGGAGGTCAAAAATCACAGTTACAGTGATTTAATCCGTAGAGTCGAAGTAGTTTATAATTTCCCAGTTTAACGCGGCAGGTGCCTCACGGGATCACTTTGAAAACTGATTCTCTTAAAGCATGTGGATGTTTTAAAAGTCGAAAAGCATGACTGATTCACTCACATAGACTATAATATGAGTGAAATTTCTGTTATTTGAATATAACAGTCAACGAAAAGCTAGCAATTAATATTGACTTACACTGTTTTTAGATGGACTCCATTTTTCATGACCAAGTCGATGTCTTGCAGTTGATTTCCACGAGCGTGTCTACGATCAAGCCAGACATGAAAATAGTCCAATTGTTCAATTGTCATCATAGAAGAGAACGCAATTTTGAAATTGGCTATCCTAGCAAATAACCAGATGATGCAACTATTTCGATAGACACAAATATTTGTGATTTACCAAGACAAGAGGCAGTTGAATGTTGTAATTTATTTAATACTTACAACATCATCACAGACTCTGGAATTTCGAAAGGCTTGTCAATGCTGTTGCCAGTCAAATCGCTTTGTAAAAACAGAGAAGATACAGTTAGGTGTTAATAGGCGAGCGGCGGAATCAAAATTTGGGTTGACTAAAATGCCACACCTTACACATACCTTCATCATACATCATGAACAGGCTTAATATGTCTACTTCTAGATTAGGTTTGATTTGAAGCTTCAAAATTGGGAGAAATGTGGCTTTGTAGCTATTTTGTTCTAAAACTCACATTTTTGGTTACAAAAGTATGAGTTTACAAAGTTGGTATTTAATATATGTCGGACCACCACAAACCATCGAGGCACGTTTTAGACCAAATTGCCGTTGTATAAATTCTCTAATACCATATTCAGATTACAAAATGTACAGTTACTAAAAACAGAATTAAGTGCAAATATGCAATTTTCTAACAATCGTATTTCTTAAAACATCATGAAGGTATTTTTTTTTGTTATTAACTATACTTGTGCCTGTTTTCCGAGCTAAATCAAAACGTGAATATGGTTAATAGATAGTGAGGCGGGAACCCCCCCCCCGGCCAACCTAAGTTTGTTAGGATACGTCTGACTCCTAGCGAGGCGAAGACAGTCTTCCCAAACCCAGCTCTTCCCGAGATGAGAGATCACTCAGAGCGACCTTCAAGGCTAAGGGTGCAGGTCCGTTTTGGTGGAAATCTACCGCCCGATTATGAATGAGTGTTGATTATTTATCTGTATTACTTAATTGCACAATAAACCTGTATACATAAACACTGGAAGCAGTTTGTCGGTAATCTCAAACAACAATGAACGTAATTTATTCACAATAATCAGGTACATTAATTAGGATGTGATTCGGTGGGTTGTTTTATTACCAGGGTCCTTAGTTACTGGAGATAGCCCGCTGCTCGCCAATGCAACAACACACACAACATTAAGCACTAGGCGTCAATGGCAGCAAAATGAGCAACTATATATGTAGCCCGTGCGGTACTCTGAAGTGCGCCCTCAAGCAGTTATGAGACACGCGTGTACTGTAACCATGGAAGGCGCCATGTTCGCACATGTTTTGGCGAAATTCCCGCAGTGAAATGCCAAGATTCTTGCTATAAGTCAACTGTTAGTTTGACATTGATTGAAAATCCTACAGTTTGTGGCTCTCGGGTGAGAATAAGTGAAGGATAATGGGATGATTATAACATTTGGGGTGATTTTTGATGATAAGTTGTGTTGATAATTGATGTTGAAATTAACGTTACAGAAACAAATGTGAATTGTATAAATCGGGAGCCGGTTTTAATGCATCTAGAAGAAATAATTGATCTTGTGACCAATATACCTTTCAGTAATGAAACCTCACATACTGGGATGATTCAAATTAAGTTACATGTTGAGTAATGTTAGAAATTTAACAAGTTTAAAGTGTACTGATGCTAGAAGTTGGGTGGATTATTTGATCTACCGTCTGTTTTGACCCCCTAAATAGCTTTGTGTAGAGACACAAGATTTTTGTTAAGGTACATATTTTGCTTTTCTTTTATTCTCAGGTGTACCCTGATAGTTTGGGGATTAACTTGATCTGTATTTCTGCTGCCTGGACAGTCACAGTCTAGAACTCTGCTCCACATCTTGAGTGGATCAAGCCGTTGGTGACTGGACTGGCCACGTGTGAGCTTACACATGTTACATCTTCACAAGGACATGAATTACATGCATGCTGTCTGCATTAGGTGAACTACCGTAACAGGCGCATCCCTCACATCAGTCTATCTCCAAGCCGGAGGGATCTTGTGAAGGAACCGTTTAGTTTACTGTGTAGCGTATGCAGTGACGTTGAACTTCTGTATTTTCGCCGGAACTCCACGAAGTGAAGTGAATTGAACTGAACTGACTAGTCGATCAACATTTTTGGATTGGGACTTGATTGCCTTAGAGTGACATTGTTGACCTAAACATTTACATGTAGGCCTACTTAAAAAAAAATGATTATCATCATCAGTGCTGGTGTTATAAATTTTGATATAGAGCTCTGACCGAGTTTTCAAATTAAAAATTTTCTAGTTCAGTATTATTTATAGACTAAGTAGTGGTTTGTTCATTTGTCTGACCCAAGGTGTGTTGACCCCGATGTGGTCCATGTGGCGTCATATATACACAGCGCTAGTTATGAATCGCTAAGTTAGCAATAACACAGGGTCACAAGCGCACAACAGCCGCTTAGCAATGTATACGGTCCGCTAGCAGGGTACCCGCTACGCCGTGTGTGTAAGCCAGAATTCAGCTACACGTACCAGCGCAACCCCTGTACAGCTACACAGACTTTGTACAAGAATCGCCTAAGCAATTACACATGCAGAGTACAAGTAATTCACCGACCTTTCTGCCCGCTGTCGCAGCTACGCTCTAGCCCGCTATCTCCAGACACCCGGAACTCAACACCTGAAACAGCTGAGCCCCGAAACTAGCCACACAAGCAGTATCTCACCTAACAATCAAAGCCTTCCAAAGCCAAAATGAAATCTCCAGGCACGTATTTATGGGTGCAGACCAGTAAATCGGTCCGAAATTGCCTACGCCGGCCAAATCACAATTTGCATGCCCTCAAAATCTTCAGTATTTGAGCATGCTGTGGGCCATGAACTTGAGGCATTGTAAAAAATATGGGTGGAAGCCGTGCACAGGACTGGGAGCTTGCAGTTCTGTGTAATTTGGATGTAATTTGGACCCAAAAAGCGCTCTATTTTGCAATGGAGTGTAGGCATCGTTTTTCAAAATGGCGATGTGCTTCAGGACTATTTTCAGGGGTGATCATCTATAGATGGAAATTTCTCCTGAAAGTCATCAGTTGACCCCCCAAAAATTGAAAATAAAATAAAAGATGATGAAATAAGCTTTAATTTGATGTGTGTATCGAACACCTTCGAGTGTTGTGAGTATTTTTTTATCGAATTTCTGAAGTGGCAGCATTTACTCAGGACGACCATTACCGTCCTCCTTCAACTTCATGAGGTAACTCATGGTGTCATCCTGCTGTGCTTCCTTTAAAGCACTTCGAGATAGGGTTGGTTGGGCAGCTACGCCCCTAACCAAAACTCACTCCCCTGATGCTGAACCTCGGGTACTACACCAGTTGCCTCATCCTCCTTGACCACCTCCTCACAGCCGCACTGTTTGCATTGCCGTCTCGACAACCAATCAGAATTACCATATTTCTTGCCACTCCTGTGCTCAATGACCAAGTCATATTGAGACAGGACCTCAATCCACCAGCCAGCTGACCCTCGGGGTTCTTAAAATTAAGTACCCACCCCAATGCGGCATGGTCAATTCTGACCGTTACCCTGCGGCCTTACAAGTACACAACCACAGCCAACAACTCTTTACGAGTGACGCAGTAATCTCGCTCAGGTTTGCTGAGCTTCCAGTTCGCATACGCAAGCACTTTTCGTCACCACCCTGGACCTGCGACAACGCCGCCCCGATACCTTCACCACTGGCATCGGTGTCCAAGATGAAGTCACCCTCGGGCATCGGATATGACAAAACTGGGGTGGCTTGAAGCCTGCCCTTCAGCTCGTCAAATGCCTCTTGACAACTCTCAGTCCACACAAACTTTCTTGACTTCTCGGTTAATACATGAAGTAGATTGCGACTTCTGCAAACCCCTTTATGAACTTCCGGTAGTATGATGCGAGGCCTAAAAAGTTTCGCACAGCTTGTACACACTTCGGAACAGGCCAACTTGCCACTGCCTTGATCTTCTGAGGATCGGTGGCTACCCCCTCTGAGGACACAATGTGCCCTTGGTAAGCCACTGACATATGAAACAAATGACACCTATTGGGCTTGAGTTTAAGCCCAGCGTTTCTTTGCCTGTCAAACACAACTCGGAGACGCTCTAGGGTCTCCCTCATTGACTGGCCAAACACGATGATGTCATCCAAATAAATCAGTAGGATTTCCCACTGCAAGCCAGTCATGACCTTTTTTTCCATAAGCCGCTCAAAAAGGCATGCATTTCCACCGGTTAAACCCGCTTCTCACCACAAATGATGACTTTTGGCTGGCGTCCTCATCCAGAGCGACTTGCCAGCACCCCGACGCTAAATCAAGTGTAAGAAACCACTTCGCCCCACCCAACGCATCAAATGATTCATCAATGCGCGGCACAGGATAGGCATCCTTGATGATCACCGAATTCAACTTTCTGTAATCAATACAGAAGCGTTTCGTACCATCCTTTTTGTCAACCAAAACAACATTTGCCCCCATGGACTGTCGGAAGGTTCAATCACCCCCCCCCCCTTTCCCAAATCACTGACTTGCCTGTGGATTTTCTCCTAACAATACGAATGACGCCTCATCCGTTCTTTCACCGGCTTAGCATCACCAGTATTTACGTGATGCCGCACCACGTCCGTGCGACCAGTGTCATGGTCACCCTTGGACAACACATCCTGAAAGTCTACAAGACATTTCCGGACGTCCTCATGGTACATAGCCTCCACATTGGCTGTACCCCTCGCAAACAAATCTTGCAAGTGCTGGGGTAACTCTTCACCAGCATTTGTCATCCTATCCAACTCACCATGAATTGAATCAACTTCCACCTGGGAGACCAGTCCTGCTGTTGTACCCTCACGTGCAACTCTTTTCTCTCTTCCGGGATTAAAGACCCGCAACGCAACAACATCGGCTTCAGTCCAACCAGAGATCTGGCCAACACCAAGCCCTTCTTGGCTAGGTCACCGCCACCTTCCATCGGTTCTACCATGGCAGGCCCGACCAAGTCAGCACCCTTCCGAGCATTTATACCCGGGACCACGGCCTCATGACCTGACGGAATCACCGTTGTTTGAGAAACTACAACACGACCAACAAAAGGCTCGCCAGCACCATTGGTGCATTTGATTCACTCACCACTGAGCCTCCACTCTTTTGACTGGAAATCTAGATTTCTACCTGAGGGTACCAGGAAATCCATGCCCAGGATACCACAGTATTTCATGTCGACAAACACTGCCCTGACTTAGTGCGTGGTTTGACCCACTTGTACCTCTACCCAAGCTATACCCAACAGGGCGAGCTGACTATCGTCAACTTGCTTTACCTGAACATCATCCGTCTGTAGGACGGGCCGCTTTTCTTTCGGAATTTGGTAGTACACCGTACTATTTATTAAAGTACTGGTGGACCCCCGTGTCGATCAAAAATCGACACTTGTCGTCCTTACCATCCCATCAACAAACAAACCTTACCGAGCTCCACGACTGGGATTAGGCAGAGTTATGACTCGTTGCCCATCCCCAGGCTTGGACCTTTTCTCTCCACCACCACCCTCGCTGTCACTATGTTGTCTTTTGAACCCTTTGACCACCCAGCCCTCCCGCGGGTTCGACAGGGGGCTGATTGACGTTTCCCTGCTTTGGAGTTTTCTAGCACTCCCAGGCGAAGTGCCCTTTGTCACCACATCTGAGTCACCACATCTGAAACACCGCTATGCCCCAGGTTCAGGCTTCCCGGGCTTGTGATTCTGGGGAGACAACACGCCCTTACCCTGACCTTGACCTTTAATCTGACCCGACAAAGACTTCGCCAATTCAGCCACAGAGTCCAACGTTTTAGCTTGTTTATTGAGACATTCCTCGAGAGTGTCCAGCCTCTGTTCAGTTTCTGAGCCCGAAGCTCTCGCCAATTTGGCGGGCTTCCGGTCCAGCAATTGTTCCACCTTCTCGAAATTCTAAGTCTCCAGGGCAGCCTGGACTGCTTCATCCTAAGTTTTTGGACGAGCCCTGTTGATGCCCTTCCTAACTGAATGACTGTCAACAGCATCTATGAAGTGGTTCTTAGCCAACCTCTCATGAGCATCTTCCTGCAACTCAGGGTATGCTCTCGCTGTCAATTCGTGAATCGCTTACCCTAATTCAAGGCTTTTGGCGCCGATGTCTCAGTTCGACGAGATAATTTTCACTCTGTCGAGCTGACCCAAACCTCCGCTCAAACAATTTTACAAGAGCACTCTACGTGTACTTGTGGCCAGAGTCACCCAACAGAGCACCTTTCCGATGTACCAATCAGGGGTTATGTTTGGCCTGCGATTTGGTCGCTCCAAACTACCCATCTGACCCACATCACCATGGACCCGTGCCTCTCTTTTCAGTGGCCACGGACCCACTGATGAGATGTCAACTCGAGCTGAACTGTTGTTCTTCGCCTCGACAGGTCGAGTCGCAAAACTTAACAATTCGCTCTTTACCGTCTTGGGGGTTACCATCCCCATGTCACCAATGAACGATTTGGTACTCGCCAAACCCCGTTCCATGCCACCCTCAGAGATAGCAACTGAATCAAAACTTTTACGAATTGCATCATAAATGACTTGATTTGACCATTGATCTATGACCTTTGACCTTAGATATATTCCATATTATCTTCAATACCCTCCATGCTCTGTTCATACGACTTTACCACTAGCTACTGTATTACTGCATTTATTAGCACTATTTCCTCGTTTTCTGACGGTTTGGAGAGATTTGCAAAGCGCTTTTATTGTTGCTCTTCTGGCCTTCAGAATATAAAAAAAACCTTCCTACCAAACCTAGCATCATATCTGGAAAGGTAGTTGACTGCGAAAACCGTGTGTCCAGGGAAATGATGATCACATATCCTTTCACTCCTTGGTACTCTAGCGCAGTGGTGTGTTTGCAGCGAGTAATTTATAGTGCACGAAGCAGCAAGCTTGCGCAGCGCCCTCTGTAGTTAGAACCGTGCGCGCGTTCCAAAGTAGGAGTTGATCACAGCGCATCCAGCACTGACAAGAGTTCATGCTACAACCCCGGCCAAAATGGTTGGGACACTTCCTGAGCCTGCCACGGCCACCCACTCCCCCGGTCAATGTTGTGTTTCCAGCTGATGGAGCACACATCGCGCAATGAGAGACAACATTGAACGGGGGCCCAGCAAGATTTGGCCAGGATTGTAGCAACAAATCATATTCTTATCAAAAAAAATGTCACTCATCAGTTCCATCTTATGCCTAAATATAACATTTGTGCAGTTCAACATTTTATTTTGCTTTTTAGAAATACGATTCTGAGAAAACCATTTTGACTCAATAGTGTCTATAGTTACTGTACATTTTGTAATACTAAGATTTCTGTAGTGAATTTATGGGAGATTATATACATTTAGCTGTACAACTTGCTTCCATGGATGGGACTTGCTCCATAGATGTCTACAATTATTAAATTAAATTGGCGAGAAATACACTAAGTCGTAGTCAAGTTATTGTGAAAATGATCTATAATCGATTTTTTTATTTGCTTGCTGATAATAAGGCATAATTTGCTGAAATACCAAATTTAACCAATTGTGTTCCTTATATGATGTAGGTGTGTAATGTTTGGCAACGGACAAATAACAAAATGCTACCTTAATGTCCCCCCCTAAAAACAAACACGATTTTGAGAAAAATTCACATTTTTACTCAATATTGCCTTTAGTTACTTTACATTTTATAATCTTAATATGGTATTTGTGAATTTATGGAACGTCAATTTGGTGTGAAACTTTCCTCGATGGTTCAGGCTGGTCCCACAGGTATATAGAATACAACATTTGTAAAATCATATTATTGACCCAAAATTGTGACTTTTAGACCAAAATGAGCCAAAAGACAAATTTCCCCCATTTGACAGTTCCACGTTATGCCTAATCTAAGAGTAGACATGTTAGGCTCTCAAATGATGTGTGATGTAAGTGTGTGTGGTGTTGGGCACTTGACAAATATTCAAAATTGTACCTTCTACGAGCAAAAACTGGTAGGAAAAAAAGGTATTTTTAGAAAAATGTACATTTTCACTCAATATTGCCTATAGTTACTTAGCTTGAGTAACTCCAGCTCTAATGCCTATGGCATTAGAGCTCGAGTCAAAACTACGTTACAATCACCGGGTCGTAAGAATCCCGAAATCTCGGACTGTACATCCCCAGTGCATTACAAAAACGGTTATTTTCCCTATATTATTCCGACCCAGATTCCATAATTCATACCTCATACGATGCAGCAGACGTTCATGAAGCTAGTACATGTAATCGACTTAAAAAAAAACCAACGAAGACAAAAATAGGAAATTTTTTGATGATTTTGGTGGCGATTTTCCAGAAACCATGAGAAAACGTCGTGCGACACTATTCTGCCGACTGCCGTTCACCCCAAGAAAACCAACATTGGCCAACAAAAACACCAGATTTACCTAAAAACGGCCTCCAAATTACTAGATACGCCTCCTGAGGTACAAGGAGAGATCGATGATTAAAATTGAGGTAGTAAAGTTTGCTTACGAGTCGGATGAAAATGAAATTTCCCGTTCAATTCCGAGAACTTCCATCGCGATCGTCAACACGATAAATTTCCAACTCGTGTTTGAACAATGCGATGTGGACGTGCGTGTCCAGCGTTCATCTGATGGTCCCAGCGCGATTCCGTTACCGAGGGCGATGCATTGATTATGATAATGAGCAGACTGGATCTCGTTTGTACACTAAGTTCTTTCGAACGATGATATGGGGTCGGGAACTAGCTTTAACTGGTTTCCGCTGATAGCTGCCCTAGTTCCCGACTCCGTATCATAGTTCGAAATGCACTTGTGTGTGCAAGCGAGATCCAGTCTACTCATTATCATTATCGATGAATCGCGCTTGGTAACGGAATCGCGCCAGGACCATCGAATTAACGCTGGGCACGTACGTCCACACCGTGTTGTTCAAACACGAGTCGGAAATTTAGCGTGTTCACGATCGATCGCGAGGGGCGCTCTCGGAACGGGAAATTTCACTTTTCATCCAACACGTAAGCAATCTTTAGTTCCTCGATTTTAATCATCGATCTCTCCTTGTATTTCAGGAGGTCGTTTTGAGGTAAATCTGATATTTTTGTTGGCCAATTTTTTTGGTCAACGGCAGTCGGCAGAATAGTGTCGCGCGACGTTTTCTCATGGTTTCTGGAGAATATTTTAGTCTTCGTTGTTCTGTTTGAAGTGTGCGGCAAAGATATGCCGCCGAATACCATAGGGACAAACGCCTTGACCAAGGCTATGCACACATATGCAAATAAGTAATAATCTGGTGCCTTCTTGCGCTTACAGTGCCTTTTAAATTGAAAAGTAGCAATCTTATCAAACCATTATTAGTCCAGCGGATATGTGACAAAATATCGATGAATTGTGCACCTTTGCATAAAAACGTGAAACTCGGCCGAGATGTTCATATTCATGCCGGAAAATGGCGCCATCGCAAATTTACCTTTTTAGGGTCGTGCCCGCAGTAAAAACGGCAGCACAACATAAAAATAAGCAAAATGGAAATGGGGGCTCTTGATGAGGTGGCGTGAACGTGATAATTCACAACAAACATTACTTGCTGTTGCTGTGTGGAATCATTATACAGGGAAAAAAAATTCCGAAAATATTTTTTTTTCCGGGAAACAAGGTTGAAAATAAAGTTACTCTTCTAGACGAGGTTGGAATATAGTGGAATTTGTTTCGTAAAAGAAATACGTACAAATTGAAACTTTGCAATCAGGACTAATTATATTTTAAAGAGATCAGGTATACATGTGTAACTCAGTAAAAACAAATGATGTAAAATGTCCAATATATCTGGATCCATTCTCATGTGGCTTGCAAGCAGTAATGATTCTTTCCATGTCAGTAAGCGTATGTACTTACTGCTGTGTAAAACTAATCTGAGAACAGGTCAATTCAAAACAAACGAAACGGTGTTGATAACATGTTTCTACAAGGCAATTGAAGTGCTAAATAAAAATATCATTTTATACAGAAGGCCAAGGGCGTTGTTTGCTTTGTGGCATGCCACCCATTAGAACAATAAGCAAGGTACTTACAGCAAAATAAGGTGCGGAAGGTCCAAGAAACCATTCTTAGGTATCTCCTTCAAGACATTCTCGGCAAGGTTTCTGAAAATGAACATTGTGCATTCAAGGCTTTATTATAGGCCGCTATTAGCATATATTGTATATTAATGCGAAATTCCTTCCTCAACTGAATCATTTTCGGGATGAAAGTTCAAGAGAAATATTTTAAGCACAACTAGACATAAGCCTGCAGTGTCGAAGTTGAATTTGGAAAAAAAAAGTTATACGAGCTTTTTATTTCAAGAAATGCTTGCTTTGTTGTCATCAATTATGCAATGAAATCAACTCAAAATAAACAAGACAAAGCAACCCTAGTAAAGCTGGTACAAGATCACAACATACTATTCAATTGATTGTGAATGGCTATTCACTGCTGTGTTTCCATCCATCTGGTCCACACCTAGGGGTTGCAGCGCATTCATCGGCGTTACATGATTGCACTACCCGGCTCACAAGGAGCAGTCAGTCAGTCAGAAAGATACTAAAAGACTCTTGGCTGCTTCGTTGTTGCAGGGTCATCCTATCTGAAACCACCACCCAGCTTGTCAGGAGCAGTCAGTCAGCAGTCGCGGTGAAGGGGGGGGGGGTTGGGGTTGGGGAGGGGGATTGGTTTGGAAGTTGGTAGTCTATGATCAGATTTGATGATTAATGATGGAAGACAACCGCCTCTTGACCTCTAGATCTTGACCAATCAATGGGCGCTTTCTATATAGGGTATTTGGTCATTAACCCGTTGTTGCGTCATAGACATCGCAACCCGAGCACGACAATTATGTGCTGTGAATTGAGCAAAGGCAGGCTGCGGTCATGCGCTGTGTATTATCTTACACAGTGCCAAGCTTGTCTAATAGATCTATGCCCAGCCATTGTTGTATTACAAATAAAACAAACCACTGCATTTGAATTGAAAAATCACAACTTTAGTCCAGATTTCGAAATGTAATGACGTCACGATTTAGTCGACTCCGATTGGCTGGGTCGCAGGGTCGCATAAATTTGTGTGCTTAGATAAATCGACCGTGGAAAAAATCGAATAACGGGGACGGGGACCATCATCTGAGGTCCCTGTTCAAATCTATTTCATACGTATACGAATATATTTTGCAGTTTAAGGCCATTTCAGTGGTTCTCCAGTCATTGTATTGTACAGTAAAAGATTTCATTTTATGTACAGTGAAGGATTTCAATTTAAGGTTCAGTACAAGATTGATTCGATTCTTCTCTTTTGCTTTTTGTTTACCAAAATTGTCTCCGGTTTTCTCTTTCCCATGATGTTCTTGGGGGAAAACGGGGGTAGACAAAAACGAGACAGGGAGTCATTTTTTTTTTGGGGGGGGGGGGGGGTCAGTCAGAAAGGTAAAACAAAGACGTTGTAGTGCCAGCAATAATAATTGTTTCACTTACAGGACTTTGGTGTCGTTTGGTATCCCCTTCGGTAACTCCATCAGACCTCTATCGCTGCAGTCAACTGTGCGAGGTCCGTGGTCGCTACACTCACACACCTCACACGCTTCCTTGCTTGCATGAACCGTCAAGGTTACAGTCGCACAGTGCAACATTATCAGACCTAAAATGAACCGCATGTACCAACCCCGCTCCATGCCTGTATACACGCTGTACGCCGGTGTTGCATCTACCGTCTGGTTTCAAGTATGGTTGGGTTGACACTGCAGTGTGTTATCGATTGTAAATCTCGATTTGCTTTCAACGTACTGTGTTAAATAAATCTGAACAAAAGCACTTCCTGTTTCAGTCGAGATCATTTGTTGCAGGTCTCAAAGAGCTGCATGGTAAAAGCTGGACGGGGGTCCAAGGGAAATTCCAAGGTTTATTTTGTAGTCAATGACAACATCGTGACAAAAATGATCCATTGTTGCTAACAACAGACCTGCAAACTAATTGCATCGTAAAGCAAGAAACAACTTTAGTTTTGATTTATATCACCCCGACTCAAAATTCCATCTTATATTAGTTTATACTTTAGCTCCATCTGACCTCTATCACTGCAGTCAACTATACGAGGCGCGTGGTCGCTACACTCACACACCTCACACGCTTCCTTGCTTGCATGAACCGTCAAAATAAGAGTCGCATAGTGCAACATCGCCAAAGCTAAAATGAACTGCATGTACCAACCACGCTCCATGCCTGTATACACGCGGACTGCCGCGTACTGCATAGACCGTCTGGCTTCAAGTATGGTTGGCTTTACATTGCAGTGTGCATTGATCTTAAATCCCACTTTTCTTTCAACTGTATTAAAGGGAATATACATCATTTGCTTTTGCTGTAATTTTCAGAAATGGATGGAATTGGGGGGTTGGAAATATATAGCAAATATAGTTACACTGACTTTTTTGAGGTTTTGGGTTCGAAAATGCTATAAAAACCAAGAAAAACAATCATTTTCCTGTAGTCTGGTTCCCTGACTCCATATAAGAAGAAACAGAGCAGTTTACATACATTGGGGAATTGTAAGGTCAGGGAACCAGTCTAGTTGGCTTGTACCCGTTCATAGGTGTGTAATCGATTGCAAACAAGTGCAATGGTCAATTGGGGCCAGTATTTGAAAAAAAACCAGTTTTTTCCAACGCTGATCGGCCGATCAGCGTTGGAAATTGATACAAAATCACACTTTTCTTGAAAATGACAGTATACCAGGTGCCATGATTTTACAGGATGCTTTACACTGTCATTCACTAACAGTCCAGCAAGGTATTTCAAAATGATTTGGTAGTTTTATTTTTTGATGTTTGCAAATGTTGTATTTTCCCTTTAAAAATCATAATAAAAACACTGACTGTTTCAATCGAGAGCACTTGTTAAATACATTTCTTGAACAGCTACGTGGTAATGAACTCGGACGGAGGTCCAGCGGAAATTCCCAGGTTTATTTTTTACCCCATGACAGCATCGTCACATGGAAATGAGCCATTGTTGCTAACAAAAGGCATGCACAATTATTGGAGCGTAAAGCAGTAAACAACTTTACCTCCTACAGTTGCTGTATATTGAAGTTTTCTCTATATGATTAAATGACTAGGTAGAGTTTCGCTCCAAACTGCGGTCCAGCATGAAGGAGTTATATTACACTAGTAGAAACTGCAGAGTGATATCGATCTTAAATATAGATTTTCTTTCAAACTGTTTTAAAAATCAGAATAAAAACGTTCACTGTTTCAATCCAGAGTACTTCTTGCAGGTGTTGAACAGATACGTGGTGAACTCGGACGAAGGTCCAAGGGAAATTCCTAGGTTTATTTTTATCCCATGACAACAGCGACACAGGGAAATATGTCCATTGTTGTCAACAAAAGGCATGCAAAATGATTAAAACGTAAAGCAGGAAACAACTTTACCTCTTGCAATTGCTGTCAAGTTTTTTCTTTATGATTTAAATGACTAGGTAGAGTTTCGCTTTTATTTTCGCCCTGTAGAAGGCTGACAATAAGTCGAAGAAGGGCAAGGGATTATCCAGGCAGCTTATAATTCAACTTGAATTAACAACTTCAAAAACACACGTTTCTCCACTGCTGTTTTCATGGCGCCATATTGTTTATGCGCTTGCTCGTTTTGCATAAAACCAGCTCACAAGCAGGCCTTTATTTCCAATCACTTGATATTACAAATCAGTTGTTGGTATTCGAGATATATATTAATAAATCGACAGAAAAAAAGAACGATAATTTAGTAACAGAAAAGACTGTGAGCTTTTCGGCAAGACAATTCATGGGAAAATACTCTCGAAACATTACCTTTGATTGTAATGTTCATCGGTGTCTCAATCGCAAAGAAATTAACGTTCACAGTTCTTGGGACTTTTCATCGTCTTGGACAGTTTATTCCGAATCAAGTGAAGTACCTTTAGAGAGGTTAATAAAAGGAGAATACATGTGGGAGACTTTCGAGAATAAAAAGAAAAGAAACAATGAAACCACGTACATAGCTATTGAAATATAGACTGAATGTAGACAAATGGCACCATCTGCCCAAATCCAAATAGCAGGCATGCAGACATACATTACGCATATATCCCGGCCCCACCGCTTTGAAAATGCATTCGGAAAATACGTGAATCCCGCGTACTGTGTGCATGCGTATGACACAGGCATCATACAAACGCACACCCAGGCACACAGACACACAGAGATTGCTGGAATTATAGTTAGATGTATATCTTTGTATTTCAACCCTCTCATGCAAAATTCTATATATGACGGCTTTGGTATGTATGCATGTTAAATGTGAAAATGCATTGCTTTGTGCCGCACCCACTCGATATCCACCAATGAAACTGAAAGATTTTTCCAAAGTTATCACCAACCTGTTGTGTAAAACCCAGAGGCCCAGGACTCTAATTGGACGGCACTTTCGCCCACTCTCTGGATGTTCAAAAACTTTCTGTCGCCTAATAATAAAATTCCAAAGTAGCTTCAACTGGAGCATCTTGGAGCTTAACATTTTAAATTGGGAAGCCCAGTTTATTGGATCAATCAAATCATTCAGTCACAAAGGTTTAAAAGGGTGTGTATGTAGGCCTGCATGTGAGCATGAAACTACTGCAGTCATTAATAGACCTGATGACGACATGCTTTGCTTACATTTGCACCTTCCTATTGGAACCAGGTGGGCACGAGAGCCACCGAGCTCCCAAAGGAAAGTGCATATGTAAACAAAGCGTGAAGTCATTATGCCTCAGTTCTATTAGTTCACTCAGGAATTCGGCAGACCAATACTGTTTTGGATATAAAGTCATGGCAGTTTAAGTTGTGCAAGAAAAACTTGAACAAAAATTGGCAATCTTCGTTTTTTTGCATCGGGAGGGGCATCTCCGCCCATGTTTTCCCTATCTTCATTTACCCTCATGATCTGCATCAGAGCCTCAATGTCAATGCTCATTACCTGCTGATTGTACATTTAACACAGGAAACTGTTTATTTTTTACCCCATGACTGCATCATCACATTGAAATGGAGCCATTGTTGCTAACGAAAGGCATGCACAATTATTTGAGCGTAAAGCAGGAAACGACTTTACCGCTTGCTGTATATTGAAGTTTTCTCTATATGATTTAAATGACTAGGTAGAGTTTCACTCCAAACTGCGGTCCAGCATGAAGGAGCTATATTACACGAGTAGAAACTGCAGAGTGATATCGAAGTTGAATATAGATTTTCTTTCAAACTGTATTAAAAATCAGAATAAAAACGTTTACTGTTTCAATCAAGAGTACTTCTTGCATGTCTTGAAAAGATACGTGGTGAACTCGGACGAAGGTCCAAGGGACATTCCTAGGTTTATTTTTATCCCATGACAACAGCGACACAGGGAAATATGTCCATTGTTGCTAACAAAAGGCATGCAAAATGATTAAAGCGTAAAGCAGGAAACAACTTTACCTCTTTCAATTGCTGTCAAGTTTTTCTCTTTATGATTTAAATGACTAGGTAGAGTTTCGCTTTTATTTTCGCCCTGTAAAAGGCTGGCTATAAGTCGAAGAAGGGCAAGGGATTATCCAGGCAGCTTATACTTCAACTTGAATTAACAACTTGAAAAACACACGTTTCTCTACCGCTGTTTTCATGGCGCCATATTGTTTATGCGCTTGCTCGTTTTGCATAAAAACAGCTCACAGCAGGCCGTTTTTTTCAATCACTGAATATTGCAAATCAGTTGTTGGTATTCGAGATATATATTAATAAATCGACAGAAAAAAAGAACGATAATTTAGTAGCAGAAAAAAAACTGTGAGCTTTTCGGCAAGAAAAAAAAGTACTCTCGAAACATTACCTTTGATTGTAATGTTCATCGGTGTCTCAATCGCAAAGAAATTAACGTTCACAGTTCTTGGGACTTTTCATCGTCTTGGACAGTTTATTCCGAATCAAGTGAAGTACCTTTGGAAAGGTTAATAAAAAGAGAATACCACTGTGGTAGACTTTCGAGAAAAAAAAAACAAAAAAAAAAACGATGGACCCACGTACATAGCTATTGAATATATGGACTGCATGTAGACAAATTGCACCATCTGTCCAAATCCAAATAGCAGGCAGACATAGACTACGCATATATCCCAGCCCCGCCGCTTTGAAAATGCATTCGGAAAATTCGTAAATCCCGCGTACTGTGTGCATGCGTATGACACAGGCATCACACAAACGCACACACCCAGGCACACAGACACACAGAGATTCCTGGAATTATAGTTAGATGTATATCTTTGTATTTTACGGAAGCGTAGAAGGGCGAAAAGAAATTAAGAAAAAAAATAGCTCCTATCTCGCCGCGGCGAATTACTATCTCGCCGCGGCGAGATACTATCTCGCCGCGGCGAGTTACTTTCTCGCCGCGGCGAGTTACTATCTCGCCGCGTCGAGTTACTATCTCGCCGCGTCGAGTTACTATCTCGCCGCGTCGAGTTACTATCTCGCCGCGGCGAGTTACTATCTCGCCGCGGCGAGTTTCTATCTCACCGCGGCGAGTTTCTATCCCGCCGCGGCGAGTTACTATGTCGCAGCGGCAAATTACTATTTTGTATCGGTGAGCGTCGGGCACAACAATTGCGATCCCTCCGGGTCCTATGGAACGCCAAAGAGGCATCGGCGTAGCCAGGGTTTTCATCCTAGGGGACTTGGAGGGGGGGGGGGGGGGCTCGAGGTTACAATTGAGGGACTCCCCAAAATTTCATCCGAGCTGAAAGGCCGTGAGACAGGGTTCCTTCACCGGATATCCGCCCAATACCCGCCCTAGTCTAGTGTCCCACATACCACTGCCCGGCCGGGCCACTTCATTAATCCGTGTTCCACTCGCGCTCGCGGGATAACTAACTAAAACACATGGTCAACCGGTACGCTATACCATGGCCGGTTTTGCCGCAACGTTGGCGTAAATATGACGTTCGCGTTATTAGCATATTAATTAGCGTGACTCTGCGTGACTTCCCATGGGTCTTGGTATAGAACAATGGAAAACAACCAAAAAAATTAACATTTTTTTGGGTGGAGAACTCGTGAAGGAGGGAATCGTAAGCTTTGTAACTGCATTCCACATGGATAGACCTTATTAATGTTCGTGACGCCTAAAGTACTGAAAAATGAAGAACTCAAAGCCTATTTTTCAAATTCTCAAAACGATTTTTTAGTACATAGTAGGATCATGATCTCTGAGATACGGCCTTCAAAACGGGAGTAAATGATGTTTAAAGGGTTAGCCCGCGAACATCCAAATGTCTGTGTAACGGTAATTTGAGCTATTTCATTCAAATCGGTCGTAACGATCGAAAGACGGTACATTACAGTAATTACTTTCCCCGCCCTCTGAGAGATGCAATTATAATGTTGAATAGTTGGCAGGGTCATCCTCATCACGTACCCTAATGGATCTGGCATTCCAAGTGGATAAATCACCTGTTGCCGCCTATTGAACTTTGTATTCTTTCTTAATTTATTCTTATCAAAAAAAAAGAAAGGACAACTTTATTACATATTACATATATTATTTCATTCATTGGACGTACTAACTAAAGGAAATAGACCCCAGCCCTGTGTGGTTGATTAGGGTGTTAGTTTTGCCAGAAGTTGATCACAGATTGCATAATTTATCACCGATTGTGACATTTAATCACCGATTGCAAAACTCCACTGCCTATCTAAAGTACATCACCGATTTGATGATCACATTAAATGCCTCTTTGGCGTTCCATAGGACCCAAAGAGTATCGCTATTCGTCATGCCTGACGTTCGCCGATGCAAAACAGTAAGTCGCCGCGGCGAGTTACTATCTCGCCGCGGCGAGATAGTAATTCATTTCGCGATATCGTAATTCGCCGCGGCGAGAAAGTAACTCGCCGCGGCGAGATAGTAACTCGCCGCGGCGAGATAGGAACTAAATTTTTCTTAATTTCTTTTGGCCCTTCTACGCTTCCGTAGTATTTCAACCCTCTCATGCAAAATATGACAAATTGCAAGCTTACATGAATCATCAATGCAGGGCCATCTGTGGTTTAAATTTGGATAACAACAAAGAAAATGTGCACCCAGTTTAAAAAGCAGTCTCAGGTTTGTATCACGAACAGGTGGAATTTACGCCCATTATACTCACCGTGACGACAAAAGGGATTCCGATTGAGTCGTCAATACAGTTCGTATGTGGCTCGCCTAATAAATCATGCTTTAATCTCTTCCACTAAATTCACAAAAACGAGGAAATTCCAAAATTCAGAATATTTTGTGTTGTTCAATTTCGAGAGGCAAAATGAAATGAGAATAAAAAGGAGGACATCAGCAGATCCGAGGAAAAGTTGCATGCCTGAAATGTATTGCAAAACTGAATTATTGTGGACAATGCAGAATTGACAAGAACGGATCCACTGTTACTATCAAATGAGAAGGCTCACGGTTGATAAAACCACTTTTTGCCCAGCCCCTACATATATATAGTGAAACTGACGTCATGCTCGGAAAGACAAGCAGAATGGTGCAATTGTCAGACCCCGGCCCTGTGGGTCCGTGTCCCACAAAAATTGTAAATGCTTCGAATTCACTCCATTTTGAGCAACGGGGTAACACGCAGCATAAACTACAATATGAAAGTTGTCAAACATCCTGTTTGCCTAAAACGTTTCTTGATCAAACAAGTCCTAATCACAGACACGGTGACCGTAAGGTCAGAGCCAAATTCTGCTCAATGCGCATCAAAAATTTGTCACATTTATTTTAAAAAATCTGCCAAATTCCCCAGAATTAATCGAAATACACTATAAACACTTGAAATCACGTGCAGATCGGTAGTATTTCCTTTATTAATATTCAAATTACATAATTAACAATCTAGTCACTTAAAGATGTTGTGAGATTATTGGTACATTTTGGGCAAAGCGCGGATCCGGCCACGACGAAGCTCGTTTCCCAGCGAACCTCAGCACCTAGATCAGCCAACATGTCCCATTATGCAAGGGTTTGTATGAAAGGATTGAATCTTTTTTTTTAACAATATGAAACATGAAACATGACAATATGAAACATGACAATATGAACACTGCTTTGTTCAAATTTGCTGTTATTCTGTCAAATAACCATTTGTGTAGAATTCTGCCAGAAATCTGCCAAAAAAAATCTATTCTGTCAAATTTTCTGTCAAACTCGTTTTTTTAACAAAAGTTCTGTCAAAGTTAGCCGAATAAAGTAAACAGAATAAACAGAATAAAGTAACATCTTTTGAAGTATACTACTTTTATTTCAGCATGGTAGCCACTTCAGTAATTTGAAATGTTATTAAGAGCCAAAACATGCATCTGCATTAGCCACATAGCACGTACAATTGGTTTATGACAAATAAATTGAATGTCGTAAAACGGGGTGGATAGGGACAATTTAGATAGTGAACTCGCACGAAGGTCCAAGGGAAATTCCCAGGTTTATTTTTTACCCCATGACAACATCGTCACATGGAAATGGATCCATTGTTGCTAACAAAAGGCATGCAAAATTATTCAAGCGTAAAGCAGGAAACAACTTTAGCTCTTCCAATTGCTGTAGATGTATATTGAATTTCCTCTCTTTATGATTTTAATGATTAGGTAGAGTTTCGCTCCTTACTGAGGCCCAGTAAGAGGGAGTATATTACACTAGTATAGTTGAAGAATCTAGTTGTAAAGGTTTCTTACAAGTGTATCGCAATTTTTACTACATGGCCAGTAATAGAGATTTTGGTGCTATTTAATGTCCACCCATGTTAACTTTGGATTGACAGCAAAAAAAAAAAAAAACAAAACAAATCCCATCACCGTTGGATTTTTATTTTATGTGACCGTTCTTATTCACCCCGATGTTGGGGATTCACCTCGATGTTGGGGTGATTAGGAACAGAATGAAACACTTAACTGCTCCCAGTGTACCCTCAGCTGAGGGGAATAGAGACTACTTGGGCTTTTTTTTTTAAACAACACAATGCTTGTAGAAATATTTTAACGATTTTTATCAGAAATTTTAATGACAAAGGTCCATCTTTATTACCAGGGTCATGTGACAGATTGGTCCCATCATAATTCACCATTTTACTGGGGGTATATCGTTTAAAGTCTTGACCAGGTTGTCGAAGTATTCATTGATAGCTTCTCTAGACCAAGCATCTCGTGACCGTTTTATATGTTCTTGCAAATGCGTTGTGCCACACTGTCTTTATTTTGTTTCAGGACATAATTCACCCATTCAATACCAAGCATTGAATGGTGTTGGAATCGGTTCTGCTTGACCCTATTCACTGCGGCCCTACATTTGAGAAGGTTTCAAAGTGTATTTGTCCAAGTAACCTTTGACGAGATGCCTCAACTCCCGAGTGCCTAATGGATATAGTCCCATTCGGCACATGTCTGGATTCCCTAAGGAGATGATCCTCAAAGGTCTTGTCAAAAATCGTCTGTACACCTATGGGAAGAGTGTCAGGGTGCTTGAGGTGCCTGAAAATGACTGTTTTGGGGATGCCATACAGTTCTTAGGCTTTCCTGTGGCTCAACTCTTATCTTTACTGTGCTCTTCATATATCTTTTTGCCACAGGCTTTGGTTTAAAGTCACGTGGCATCCTGTCTCTTTTTTTTACCATGGTTGTTTTGCAAAAACGTGAAAATAAAAGAAAGGACAAAATATAAGCACAACTTCAAGTGCTTCCCAGCTCAAACCTTACATACAAGATCATATTTGTGAGGTCTTGATGTGAAATCAGATAGTTTTCTCAAGTAAATCTTAAGATGCAAAGTTTTGACAACATTGCGATTTGAGACGTTTTCCAAGACATCAGATTTTCTTTCACGCAGGGGTACATGTTAGTTGTTTCCCATCGCGTGGGTCATGGCTTGGCAGCTGGATGCATGTGGTACATATATTTCAGATTTGTGTCCCTATTCACCTTTTTGTTCCTATTCATCCCGTTTTATGGGTACCCGGCCAATATTGTTGATAGTGCAATGGTTTTCCCCAACATTTTACCTACGGCGAGTCAGAGTGCTAATAATCTATTCACGTTCGGTCATCCTCGTCTCAATGTCGCCATTAGAACATGGCGACAAAGTGAGACACGAGCTTTTCGGGTCTCCGTGTAAAAAAAGCCTTAGTATTTTCGTTATCCTAGTCTATGCATACGTAGATATCATACCAATTGTCAATAAGGACATACTCAAGCCTTGGGGACCGTTTGGTGAGAAATCATGCCTGCTGGACGAAAGAAAACGACAAAATCAGTGAGCGATCCAGGATCACCACCAACGTCATCGCCACAGTCTGCAAACCGAAGCACAGAGCAGTCCCTTTTCCGACACCGACAAGTTTGAACACTTTGTCCGTCAAACCCAGAGATTCAATCAGGACAAAAAGAGTTACGTACCGCATACATAGGCTGGAACAGAACATCATCAATGACTCCATTGAATTCCAGAGTAAGCGTATTGACGGCTTGGAGTTGAAGATAAAAGAACTTGACCGGATAACAGCAGTGGTTGCCAAGGCTGAGAAAACCCTGGCCGACCATGCCGAGCAGCTAAACAAGCTGGAACGCTTCTCTCGAAGAAATAATCTTCGGGTTATCGGCTTCCCACAGCAGAAAGGCGAAGACTGCCTGGCTCTCGCTCACAATCTCTTCAAGGAGAAATTCAAGATGCCAGATGCAAAGCTGGAACGAGCTCACCGTGATGGTCCAAAGATGGACGACAGACCACAGCACCTTCTTATCAAGCTGAACTGCGTATTCTAACAGGACAAAATCAAGATCCTCCAGCAACAGCGACAAGTCCTGAGCAGTTCCTCCTTCTTCTGTGTCGAAGACCTGACCAGGGCCGACCTGCAAGAGAAGAGAAAATGGTCTACACAAGCCTCCGCAGCGTACAAGGAGGGAAGGAAATACAGGTTCGTAGCCGGTAATTAAGTGGAGAGGTGCAGGCGGCGCACTAGCGGACTTCTACCGTTAAGCATCACATCAATCTGCATGCTTCCAATGTCCATCTATGTGCTGTATATGTTGTGTTTGCTGCAAATCATCGCATGAACCATCCATTATGATTTTCACATCGAACTTTTTATCCATTACATTCATTCGCTTGGAATTGATTGCTTCAATTTATTTGTTTTGCGTCTTAATCTCATTGTGATTGGTTAAATTATTGTTACTGGTTTGTTCATGCCTGGGTTCCTTCTCCACTTACATGTTTTGTTCTTAGCCCGTTAGTCATTCATGCTTACTGTTATTTTGTTTGGCTTTAGTACACTTTAGTTCAGTATTTCATTTACTTTATTTGTTAGTCCCCCATTGACTTGCATTTTTGTCCGTTTCTCCTTTTGCCTTTACATACTGTTTACTTAAGTTTAGTTTTTGTTTTGTCTATCGTATTGTATTGTTTGTCTTTCGTCCAATGACCCTAGCTGACTTTGTTGACAATATTTCTCCTTCTGATAATGATGTTTTTAATGATGAACAATGTGCCTATTTTGAGTCTACTGAATTTAATGATTTAAATATCTCTACACCAGGTATCTTCTCCATCTTTACATGAATTCCAGGAGTCTCTGTAGACATTTCTTCGACATACAAGATTACTTGGCTAGTTTAAACCACTCTTTCTCCATCTACGGCTTCACTGAAATTTGGTTTCAAACAACCCCTCCGCCCTATGTTCACATGGATAATTTCCGTCTAGTTCATTCCTCATGTTCCGATAGACCTGGCGGAGGGGTAGCCATGTTTGTCAACAACTCGCTGAATTTTCCGATCCGTGAAGACCTCATGCCTTCTCATAATGGCTTTGTGACAATCTTTATCGAAATTCAGTGTGACAAAGCTAGCAATCGTGTTGTGGGAAATGTCTACAGGGCTCCTGGTACTTCACTTGACAACTTTAACGAGGCTTTTGGTACCTGCCTAGATAAGATAACAAAGGAGGGAAAGCTGCGTTACATAATTGGTGATTTCAACCTTAATATACTCCATTGTGCAGATCACCAACCCGCGGACGACTTTGTCAATGCTGTCTTGGCCTGTGGTTTCCATCCTTTAACCCTAAAGGGGCCGAGTTATTTTGACCATCTCTCAGCCGGGGGGGGGGGCGGATTCCGCCCCCCCCCTAAGATCTCGGCCATCGAGTGACGAAAAATTTTGAAACTCAGCACATGCATAGAGCAACTCTTCCTAAACATACTCAAGAAATTTCATGACTATAGGTCAAAGGGTTTTGGAATTATGGCTAATTAATTATTCATATGTACGAATGGCAATTCTGCTCTGTGTACACGACGTATATGCGAAAATTCAGTTTTTACGGCGCATAGCGCCGGAAAATTTTTCGCTACGCGGCAACCCGTGGTCCGATTTTTATGTTTTTGGTATCAAAAGATGCGCAAAGCTCGAGGCTAAAAAGTCATAACAGCTCGGGTCGCGAAATATTTTTTTTTTTAGTGGCTATCACGGAAAATGTTGAGGGGGGGGCGGATTCCGCCCCCCGGCCCTTTTAGGGTTAAGGCCGAGTAAAAAAAAAAAGTTTCTCGTCCGGGTTTTTGAAAAATAGGAGGAAGAGGGGCTTTTTATTTTTATTTTTTTATTTTTTTTCAAGATGGCCACCATTTTAAAATTTCCTGCAACCGTTGGTGTTTCCACTGTTCAATGAAAGACAAGTTGGACAAGAGAACTGAACATATTTACACTGTCCTTTAGAGTTGTATTGGTCTACCAAGAACAGTTTTAGATGCATTTGCTTAAACCGCCAAAAGTCGCGAGCGAATTCTTTAAACACATGCTCCAGCGTGAGCTAGTCTCATACCGGTTGCACTCTGGCTTTGAAGTCAGCATTTACTGCATACAGTACAGCAGACAGATTCCGGTTGAAATTTCAAACGACTGTAGTCTAAAACTATCAATAGACATACATGTACGTAGTCTGGTTCCCTAGACCTGACAATTATTCGCTCACGTCTCAGCCTCGACTCCATGGGCGCGTAGATTCATCAGAAATAGTCAGAATCTTTTGGCCTGGGAACCAAGTGGGTGAGTTTTGTTGTGAACTCGCCATGCTCGCACTGTCGCAGGGGTAGCGATCACACGTCGATATTATGTGGTGTACAAAGTGACCGACAGAGTCTATACTGAAAACTTCGACTCACATATTTCGCAAGTATTTATTTTCCGATGAATTTGTGGACTTTTTCAGTGTTTTTTTACTGCATTTTTCAAAAATAAAAAATCAAAAAAAAATCCAGGCGGCCTCCAAAAAGGAAGCGGGCGGGGACGAGAAACTTGTGTTTTTTTTTTACTTTGCCTAATCACCAAACCCACTCGCATCACTCCCCATTCTTCCACACTAATAGACAGCATACTAACCAATTCTGATCTAAATACTACAGCTGGGATTCTGTACTCTGACATCTCTGATCACTATCCACTCTTCCAATTCACTACTTCTCCAGAGCTCTGAATCCTCTCCCAAAACATATCTTTCAAGGGATATTAACACGGACTCCATCAGTTCATTTAAGCAAGACCTCGGCAGCATTGAGTGGAGTGACGTGTATCTAGCTCAGGACTCTGATACTGCATATGACATATTCCTTTCCATTTTCTCCTCCTGCTATAATCACCATTTTCCCCTCACTCTTAAACGAGCTAAAACACGTACCTATACCAAACCATGGATTACTCAATCTATCATTAACTCTTGTGTTTTTAAAAACAGGTTACATAGGCGGTTTATTCGTAACCCGACTGTTGCAAATGAGCAGCATTACAAAACATATCGGAACAAGCTAACAGCCACTATCCGACTTGCAAAAAAAAAGGTACTACGCTGACAAGCTTGCCCGTACCAAAGATAATCTCAAAGGTACGTGGCGTGAAATCAATGGGATCTTCGGCAAACAGAAGAACAGCAATCTTCCCAGCGATTTCATGGATGGCGACAATGTTCTCTCCAACCCGCCTGATATTGCTGATACTTTTAACAAGTTCTTTACTGACATTGGTTCCTCTTTAGCTAGCAAAATTGCCCCTACTAATACCCACTTCACTGAATCTTTGCAAAAACCTAATGCTTCCTCGTTCTTCCTTGCCCCCACGAACAAATACGAAATTATTAAGGTCGGCAGTAAGTTGAAGAGCAGTGGCAGTAGTGGCTTTGATGGCATCTGTTCAACCGTGTTCTTCCTCTCATTGCTGATCCATTGAGTCATATCTTTAATCCTACTTTCTAACTGCTTCTGTTCCTCTCAATCTTAAGCTTGCGAAGATCATTCCCATTTTCAAAAGCGGCGATGCACACAATATCAGCAACTACAGACCTATTTCTATCCTCCCTTGTCTCTCCAATATTCTTGAACGGCTTGTTTACAATCGTCTTTCTCAGTTCATCTCTCATCATCACATCCTTTTCGATCAGCAATTTGGTTTTAGATCAAAACATTCTACGGACATGGCCCCTCATTGAACTTTCCAACAATATTACTAATGCCCTTTGCAAAAAAACTGTGTGCTATTGGTCTTTTCTCGATCTCTCCAAAGCTTTTGAAACTCTCGGTCATTCTATTCTTCTTTCGAAACTATATCACTATGGCATCCACACCAATGGTTTGCCGTTTATCTCTCTAACAGGTCCCAATATACTTCTATAATTAATTTGCAAACAGTAAAAATGCAACTTTTTAAAATTAAACTATACCTTACGAGGAGAAAATAATGATAAAATATCCCAACATCACTTATACTCAACAATTGTCAAACGATATAATTCAACTTCACATTTTCACTTAATTATAGACAAGCTTAGTAGGCATCTCATATAAACTTTAATTAAATATAGAACCATCATTACACGATATTCACGGCAGATTATAAAGAAACTATGCAGCAGGACATTATAATCACACACACTGTTCTCTATATGTTGTCCCTTAAACACTGCTCACGGTACGTGAAGTGGTCAAGATGTATTTTCATGACTAGACTGGATTAAGCTTAGACTCAATCTTTTTAACTTGGCCAAAACTTGACTTCAGGAAAAGTGACTAGACTCGAATTGGACTCGATTTGCTTGGTCTCAACCCACGCTGGACTTGACTATAACACCGCGGACAGGAGTTCAACCCCAAGTGACAACAACAGTATCAGCGTTTGAATTGAAACTTAAAGTTAATCTGCAAGTTCCCGTACCAAACACGATCACACTTTAAATCTGAATCCCTTTGCCAACTTGTCACGGCTGAAGCCACGGCTGAAGACACTAACATCCTTGTCCAATAGCTAATCGTTAAAATTGTAATCTGCACTCAAAAGTTGTACAATATTTCTGACCATGTAAACAGCAGTCCTACCAGCAAAATTAATTGTCACTAAATGATTCCACACACACTGAAAAGAAAGAATGGCTACTCACTTACAGAAACTCCGCTCCTAGATTCAGCACTACACAGTTAACTGTGGCTTGCCTCACAAACATACTCTTCCAGAAATCAAATCAAAGATTGTTATACTAAAAAGGTGCAGTGCAGGCGCGGTTCTACGGGGGCTAGGGGGGTTGTATCCCCCCCCCCCAATATTGGTTCTAGAACCGCGCCTGGTGCAGTGCGGATTCGACGAGAACGGATTCCAAGTTTACTCTCAAAGGCGAAGGCGCGCAAATGATAGAACCACTTTCGCCCTGCCCCTTTTTCGTCACCGTCACCACGAAGTGACGCTAACGTCAAAAAATCAAATATTTGGCAATTTCTATTTTTTGGTGTGATTAATTACACATAATCTCTCATCTTAAGAAGTTATTATTCACGGATTTAATTAGTTTTGTCAAAATATTAATTAACATTATTTAACGTTTGTAACTTTAATGGGTCAAAACTGGAAAACGCGTTTTCACGAAATGTACTTACCATTCTTTGTCGTGTAACCTGCCTGCACACTACGCGTCAATAATGGGTTTTGCGTTTTCACGAAGTTGCAGGGGTTAAGGTCACTTCTTTGTGACGGTGACGATTTATAGTCGTCGACGTCATACACGGAGGGATGGGCAGAATTGGACGATAGTCAGACCCCCTATGAGTCCCGTGTCCCACACAAATTATAACTGGTTCGGTTCCTTTTGCAAACCTAGGGATATATCTGGACACCTGACCTCAAACACACGTGTAAATGATGACAGGCAACAGCTCATGCTTCTGTTATCTCATTGGTCGATATGCGTCTGTGCTGTGCTACGCTGTACTTTGATTGGCCTATTTCTCCTGCGCACACGCATGGGTCACACTGAACATAACACCTTATTGGTACGCACGCAGAAATTTAAATGTGGTTGACCCCCAGGTTAATCTGACAATCTAAGCTTCGCCATAGAGCACGTTCAAACGTAAACTCGGTTTATAAGTTCAGTCATTCTTTCGTTTCAACATCTCTGTCTCATTTATTCGGTTTGAACCCAGGCGTTATGCCTTGCGATGGATTTGAGCAGATTATTGGAATCGTATATCTTCTTGCGTTGAGGCGCTGATGGTTTTTTCGGTGTATAATCAATGGAATTGTCACAGTTCTAGGTTTTAGTGACTCGCCAAGGGACATGATTTTTGCAGCAATAGTCTCTGGGTTGTTGGAGGTGTTGTTGCTCAGTGTTTGCTGGAAAAAAACACCTAGTCGTCTGCACACACAAGAGGTTAGTTTAATACATTATTTGACATTCAGAGAGCTCGGATAAAACAGTTCGTTTTCGACATTCGAGTTGGGTATGGATGACAAGAGTAAATAAAAAGATGGGACTATATATATTGTGTAGGAGAGCCCTAAAACTGAAGATAGTAACACATTTACAAGAAAAAAGACGGGACAACAACCAGTCTAGCACCCTTTAGTAATGCATCTATCAACAATTTCCCTATAGTCATGCCACCAGAGCACTGAGGGTATACAAATTAACTCATCACCGATTCACCTATTGTATGCACACTGAGAATCTAAGAAATACAAATATTAAATAATACAATGTTTTCACTTTAGTTTAGATATAAAAAAAACTTCAGAAGACATAGGTCTAATTAGAGGAACAATTGTGATTGGTCAATGTGGCAGTCGTGAGCTTGAAATTCTGTTGCTGATTGGCGAATATTTGCAGGTTTACATAGGCGAACGTGTTAATTCCATAAAAGAGTTGTTGAAAATGATGATTCTTAAGCCTATACATATGGTGGTGTTACCAATACATTTCAGTATATAGCTTCCTGCTACAATTCATGCTAATGCGAGCGAATATTTCTGGGAATACTTCGGGGAGGCCCGTGCCGAATTCGCCAAGACTGGATTTGGTTCGTCTCGTCGATAGCGCCCTCTCACGTTGATGTCGGTTGGTTGCACCGGGACCGACTTTAAGTAGATGAATATAACCTGCAAATCCAGTCCTGGGCCAAGACTGCCACACGGCATACTGATGGGATTGTGTACATATATTTACGCCCACTGAATAATTTAGTAGCGTGACGTAAATATGTGTGAATAACGCGGTGGTACCGAGCAGAGTTTTAGCCCTTCTCCTTTCTCAAGGAAACACCTCTTTATTGGAAATTGTCTTGGTGTTTCTGACCCATCCCCTTACAGAACGGCTGAAACGCGCTGTCCGTGCCCTTCACCGGAAAGTCCAGCCCGGCGGATTAACAGAGCCATGGGCGTCGCCAGGATTTTTTCTAGAGGGGGGCAAAAAAATTTTTGACAAAAAATGCTTGTATTTCTCAACACATTCTCAATTTATCAGTTTAGAGGGGGGCAGGGACATTTTGCCCTCCCCCCAACTCATTAAATTTACACCACTTTGTCTTCGCGCCTCTTTTTCTTCTCTTTTTTTTTTTTTTTTTTTTTTTTTTTTTTCCCGGGGGGGGGGGGCAAGTGCCCCCTTGCCCCCCCCCCCCCTCGCGACGCCCATGAACAGAGCCTGTGACGGTAACGTGTGCTTATATTATCCACTGAATTCAACTTGAGAGATAAGCATACCTGAGACCGTTACACTGGCTTCGGGTCGACCTGCTGTTTGCTTGTGCTGCGACAGAATTTTCGGCATCAAGCATAGCTTTTTGCCCAGGCCATCGTGGCTTAGAGCGGCGGAGTTGCGAAGACCCGAACCGACTGGAGCAAAAATTAAGTTAGCACGCACGAGTGGCAAAGCTAAGAGCAAAGACTAAAAAAAGCCAAAGCAAAGAGATAAGCATACGTTATAACTGAGACCGTTACACTGGCTTCGGGTCGACCTGCTGTTTGCTTGTGCTGCGACAGATTTTTCGGCATCAAGCATAGCCTATCGCCCAGGCCATCGTGGCTTAGAGCGGCGGAGTTGCGAAGACCCGAACAGACTGGAGCAAAGATTAAGTCAGCACGCACGAGTGGCAAAGCCACGAGGCCTTTCTTGACTTGATTTTGTTGAATTATTTATAGTTTTTTATGCAAATAAGAAGAGTGCTGAATGTTAACCAATCACAACGCGGATTTTGCCTAGTCCTATCCTTAAAAAAATAAGTCGCCGACTGTTCTGTGTTGACCTGAGAGCGGCTTAGGAACAGTTTATATAAATAAGAAGTATAAGTGTCAATGCTGAGAAAAAAAATGATTTTTTTTTTGGCAAGTTGTTCTTAATTAAATGAATGGAAAGAGGGAGTAAGCAAATAAAACAGACTCCTTGAATATTTGTACACTCAATGTCACTGGTTCTGCAGTAGGATTTGGGGATTTTGATTGAACTTCTTTAAACTGAAGTATACTTGTAAAACATACCTAACAGTAAGACACGATTTCAAAAAAGTTAAGAAAGTTCCAAATATGCGAAATTTCGTTTGAACCAATTACTTGTATCATGATGTGCATGAACTTCTTTTTTTTTTATCAATGGACCATTTACCAGTAGGACGATTCATCATGTGTTCCTGACTTCATCTCTTAGGCCACAACAGTCTTCGGTTTCTGGTATGGAGCTTGCCCCAAAAGTGGTGCGGCGACAGCGACGCGGCTTTAATTTTTTCCCCTACTTATTTTCTTCTTGTCGGCTGATGTTGCAGATAATGACCCTTCGATCCCCATCACATCTCTGCAATTGGTGCCCGACTGTTCTGTGCAAAATATATGGGAGCCCAAAAAGGCCACATAAAGCTTATACTTGATCGTAACACCGTCTAAAACACTTTAAAATTGTGCATAAGCAGGATTCCAGTCGAACCAGTGAGTTTGGCAGTTTTGAGAGATCATTTTACATTTAAAAATAACATGTTTAATTTTACCGACGCGCATGGCTATGGCGAAGGGAGTGATTATTATTTGGCAATGACAATGACACTGAAAACTGAATGTAGAAACTAAAACGAATCGTGAGTTATAAAATAAATTTCATTTCATAAATGACGGCATATACTTCAGAAAGTAAGCAACTCATCCATTTCCCTACAGGCACATACGAAGGAAAACAAGAAGGCAATAGCCAATCAGAGACAGCCTACAAGAAGTCAAGGCCAAAGATTACAACAATATAGCAATAATTCTGAATGGTCAAAATAAAACCTCTGAGGCTCTTTACATGTTTTGTCAAGGTAAATATACTCAACAGGAAACTGCTTCAGGTTCTTTATGGTACGGCGTGAGTAAAGCAGGATTTGTATTCTTTTCTGACCTATGAAGTACTTGGATTGACTACCTTCCATACATTTGAGCCTAATTATTTGTTCTATCTGTGATGTGCTTATTTAAGTTTACTTGTGCAATTGTCTGCTATATTTACATCAATATAATTATTATAATGTGACTTTGATTACAGTGATGTCCTGTACGCCTATACACAACTGAAGAAGACTGGGAGAAGTGTGCATTGTTACAATTCATTTCATAAAACCAAGGAAGATCTTGAAAAAAAACCCAGCTTGTTAAAGAGGTTTTTAACTTAAGAATGATGATTTGCCTTCAAAGAAACACATTGAGGTACTCCTCTGCTCACATTATCTGTGTTAACTGATCATCGATCTTCTAGATACCATTGGCCAAATAATGACCTCGGAGCAGTCTTTCATACAAAGCAGAGATTTAGTTACAAAATTCATCAGATCCATGAAAAGATAATGGGGATAAAATAGCTATTAAGCAAACCTACATTGTTCTCTGGTCAATATTTTTGTACATTTGAAAATATTTATAGATACATATTTACAAGTGGTTGATGCAAACAGTAGGCAACCAGACTTACAGGATCTTGAATTTATCAAAATTTGACCATTATCTGTCCGTGCATATTTATTCACCTATCTCAAGGACATTTCTGATAATTTACGAAAATCCACAAATAAAATTTACTCAACATTTTGTGAACTCCCATTGCAAACATTCAAGCTGATCTGTACCGAAACTACAACAAACTAATTTGAAGCTCATAAGTGCCCCCCAAAATTCAGCATCTTTTCTAACCTATTTTGCCTCCATTCTAAATAAGTGCTTGACTATAGAAGTAAATCCAACATTATTGATATATCTGATTGGCCTTTTAATTTTGACCGAGTATTATTTTTTTTTACTCAACCTTGTGATAATGGTCTGATATGATTTCTTCGAAAGGCCTTTCCGCATGGTCTTCGTCAACATCAAGCGACTGATAACTCACGCTGGTCATCATGAGATGAATGTCGCTGCCTTCCCTGTCCAATGACTCGTGTCGATAGCACCAGCAACAGGCTTTAGCAATGCATGCTGCCATAGTGCTACAGCACCCACGGCGCCACAGTGACTTCATCACAATCCAGAGAAGACTCGCTGTATACAAGGAAAACCAAAAGGGAACATTGTTACTGATACTAATAGCCCCGTCCCAACTGTCGAGCAAATAGTGTCATTGACCAATTACATTATGACTCTTGGTCAGGTGATCACAGTTTCTGTCAAATTTGGTCTTAAGCACCGTGCAAATTGCACAATTGAACTGTCTACAACAATCAAAATTCTGGATTTATTTAAATCCGTACCTATGACAAACACAATGATGCTGAAGTTCATCAGAACCAGGATAACCGCAAGGACTTCGGTTCTCCCTGTGCTACCTCCAGTTCGAGACAGGAGCAAGGAAGCTGCCAAGAGATTCAGGAAGATTGTTGCCAGGGAACACATCTGTAGACGGTTATCGGTGGCATCTTTCATCGGTCTCACATATGCATGTAGGAGCAGGAACCCAGCAGATATGGCGATGGTTGCAAACATGGTGAAATGATCATCTGGGCCGTACAGCAGCACAAAGAGCGTTTGAATTATCTTGCGAGAGAGCTCAACAATTTCCCAATACCAGAACTCTGCTTTGTAGTTTCCACTGAGGAAACTTTTCCAGCTGATCTCCGCCTGACTTTGCTGTATGGGATTTAGGAGGTTGATGCCTGATTGATTAAGTGAGGAATCATCTTCATTTCTTGGTGGCATAGTTGGATCATTAATGCTGCAGTAACTCGGATCATCTACTGCCGATTCAAGCAAAGGCTGCTCCTCCGAATTCTGCCTCTTGTCTTGTCTGTTGCTTCTCCACAGAAGTACAAACAGCAAGGACGGAAAGCCAACAACATAACAGAGAGAAACTTCGGCAGCATGATTGAAATGAACATGCTGCTCGTCTTGACAGTCGATAGAGTAATCGGATCGAAGTCTCGTAGCATTGTATGTCTCGTTCTCATCTAGATAGAACAGGTCGCAGCCAGAAGGCAAGAGGGTGAAGATAACACCGGACAGGCCAGGATATGACACAAAGAGAAGCATGACAACAAACAGGTAACATTTCTGCCTTGTAGTTGACAAAACCTTGACACGCTCTTCAACAGTGCATTTCTTGACCGCAAAGTAGCACTTTGAGACCCAATAGAAACACAATGCTGCTAACACAACAAATGCAACTAAGCTCATCCCAAACAAATACTCAATGTACACATTGCGGTAAATAAAGTCTGGAAAGTAGCAGCGTGGACTGATAACCAGTTGGACAATATTCATCTCCAGTAGTCTCAAAAATGACCCAAACTTGGTCAGAATATTCGGCCAGGGAATCTCGTCAAGGGCAGAGAATATCTCGCCCATTACCTGATAGAAACCCAGCAAGATTTTCCCCCTAGCAAAGATCACATCAATGGCTGACCGTCCTTTTCTCTGGTTTCTCCGCACATCCCAAGCGATGACGAGTATTACCACTGCCAACACGACCAGCAACAGAATGACTTCAAGTAAGAACCACCACCACTTTGGGCACACATTACAACGATCAAACCACGCATAGTACCCCATACTGCATTCAGAGCAAAGCCAACCTTCATAACCAACCTCACAAGTGACATTGATACCATCACCTTCATTCAAGCAGGACTCCTCACGTGGACACGGATGTACCTTAGGCAATACTCCCCTAAAATGCTGCGTGCTACTATTGTAAGAATCGTTTCTGCTCCTCATGTTTACAACAAAACGCCGATATGCTTTGTAGTTGTCGTTTGAGCCCCAATTCCAAGTCCACCAGAATCCAGGCAAGAGGTGTTGATACTCCCCTGCACAGTTAAGACCTTCGTCTGGGCAAGGATAACACTCACCAAACCGATCTTTACGGTAATACTTATCAAGACATGAACATGCGCGGAACCCTGCATGGAGACTTTTTTTGGTACCTGTAGGACACACCGTGCAATCTGCAGGGCTGATACCAGGGTGTGCAGCTGGGGTGACGTAGGTTCCATTGTTGCATTTTTGACACTTGATGGGCTGCGATTTGTCCGCTACTTGTCCAGTCTTGATTTGGTAAAAACCTCCTACGATTCAAAGACAATGCTTCCATTAAAGCTGGTAACTGAAGAAAAAAAATCAATGTCATTCGGCACTTGCCTTCGACTTCACGGTTTGCAATAATCAACCATGGGAACGATTTTGCCGCGCCATATGTTGGTTTCCAGCGCAGCCCATTGAGTCGAGACTGCGCGTTAATGTGAGGCAGGCGTGTACTTTGACAACCCCATTGGTGGAAGAAATAGAAACAGCGAATTCGCGAATGGTGCGCATGGACAACATGCGCGCGGATTACCTGCGCTCGAGCATGGTGCGACCATAGACCTATATTAAATTTAAAATAGCTCTATGGTGCCACCTCGTATACCTTTCGATCAGCTGATATTAGATGACACGAACTTTTGAAGAGGAGTTGGTTGCGTCAACTTTTTTTCACAAATACAATATGCTCTTAGCACATAAAACCTACACATATAGTACCTGGTGGGCATGCTTTACACACTTTATTCCGCGGATCTCCATAATACCCTTGCGCACAGGGCACACATCGCCACGGAAGAACTTTGGAGCCAGTTTTTGAGCAGGCGAATCCAGATTCATTGAAGAGTCCTGCCATTGTCTTCGATACAAGTATCGGTAGGGCGAACCCATCACCAACCAACTCACTGGAATTCGAAGGTACAAAAGTAAAACAAATTCAACTGTAGGCATATACGTTATCTGTTAACGGTACTATGTGCCAATGCAAAATGAGAGGTGCGTTTTAAAGAAAATCTTTATTCTGTCATTGCGGCTACTTAATCAAAAATCAACAAGTCACAGATACACCATGAGAATCGTGAAAGATCCTTACATTTTCAGGTCGGTCCGGTTTGTGGCAGGCGCAAACTGAATGGTATTATCAACAGCCCTGGGAATAAAAGAACAGAATGAAATGGTACTATGTTCTAAACAACTCTAATTAACAGTTGTTGGGCAAAGTCTGTACATGTATAAACTGTATTTATTTATTTATTTATAGTTTTATTTAGACAGTTAAAAACTGCTGTTAATGAGGGCCCTGTAAAAAATGATCAGAATAAAATGAAATAAAAAAAACATGACGTAAAATCACTTAGAACATTAAGTAAAAACTAGAATGAGGAAACAAAAATGCAAATATGTAAAATATAGGGGTGTGAATACAAAAACAAGAACATATATTAAGATACACTTATAAACACGAACAAAATACAGCACGGAAATTTATTTAATTTAACAAAACGAAAACAAAAACATATTTTAAAATAATATTACGAAATTGAGAATTTAAAAAAAAAGTAAAAGCTTGCAGAAAAAATCTACAAATTAAAAAACAAAGACTTCAAAAAAACAAAAAACAAAAAATCAAAACAAAAAAAATCAAAACAAATACGTAAAAGATAGGAATGGTAATAAAAAATAAAATAAATATTAAAATACTGAAATAAACAGTAACTAACGACAGCACAGAAAATAAATGTATCAATGCAAACAAAAACCAAAAACAAATTTCAAATGAAAATGACAACTTGTTAAATGCAAAGAAGAAGAAAAAGAAGAAAAATCATCCAGTAAAGTCCAAAGATTTCTATATAAAAATAAACAAGAAATTAATTGAAGCACGTAGAATACTCGTGGTAAATCGTGGTTGTTTAGCTGAGATATTATGCTAGGTTCACACATTTCCGAATAAGTTATGAATACAACAAGAATAAACCAAGAGTTGAAATAAGTTCCCGAATCACCCCGACAATTTTGAACATGTTCAGATTTGTCGGGGCACTTCTCGATCTTTAACGATCTTTCACCGAGCAAACGGAATCATCACAAGGCAGCCAAGAACCATTCCCCCATTTACTCAAGAATTGCTGATCGTGGCGATTCGGCTTGAAACTCGAGAATGTGTAAACCTAGCATAACATTCAAAACAAAATTTAGTTACGTTAAATAAGTGTGATATACATACAAACAAAACAAGGCTTTGATATCTTCAAAAGGGTAAAGCATAAAGAGCAATTACTAATAATTTCGATTTTGGCGGCACGGTAATTCAAATAGAGATATATAAAAAGTAAACTGTAACTTACACATAGGCGTTGGAACCCAAATCTTGCCAAACGACATCGGAAATAGTTGTCAAATGACTGTTATAAAACGATCTGGGAAAAATCGGAAAAGCATTAAAGCATCTAGTTTCCTACGATATGACACAAGTGAGGGAACTTCACGAATCAATCCATACTTGACCAAGAGTGTGTTATCACACCTGGAAAATTAGCGAAATGTGCATTCCTGCCTTAAAGTTAAAAATGAAATAATTAATCGTCACGAATAGTATGTGATTGGGACCAGCAAATAAAATGCTAATCTACAAACCAGGACTTCACAATGATATCGCAATCTTTTGCCGTATTAAAGTTTGTTCCTGCACTATTTTTTCATGGTAATATTTTGAGGGGCCCGTATCTACGCAGAAACCAAAAGTGCATGCTATGGAAAAACAGCTGGTGGAATACATGTATGTATGATGGTGGTGTACATGTATTCATAAATGGTGGTGTACGTGTATTCATAAGTACGCATATACTTGGCTCTTTTCAAGGAAGTAAACAAATTAGAAAAAAAATTGGATGATGAATGTACTTACACCTGTTTGATTGTGTTATTGACGGTGGCAAATGGCCTCTCTCCAATCGATGAAAGATTGTTTTGGAACATGTATCTAACATACAAATTGAAAATGAAGAATATTGTTCTAAGTTTGCAAGCAGTAGCCCAAGTTGTTACAATATCTCGATCGAGCATTAAGAATGTTGTGGACATGAATGGATTTGCAGATCCAGTAGGCCCCGCCCACTACGCACGTGGGAAGCGTCGCTTGCGCCTCCAGTGCCTGTTTGCAATGTCCATGCCAAACTGCATGTTTCGGACGCTCGCGTCATGTAATTTAAGTGCACGCAATGTCGCATATCGTAGGTGTGATTGGTCAAAGTTTCATGGGGCTTCCATACGCTATGGATCGAAGTGGTTACGTCATACGCCGCCGAGGTCGCGCGTTGCCTGGGTAATATGTCTAAACCACAAACATTTAAACAAATAGACCGCCAGTCGTGCGCGTAAAACCGTGATTCGAAAAAGTATGGGCAAAACGCCTGTTGACATTACGCATATCCGCTCGACGCGCGTTCAATGCAGATACGCGCTTAGGACACTACATACATTTACATCCAAAGCATATTTTTTTTTAGCTAAAAAGTGTGTGTTTTTTTTACAATCGAAAAATAAGTTCAGATAAATGTTTTAATGGAATAGTTTGGATGTGTGTAAAATCCCTATACCGAGGGGTGAATTTGCCCATTGTTTGGGATTTTAGTCGGGCGCCGCGAAATCACGGAATGCGCGTGTAGTTTCGAATGGGACCTGGCGGTCTATGCGTTTATATGTCTGTGGTCTTAGACCGATCACTATGGAAGATGACCCCGCTTGATGTCACACTTGTACGGCGTATAGAATCACTAAACGAGTGATTGTTGATGAATGTACGTGTACTTACAAATTCGTGAGCTGCGTGTTGTAAAAAAGCCAGTCTTGTATCTCAGTGACAGGATTGTCAAATGCGAATCTATAGAAATATAACAAGAATTGCAGTTTGGTTGCTTGTAAACAGTGTATTTTGTAAATGTTAGGCCCCTAATGATGGGACCAGTGGCGTATCCAGCTTTTGATGTGTGTGTGTGTGGGGGGGGGGGGGCACCGCACTCGCACATCCACGCCGAAATGTTGCCTTTTTTCCTCTCTCTTTTTTCCGGACACTTGCCTTCCAAACATAAAAATGGGGGGGGGGGGCTGTTTCCCTTCCTCCACATGGGGCGCTCTTCAAAACTGACCATTTTATGCATACTGCAAACATAATTATGCCGCTTTTCACGGCGCATTGTAAAATGGTTTCGGAGCTTGGTTTTCTTTCTGTTTTTTCATGTAAAAAAATATATATATAATCTAAAATATCTTTCACAAAAATGAACGTGCCCCCCTCCCCTCTAGATACGTCACTGGATGGGACACTGGCGGGCAATTAAACCCTTTGTCACTACACGAGAGCATAATGAACCATTGTTATGAGAGACCCAACTTGATTTTCGCAAAGGAAACTTTGCAAGGGCCACCAGGACTCGATTTTGTTTTCGTAGGCTTGTGAGGCAATAACATGAATAATTCAATAGTTTTTCGATGGGAAAGTTATGTTAATTCATTAGAAAACAATGACACGTCATCGTTATTATTTAGCCAACTAGTTACATTACAGCATTTAAAGAACGACTGTCGCCAAGCCTTCAGTAGCCTAGTGGATAGTGGACAAAACAATGGACGGAGGGATCCCTGGTTCAAATCCACCAATGGCCATTCATCATCTGCTGTGTTTCTTTTCCAATTTATGGTTGGGATAATTATAATTTTATTTTAATCGTAAAAAAAGTCCAAGAACCATGTTTCTTGCAGGGATTCTGTCGAAACCACTGAATTATTCATGAATGGCTTCACCCATCTACGGAAAAAAAATATGAGGCCCAAGCGATTTGTTCCTCATGCATATAATTCTCACAGCTGCCGGTCATGTGACTTGTGAGCAGCCAAGATCTCAACAATGATTTAAACCTTGAATTTAAAACTGATAACAAATAAAAAGGACAAGAACTCACAGATATTCTAGAGAGTGAAGATCTTTAAACATCTCTCTGTTGAGGACCGTGATTTGATTGCGTTGCATGAAGAGTCTCCTTAGCTTGGTCTGATTGCGAAATAAGCCATCAGGGATGGATGGAAGACGATTGGAGCTAATGTCACTTCGAAATATGAAAATTGAAAAATGGGAAAGTCAAACTTTGCACAATTCTAACCAAACTTCAAATGGTCAAATGAGTCAGCAATGTAGGTCAGACATACACTCTAAAAAATAGTTGCTCAATATTGGGTAAAATTACTACCTTTTCGAGAGTAAAAAGGGAACATGGTCGTCAACTTGTGTACTTTTTTTACACAACAGCTAAAGTGTAGAAAAGTACCCATTTCAGTGTAACTTTTACCCATAATTGTGTCAAGTGTTTGCACAATAAAGTTGGGTAAGAAAGTTTACCCATGTGACGACCATGTTCCCTTTTTACTCAGTTATTGGGTAAACTTTACCCAACCCTCTTTTTACCCAGGTGTCGTGTCAGTTTCTTACCCAGATATTGGGCTCTAATTTTTGCCCTGCACTGTTGGGTTCTAAATTTACCCATCACTTGGGTTGTTTTTAAATTAGTTGTTGTGTACCTTTGTTATTGATCCTTGCGGTTTTATTCAACTTTGAACTCTGCAATGTGAATTGCATGCTAGAGACAGCAATCGCGAGGGATTTCAATAACCGAGTCCTGGATTGGAAAGTCAGTAAAATGAATAAGATGATATTTCCCCCAATATGGTGCTGATGCATGAGGACTATTGCGAGGAACGTGGGCTAAATGATGGGCAGGGGTGTTAGAATTTCCCTCAATCAACTCATTCAAAAACAATTCCCCAAATGTAGGTCGCTTTACTCCGTGTTTCTAGAACTGAGAACACTCACTATATACGGTACATGAAACGCAAGCATCATGTGCATGGAATCGTGGTTGGCAGAGCCGTGACGTTCAAGTTGCAAATAAATGTCTAAATAATAAGCATGTCACTTCTCCAATCTCCCCGATATTAATCCTCATACATCAGCATCGCATTTGGAGGAAACAACACTGAAATTCATTTCACTGACTTACGTGGAACAAAGAAATCACGTCTTCAAAATCCCCAAATTGTTGAAGGTGTCACAAGCGGCGGCCATCTTGTACATGAGTGATGACGCGTGCACAATATTGGGTAAACGTTGTCACGTGCGTCAGTTTACCCAACATAGTGGTAACTTTTACTAATGTCGTGGTAAATTCTACTCTTCCACGTGTACAATGAAATAATTGTTAACACAGTGGTGGGGTAAATCCAGTTTCTTTAACCCATCACTTGGGTAATAATACCATTATTTTAACTTTTTGCCTGTGCTGCCGGGACTTGTAGTCAATGTTGGGTACTATTTTACCCCTTTATATGTGTAACACATTTTACACAAGTAGGAGGTACAAGCGAAATTTTCATTTTGCTCAATATTGGGCGGAAATGACACAATCTTTTTACACAACAGTTTTACACAACATAAATTACACTTCTTTTTTAAAGTGCAGTGAAGATTCACTGTTTTCTTCAGATTTTTTTTTTTTTTTCAGAGGGGTAGAGGGTGGGTTGAGGATTGCGATAAATGGACCCGATTATAATCACACTTGGAAAAAAAAAACAGCCTTAAGCGTTAGGAAAGGAATGCTTGAATCTTGGCTGTACATAAATACTACCATACAATTGCCAAATCTCGAATTGGGTCATTTATTTGGACTGTTACATGTACTGCACCAAAAATGAAACAGTTTAGCAACTAAAGTGGACATTTGAGCCCCCCCCCCCCATCCACTCAGGAGTTAATGGTTATTCTATCAAATAAAAAACGCAGAGTCTAAAACTGTCTGTCACCTCTTTACGACGGAATTCTTTTCTTTGCATTGTAGCCAAAAAAGGAAAACACTCATCTGTCTTGCTAAAAGATTGACTTGTGTATACGTGTGGTGATTGAGACAATAAAAAATAGTATGTCAAAAATCTTACAGCATGTCGGTTAATGTTGTGTTGACTAGCAGATTCTCTGGTAGAAAAACTAGGTCGTTATCCGCTAAAAACCTGCAGGGTATATATGAAAATAGATGACCCACTAATTATTACATGTTGGTGATAGTCTTTTTAAAAGAAGCGTTATTAAATAATGTCTTCATGTCTGATTTGTTATGATAACAAATCTCGTTGGATTGATTGTTTAATATGCCCAGGTCCTCCAGTGAACAAAGACCACAATGTCCTTTATTAATAAAACAAAATGTTGCCTTCTTTTTTTTTAATTAATGATTGATGATCGGTTTTTTTTTTATTATACTTAGCGTCAGTACGACATATCGTCGCGTCAGTGCAACGAGGTCGTAACTCGTGTATCGCGACGTCCATTTGACTTTGCGTGTACATCCGGGTTGTTTCAAGCGAGATACGACCTTGTTGCACGGAAACGGCGATATGCAAACATGAATAAGAAGAAGTGTACTGCACTTACAACTCCATGATTTCAGTTGTCGGTTCAAACAAACCCTCTGGTAGAGTCGTTAGGTGATTGCTCTGCATTTCCCTAATACAGTTTGACAGAGAAGTGAAATGAGGAGTTTCAATATTGAAGCTACTAACAGTGCATCTCTGTAGTTGCTTAATATTGAATCCAAATGCATAATGTTATAACACTGCCTTCGTAAACTTGGAAGAAAAATATCATGTTTTATGTTGTATGTAATACGTTTATGTTGTTTACTCACAACTTGTTGAACTTCTTAACACCATTAAAAGCTCCAACAGCAACTCGGCGTACTGCGTTACCAGCAAATGAACTGAAGAGCATGTGAGACAAAACAAACACATTATTTAAACAATTAAATTGTTATCGGATAAGCCAATTGGAAGTTATAACTTAACACCGTCTTTCCAAATGTTGTGATACTCCGTCTCAAAGACCTATAGAAAAAGCCACCAAAAAAGCCCTAAAATTAAGGGTTTTTTCACAAGTAGCGTTCTCGCGACATCCCGCTAGCTGGTCAGTGCGCCCTCGTATTTTTTGAGAAGGGGTTTATTATACAGACAGGTTTCGAAATGCATATACATTTTGGAGTGTTTACAAAGAGACAATGTTGTCATATTTAACTACTTAAAGTCTCAAATAAAGTTTTAGAAAGTTGCTATATTATTTAATTAGGCAAAGTCTGAAAGAAAGACATTTTGCCATGAAAGCCAAACAAAACAAATTCATCATTTTTTTTTTAGAGGACAGTGAAATCGGGGCATAAAATGTATACCAAATTAATGACTTTCATACAATAACCAGACAGACAGACAGATAGACAGACATCAGGCAGCATAGGATATTTTAAGTTGGGATGACCCAACTGGTAGGTCATGATATTTTGATAGTAATACTCACAATGTTTGGATTTCTTTCCTATGCTGTTTGTTCGAAGGATCCACAAACAAACTAGTTGGAATCTCGGGAATTCTATTGACCTCTAACGTTCTGCAAAACAATGACAATTGAGGACACATTTTGAGCATACTATTTTCGCGGCCGTTCTGGGACACTGCTCCGCGGTCATTGTAGACCTACGTGCAGCCGCATAGATCCTACGTTCCATCAGAATATCTGCTACTTTTGCGTCTTTCTTCTCAGAGGTTGGTAAAACCCGTAGTTGTCCAGGTCTAGTTTTAATAATGTCCATGTACATGCACGTGTGTACATGGACGTCATGCACAGTTAGTCTCACACAGCTCACACGCACCCATACATGAACGTATGCTTGTTATGTGTGGTGTTTATTGTTATTCATAATAATAATATTCTATTTTTCGAGGTGCCACACCCCAAAAAACACGTATATACCAACTTTAAAGGCAAAATGTGTGCATATAAGCCAATCGTCAGGGTTATCTATGCTATCCGATTCAAACAATAACCCTTTATACCTTCAATATTTACTCATAATTTTTTTCGGTTGTTTTCAGTTAATTCTAAAAATTGTAGCATTTTTTTGTTTGTTTGTAATGTTCGGCAGGGAACTACCATATGACCATCGTTCTTCAAAGACTTTTCTTCCTAGAGTAATTATTCAGACTAACATGCATACTCACATCCAGCTGAGCTTGAGGACGATACCAAAGGTGTGTGCCCTTAACAGTTGCAAATCGTTGCTTCGTATCCATCTGTAATGCCAAATACGTAACTTTGAAATGTAAGGTTTATCGAGGATATCGTCACATTTCTTGGCCAACCCGTGGTAAGCACGTTTTGCATATGGGTTGACATGTAAGGTTATTGTCGTTAAAATAAAGGATACATGTAGTTCTGAATGTTTTAAACCATATCATTGGATTGTAGAGAATACAAAATTACCAACAAAAGCTATCAAAGACTTAACAAATGCGTCTTATGTGCAATTTTGGCTAAAGATGTTTTGGCTAATAAAATCGGGTGGCGCAACGCTCACGTTTATCACGTGCAGGTCACATCTGTTCGGCATAATTATGCGGTGCGCGTGTTTTGGAACCTATGGGCTCCGTGCGCCAACAAAGAGGGCGCCCTTTTACCTAGCAACGACGTCCCATGGGCGGGACATTTAGCTGGTTGACACGCACCGTTCCTTGTGTGTGACGCACGTACACCAGGGGATTTGTACTGTATGAACACACAGTGGTACGTACGGCCCCGCGTCGCGGCAAAATTGCAGTCAGGCAAGATGGCGTCGGTCGGTCACCCCCAACTGTACTTTCTTTGCCAGTGAGGGGGTACTTGTGAACGGAGTGGATTAGTCAAATGGCACATATTATACGCCACTTGCCGCATGCATTTGCGTGCATACAACACACTAGATAAGCAACGCTATCTCGCGTACTGAGCCTGTAGTCCACCGTGCGTGCAGTGTTTCTTACAATTCTTGTATCTGTAGTCCTTCAAAGGTATCCGGGCCGAGTTCCTTCAAATGATTTCCTGAAATTTTCCTACGAAAAAAAGGAAAGAAAAGAAACAGGAACCCGAATTTTAATGTAGGGCATGTAACGTCATGTGAAACGGCAAATTATAGCAAAATACAAACATGATGCTGACGTGGCCAGCCCAAATACTCGTTAGAATCCATGCCTGCAATATCATAACTTGTTTCTTTTGTATTACATGTACTCGTTGCTTGAACAAAGTGATAGTTACAGAACGAAACAAAAAACTTACAAGGTCTCGATGAACCTCGGGCCAGTCAATTCCTTGGCTGATATGGTTGATATATTGTTTCTCTCCAGGGATCTGATTGAACCAAAACATTCCAGTGAACAATCTAGCTCTGTTTCACAGCCTATCTTCATGTTGCAGATGTTTCACTTTCATATCATTATACACATTCATTCATTCAACGTAAATAGACATTATGGTCCAATTCAACTCTCATCTTTCCTCAACTCTATCTTTGCTTTGGACCCAGTCATTGTGCACTACGCCATGGATTTTAGAGCGTGATCGAGGGGTGTATAAAAAAAAAAAAAAAAAAAAAAAAACATGTTTAGCGTCCCCGCCTGCTTCCTTTTTTGAGGCCGCCTCATTTTTTTAAACACGAAAACTGATACATTTTAAATAGTGACACCATTCTTGCCTCTTTGTCTGTTGCATCTAGCCTATATAAAGCTGGTATGTCATTCCTGAGTCCAAGTGGTGGCCATTTAAACAAGAAGAAGAAGTCGGCCATCTTGAAAAATAGCCCGGTCGGGCGGCCATTTTGGAAGAAAAAACAAAGGGGCGTCCTCCTTCCTTTTTTTTCAAAAAGCAGGACGCTAAACATGTTTTTCATTTTTACTTGGCCTAAATTGTAATTTTTTTTCTTCTGAATGTTCATTTTTTTGTGTAATTGTTTGAAGGTTGGCCTTTAAAGTCAAACCAACCACGAATTAGCCAAGCACGTCATACAGTTCCAAAATGAGGTCAAAGGATGAAATATCCATGATGTCAACAGGTTCTCCCACGAAAAAATCAAAGACTTCGCTAAAAGCTTTTGTTTTGCGCTATTTGTTTTTGAAAAAAACTCCTATTCGTTTTATATACTCACAAATGTTGAAGGTTGGTGCAACTCTTGAATGCGTCCGCTCCGATACTAGTCAAATCATTCGAGTTTAAATACCTGTAAAAAAGGTGTTTTTTTGTCATAAGGATGCGTTCCCCTAGTTTTTTCGACTTCCGTCTCGAAAAAAGATTCCTTTTGTGAATTGATTTTTTTTCTGGCCATAATGTTATTCACTTTTTAATGAGACATCGACCGAAACCAATCTGCCCATGTTTAGATATTGAATTATGTGTTTACATGTGCAAATTATTGGCTGCCAGTCAATAATTCCGTTGTGGCGGGGTAGGCTGGTTACCGGCCAACAATTAGAATAAATATAATGTACGGACCAGGAGCCAGTTTGCTAGCAAAGGGGATCTGGTTTGCGTCCAGAGGGTTCCAAAAAGGATAATAAAAAATGGTGGTTTTTGTGTTAATAAAACATACAGCTTAAAATGTATTAATAGAAAAATATGATATTTAATCGAAGAGCACGGGGAACGTAACTTTCAGTTGGGAATGAATCCAATGTCGTTTGATTAAATAATGTCAAATTTGTGTAAAATCATTTTTATATCCATGAACTAAATATTTCTCAACATTCATGGTTCTGCATTTTCAAAGGTTTAAATTTAATTTGACACAAAAGTTTTGTGCTAAGTAATAATCATTAAGTTTGTGAATTGAAACTTTGTCGGTGCTGAAGCACACTAGTATAAGACCAACCGGTGTCCCCCGGTGTCAACTTTGCGCTCCAACTACTTGCTGTCTCGCCCCTATAGCAACAGCAAACCCATTTTTTGGTTTTTTATTCGACCCAACTTAAGTCCTGGCCCAACGGGTAACTCACTTGACTCGAGTCACTGATGAAACTGCTGCTAAATGTATATTTTGCTGTCCAAAATATGTGTAGATATATTCATTGGCCCTAATCAGAAACAGTTTAATATGCTGGATTTAGTATTGACGTTGTCGGCGTAAAACGTATTCCAGGCCCGAAGTCAAACCAGAGATAAAACCGAAGTTTCACTTCTTTTTAATTGATACGTAGGTCTTTGGTAGAAACGTCCAGCGGAAGCTTTCTAGTGCAGGGCCGTAGCAAGGTCATTTTTAGGGGGGGGGGGTGGTACCATCTAACGATAGGGGTGCTGTTCAAAACCAACGAGTTTGCACACTGACGGACAATATATAGCGTTTTTCAGGGCAATACGAGCGCAAAAGTAACAAAAAAAAATCGTAAAGGGCGCTGGCACAAAAATGGCGCGCCACCTTTTTTTCTCGAAAGGGCAGTTGTTCACAACAAAGGCACTTGTTGACAAAAAGAAGGGCACTCAAAAGAAGGGCCCAAATATTGGGGGTTAAGCTGGGGGAAATAGGGGTCATATCAATGGAAAAGGGCATGTAGTCTTTACAAAATATTATTATTATGATTTTTTGGTTTTTTGGGGGAAACCCCTTACCCCCCCCCCCCGGACTCCCATTTATTTTGCACTAAATTTAGTCTGGCACCGGCCGACAATTGGAGGAAAAAACAACAAAAAAATAAGCAAAATAGAAAGGGAGGATTTATTTTGTTAGGAGAGGACGTTGTAATTCACACTGAACGTTAATTCACTTCAGTCAAAACACCAAGAAGACGATTTTTCATGCGGTATCGAATCGGGATACCGGACGCAAGTTTCCCACCCATGGGTTACTATTGGAAACGAAGTTTTAAAGTAAAGTAAGCCCAGGGACGAGTTTGGTATAAGACTTAAGATTTCACAAAAGTGGCATTCTCATTATTGCCTAAAATAACAATTGTTCGGACTTACAAATGCATCAACTTGGTACATCTTGCAAAGGTGTTTTTACCGATCGCTCTTATTCTGTTGTGTTGGAAATCCCTAGAACAAAAAATTGGAAATCTAAATTATTTATTTGCGTAAATCATCAAGGCGGTTTAGCAATGACAAAGTCCCCTGCGGCAGTACCATGTATGGTATGGCCGCAACAGCTTCGTTATAATACAACACATCGTGCATCAGCATTTGCACATTTTACAACATCTTAAAACCATAGATTTCCAGTCTATAGTTTCTTAAATGTATGGCATTATTTTGTGGCAGTCAAATATCACAGTTGCAGTGATTTAATCCTAAGATCAACGCGTGTGCTTTACCAAATCATTTGCCAAACTGATTCTCTTGAGGAATTCAGATATTATAAAAGTCGGAGCGTAGGGAAATGGCTAATTAATCGAATTAGACTACAACAAGAGTTAATTTCAGTTATTTGAATATAACAATCTTTGAAAATTAGCAACTATTATTGACTCACGCTGCTAGCAGCTTGACTCCGTTTTTCATGACCAAGTCGATGTCTTGCAGTTGATTTCCACTAGCGTATCTACAAGCCAACGATGAAAGAATTCCCATTGCTATTGTCATTTCAGAAAAGCACATAAACTTGAAAAGGGTTTACCCTAACAAATTATAGGTGTTTTGATAGGAATGAGTGCGAGTGCCCAATAAGGTGTGGTCGTGTTGCAAGAAGTATTGCATAAAAGTCTTGCATGAACTTGACCAAAATGATCCCTGCCAGAGCTGAAGAATGCGACGCCGATGGCATTATGTAGAATCTTCTGCCAATGCTTAAAAGTGTCAGTGATTTACAAAGATTTACACAGAGACAGTTTAATATTTAATGTTATATAGTACATGTACTTACAAAGTCATTAAAGACTCAGGAATTTCGAAAGGCTTGTCAATGTTGTTGCTGGTCAAATTGCTGCATTAGTAAAAACAGAAGATAAGGTTTTAAGAATCGGCGATTTAAGAGTTTCGCCTCGAAAACGGCGAGATTTGTTCAATTGCCTTTCTCCTAGCAATACAAAAGTTATTATAATGCATTTACTTTTGAATGAGATATTGAACAAAAACAAATCCATCGACGTTCGGTTATTAAATCATTTCTTCACAAAGTTCGAATTATTGGTTGCCAGGCAAGAATTTGGCTCTTATACTAAGCTGAGGCACAATCAATACAAAATACTTTTTTGTAGATATCCTGTTTTTACTCAGACATTTCTTTGTTAATAATAATATTTACACAAGAGGGTGTTGCTTGATTACACAATATGGCATGCCTACTCGAATATATTATACAATTTTTGCAATAATTAATATACTTACAGCAAAATGAGGTACGGGAGGTCCATTAAGCCACTCTTAGGTATCCTCTGCAAGACATTCTCTGCGAGGTTTCTGAAATTGAGTATTGTGCATACAGGGCTTAACTATAGGCCAATATTATCGTAGATTGTAGCATGTATATTTTACGTTTAAAGCCCAGTATCGATGATGAGTCAAGTGCCAGGGAAATACAAGAGAAATGGTGCAGGCGTAGCTGGATTAATAATTTGTCCTACGCACGATTTTATCAAGAATTCTTAAATACCTTAGACAGTTTACCCTTTCCTATTGGTGAAGAGCCCGTCACGTGACTGGTCGTAAACAGATGATAAAGACCGGCTGGCTGGTCTGAAACACTTTCCCAGTGTCACATGAAATGTATTTAATCCTATGAAATCCGGTGCCTTTTTACCGTTGTATTGGTTGAAGTCTCACAATCCATGTAGGCATGCGTATACTACCAGTGACTCAGTATTTCATAGTCCTAAATTCACACTAAACTGATACAGCAGCTGCATTCTGCGCCACAACGCGCAGTACGTACGCGCGATGCGCGCGCCAATCTCCATTTAAGGAGTTGTTTACAGCTTGGTGCAACAGTGAAAATCCATTTTATATCTAGAGGGGTGTTTCGAAAACCATGAGGTAAAATTGTTGAACAAAATCGTTTGAAATTTATAATTTTTGACTTGTTTTGACTTTTGGACAGAAAGGTTGTGTGTGTTTTTTTTTTTACCAAAAAGGTATTTATGAATAGGAATGAATATGTGCTTGGCCAGTTTTAAACCCTATGTTTATGACCTGTTGCAGTCATCCATACTACAACTACAAGCAGTATGTGACATTGAATGGAGTTAAATCCAACTATTAAGATATTAATTGTGGCGTACCCCAAGGCTCCACACTGGGACTACTATAATTTTTAATTTATGTTAATGATATGCCATTTTGTAAAGTTCTGTTGTAAAGCCTATTTTATTTGCGGATGACACAACTCTTCTTGCCTCTGGGAATGACTTAAATGTATTGGCTACGGAGGTTAACAGAGATCTATTAATTTTACAAGATTGGTTTAGAGCAAATAGGTTAAGAGTCCATCCTGATAAAACCTATTTTATATGTTATACATCCAGGCAAAAGGAACGTTACTTACCCGACATCATTATTTTTAGAAAATTGTTCTCTTTAAAAGGTCCCCAGTACTAGATTTTAAGGTCTTGAGACTGATAAAAATATGCTCTGGAAGGAACAGATTTCTTATGTTTGTAATAAAATTTCCAAAGCTAATTATATTCTTAATAGAAAAAAAAGACTTATGAGGATAAAAGATAGTATTTCTATTTACAATGGACTGGTTAATTCCTATTTAAATTATGGAGTCTTGGCATGGGATGGTTTGTTTAGGATTTATCCATCTTTTTATGATAGGATTGTTTCTTTACAAAAGAAATGCATTAGGAATGCCTGACATGCCAAATATAATGCCCATACTTCACCTCTATGTTTTAAGTTTAAAATTCTTGAGTTTGAAGAAGTTTATAATTTTCAGATTGCCTCACACTATTATGATATTTTTTATTATAAACTGCTTTCAAAAAATTTAAGTTGCGATGGTTTTTTTTCCCTTGAACCAAGATGTTCACTCATATGCTACTCGTCAAGGCAATCTTATTCATTTGCAAACCACCTGTAGGCTAGACATTGCTTCTGCTAATTATAGACATGTTTTGCCTACCATTGTTAATTCATTCCCACCCTTTTTAAGAAACGATTTAGTTAACTTGTCAAAAAAGGTTTTTATGAAGCACTTAAAAGAATTATATTTAGACGGCAAATACAGGTATTTTCTTTGTGTCAATCCTAACTGCTTTTCCTGTCCATAATGAGCAAGGCAGTGTTTGTTATTTGTTATCCGTTACTTTGTATTTATCAAACCCGGAAACGAACATCATCTCATTCGAAAGTTATGCAACTGAAATAGAATGTATAATTACATGGATATATTTGTGTAAATGACAGTAGTCTAGGGTGCTCCTCTGCAGAAGGTTTTGTCCTTCTCTCGGATGTCACCCCCATTCATATAACTATTTTGCTTCAGATATAGTATTTGTATAATTAATTTTGTTATTGTATCATTCTTTCTTGATTTTATATGAATGGAAATTAAAACAAATAAAACAAACAAACACCCCAACACCCCAACAAACAAACAAACTAGTCTTGAACATAGTGTTTAAAACCGACTAGGTATACATTATTCCCTGAATACTAGCTTCGTTGTAATCAAATATACATTGTAGTTAACCCATAATAAACAAGACAACGCAACCCTAGTAAAGCTGGTCCCAGAGCCCACAAACATAGTAATCATTGATTCAGAATGTTTTATTCACATACATCTGGTCTCCACACAGGGCCGCGTTACGGGGTAATTCTTTACGATTGCACTTCTCGGCTCACAAAGGGCAGTCATTCAGTCAGACATGTACAAAGAGGACTCTTGGCTACTTCATTGTGCGGCACAAGGAGTAGTCATCAGTCAGACAGGTACAAAGAGGACTCTTGGCTGTTTCATTGTTACTGTCAAGTTTAATCAGTGGGGGAGTCAGTCAGATAGTCAGTCGGGGAGTCGGTCGGGGAGTCAGCCAGTCAGAAAGGTATGCAAAAATGACGCTGTAAAGGGCCAGCAATAATAGTTGTTGCACTTACAGTACTTTGGTGTCGTTTGGTATCCCTTTCGGTAACTCCATCAGACCTCTATCACTGCAGTCAACTATGCGAGGCCCGTGGTCGCTACACTCACACATCTCACACGCGTCCTTGCTTGCATGAAGCGTTGAGGTAAGAGTCGCATAATGGAACACCATCAGACCTAAAATTAACCGTTTACACCAACCCCGCTTCATGGCTGCATACATGGTGTTGAATAGACCGTCTGATTTCAAGTATGGGTTATATACACTGCAATTTACCATCGATATGAAATCTCTATCTTCACTTCAACTGCATACCAAGTCAGAATGAAAACAATCAGGTTCCAATAAATTCCTGCAAGCTTCGAAGAGCTACGTGGACTGAACTTGGGCAATAAAGGTCCAGCACTGGCACTTTCCCTAGTTAGTATCGCACGACAACATCGAGACAAGGAAATGTACTACAGGCATTATGTGAACAATTTGCCCCGGAAACGCCCGACATATAAAAAGTCCCGTTGGGTTCTCTGAGGGGAAAGTCCCGAAAAACCCTTTCAGCCCCCTTTAGGGGAGGGGTTTTCTATGGACTATGAGGAGGCATATTGTGTCCATCATCCTTATTCCCATATACATGGACCGATTTCCTTATTCCCATTGACGGACCGATTTTTCTAAAATTCGGCAGGAATGTCGCTTCGCCACTAATCGATAGTATGGCATCAGTTGGTAGCCACACAGTGATGACAAGAGGGCACTTTACCATTTCTCTCTTTTTTGAATGTTTTCAAATTTGGCACACATACTTTTTTGACTAAATATTTGTCTAACAAAATTTCTTTTTGCATCCAATGTCAAAATTAGAGGGTGGTTTACTATATGATTCCCTGATGTTTTGGTCAACAAAATATTTTTATCATAATTTCAAAACTTTTTCTTAAATGCTTTCAAATTTGCTACAAACATCTTTGAGATTAAAAGTTAACCAATCAAAAATAGTTGTTGGCATCCACCATTAGATGTCTTTGTGCCATTTTCTTTCTGGCTAAAATCATTTATTCGATCTTGTCCCCATTTTCAACCAAAATGGACGTTGGAAAAAGTAACCCCCAAATGGACACACAATTAAGCAATTTTAATATGGCTCTTCGCATCACTTTGGCAGCCATTTTGTATTGCCAGCGTGCCACCCACGAAAATGTATTACTTCAATGTTCAGACAATCAACTCTCTGTTTGGTTTAATGCACTATGGGTATAACAACAGCCCGTCTTGTTTATCATTTTGTATGACAGATCACTGTGAAGCGGTTCTATTCTCAATGCAATACACCCCCAGTCAGATTGACTCAGGGTGTACATGTCAAGTCTTCCTTCTCTAGGCCTAAACTGCTCGTCCAGTTAGCAGAGCTAGACATCAGCAGCAACAGAATGCATACCAAAGAGGCTATACTTTTCAGGTCCAAGGCCTCCACCGTCAGTTAACATGTGTGTCACTTTGGACAATTTTCTGAGTTCAGTAAACCCCTGATTTGCAATTAATCAGTCAGCACCGTCAAAAGTTTGAAATTCCCCCCCCCCCCGCCGCTCTCTTCAACAGAACAACTCACTGCAGGACTCAGGCACAGTATAAACAGGATGTTGTCTAGTATCTAATGCCTGGACAGTGGCAGATATCAACTGCTCTGAAATGGCATGGCTCTTGTCAGTGGCCATTCGTCTTGTGCATATCCAGAGAAGAGACAGGCGAAGACCGGCCTGTTTCAATTAAAGCAAAAGACGATTGCCTCTCACATCAACTGGCAGTGTAGTGGTCACTCCCTCTATCTCTGAAATGATACAAACGTAAACTCCACCCAGTATAATTATCCCATTCCCTGACTCAGGCGGGACCATAGGCGTCGCGAGTGGGGGGGGGGGATTCTTAATTGGTAAATTCAAAAAACCCCCCCCCCCCCGCCCGGCCCCCGGAAAATCTCCCGGGACTTTGTATATGTGATAGAGGACATATTAAGGCATCCAAACTAGTTCGTTTCTGTTGCAATTTGTTCAAGGTTGAGTCCAAGTTATTGTAAAATGCCTGTTTTAATGGACCATCAGTGCTTACAAAATTCTATGCAAAATGATTGAAATGTAAAGCAGAAAACTACTTGACACCTCTTACATAGGGCAAGCAAACAAAAGAAAGAAAGAAAGAAAGAAGAAACCCCCAGGCTGCCCCCTATTTTTTGGGAAAGTGTTATACGTGTAGCGCTTTTCAGATATAAGAATAATTTTATGGAAGCCCAATTAATAAGCTTTCTTTTGATAAAAGAATCATTCAAATTGCTCATATACTTTTCCACCTTTGAACCCAAACACCATTTTTTAATACCTTGTCCACGGTTTACATTATAATTTAAGGACGCAATATAGTTCCCGTTAAAATGAAACCATTTTTATATCGTGAAAGTGATATTAGAATAATCCCATAAGTCTCCGGGACAGCCAAGTAGAAGGCAGGGCAAATTGAGACTTTAATCTCTTGACATTATAAAGCATGTGATTTTAACAATTGGAGCAGCAGGTTTTTAAATATGTTATGATAAGTGCCATGCAGGTATCATGGTTAGGGCCTATTGAGAGTGTTCTGATGTTTTTTTTTTTATAATGTTAATGGTTTTTGCTTCGCTGAAATATAATTATACCTGTATTGTGATCCGTGGACAAACGGTTTTTTGTTTCAAAATGCCATATCTGAAAAAGTACAAGAGCGATTTGAATAATTCTTTCACTAAAAGAAAGCTTATTAATTGGGTGGGATTTCCTATCCTCGATCTGGAAAGCGCTACATGCCGTATTTTGTAAAAAAAAAATATGGGGCACAATTTGGGTTTCTTTTTTGGGGGGGACTCACCCTGTACTGCCTAATGAAGTTTTCCTCTCAGTATTTGTATGAGCTAGTGTGACTAGCTTCATATAACCCAAGGGACGATGCAGGAGGAAGTTTAGTACACTAGTATCTCATGCACACAGTCTAGTTCTCGAGTGCGCATTATTCTGTATAATTATATTCTTACAAGAAAGCAGGAAATGAAATGAATCCCCCACTAGCACTGCGCTGCAGGAAATCCTATTTCTTATATGCAATGCTATCCTTAAACGGAAACACATCGATTTTTTTTTTATTTTTATGGTTACAAGTTTCAGGAAACAAAACGGGGATGGAAACTAGTCAGCTTGTTCTAGTATAGTTTCCAGCTTTGCAGTTTAATATTGTCTGAAATTATACAAAAGCGCTATCAGCAGAAAATGATGCATTAAACACCAGTAAAAACGCCAGGCTCGTTCGACTCTTTCAAGTTGGAATTGTGAGTTTTCTCACACTACTGTGTGATCCGAACAACTCATTTTTGCTGTTTTGCATTTTTTGGAGGAAGACTGTGTAAAAAGAGCTTAGTAAGGCCAAAAAAAAAAAAAATCGGTCTCTGGTCAGACCAAAGTTCCGGAATTGACGCGGCCACGCGGCTTTTTTCTTTCTTTTTTCTTCAAGCTCGGATTGTACAGACAAGGTGGGTACTATTTTGCTTTTTTGGTGTCCTCATGTACATTGGTGTCCACCATAATTTGCCTTGGTGCTTTCGATCATTTGCCTGGGTACAATTTTCCATTCCGTGGTGCTCTTTGGTAAAAAAAAAATGAGGAGGTGCGGAAATAGAGGGCGCTGTTGGAGCTACCGTGGAACATTTTTGAAGAAAAAAAAAGATCGACGCGCATGGATAAAATCGACGCGCGCGCTGACCAGAGACCGACTTATTTTTTTTGTGGCCTAAATAGCCCATTAACATTTTCTTTGAAAAATTACAAGATATCCATGAAAAAAATAGCGAAACTATGATTGGGATTCTTTTCAAAGACGCGGGAGAACGGTATATTTAGACAATAAATAAAAAATATAGCCCTGATAAAATAACATGTTTAACAAGAAATTAGCAACAAGGTCCCCACATTTTTTTTAGAAGGAAATAGACCCACTACAATCATATTCCTACGGCAATCATGTGTCCACTTCAAAAAAGGGAAACATTGTTCAACTTGAAGAACGGACGGGGCCGGATTTTTTTTCCTGTAAAAAAAACTCTTGAGCAGTGCATGTCTCCAGAGGGCGCTATGTCTGGCGTTTTAAGATGGCGGCCTCCAAGTGTGAATGTTGAACTTCAATGCTCACATTTTTTTTCAGTCGATATTTTAATATTGATTTAGTGGTTCCCAAATCCTCCTTAGACTATGTTCGGACGAGTAACGGCACTGAGCTGTGCCAGGGTGATTTGTTGACAAATTTGTCAAAAAGTGACAACAAGATTGAAGAACGGTGGTTATTTTTGCTTGTCCCGCGACCATGATGAAACCATGAAAACATGCACAAACATGACACATCTTTGCTGCAAAATAACTCCGAAGCTTTGGGATTACTCCTACTACGTAACTACCCTCCTTTATGTCAAGTAAAACGGTTGGTTAACATTTCACATGAACATTTTAGGCGCTTTTTTATTGAAGTGTTTAGAAACAAATGTTGCAACCTGACGCCACTTCAGCTATTGAGCGGTTGTGTACAAAGTCTATGGAAAGTCAAGACAATCTTGTAAATATTTCCTAACAAAATTGGAAATGTTTCTCACTCAGTCCCAGATTCATGTGTTATCAATATCATCATTTTTGCAATGACTGAACTTTATTGAGATGATAGGCCTACATGTATACTGTAGGCTTTATGAAAAAAAAAGAGTGGCGTCAGGTTGCAACAGTTTTTCCAGTGTGGATATTGGATAGAATTAAGGCCTAAAAAATCCAGACCGCCACTTCGCTCTTCAGTGGTTGTGTACAAAGACACTATGTCATGGAGAGTCAGGAAACTTTTCAATGTGTTTCCTAACAAATTTAAAAGTGTTCCTTTGTCCCAGCACACCCAGATTCATGTCTTTACAATATTTTTGCAATACGGACCTTTATTGAGATGATATATGAAGAAAAAAGTGGCATCATGTTGCAACATTCTTTCCTTTATCAGTTTATATGTATCTGTGTCCCGCATTTTTGTCCATTCTTGTGCCGGCACTTCCTCTGCGCATGCGCACCTGCTACGAGTATGTAATGTAAATAGTATGTACAAATGTAGTGGCTATCGTTACGGCAGTCGACCATCTGGTTTCCTGACCTGACAATATTCAACGTCAGGATCTGTGGCTCTTAGAACTGTGGATCTCGGACTTTATTTGCCTTAAAAGAGGCTATCGTTATGGCAGTGGCCCTGGATCGGAATGACACTTTAACCTTAACCTTTTCAATATGACCATTGAACCTTCACAATATGAATGTTGAGCCTTCGCAATGGGCACGGTGTACGTTGCTTAATTTGGCTATGTGGAAGTTGTTCCTTGTCGTTGTGAATCATCCATCCTGTTAGTGTTAACGTTCGATTTGTGTATGTGGCCCAGGAATCATGCTTGATGTCAATGTTGCACTTTGCTTCTTCGCAATGTGAAACATGTACCTTTGCATTGTTAAAATTCGACCTTGCATCTTTTAAATATTATTATTGAACCGTGCTCATTCGTGATGTGTATTGAAAATATACATGTACATTTACATGTACGTGACATGTAGCACACAATCGGCTGGTGCTAATTACCACGCACGACCCGACGTTCACTCGCACATTTTCACAATTTTGGGTGCACGGACTGACGTCAATCCAAGCTATTGGCATGAATCTACAGGTTGCTCTAATACATATTTTTTTTCAATTTGATCTCGATCTAGATTCATAGGATCAGAGTGAAAATTGCAACATGGATCAGAAGAAAAAGTGTAGGCCTAAAGGTAAGAACTTTGAGGGAATTATAATTATGGTCAAAAAAGTACACTTGACCAAATGTATCACGACTGCCCGCCCTGAAAGGTGTGCTCATCAACTAGGCATTGCTTCTGCAGTCAGTTTTAGACTAAAATGGCCAATAAACGAAACAGACCAGTTCACTAATACATGCAGATTCATGCACGCACGCACGCAGGCAAACAGTGAGGCGGAAGTAAAATTGCCCTGTGTAAAAATGTATAGGGCTTTCGGAACTCAGCCGAATTTGCATGATTTTATCGAATTTAGTCCATATGTTTGCGGTTCATGAAATAGACGGAAAACCTGCATGGGCGTCGCCAGGATTTTGTTGTGGACTAGATTCGATGCGATTGAGGCAAAATCGGTTGTAGCTCCGAAACCCCTATACATTTTACACAAGGCAATTTTACTTCGCCTCACTGCGTACTCATGTGCGTCCGTGCAGGAATCTGCATTGATTAGTGTACTGGTCTGTATCTCAGAAGCTGCCTTACATTGTATTAATAACTCTACGTAAAGGTTTAATGGAACGCCTTCACGATGGTGAGACGGTCATCTGCGCGGAAGGATATCTCTTCGTGTTCGAGCGACGTGGCTATTTGACAGCGGGGTCATATGTACCGGAAGTAGTCCTGGAACATCCGGAATTAGTCCGGCAGCAGTATGAGGAATTCGTTCACGCCGGAAGTGACGTCGTACTGGCATTTACGGTTTGTTGGGGTGTTTGTTTGTTTGTTTGTTTGTCTGTTGGGGTATTGCACTGCAAAAACTGTAGTGTTAATTTAACACCATTCGGTATCTATATAGGACAACACCAGTAAAATTTAACACCAGATGGTCCTATATAGATACCAATGGTGTAAATTTAACACTCCAGTTTTTGCAGTGTGGGGGTGTTTGTTTGTTTGTTTGTTTGTTTGGGTTTTTTGGCGACCGAACTGAAGAAAACGTTGACCACAATTACTTTAACAATATCCACCACTATCCACCATCCAGTTTCAGTTGTTACCGCGGGTTTGAAAATGTAACATTGTTAACAAACCGCTCACCGCAACACATATTTTTTTTTTTTCAGTATTACGCACATCGCGAAAAGATGGCGCTGATTGGTCGAGAGGACGATCTGGAGCGAATCAACAAGCACGCACTGCGCATGGCACGTGATGTCGCTGACCAAACTGGTACTCTGATGGCAGGTAACATCACCAACATCTTTCTGGACAGCGTGCCCAATTATCGAGAGAAAATTTGGCAGATCTTTAAAGTACGTATGAAGTAAATCACAGATATATTTTTTGTACATCTAATTGACAGTATCTGTTTCATTCCACCAACCCAAAGATCTTTTATTGTCATTTGTGCATTTGTCTCGTTTGAAGCAACACAAATGCTTAAAAACTAAAGAAGGGGGCATAACCTGATGAAGTTTTAGGTCAGTGAATGCTGCGTTTTCCGAGAAAACAATATTCTAGGATCTCGTTTTCAATTCAAATTCAGTTCAGTTGCCGAGTAATGTCTTGAATTGCGCAAGGAATCAGCATCCAGGACATGTTCTCATTCAGCCGATTGCAGCTACTGAACCGACGAAGTTTAGCAAGCGCACGCGTGTGCGTCGTGTCAACGCTTGCGCGACCTATTCACAGCTTCGCCGAATAAATTTCCAAAAAATGTGTCTTTAGACGCATCTTTGGAAAGGACCTTCTTCTAGTGTTTTCTTCAAAATGACAGCAGGCCAGAAAGAATAATTTCACATGGAGTTAAGGGCCATTACTATCTTTAAACCAAGAATGCCTTTCTTCAATCATTTCGTCAATAACCTTTGGGATAGCTGCAAATGATATACTCTACCTTTAACCACAAGCTTATCGAGTGAGACTTGAACCCCAAAAAAGTGTTGTGCTTATGCATTAGTAGGTTATCAATAAAAAGATGATTTGTTGACATAAAGTTGTAGGTAACTAGGGTCCTAGTTAGGGCCTAAAACCGAAACGCACGATCAGCAAATGAGCGTGACATTTTATTCTACGCAAACAGCGCAACGAGTGTGCGCATGTCCACTGCAGGACTGCTTTTTTAAAACCAATGACATACTTAAGTTGTTTGCGTATGCGCTATTTGTGCGTTGCATCTAAAGTACACTTTCAAAATTCAATCCATCTCACTTCATTATGCTCTATAAATAGAACATCAACTCAAAATGTCTGCGCCCAGGACGGCTTCAAGGCGTCTCCACGCGCAAGAATGAGGAGTTAGCGCTCTAGTAATCTAATATAGCTCTGTCAGTCATGTGGATGTCTTTAAGTGTCTTCACATGACTTGGTTGAGGAAAGTTTTACTGATCACTCAGCTTCCAAACACGCCAAACGAATACTCTCTAGCCAGTGTGAATACTCTGATGATTGGTTAGATGGGTTTGTCGGGTAAAGGCTTTGCCACAGGTCTTACAAACAAATGGCTTCTTGTCATCAGGGCCATTGTGAAACCTTTCATGTCTGATCAGATGAGATTGGCGATTAAAAGCTTAACCACAGGTCTCACAAAAAAAATAGGGTCCTGTGTTGCAGGGTTGGGGTTTGAAGGGCGTTTTAAGGCTTAGCTTCCATCACCGGCCGGTTTAAGTACCGGCTAGTCTAGGCCGGCCCCTTTGAGGCCGCAATGATCCTTTGCCGGTATGTTTGCCCCTCTCGGCCGGTTCAAGTCCGGTCTTGCTACAGTATCTCGATCATCGACACTTCAATGTCACTCAACAAACAACCTACTGATATGCAGCCTGCCAGCCTCCAGAGTTGAACAAAGGGTTCTGAGCAGATTAGTGTCTATTGTGTAAACATGGTGTAAACACGCTTCCAGACTTTTGACTTTAACTAAACTTGATGGCGAAAGATACATACGGCAGTGTGACGTTCAAACTCTTTGAATTTAAGAATTACTTCTTTTTTACGCATTTTTATCAGCTGTGTTTGAAAATAAAGCAGAAAATTCGAATTAATCACCATAATGATTCACATGTAACTGGCTCCCGAGGAAAGTGGCAGGTTAATTGATAGCAGTCAGGAACTTATAATGCCGTTTTGTTGCACTTGGAGGATTAAGCGGATTAACTCCCCTCATTGTTTTGGTCCCAGATGCTGGACCTGCAATTATCACGCATGAACACAATAGATCGTTTATAGCGGGTGGGTGTCTCTGCCAGAGTCTGGCCGGCTGCTCGGCCGGTTTGAAAAGGATTAAACTAACAGGCCGAGCTATATCGGCTGGCCTGTATTTAAACCGGCCGGTGATGGAAGCTAGGCCTAACGGATACTGCAATCGTTGTGCTCACGTAGTAATCTAAGGGGCGTTTTATTTAAAAAAAAAAAAAAAAAAAAAAAAAACCCGTCAATCCTGCCCCTTTGTCTCCGAACATGATGTACGTCTGACACATGTTTAGAACTGGTTGAAGCAGTTTATTATTACAAAAGGCAGTTATTTATAGCCGATCGAATTAGACCTATAATTATGAGTTTTCATCAATGGCTAATTGCTTGTACATCGAGAACCGTGCGCATCCACAATAGGAAACAGTCAAGTGCCGTGTCACGCGAAGCTAGCTGGGCGCATTTCTCGTCCACACAAACTGAAAGCAACGCGAAGCTAGCGAACGATGGCCGTAAAAAGGGCCCCAGAAAATTCATGATTTCTATGCTAAACCACTACAGATCCATACAAACAAAGCTGTTTTATGTAGTTAAAGACCTAATACATACATCTATCAAGATATTTTTTTCTCGATGCATTTTGACGATAATATTTCACAGACAAATCGACTAGAAAAATACCTGATGAAATTTCCGGGTGTTTTTTTCGACAACGACGAAGGTCTCCCAAATTTGAAGTAATTAAATTAAGGGAAAGAATTAAGCTTAATCTACAAAAAAAAATCTAATGAACGTGCTGTTTTAAATGTTTTAAGAAAGCCATGTACACCTAATTTTCCCAACAACTACCAGTTTTTATAACGCGAAAAGAGCACCACCATTGTATAACCGGTATGACCTTGTGACCCTAATACGACCACTGATTGGTCGAGAACGAGATAGCCTGCTTAATATTCATCAGTCATTCATTGCACTTTCACGAGTGCTTTTCACAGGCCTACGTAATTGTACTTACGTACTTTTACACGCAAACATATGATTGCAAATAATGAAATCTCGCAGAAGTCTTCATTTTCAACCGGCGATTTCGACAAAAAAAATATAAATGGCTCTTGCACGTGTTTCACATGTAAATGAAGCGTACACCATCCTCTACCTACTAAAACTTGCCATTTTTTTTACGGTTTTTATTTTAAGAATCGAATGTACACACAATTGGCCCTCGCTTTTGTTGCAAACAAGTACGAAAATTGTTTGACGCGCCGTAACAACACTTCAATTTTGTCAAAGGTAGTTATATTTTGTATCAAATTTATATTTTGTATCAAAGTAAAGCACACGATTTCAACTTTTTACTTGCTTCGCCATCTTTGCCGATAGTGGTACATGAGAGTAGTTTGTTGGTGTTTTCTGTCGTATCGAATGCACTCTCTTAAAATCTTGTGTAAGCTTTCGGACCATGCGTGCGTGACCCCGGGACAAGAAACTGAGGTCAGGGCTGTGCGCGTGACACGGCAACTGACTAACAAGTATTGACCGAGTGTGTGGTTTGTGTAAAATTTTTGAATTGTTATATTTCCTTTTAAGGAACAGATAGAATGGGCTGTAGAAGCGGGAGCCGATTTCATTGTGGCGGAAACCTTTCCTCACATCGGTGAAGCCTTAATGGCTGTGAAGGCGTGCAAGGAATTTGCAAAAGGTGCGTTGGTTTTAAATTTAGCTGACAAGTTATTTAAGATACCCTCATGCGTATGATAAAATGTACATGCTTGAGCAGTATTGGAGTAGGTTAATTCAGCTAGACTATGTTAAAAAGATATGAAGTGTGTCAATTCAACTGTCTTTATTGCACGTCAGATACCAAATCGTTAGCAACTTTACATTTTTACTGGTCAAGACTATATCTCATTAAACGCAGATACCTGAGTTAAACTCATCTTGCTTTACGCGCAGATATTCCCTGCGTGGTAACATTGTCGGCCGTGCAGGGCCAAGTGAACAGGAAGCCGGCTACTTTGGACGACGTGGAGTTCGTCGACGCGTTCAACAAGCTAGCGGAGGCGGGGGCTGACGTGGTGGGGCTGAACTGCTCTCGGGGACCGGCCACCATGCTGCCAATTCTGGAAGAAGCCATCAAGGACTGCAAAGTGAGATCTGCAGTCTGCACCGGAGTTTTTGTTCTTTTATTTATTTATGATGGGATTCCAACTGCGCCTGCGTTAGACATATGTTGTCATTGGTCGTTCTGGAAAAATATAACAGCGATCTCATAGATATTAGACGTATTGGTTATCTATGGCTCTTTCTGCAATACGTTTACGTAAATGCCACAATTTACATTTTTTGTTTCAAGATAAGAAGAAACCTTTTAAGGCGTCCCTCCCTCTCAGCGTGTTATAACGCTTAAAAAATCTCTTGCAAAAAAAAGTTTGCAGGTTTGAGTGACTCGTCTTTAACCGGTGCCTTTTTATTGCACCCCTCCCCCCAAAGTGTTACAGCGTTTATAAACTCTTGTAAAAAGCGTTGTTCGTTGTAGTGAGTTGTCTTAAGCCCAAGCCTGTTATAACGTCTCTCATCTTCATCGTAAAAAAAATGTTTTAAACTGTTCCAAAAAAAAAGCGTTAAGAATGCGTTCAAACGATAAACACCTTGTTTTTTTTTCTTTAACATCACAGGCACCCCTAGCCGCTGTTCCCGTTATGTACCGCACAATTAAAGAGGAACCGAACTTTTTTTTGTCCAAGGACCCTCTGACAGGTAAAATTCTCTCTTATGAGCATTACTCGTGAGAAATGTGGAGTGAATATCTCTAACTATTTCCATTTATAATAGCTCGAGAAGAACCATTCTCTCGAAAAGGCACCCCTATACCTTTAAATTATTCCATTAGAGAAATTTTGATAGAGCCATGCATGCAATTGGGGGGATTTAGGACATATGACATTGCACCACTGGCCTGGTCCAGGAGCTTCCAATTCTGAGGAGTTTGGATGCAATGGCGTCCGAAAGTGAAGCTATTGATCCATGCTATCGAGGGATCCTTCTTCAAAATTGCTACTTTTTCAGTTTGGGAAACATCATTCGTTTTTAGGGCTGGGGAGAGAATATCTCAAAAAGTCATTGGTCGACCAACCAAAAATTGAACGGAAAATGAAAGATGACATGTTGATCATCTTTTTTTTTTGTGGTACAGCCCGAACACCTGTGAGAGTTTTGAGTATTTAAAAAAAAATGAAGTATAGGGATTATCACATTCAGTCTCATTGGGAATGCATTTGCTTTAATGGGTGCACCCTGCGGAGGTGTTAAGCACTTCATTTTTTTTACGACAGGGGCGCTAATACTGACTCCATTTTGAGGGTTGAACCGACGCGAATCCAATGTTTTAGGAGTAAAAGTTCAGTAAATTTACTAAGCAGCTGGAATATACGAGAGTTTGCTAGTGTTTGTACCCAAATATTGGCGTCGTTATAGTTAGACCGCCCCCAATTAGATAGCGCGCCTCTACTCGTTACAGCGCCCCATGGTCTATTGACTTCTTGTTTTAGTGCTAATGCCCAGTGTCCAGCTAAAATATTCTCGAATCCCTTGCGTACTGCCAAGAGCCATGAATTGGTATTTTTTCCTTCTTTTTCAAGGTGAGCCGCTATTCCCTGTGAATCTGGACTGCATCCAGTGTAACCGTAAGGACATCCACGACTTTGGCAAGCGAGTGCAGGAGCTGGGCATCAAGTACGTGGGTCTGTGTTGCGGCAACTCGGCTCACCTGACCCGGAGCCTGGCCGAGAGTCTGGGCCGAAAGCCCCCGGCCTCCCGCTACTCGGCAGACCTGAACAAACACTGGCTGCTTGGACATGACGACAAGTTGCCTTCGCTGGAGCAAGAATCCAAGACTAAGTATACTCTCAGATTGACCAAAGTTGAGTAATAAACAACAGTGACCTACTTACACAACTGAAAAATAGAAAAACATATGCCTTGATGACTTTTTTTTTTTTTTGCAGGCCTTGGTTCTTCATTCCAACAAATAGAGTCAATAATCTTTAGATGACACAGTTGGATAAAAATTACATTTGTTTCTGTTTTGAAACTTCAAACAGTACAGAAATGTATAATTGTTCTAATGGCGTCTGGGATCATCGTTAAGTCTTCAACTTTGTTTTAAAGGTTTTTTTTATATAAGGACAGGTTTGTACAGATAGAAACAAAGTCTGATTTTAAAACATGCAGATTGAAAAAAAAAAGATTTTTAATCCTGTGCTTCCTTGAGATAATACCATTATTAGATTGGAGATCAAAGGGTAACAGTTCTTCCTGATTAAAAAATGTATTAATTGCTGAAGGGGCAATCTTACTTGGGTCACCCAACGAGAAACATTTTCTGAGGACAACGCTTTTGGGAAAAAATAGGAACCGCACCTATGTCGATGTCGTAGATGAATACCACTGATGACAAGGTGGTGTTAAACTTAAGAATCTTCTTTGCACTGATGAAATCTCACACATTCCGTAGTGCAGATATTTCCCAAACCGAAAGAAAAGTGACGACACAATTGCGTAATTATAACATCTCGTTATTAATGTACATTGCCCGTCAGAATTTGAGACATTAGCTGTGAATGTGTAATCATTGCATTTCAAGATTATTTACATCCGTTAAAGATAGAAAAATCCTCCACTAGCCTCATTACACCGTTTAGAAATAGCTAACGAATTTGACTTGAAAAAGTGTTGCAAATATCAACAGGAAACATCGTTTGAATTTTACTGAATAGTTTTAAATGAAATCAATTATAGCAGGCCTAGTTAAAAGACTGCACCTGTCGGAGCTTAGTGAGAAACAACAATTTTGACGTTTTTTAAAGTTTTTTTTTCTTCTGATTTTGGGGATGCGGATTTGATTCAGTCTTTTAATGCTGACATAATTCAAATAACTCTGACACCAGACGTAAAGTGTAAACTCTGCATGATGTTCCTCGCGATGGGGACACTGGCAATTGTACGGAAACACAACCTCTTTAGCTGTCAAACAAAGTGGACTGATGTAAACTCTGTAGATCAAACGATCCAGAGTAGTTGGACTAGATTTGTACAACTAGATTCTTTAATAAATTTGATAACTTGAATTTTTGGTAAACGATAAGTGCATTTCATGTGCATTGTTTAATTTTTTTTCAACTGGCTGTTTATTTGTGAGCAGGAGGGTACTTTCGTAACAGATTACCCCTTCACGCCATTGTCGTTTGAGTCCCCCCCCCCCATATTTTGGAAAGACAGCCCTTTTCCATTCAAATGCCCTTTTTCACCAGCGCTTAACCCCCCCCCCCGCCCAATAATTTGTAAAAAGTGGCCCTTTTTTAAGAAGTGCCTGTGTCACAGGTCAGCCTGATATTTTACGCCAAGTGTAAGTTCCTTAGGATTTGTTTGAACTAAGTTTAAATTAGCATAATATACTGGCTCACTGAAGTGTGCATATACATGCATTGGGGGCAGTTTTAGTTAGAAGCAGACAGGCTTGTGTTGCGATAGCACACTATAGAGTGATAGCTCCAACATTTTAAAGACTAAGCTACTTTTTACTGAAGTCTTTAGTGGATGTTTGAGAATCCAGATAAGGCGATAGCCTACCCTTCAGCAGCGTTAGTTGCAGATAGATTTTTCCTGCCATTTTGGCTGGAAGTTTGCCTGGTCTGAAGAGCTGTGTTTTAGACAGCAAATTTTGCATCTTCTGACGGTGGTCCAAGTTTTAGGAGCCAGTAATATACTGTAAGTTTCATTTTAATATTTGTTTCATTAGTATAAAGTAATTAATTCATTTAAACATCAGTGAATGTATCAATTTTGCTGTATTGTACCTTGTGCATATTTGAATGCATTACGTTGCAAATCTGCTTTATGGGACACGCCCCTTTTGGGCTGATAGAAATATTTTTGTGCAATCAGTTGATTCTATAATTACAGCCTGAAAATAGGGTAGGTGGTTATTATTATATTTAATATTATTTCAGGGCTCCTTTTTGTGGAGTTAAGTCCGCACGCCTTTCATTGTTGGATCCACCCATTGGTTGGGGACTGCGCCGATACATCCCACCGGCCGATACATCCCTGAGGCCCTTCCGCTCAAGACCAAGGTCGCGGACATCTGATCCTCCAAGCCCCAAGAATCGTCCACCACTTCATAGTCAAGCAAGGACCGGTTCGTGGACCGCTGGACAGAGACTCATCCTAAAGTGAACTGTTAGCTTTTCGCCTTTCAGTGACTTCAGGTTGTAAAGCCCTTCGGTTTTGGGAGTGTCGATGTATGGTGAATATGTATGTATTGATATTGGTCCTAAAGGTCATGAAATAAGAGTATGAATCTGGTGTTTGCATTTTATAATTTACTTGGCTGAATTCTCCCCATTTGCTAATTTCGATATATTTGTGTAGATAGTGTAAATAAATAGCTGTACCCTATACATTTGCCTGCATTCATTATTTTGTCTGGGCGTTGTTATGATGTGACCGGGGACACATTGCGTGTGAGAGGGTAGGGGGGACCCGGGTTTGTGACAGCATGTTTTTGCTGAACAAGTGCCCGAGTGGTTGGAAGTGCGGCAACAAGCAGAAAGCAGAGTCCAAGGTGGATGAGCATACAAAGCATGGGATCGAATCTCCGGACGATACGGCGTCTGAGCTGAGGGAAGTAAAACCCGAGGATCAGTAGAGCTTCCGAGACAGCCGGCCACTGACACCAGAGTGTTGACCACCGTTTCTTCCATGCTACCTCAGGACATTAAGGACGCGGTGACCGGGACGGGACACACGCACGACACTTGGTGTCATCGTTGACGACGATGACATTGGCCTCACACTCCACGCACACCAGCACTTCACCTAATTCTCGATGAAATATTTTCCAGAGCCGACCTAATCTAGGAGCTAGACGTTGTTATGGTTCATACTCGATAACCCGCCCCCACGATAACCCGCCGCCACGAGAGGGCGTTATCACAACCAACCAGCGTCATCCACGAGCCGTCAGTAACAATGTCTGGGCCAATTCGTATTGGGTGTTTAATGCGCGCGAATCCGTTTGGCCAAATGTATGTGCGCATTCAAACAAAAAAAGTTTTTCCCAGCTATTTTAAAGCCTTTTTTCACTCAAATTAACCAACTTTAACATTCAATTTTGCCAAAGAAAAAAATCACACGCTTAAATTAAACCAATTTTAGTCATCAACCATTCAATTTCAACGTTTGGTCACCCACTTTAGTCACTATCTTTAGTCACCAAATTCGTCTAAGTTGTTGCCGAATGGCAGCATTCAGATTTCGAATCCGTCATATATAAACCAATTATACACGAGTTTGATATCTAAATAACAAGGTTTGGTGTGGACGAAAATGTGTGATCGTCGTTTGAATTTGAATTTGAAATTGTCTGACAAGAGACAAAATTGAACATTGGAATCACTAAATCGAAGTTGCTGGACGAATTTGAATATTATAAACGGTCTATGATCACATTTTTTTTTAAATAACTGGGAAAACATGTAGTAGTTCTGATTTTTTGTACCATCACAAATGCCATCAAATCCGAATATCTGTACTTTCCGGATAACAGATATTTTGTCCTAACTTTCATTAGTCGGATAAACCTAAATGGGCTTAGACTGTTTCAATACTGATTTATTGGGAGCGCTAATGAAATACATTTAGGAATCCCTGCATTGATCTATGTAATCAGAAGTGGACTTCATTTCAAATCCAGATATCCGTACTTTCTAACAGCCAACAGGCTATTTAAATTTATTATAGAGATAAAATACTTGCGGACATTTTGCCCAACGGCCTTGGTGACATTGTGCTTAAACCCTAAAAGGGCTGGAATATTTTGACGGGGGGGGGGGGGCAAATTCCGCCCCTACCCCCCCCCCCCAAGATCTCGGCCATCGAGTGACAAAAAATATTTGAAACTCGATACATGCATAGAGCAACTCATCATGCACAGACCCACGAAATTTCAGGAAAGGGTTTTGGAGGTATGGCTAATTAATTATTCATATGTACGAATGGGAATTCTGCTCTATACATGACGTATATGGGGAAATTCAGTTTTATGGGAAATTCAGTAGCGCCGGAAAAGTTTTTGCTGTGCGGCAACCCATGGTCCAATTTTTATATTTTTGGTACCAAAAGATGCGCAAGGCTCGAAGCTTAAAAGTCATAACAGCTCGGGTCGCAATTTTTGTTTGTTCAAGGCTATCGCAGAAAAAGTCGAGGTGGGGGGGGGGCGATTCCGCCCCGGCCCTTTTGGGTTAAGTTGCTTTAAAAGTGTAGCAGTCTTAATCTAGATATCGCCATACCCAAGGCTGACTTTAAGTCTTCTGTAAAGGAATTAGGGTTTATCCAGGCAGCTTATAATTCAACTTGAAGGGCACAGTTGTTTTATTTCATTTCCAAAACAACCCACATGTTTCTCCTATCCTGTCTTCCGTCTAACCATGAACAACTGCACTCTATCATGCATGTCTCCAAACCCCACCAATACATTGAGTTTATCTTACCCAGCCAGTATGCAGTATCGCATTCCATGTTAATATTAGCAAATTTGAAAAGAAAGGATTATTTCTGAAAAGCCGGGACGCAGATATTTAGGTAAAATCACTGTAATTGAAGAGTAAATAAAATCATTTGTATATATTTAACTGTTGGTAATACTGGGGCAACAAATATCACATTGTAAAGAGGGACACCAACATTCATTGGCCCCCACATTTACGGAATACGCCACATTGGCGTTACGGGGTATACTATTTGATAGCAGTGCCGGCTATATAGGCTCACCATTGCCAGTCAATCAGTCAGTGAGATTGGTACACTGAGGACATGGGATGGCCATCTTGGACTGGCAAAAGGTAAGGGTAAGCGATCGACCAGTTGACTGACAGTCCGACCGTGCGACCGACCGACTGCAAGAAAGAAAACGTATCTTGGGGGAGTGTTTTTATTATTGACCGTTTTTGAGAGTGGCAAGTTTGGAATTTTACAAAGATTTTGTTTCCATCCACATGCTGACGTGATAACAATAGTTCTCTCGTAAGGGCCCCTTAGCTACCAACACATTTCAAAAGAGGTAAACGAATTCATTATTCATCTTCTGTGGAAACGGACTTGGTTAACCCCATGCGTACGGGAAGCGGTCATGGCCGCGGCCGCTAATCCTCATTGGAATGCAGTTGACAACTGTGGTATGCCGTGCGTACGGCTAGTGGGTAGTTCCACAGCTACTGCTTTTGTGCAGTCCCGCTACCACACAAAGGCTGTGCAGTCATGCGGGCCACTTGCTCTATGTGTGGAGGAATGTCCCCATTACACCCCATCCTTAAGGGTTTTTTAACAAGCTAAACAGATGAGGCAAAGTAGCTGAAGGAAACACATAAAGGCCTACCTTAATGTTCCAAAGAATATTCAAATCACATCAGAAAAATACACGAATAATACTTTGACTCCGCATAAAGTACATATGTTAATGTTCTACTCAATGTTTTGACATGAGGCCCACAGTTTGAAGAGTAATTTAAAGATTTTTCAGCTGTAATGTTGCATTGCTAGGCAGAGTAGTAAACGCATCGAGTGCTGACCTCCTTAAACTTCTCCGGTTCATCGGCGCAATTGGCATCATTGAGCTGGCACAGTTTCTGTTCTTGTTCGGTTCCCTTGATGTTGAAGGAGCGGCATCCCGATTCCTTCAGGCAGGCAGATGCGCATCTAGAGGCGCTCTTGGTGACGAATTCTCTGATGACATGATCGACGAGGCACCAGTTGAGTTGCTGTTTTCCGTTTCCGTCAGCGACAAAATATTTAGCGTAGCCTAAATTGTTTTGGGAATCAATATTTCCCAGCTCACGCAAGTCTAGGTAAGCTGGTCCCAGGCCAGTCCTCACTCACAGCGCACATTAGTCTGCTCCATTGATTTAGAAAGAGTATTACTTGCAGTTTATTCTGTCGTGAGATCTGGTTCGGTATACGATGAACAAAACGATTTCGCTGTTCGATTTAGTGAACAAAGCCCCCGAAGAACTGCCAGAAAATGTGCTGACCTCCATATGAAAACAAACATTTGTTTAAATACATTTTTTTAACTCCAAAAAGCCCTTTTTTCCCCTCAATCATTATCAACATTAAAAGTGTGATCATATTCAAGAGGGTGGGACGAGGCCTTTTCTTTTCGCTCGTCACTCGGTCTGGTTCGCCGAATTTTATAAAACTTCACAGACATGTTGATTATGGTGTACCCTATCGAAACAAACTTTGTTGCCCGATCCACAGTTTGTTGGGGAATAAGAAAATCTGGGATTAAAACGCCGACAATTGTACATGAGAAAAAAGAAAGAAAGAGCGCCCTCTATTGACATGGTCAGAAACCTTTTCCCACGCAATGGCTGTCCGAGCTCGGGCGGTCTGTTCTACGCGAGTATAATCATTGTTCTCGCGGGAAGTGAACACGACCCACGACCACTGCACTCGGAACAGGATCTCACACCACCTACCTGTCGGGGTTTGCAAGAATGATATACCCGTGTCATCAAGAACAAGACCCGCCGGAACTCGGCCAATGAGTGCTTGCTAGATGATACTTCTTTCACAATTATATTCTAGATTTGTGTTATTTCTCATCGGGATACCAAAATATCTTCGTTCCAGTTTTGTACAACATGAAATGATGAAAGAAGTTATAAATTTAAGATCGAATGTTATGTATTAACCACATAAACATCGATGAAACCCCAGATCAGAATAATTTTGTTAACTCTTACCTCAGGATACCATGTTTTCGAAAATGCTAGTGCGTGGCATTTGGTGGCCAGAGCATCTGAATTTCGGAAACATCTTTTAAAAATGTTATGCCTGAGTTTTTTTTTTTTTAAAGTAATGAAAATTTGATGCAGCCTCAAAAAAGGAAGCGGATGGGCCGTTGGGGTTTATTGGTGGATCACGGAATGGATGGAGCAACAACAAAACATGAATCGGTTCTTAAAACAATATTCAATATAATAAAGACGGCAAGACGGTTTCACCTGAAACAAATTGCATGCAGGTGTAATGCTGCCACTCATCTTAGCTTCCAAATAGGAGATTATAAACTAATTTTCTCTTCTTAAAACTTTTGCAAACAGGAAGCAGGCCTTCAATTTAATGAGACTTTTGGCATGTTATGCAATTTTGTAATCGGCATGTGATGCATACAGGTCATATAGCTCGTTTTGTCAGTTGAAAATAAACGATCAATGCTCATTCAGTACAGAATGAACAGACTAATGCCATCTAAATACTATTTTTCTTGTGTGGGTAAAAACTGTGTAGGTTTAAATTGCCCCCCTCCTAACAAAAGTAAAAAAAATAGATAAAAAAAAGTAATGAAAGAAAATTAGATTATATTAAATAAATCACTATTTGTATTTCTTTGAGTGATTACTTAAAAACCACATTGTGCCTGGAATATAAAAAAATACCAAAAACACTATTTGCAGTTATTGCCGTCTCTATATTAGGCAAAAAAAATACTCGGTCTCTGGTCAGCGTAAGGGTCGATTTTAATCATGCGCGTCAAACTTTTGTTTTTCTTCAAATTAACACGGAAGCTACAACAGCGCCATCTATTGCCGCGCCTCCTCACATTTTTGTACCAAGGAGAACCAAGGAATGGGGAAATTGCACCAAGGCATATGGTAAAGGGCACCAAGGCAAATTATGGAGGACACCAATGTATAATGAGGACATAAAAAAGCAAAATAGTACCCACCTTGTCTGTGCAATACAAGCTTGAAGTAAAAAAAGCCATCAAAAAAAAAAAAACCCGCGTCGCCGCATCAATTCCGGAACTTCAGTCTGACCAGAGACCTCCTTTTTTTTTGGGGGGGGGGCCTAATCACTAAACATTCGCCAAAGAAAACGCACTCTCCTCAATACCGCCGGTATACATGTCCAACCAGGACGCTCAGATTTTTAAAATTAAAACCACCCTCCTGAATGTGATCACACTTTTAATGTTGATAATGATCGAGAGAGAAAAGGCTTTTTTCATTAAAAAAAAATGCATATAAACCAAAACAATCTTGATTTCCAATGGAGGTCAGCACATTTTGTGGCAGTTCTTCGGGGGCTTTGTTCACTAAATCGAACAGCGAAATCGTTTTGTTCATCGTACCGAACCAGATCTTTCGACATGTTAAACTGCAAGTTATACTCTTTCTAAATCAATGGAGTAGGATTATGTGCGCTGTGAGTGAGGAATGGCCTGGGACCAGCTTTACTAGCCTTGCTGATCTTCCAATATTGATTTACAAAACAAATACGCTTCGCTTAATATTTTGTCGTTGACGCAAACGGAAAACAGACCACTGATTGCGCCAGATGGGCGCAAATCATCTGCTGTCTGATGCTGTACGATTGGCCTTCTAACGGTAGTATTTTCTTGTTACCATGGATGCGACTGTTAATTTTCTTCCCTAACGAACCAAGTGATTGTGCACCAATCGATGAGAGAAATAGTAAGAGTCAGTATACTTGCTTCAAAGGACTACGCTAAAGATGCACATTCGGCCAGAGTCTAAAAACTAAATCTGGTTGTTTACCTGCGTTCTTATATACCTAAAGTTCTTGGTCACTTGGAAACCATACAATGCCCACATGCCTTTCAGTTAGAGAGAAAACATTGGGAACCCTGTTTTTTTTACAACTGACATTGCAGGGGATTAGGTATTATGGATATACGTATTCCAGCATCGAATCTTCAGCCAGATGTCAACAAAAGACTGGCGCCGCATGAAATGTTCAAATCACGTATTTCACTGGAATCAGAACCAATTGCTCTTCACCACAAAATTCCTTCTTAAGGTATTTAGACAAAGGATGTGGACTTTCGTTTTCTACTTTTTCGAAGGTTTTTTCCCATTAAAATTTTTGGAGGTTAAATCAGCGCTTTCTCTCGAACGTCACCTCTAAGGCCCACACGGTAATAATGAGCATGATGATTGTGGCGTCATGAACCATTCCTTGTAACCAGGTAACAAAATTTGCCGCGTATTCTGGTTCACGCACATAGTGTGAAGACATCACGAGAAGCAGCACCGAAACCAGAACAAAGACAGCTGAGATAGGCCTACATCAGCCAAACCGACGTGTTGAATTCAGTGCAGACGTAAGCACGCTGTTAGAAACGGTGATTTGAGTGATCACATTTTTTAAATACCCGGGAAAACATATAGTAGTTTCGATTTTCGTACCATCACAAATGCCATCATGAATGGGTATTTAGAGCGGTGTCACATGAAAATCCGACTCCTATAAAAATCGGACCCCTATTTCACTATAATTGGTTGATCCCTCGCACGTGACAGGTCACTCTCCCGAAACGATCCTAAAAATAGCATAGCATCGTACTCACGTGTGCGCAGTACCACCAATGAGTCCACAAATTTCATGGAGTCGGATATTCGCGCTACAACGGTACCAATTGTTTCAAATCCGAATATCCATACTTTCTGAGGATAACGGACATTTTGTCTTAATTTTGAATAGTCGGATGCACTTAATTGGGCTTCGATTGTTTCAATGCCGATTTATTGGGAGCGCTAATGAAATATATTTAGGGAGTCCCTCCAACCATCTATTTTATCAGAAGTGGACTTCACATTTCAAATCCGGATATCTGTACTTTCTAACGGCCAACTGGCTATTTAAATTTATTATAAAGATAAATGGACGAGTCAGCTCGTTTCCGCTTCGCCCTCGACCATATAAACAAAAATTTCGGACATTTTGCCCAACGGCCTTGGTGACATTGAGCTTAATCACTTTACATTCGCCAAAGAAAACGCACTCTCCTCCATACCGCCCGTATACAGATTGTTAAAATTAGAAAACCACCCTTTTGATTATGATCACACTTTTAATGTTGATAATGATCTAGGGGGAAAAAAGGCTTTTATGGAGTTAAAAAAATTGCATACAAAAAAAAATGTGTTTTTATGTGGAGGTCAGCACATTTTCTGGCAGTTCTTCGGGGGCTTTGTTCACTAAATCGAACAGCGAAATCGTTTTGTTCATCGTACCGAACCAGATCTCACGACAGAATAAATTGAAAGTAATACTCTTTCTAAATCAATGGAGCAGACTAATGTGCGCTGTGAGGGAGGACTGGCCTGGGACCAGCTAACCTAGACTAGGAAATATTGATTCACAAAACAATTTACGCTACGCTAAATATTTTGTCACTGACGTAAACGGAAAACAGACCACCGGTTGCGCCAGATATGGCGCATATTATCACCTGCTCTCTGATGTTGTACGTAATCTTCCAAAGGTCGTACATTTATTGTTAGCATTGTCGCGACTAGAAATTGTCTTTTTTCTTCCCAACGCGGTAATAACGACTGACTGTACATCGATCGACGTTAGAAATAGTCAAAGTCATTCTACTTGCTTGCAAGGATACGTTAAAGGTAAACATCGGGCCAGATTTTAAAAAAAATCAAGTTTTACATTGTTTACTCACGTTTAGTAACTTCTTGGTCACTGGAAAACCATAAAAATTCCCACATACCTTTCAGTTAGTGGAAACCTTTTGGAACCCTGTTTCTTTACAACTGACATTACAGGGGTTTAGGTATTGTTGATGTACGTGTTTCAAGGATCGAATCTTGAGCCAGATGTCAACAAAAGACTGGCGCCGCATGAAATGATCAATTCACTATACATTTCGCGATGAAAAATCAGGTTCCACACTTTTATAAAATGGGTTGTTACCTTCGCCGACATATTTGACTGGAATAAAGGCAAGCGCTCCAACAGCTCGATTTTCGAAAACCAATTGCTATTTACCCCCAAATTCCTTGTTATGATAATTAGATAAAGGTATGTTGATGCGGACGTTCGTTTCTACTTTTTCGAAGATATTTTTTTCCCATTAAATTTTTGGAGTCTACAAAAGCGCTTTTTCCGAACGTACGTTACACCTTTAAGGCCAATACCATAATATGAGCATGATGTGGTTGTGGCGTTCAGTACCGTTCCTTGTAGTCTGGTCCCAATTTCTTGGCTCTGCTAACCACAGCATACAGCGCTTACCATCACAAATGGTGCGCTACCTGCGCTAGCAGTAAAAAAAAACCGTGCTAACACGTCAGCACAGAATCCTCAGTTACGTGATATACGCATATGCGCAGAAGCAAAAATTCCTCGCTAACGCGTGAAATACGCAGCTGAGATATATCAGCCAAACCGTTGTGTTGCAATGCAGACGTAAGCACGCTAGTAGAGAGGCAACGCACGAGTCTGGTGACATTGGAGTTACGAGAAATGAGATAATTAGCACTCGTGGATGAACTACGAGGGCCTCAATTGACATTGAAATAGCACTGGATTTGGCATAAAACGAATTTCTCTGTCCAACATTAATACAAATTAAATCGTGTGTGACCACAAAGCAGATATGTGTGGTGCTACAGTTATTCCAGTTTTAGGCGTCAGTTTCGCATTTGTTGTGATGATTTGTTTGGATTTCTGCACCCTATCTTCGGCTGTCGAAGAATGCCCGCCGTTGTGGATTCATTGGGGATCATCTTGCTACCGTCTCACCGGCCGGGCTGCGAGCTGGGACGAAGGCCAGGCTAGTTGCCGTGACATGGGTGCGGTGATGGCCGCTCCTCTTACAAACGAGGAGAATGCATTCATGGCAACCACAACAAAGAACGCAGGACTAAATTGGTTGTGGGTTGGTTGCAAATTCATCGATAGAGCATGGAGGTGCGAGGGCCAGGAAGTCGGGCAGGCGTACTCAAACTGGCGTCCCGGAGAACCGGGCAACAAGGATGGTGGTCCCATGCCTTACACTGATTATTGCGCTTATGTTATTCCAACAAGCCTAGACTGGAATGACTCCCCCTGTACAGACCGACCCGAAGCTATGTGTGTCCTGCGATCACCAGCACACATTCAGCACCAGGGCTTCTCTCGAGGCAACGCTCAGCAGCAGCAACTCAACTGGTGCCTCGTCGATCATGTCATCAGAGAATTCGTCACCAAGAGCGCCTCGAGATGCGCCTCGGCCTGCCTGAAGGAACCGGGATGTCGCTCCTTCAACATCAAGGACACCAAACAAGAACAGAAACTGTGTCAGCTCAATGATGCAGTTCGCACCGATAGTCCCGAGAAGTTTCAAGAGGTCAGCACTCAATGCGTTTACTTCTCTGCTTAAAAATGTAATATTACAACTAAAAACTCTATAAATTACCATTCGAGATAGAAATTATAATGTAGTCATTGCATGTCAAAACAATGAGTTGTTCTGTAACATACATTAAGTGCTTTCTACGGAGTTCATGCGTTATTCGTGTTTTGTGAAGTGTTGATTTGGATTATTTGGAACATTGAGGTAGCCTTTATGTGTTTTCCCTCAGTTATCTTGCCTCATCTGTTCAGCCTGTTACTCTTGTCTTTGTTCCTTATACCACCCGTTTACTTACTTTAAATTCTAACATGGTGCGGCCCGATTGACACCATGTTAGCTTGTCGATTTAAATAAAACATTTGTAGATGTTAAACGTTCGACCTCGAAAAAAATCAACAATCAAACCCAAAGATACATTGCCTTCCTTTCAATCAGCCCCTTCCTTTTTTAAAACTTAAACCATTGCGTTGAGTCAAGATGAAAATGCAAGCATTCCTCGTAGCATGATTGTTGATTTTAAAGGGACGTACTTGGGGATCTTACACAATCGTGCTACGAAGTATAATACTGACGAAATGAAAAACCGTGGGTTATTTAGTTGTTCAAGTTTACTCAAGTTGAAAAAACAATCGGAATTGTTTTATTGGCTCTTGATAAAGAGAATTTGCATTCCGGTGCGTTTCATGTCAGTTTCGTATATCACAAACTGTTGACGTGAAACATGAATTGGTGAGAATGATGAGTTGTTTTAAACCAGAGAAGTAATTAGAAGTACATGACGAGTTTGTACTAGAAGAATATGATAGCGAAAACGTCATAGATAATGCTCCGATGAATCTCTGCCTGTAGACATTTGCACTAAGCTCCTTATACGCAGTATACAAGTCTCCAAAGTTTCGGATATGAATTGATATCATCCTGTCAATCAGCACAAAATGCAACACTGGGAATTGGAATACTGGCCATGGGAATCTGATGTGACATGCAAGGCACAAAAAGATGTAATATATCACCTTTGTCATTAAAATTAATTAACATCAAATTGAGTCTGAATTGAGAATTTCATTTTTACCAAAACTAATAAGCCAAATTAAAGATCAGAGAAAATTCATAGAGCAGGACATTCTCTCTGTGTTTTCTGCTGTGTCACTTATCTGGACTTAACCGTTCGTGTGTGAGTGTACATGCTTTAACCACTGCATCCATAAATTGGGCGCTGAAATCAAATCTAATACTTAAAAAAATGTTTTAAATATTCTACGAAAAAAAAAAGAATAATAGCACTCAAGGTTTTCCATTTTCAGTATCGCAGTAAAAAGCCTAAATGTCGCGTCAAACGAGAGAAAGAAACATGCCAAAAAGGAAAACTTCATACTGAAAAATGTCTGAAAGAATGATGTCAATATTAACATGTTTAAAAAAATCTCACCCATAATCATAATATTTCCGTGTTTAACGATGTAGTTGATGGTGTTTTGCAAAGTGTAGATCGGTAGTTCAAAGTCCAACGTTATTTTTTTCAAACAGATTCGTGGAAAGGAATCCACCTTTTCTAACAATAGTGCGACGTCATAGCACTGGTTGAAGTTGCATTACTTTTGGGCAAAGGTGCTAATGCAAGTCTAATTCTCAAGTGACAGTCAGTCAGCCAGTCAATCAATCAGGCGCAGAGAAGACTATATGGACCAACAAATAAGCGTGGATATCGACTAAAGTATACAACAGTGAAATGTGTCTGTATAAGCGGATTGTCATTCAGTTGACCTCCACATAGGCCTATAAGCCAGCTCGGTCGTGTCATGAATAGTTATTGCCTTATTCACATTTTATTGACAAAATTCGGATCCAAATTTTGCTTTTGTATAGACATCATTTTAAGTAATGGCGAATTGTCATGTAAGTCGACGTCTCATAAACGTAACTTTTATACACAGAAATGCATAATTTTGAACAAGTTAACTACCAAAACGTAGTGTGTGGGAACAAATTGCTCAAAAGGTAATCTTTAGATTGGGCATTGTTTGTTACATGCCACACCCTCGTCACAAATGGAGGTTGGCAATCAATATTTAAAACCCTCAAAAAGACAATGGAAAAAATAGATGTGATGGAAATCATTTCAGTCCAGCAAAATCTTAGTTTACGAAAAAACCGTCATGGTCTTAGTAAAATAAAACCGCCACATCAATGATGACTTTTTTGGTATAAGGTTTCATTCTAAATAACCAGAAAAAATCAGATGTTCTGTCCTAAAATATCGTCTAACGATATTGCAAACCTCAGTTTACAGTCGAAGCGTTTCCTTTGGTCTTTATATATCTGTTGGCCACATGGCATATTACTTCTCATCCTTGAAAACAAAATGGGTTACTTCTATTGCAGACAATCAGTAACTGAAATTGGCATCATGCTTAATAAGGGCCTGATTGCTAATAACTGCACAGGTGTGAACAGAAATACTTAAGAAGTGCGGTAATGCAGCCTAGCAACGAAGTCCGTCATTTCCCCTCTTTGCGGGTGCGCGATATACACAACTGGTAGTCTTTTAACAAGACCGATCAATAGTATAGTCTGGGGCCAAGACTAGATTTTGATCATTCCAACGCGCGCAGACAATCGGCGAGTACAGGCACGAGGTATTGGTGGTAAAGGACGCTATTACGAAGCTGACTTTTCTACAGACATAAACGTAAAGACCGCCAGTCTGCGCGTTGAACAATGATTCGGAAAAGTATGGGCAAAAACCAACTTCGTTCCCAGGGTGTCGAGCAGTACGCTCTCACCACTATCTGCTCTCTCAACCTGGTGTAGGCCTACGCATGCAAAGGAAGAGTCTGGTGCCTACCTGTGCTCTACACCCGCGTTTGTTTTGGTTTGTTGTGTCTGTGTAAAAGAACAAAATCAATTCGTGGCGGCTTGAGTTACCGCAAAACAAGATTTTTGTTAAAGTTAAGATGTTACAATCTTATCCATCAAATATGCAGTATCACATTTCATTATGAGCAAATTGGAAAGGAAAACATTATTTTTGAGGTGTGGACTCAATAAATACAATGAACGTGAAAACACGTAATACACGTTGGAAATAACAACACCAAGTACACTACAAAATCCATTCCCTACTAATTGCGCTATCGAATCAGGATACAGGACGCAAGTTCCTATCATAGGGCTTACTATTAGAAACGAGGTTGAAAATAAAGTAAGCCCTGGGAACGACGTTGGGGCAAAACGTTTGTTCGCGCAACGCGAGTTCAATGCCTTCACGCACTAAGTACAGTACATATATTTTGTGGGTTGAAAACGGTAGTATTACTCAAAATCTGCATGGAAACGTGTTGTTTTTTAAGCTAACAAAATCATACTTAGTACACAAGAGATTTTTTTTAACAATCGAAAAATGAATTCATATAATGTGCCAAAAAGGAAAACTCCACACTGAAAAATGTGTAAGAAAATGTTGTGCATATTGGATTGTTTGAAAAATAAATAACCCATAATCATAATATTTTGGCGGTTAAATATGTACATGTAGTTGATAGTTTAAAGTGTATTTTGCTAAGTGCTGATTGGTAATCCCCACTTTTTTTTGCAAAACAGATTTGTTGTTCAACAGTCAGTGAGTCATTAAATCAATCAATCAGGCGCAAAGAGGACTATAGCTAAAGGGACCAACAGAAAGAGCGTGGATATAGACTATAGTAGAAAACAGGGAAATGTATCTGTATTAGCAGATTGTCATTCAGTTGACCTACCTGGAGGCCTATATGCCAGTTTGGTGGTGTTATGACCACTTATTGCCTTATTCAAATTTCAGTGACAAAGTTCCAATTCAAATTTCGTTAATTTTATGTCATTTTTCTTTTCGTTAATTCAAAAGTGTAATGTAAGCCTAAGTCCCACATACGTGGACTTATACATGTACACAGAAATACATAATTTTGAACAAGTTAATCACCAAAAATTAATGTGTGGGAAAATTGCTCAAAAAGTAGTCTTTAAATATAGGCGTTGTATTTTTGTATGCCTCAGTTTACGGTCAAAGCCTTTGGTCTTCAGATTCGGTGGCCTCGTGGCAGATTATTACCGTTCCCATCCTTGAAAAAAAATATGGTTTACTTCTATTGCAGACAATCAATAACTGAAATGGGCATATTGCTAAATAAGGGCCTGATTGCCAATAACTGCACCAGTGTGAACAAAGATACTTAAGAAGTGTGGTAATGCAGCCTAGCAACGAAGTCCGTCATTTCCCTTTTTTTTGCGAATGCGCGATATATACAACTGGTAGTCTTCTTGCAAGACTGATCAATACTATAGTCTGGGGCCAAGACTGGATTTGGATCATTCCCCTAACGCGCGCAGACCGTTAGTCTGGCTCCTAGACCAAAATATCTGACTATTTCTGATGAATCGTAGGTCAGGTAGCCGCTAGTATCTATACACAATATATATACGGCACGTGACTAAAACGGGAGGAATGCTTCCTTTGTATAAACATGTATAAACTAAGTTGATAATTGATATTCATAAATTGCATCAAGAAACTTACAATTCAATGACGATTGTGTATATCAATTATGTACTAGGATTGTACGAGGGGCGAGCTTTGCTGAGGATCTGAATCTGTCGACGGTTACCGGGATTTACCAAAACTCGGCCTTGTCTCTATCTCGCTAAGATGATATTTGGGTCTCTAACATTTAAGTTAGAGACTTTCGTCAATGTTTCTTACAGAAATATCAAACTGTACTATGAAGCAGGCAATGTTTTTGACTTTTATCTCAACATTATAAAGCTATACGTGATAAAAAGCGAATTCGGAAACAAAGCCGTGCTTTGAAAAAGGGCAATCAATGTCGTCATGTTTATTTTTAGGCGTGGAGGCTGCCTGACCTACGATCGAGACGTTAGTGCATAATTTTGGACAAGTTAACAACCAAAAATTAATGTTTGGGAACAAATTACTCAAAAGGTAATCTTTAAATATGGGCTTTGTACTTTTGCATGGCACACCGTCGTCCAATATGGGGGGGGGGGGATCAATATTTGAAACCATAAACAATGGAAAGAACAAAACCAAGTTTAAATAGATGTGATATAAATTATTGCAGTATGGCAAGATTTTAGTAAAAAAAATCAAGGTCAAGGTTCACTCTTTTGTTATTAAGTTTGACTTTACATCAGCAGAATTTTTGTCTTATGTTTACTATTGCTAACCTCAGTTTACCGTGAAAGCTGTTGGTCTCTATAGATTTGTTGTTCTCAAGGCAGATTATTACGCATCCTTAAAATTGGGTTACTTCTATTACAGACAATCAATAACTGAAATGGGCATCATGCTTATCGGCCTGACTGCTAATAACTGAACCGGTGCTAACAAAGATACTTAAGAAGTGTGGTAACGCAACCTAGCAACGAAGTGACGCCAAATATGACGCATAGTCTTGCTGTCTGATACTGAACGTAGCCTTCTCACGGTATTGTACCACGGATGCTGCAAGAGCGTGTTAATTTCATTCACTAACCGAGTGATTGTACATTGATCGACGTAAGAAATAGTCAGCATCAGTCTACTTGCTTGTAAGGATACGTTAAAGGTGCACATTCGGCCAGATTTAAAAACGAAATCAGGTTTTACATTGTTTACCTATGTCATTATACCTAAAGTTTTTGGTCACTGCAAAACCATACAATGCCCACATACCTTTCAGCTAGGGAGAACAGTTTTTGGAACACTGTTTCTTTACAACTGATATTGCCGGGGATTAGGTATCGTGGATACACGTATTTCAAGCATCAAATCTTCAGCCCAATGTCAACAAAGACAGGCGCCCCACAAAATTGCTCTTTACCCCCAAATTACCTCTTATGGTATTTAGACAAAAGTATATGTTGACGTGGACGTTCGTTTTCTACTTTTTCGATGATATTGTTCCCATTACAATTTTCGGAAATTAAATAAGTGCTATTGTAAGGAGGAGAAATTCACTTAGTTAGTTTTTTTTTTACTTAATTGCACTTCAATAGTATAGCTCCCACTGGTTAACTTATTTTTAAAGCAAAGTACACCCCTGTATGGTTTCCCCAGTGGTTCTCAAGTAACAACATAGACTCCTGAGTAGATAAGAGTAGTTCCCCCTAGTGTAATATAAGACAAAGGAATGTCCCCATCCTAGTGTGCTCTGTGCCCCTGAAGATATAGACCCTCCATTCAGCAGACAGGCAGTGAAGAGGGAGCACGCCAAAATTTCCCTAGCCCAACCTGCCTAGATGGGCCAGTCTGCTGGACAACTTTGGTGAGTTTTTCTAAGTTTATTTGGTTGTTTTTGCTAAAAAATCAGTGACAGTAATATTTAAGTTGTTCTTTCTTACAATTAGTTTGTTAGACTCACATTTATACTGCTGGTGATGACTTTGCTTTTAGACCACTGCCTTAGACTACTCTCGACTACAGACGTTTTTTTTTTTCATTTTAGGATATGTTTTGTATATTTTTCTTAGGATTATAATTGTATAAGTTCCTTTTTTGTATTCATAACACGCTGGAGAAGTGATGTTTTATTTCCAAAGAGTTTTGGTGACTCCGAGAAATTAGTTCTTTTGATTTACTTTGAAGAATTCATTGATAATTAAGTTTGGAACTTTGAATGTATCCTTGATTTTTTTCCTCGATTATCTTGTGACTTTTTGTGCTACAGTTTTTTAGAAGAGCGATGTTTTAATTTCTTTACCATTTCACCATGCAAGGTTAGGATTAGTAGCCCGGTTTTATTTTAGGAGAACATGTGGTTTTCCTACAGCTTTGCCAGAGATAATGAATAGACTTGTTTCAGTCAAGTATTGTAAACTTAAGTTGATAGATGGGCTTGATTGTATTTAGTTAGACAAATATATGGTGAAGTGGAGTAAGTCATTGATGTATGAAGAGACTAGACCAGTCTAATTGGAAGTTATGTCAAATTGCCTGAGGGAGATCTTGCCCTGGACACAGGATGTTTCATGTTACTCTTTGGCTAGTGTGCTAATAGATTTTAGACTTAGACTTTAGTCCTTTCATTATTGCCAACTGATGTGTGAGTTTGATTGTATTGTTTATACAAGTACTTATGGTGTGTACTTTAACTGTGAAGTGGCTAGTGGCTACTCTAACATCTTGCAGCCTGGGTGGCTGAACTTGCCATTGTTTACAGTCTGACCTTGAGGATGGCCATGTGTAGCGTATTAGATATTCACAAGAAAGTTGGGTTGTTTAGCAGTGCCTGGTAGATAAGTAACACTTGCCACATGCTTCATGAAGGCCTGCTTGTGTTATTAGAATTTTGTTATCTTGTTTTTAACCAGTATTCTTTTTAGTGTAGCTATCAGTTAAAGCGTATAAAGTTTTTTTGCATTTATATTCTTTTGTTTACTCTTTCTTAATAGTGTTATTTTTTGTTATTTTATTGATTTACAGGATGGTTTAATTGTATAACGAAGTGATTTGCTTTTAGTGCCGTGTTGGTTCTTACTAGGGTTTTTTTGGGGGGGGGGTGTGGTTCACGGTTTTTGCTGACTCAAAGGTTTTTTGTTAGTATCGCTAACATTCTGTTGATAATTCTGTTCGTTGATTTGTATTCACTACACTTCAATTGATTTTCGTCTTGGTTGAGTTACAAGTTTCTTTTTTTTAAGTTGTCTTTGATCAATAAAATACTTTGTTTTGAGCATATCGGAAAGAATTAAGTTTGTTTTGTCTTTACTTATTTAAGCATTTCGCGACCTAATCCTCCTGAACCAGTGCGAAGTTGTTATTTTGTTTGCTCTCCCAACTTTATTTTTTTTGAAGTGATCTGGTGATCCATTTTTCCAGGTTACACTTTCTCTCGAACGTTACCTTTAAGGCGCACATGATAATTATGAGCATGATGATTGTGGCGTCAAGTACCATTCCTTGTAATCAGGACTGTTAACGAAATGTGCCGCGTATTCTGGTTCACGCGCGTAGCTTAACAGACCAACGCCAGACGCTCAGCCCAGGAACAGCTTGCTCAAGACTTCCAGGGTCAAGATCATCTCACCGCTCAACAACTCTTGAGCTTTTTCACAAGACCCCATCAACCAACAAGAGGCATCAAAAGAAAGCGACAATACTAGCCGATCTCTAACTACAAAACCAAACGGTCCTTTTCAGGACCACCACACCGTCTCAAAAGAGATATATCCATCATGCTGCTTTTATTATATACTTATTATAATAAATAAATTGGAATATAACCCAGCCTACCTTATCCGTTGTAATCAAACCACAAACCCTACAACTACCATGCAAAGAAGAAAACTCAACAAAGAAACTAAGAGATCACTAAGTCAACTGAAATCTAACCATTTCTCCAACAAATGCAAATCGAAAACCAAACGAGCCAACTCCAATCATTTGCGCTGACTAGCACAGCAATGTCAATCCTTCATAACCAACCTATCCAAAGCAACACTATTACAAACCGAAATAATTGCTTTAGGAAAAGGTTTAAAGCCAGCGTCCATCATTTGCGGCTATCCAAAAACTAACTGACGTAATTATTGTTGAAAACATACTTGGTTGAGATAGTAATGGGACTAAACTCCCTACGGAATTTTTCTTTCTCGCAAGCTGTCTTTTGAAGAAATCAACGAAAGAAGGCCTTTCCAACGGTGCGTCTTAAGAAGCACCATTGGAAATTTCCGTTTGTATTTTTTTTTTATATTCGGCGAAGCGCGCAAGCGTGGACACGACGCTCACGACGTTGCTATAATTCGTCGTATCGGTGCGCGACATCGCGTAGCTGCAATTGGCTCAGTGAGAACGTGTCTTAGACGCTGAATTCAGGCCCAATTCAAAACAAGATTCAGCAACTTTTGATTTGAAATCGAGATCCTAGAATGTTTTCTTTTTCTTTCGAAATAGATAGCTGAAGCTGAGCTAAACCTTCATCTGGTTGGTTGTTCAGCACCCTTGTTTGGACTTTTAGCACTTTTGTTGCTCCAAACGAACAAAATACACGCATTACAAATAATGGACTATACCTTTAAACTTCGTACCTACTCCTGCTAAACCAAACCGCAAATTACTTGTAAGTGACATAAATACCTTCAATCGAAGACTAAGAATTGCAGTTTTCATGCGTAAAAAAAAACGCTCCGAAAAAAACATCCTTTCAAACCACCATCAAAATGGCAACCAAAATCATCCCCTAGTGCAACACTAGAAGAATATTTGGAAGCCACAAAATTCGAACTGGGCCACATCAGGCTAAGAAATCGGCAGAAAAACATGACCACCAGTGTTAGACAGGGTACGAAGCGACTAATACGAAAGAATATTGTTGTTCCGCGCCAAACATCTATGTTCAACACGCGACTGTCTGAGCAGAACAACCGTCACGAATGACCTACTCTCAGCAGCTGTTTATTCCCACATTAGGTATTTTTAAAGATATCTATGCATTCCTATCTTCCGTGATAGCCTCTAAAAAAAATTTTTGGGACCCGAGCTGTTATGACTTTTTAGCCTCGAGCTTTGCGCACCTTTTGATACCAAAAACATAAAAATCGGATCACGGGTTGCCGCGTAGCGAAACATTTTCCGGCCCTACGCGCCGTGAAAACTGAATTTGTGCATATACGTCGTGTACACAGAGCAGAATTGCCATTCGTACATATGAATAATTAATTAGCCATAATTCCAAAACCCTTTGACCTATAGTTTAATCATTTGCAGGTCTGTTGATAGTAATAATGCATCAATTTCTCGTGACAATGTTGTCACGGGATTAAAAATAAATGTGGGTAATTCCACAGGGTATTCGTGCTAGTTAATTACGTACATATCGCTTTAAGACCTGGAAGGAATGAGCTCGGATTGTTACTTCCGAGTTTCAATTGAAACAGGAGTTGATTTAACTCTGGTTTTTTTTACAGTAGGAAAAAAAAGCGAGATTTATTATCGATAGCACACTGCAGTCTAAACCCAACCATATACTTGAAACCAGACGGTCTGTGCAACACCCGGCGTTCCGCGTGTATACAGGCATGGAACAGGCATGGTACATGCAGTTCATTTTAGGTTTGGCGATGTTGCACTGTGCGACTCTTATTTTGACGGTTCATGCAAGCGAGGGAGCGTGTGAGGTGTGTGAGTGTAGCGACCACGGGCTTCGCATAGTTGACTGCAGTGGTAGAGGTCTGGTGGAGCTACCGAAGGGGATACCAAACGACACCAAAGTACTGTAAGTGATTTTTTTTTTTATTGTTGACCACATAAAACGGTTTTTTTTTTATACTAATCTAATTTGCTGACCGACTGACTGACTCCCCGACTCCCCAACAGACAGACAGAGGCAGCACTACGGGTGGGGGATCCTCGCTTGGCCTCCCCATTCTCCACCCCCCTCCCTTACGGATCGTTTGCCCCAAATAAATGTCTCTTGTGACGTCACTCTATTCAGTAAAGTGTCGATTATGTTTGAGAATGTTCAGTCAACTGTACATGAGAATGTACAGTTAAATGTACACTCTCTCCCTTTTTAGCTGTTTCGGTGACTCACCGAAACAGCTCTTGTTTTCGTTAAGATTTTTTTAGCTGTTTCGGTGACTCACCGAAACAGCTCTTGTTTTCGTTAAGATTTTTTTTTTTCTTTTTTTTTTTTTTTTGGCTTTTTCGCAATTTTGCGAAAAAGCCTTTGTTTTTGTTCTGGTTTTTTTTTTTTTCTTTCTTCTTCTTCTTCTTCTTCTTTTTGTTCCACTTAAAATGCCATAGACTTTATGCACGTTTTTTCTGGCCTCCACTTTTGGCATTAAACTTTGTCATACATTATTCAAAGTTTGCATAAGCATAGTCCCTATAGCAAAGATGTGTCCCGAAGATTGACGTCATGGTGACGTCATCGACTAATTTATTAGAGATTTTTGAATATTAAATTTTTCCCATAGACTTTGTACACAGAAATTAAGAAAAAATTATCGATTTTCAAAGGGCATTTTTGACTCTTTGCCAGTAATTTATTTACACCAATCTTTATCCAAGAAAAGACCTTAATTCAAACAACATTGTGTAATAATGACGTCATGATGACGTCATCCGGTGTGTATTTATAGGCAGTTAAATTGTGACACTTTTAATATTTAAAAATGCATAAGAAATCAACCGTACGCGTCCGCAGCATTCTGTTGCCGGCAAATGGTAGAGTAGGTTGAGGTCTTTATTTCATTCAGTGTGCGTGAAATCACGTGACCCTTGCTTCCGGTCGGAAAAGGCCAAAACCGGAAGTGGCTTATTATTTAAAAATGGTAATAGATATGAACTTGCTTTTAACGGTGTTAGTGTCTTGGCTAAAAGTATTCTTTAAATCATCTACCAATGACGTCATGCAATCTGCGAGCGCCCTCTAGCGACAGGTTGAAAATTTGCAAAAATGTATTTTGAAACGATGTCTGTGGCGAAGTATGTCGGAATCGCCTAAATAATGGTGTATATAATGACCTTGACCCACTTAAGACATGTGCGAAGTTTTAGGCGAATGACGTCATCAGACCGGAAGTTATAATAAAAAGACCCTTTTTCATTTGAAAATTCCTGAAAAATCAACCATGGCAGTTTTTATGTTAATTTTTACTTTAATTATCGATTTAAGGGTAGGTCTAAAACATTTCAAAGCTTTGAGGCAATAAGCGAACTCTGACATGCCCTGCGCACGCTTAAAACTTCAGGTTGACAATACCTCTGCTGTAAAACATGCACAGAACGTCTATATGTACATGTACATACACGTACGTTACGCACATACATCGTATGTCAGTCAGCCTGCAGAGCACGTGTTGCCGAGGTCAAATCCTGTCCACATCACAGTGACCGTTTTAGCCGATTTTCGGCTAACTTTGACAGATTTTATGTTCATGCGTGCGCATAGTCAGGGACGTATAATAAAAAATCATCATGCCGAAAAGCCCTATGTTACGTATTTAAAGGTGCAGTTTTTCCGCAGTGGGATTTTCCACAAGTCTTTTCCTATACAACACTGATATACTGAGCAGTTCTGAACTTCAGCCGAGAATTACTATGAGAAGGAAAGAGAAATTGTATTTTTTTCGCGCTGTCATTCGATTGAACATATTCCTAAGGGTCAGAATATCAAGTACTATTTTATAAAAATGTTTCGGTTTAAAGGCAAATCACGTATTTAAAGGTGCAATTTTTCTGCAGTGGGATTTTCTTTAGTCCGTTAACTTTGTACACGTGTTAGCCCATTGACTTTGTACACGTTTTCAAGCCACCATTTCTATAACTTGGCGATCTGGAATCGTCATCAATGTTACAGCCAAGGAAGACCCTCATACAAAATTATGCCAAGACTATGACGTCATAATGACGTCATCACCTTATTTTTTTAATTGATTTTCGAAAATTTACGTGCATATTATAAAGTCCTATATCTACAGAACTGTAAGTCTGATTGGGTTGATACTTGGTATTGCTAGACCGGGATGTGTTATAGGTAAAACAAAATTAGGTGACGCCATGATGACGTCATTCGGAGATTGTATATGAATATTTGAAGTTTTTGACCTTTTAGCCATATCTCATGAACGTAACATGCAAAATTCAAAATTCTTTGTGTATTTGGTCTGTTAGGTAAAAGGTATTTGCACAAAATTTTGCAAAAAAATATCTGACATCATTATGACGTCATAAAAATGTAATTTTTCAAAATACATATCAGGAAAGGCCTGACTGTCATGAAACTTAATGGGAAGGTAAATAATGGTACCATATACAAAGTTTAAAGTGACGTCACGATGACGTCATCGTTTGGTTTTTAGAATTTTTCGATATTTATAATTGTATTCTGCTTCCACAAATTGCACACTTTCTTTCATCAGATTGACATTAAACTTGGTTCAAACCAAAATCACAATGACAAAATGTGCATTGAGAAGGGTCTTAAAAATGACGTCATTGCAGGGCAAGTGATATCATTTGATACAATTATACTTTAGGAATTATTCTAAGCGTTTTGAACAACTTTTAACTGCATGAAGCACTCTGAAAAGTGACTGCAAAACGACAAACGAAACAAATATTTGTAAAATGCGAAAAAGCCCTGTGTTCTGTTTGCAAACAGACATACAGCTCTAGTTTCTTTTTGGCTTTTCCGCATTGTTGCGGAAAAACCTTTCTTTTTGTTCTGATTTTTGGCTTTTCCGCAAAAAAGCGGAAAAGCCTTTCTTTTTGTTCTCATTTTTTTTCTTTCTTCTTCTTCTTCTTCTTCTTCTTCTTCTTCTTCTTTTTGTCGCCTAAATCCCATAGACTTTGTACACGTTTTTTCTACACGCCACTTTTGACATTTATCTTAGTCATACGTCATTCAAAGTTAGCATAGTCATAGTCCTTATAGCAGAGATGTGCCCCGAAGAGTGACGTCATGATGACGTCATCGACTAATTTATTATAGATTTTTGAATATTTAATTTTTCCCATAGACTTTGTACACAAAATTTTTAAAAAAATTGTCGGTTTTCAAACGACATTTTGGACTGTTTGCCAGTAATTCATTTACACCAAACTTTGTTAAAGCAAAGACCCTAATTCAAACAACATTGTGTAATGATGACGTCATGATGACGTCATCAGGTGTTTATTTATAGGCAATTAAATTGTGACACTTTTAATATTTAAAAATGCATAAGAAATCAACAGTACGCGTCCGCAGCATTCTGTTGCCGGCAAGTGGTAGAGTAGGTCAAGGTCTTTATTTCTTTCAGTGTGCGTGAAATCACGTGACCCTTGCTTCCGGTCGAAAAAGGCCAAAACCGGAAGTGGCTTATTATTTGAAAGTGGTAATAGAAATGAACTTGCTTTCAACGGTGTTAGTCTCTTGGCCAATAGTATTCTTCAAATCATCTACCAATGACGTCATGCAATCTTCAAGCGCCCTCTAGCGACAGGTTGAAAATTAGCAAAAATGTATTTTGAATAGATGTCTGTGGCGAAGTTTGTCGGAATCGCCTAAATATTGGTGTATATAATGACCTTGACCCACTTAAGACGTGTGCGAAGTTTTAGGCGAATGACGTCATCAGACCGGAAGTTATAATGAAAGACCCTTTTTCATTTGAAAATTCCTGAAAAATCAACCATGGCAGTTTTTATATTTGTTTTTACTTTAATTGTTGATTGAAGGGTAGGTCTAAAACATTTCAAAGTTTCAGGCGATAAGCGAACTCGAACATACCCTGCGCACGCTTAAAACTTCACCTTGACAATACCTCTGCTTCAAAACATGCACAGGACAGGACGTCCACAATGTACATGTACATGCACGTACGTTGTACATAGGCACATACATCGTATGTCAGTCAGCCTGCAGCGCACGTGTTGCTGAGGTCAAATCCTGTCCACAGTGACCGTTTTAGCCGATTTTCGGCTAACTTTGACAGATTTTATGTTCCTGCATGCGCATAGACAGTGACGTATTATAGCACTTTTGGCATTAATCTTTGTCAGATATCATTGAAAGTTGGCATAAGCATAGTCCCTATAGCCAAGATGTGTCCCGAAGAGTGACGTCATGGTGACGTCATCAAGTGATTTATTATGGATTTATGAATAATTATTTTTTCTCATAGACTTTGTACACAGCTTTCTCCACAAGTATTTCCCTATACAAACTGATATATCTTACTGAGTAGTTCTGAACTTCGGCTGAGAATTACTATAAGAAGGAAAAAGAAATCGTATTTTTTACGCCTGTCATTTGATTGAAAATATTCCCAAGAGTTAGAATAGCAAGTAATATTTTATAAAAATGTTTCAGTTTAAAGGAAAATCACGCATTTAAAGGTGCAGTTTTTCTGCTGTGGGATTTTTAACCTATTGACTTTTCCCCTTTTTTAAGCCACCATTTTCATAACTTGGTGATCTGGAATCGTCATCAAAGTTACAGCCAAGGAAGATCCTCATACAAAAATTATGCCAAGACTACGACATCAGGATGACGTCATCTTCAAGTGATTTATTATGGATTCATGAATAATTAATTTTTCTCATAGACTTTGTACACAGCTTTTTCCACAAGTCTTTTCCTAATGAGTAGTTCTGAACTTCGGCTGAGAATTATACGGAAGCTTAAAGTGACCATCCGAGTTTCCAAGTTTCCGAGATAATTTATCTCGGAACGACGGAATACTGAGATAAAAACATGTCTTTTCGTGATATCGCATCTCGGAAAAACGTCTTTCCCAGAATTCGTATCTCAGAAAGACGTCTTTGCCCAATATCACATCACGGAATGACATCTTTCCCAGAAATCGTATCTCAGAAAGACGTCTTTCCCTGATGTCGTATCTCGGAAAGACATCTTCTCCTGATATCGTTTCTCAGAAAGACGTCTTTCCTTGATATTGTATCTCGGAAAGACGTCATTCCCTGATATCGTTTCTCAGAAAGACGTCTTTCCGACATACGATATCAAGGATAGACGTCTTTCCGAGATGATATATGAGAGAAAGACGTCTTAAGATGTTATATCAGGTGAAAACGTCTTTTCAAGATAAGATATTAGAGAAAGAACGTCTTTCCGAGATGAAAGACGTCTTTCCGAGATACAATATCAGGGGGAAACGTCTTTCTGAGATAAGATATGAGAGAAAGACGTCTTTCCGCCAGGGAAAGACGTCTTTCCGTAATATCATATCAAGGAAAGACGTCTTTCTGAGATGATATCAGAGAAAGACGTCTTTCCGAGATGTTATATCAGGGAAAGACGTCTTTCAGAGATACGATATCAAGGAAAGACGTCTTTCCGAGATGATATAAGAGAAAGACGTCTTTCCGAGATGTTATATCAGGAAAAGATGTCCTTCCGAAATGCAATATCAGTGAAAGCCGTCTTTCCGAGATACCATATCAGGGAAAGACGTCTTTCCGAGATACGATATCAGGAAAAGACGTCTTTCCGAGATACCATATCAGGGAAAGATGTCTTTCCAAGACACGATATCAGGGAAACACGTCATAAATATCTTAGTAATCCATCTTTCCGAGATAAATCATCAAAGAAACGTGGAAACTCGAATGGTCACTTTAAGCTTCCGTAGAATTACTATGAGAAGGAAAAAGAAATCGTATTTTTACGTTAACCATTTGATTCAAAATATTCCCAAGAGTCAGAATATCAAGTAATATTTTATAAAAATGTTTCAGTTTAAAGGCAAATCACGTATTTAAAGGTGCAGTTTTTCTGCTGTGGGATTTTAACCCATTGACTTTGTACACGTTTTCAAGCCACCATTTTTATAACTTGGCGATCTGGAATCGTCATCAAAGTTACAGCCAAGGAAGACCCTCATACAAAAATTATGCCAAGACTATGACGTCACGATGACGTCATCACCTATTTTTTTTATTGATTTTTGAAAATTTACGTACTTATTGTGAAGTCTTATATCTACAGAAATGTAAGTCCGATTGGGTTGAAACTTGGTATGTGGCTATACCAGGAAGTGTTATAGATTAAAAATGAGGTGACGTCATGATGACGTCATCCTGAGATTTTATATGAATATTTATTATTTTGACCTTTTAGCCATATCTCCCGAATGCAACATGCAAAATGCAAAATTCTTTTTTGCATTTGGTCTGTTATGTAATAGCTATTCGTACAAAACTTGAAAAATGTGTGACGTCATCATGACGGAATCAAAATGCCATTTTTCAAAACTCATATAAGGAAAGGTTCAATTGTCATGAAACTTGGTGGGTAGGTAGTTAATTACTAGTATGCAAAGTTCGAAATGACGTCACGATGACGTCATCAAAAATTTAAAAATAATTGTCGATTTTCAAAGTGCGTTTTCGACTCTTGCCAGTAATTTATTTAGATCACTCTTTGTCCAAGCAAACACCTTGTACACACGCACATACATCGTATTGCCGAGGTGAAATCCTGTCCACAGTGACCGTTTTAGCTGATTTTTCGGCTAACTTTGACAGATTTTATGTTCATGCATATTCAGGGCATATTATTGATAAAAAAAAATCATAATGCGGAAAAGCCCTATGTTCTGTTGCAAACAGACATAGATCTCTAGTTTTTCTTTCTTCTTCTTCCTCTTCTTCTTTTTTGCCCAAAAGCCCATAGACTTTGTACACGTTTTTTCTACACGCCACTTTTGGCATTAATCTTTGTCAGACATCATTCAAAGTTGGCATAAGCATAGTCCCTATAGCAAAGATGTGTCCCGAAGATTGACGTCATGGTGACGTCATCGACTAATTTATTATAGATTTTTGAATATTTAATTTTTCCCATAGACTTTGTACCCAGAAAATTTAAAAAAATTGTCGCTTTTCAAAGGGCATTTTCGACTCTTTGCCAATAATTAATTTACACCACTCTTTACCCAAGCAAAGACCCTAATTCAAACAACATTGTAGAATGATGACGTCATGATGACGTCATCCGGTGTGTATTTATAGGCAATTAAATTGTGGCACTTTTAATATTTAAAAATGCATAAGAAATCAACCGTACGCGTCCGCAGCATTCTGTTGCTGGCAAGTGGTAGAATAGGTTGAGGTCTTTATTTCATTCAGTGTGCGTGAAATCACGTGACCCTTGCTTCCGGTCTAAAAAGGCCAAAACCGGAAGTGGCTTAGTATTTAAAAGTGGTAATAGATATGAACTTGCTTTTAACGGTGTTAGTCTCTTGGTCGATAGTATTCTTTAAATCATCTACCGATGACGTCATGCAATCTTCGACCGCCCTCTAGCGACAGGTTGAAAATTTTCAAAAATGTATTTTGAATAGATGTCTGTGGCGAAGTTTGTCGGAATCGCCTAGATATTGGTGTATATAATGACCTTGACCCACTTAAGACATGTGCGAAGTTTTAGGCAGATGACGTCATCAAACCGGAAGTTATAATGAAAAGACCCGTTTTCATTTGAAAATTCCTGAAAAATCAACCATGGCATTTTTTATATTTGTTTTTACTTTAATTGTTGGTTGAAGGGTAGGTCTAAAACATTTCAAAGTTTCGAGGCGATAAGCGAACTCGAACATACCCTGCGCACGCTTAAAACTTCACGTTGACAATACCTCTGCTTCGAAACATGCATAGGACAGGACGTCCACAATGTACATGTACATGTACATGCACGTACGTTGTACATAGGGACATACATCGTATGTCAGTCAGCCTGCAGCGCACGTGTTGCTGAGGTCAAATCCTGTCCACAGTGACCGTTTTAGCCGATTTTCGGCTAATTTTGACAGATTTTATGTTCATGCATGCGCATAGACAGTGACGTATTACTTTTGGCATTAATCTTTGTCAGATATCATTGAAAGTTGGCATAAGCATAGTCCCTATAGCCAAGATGTGTCCCGAAGAGTGACGTCACGGTGACGTCATCAAGTGATTTATTATGGATTTATGAATAATTAATTTTTCTCATAGACTTTGTACACAGCTTTCTCCACAAGTCTTTTCCTATACAACACTGATATATCTTACTGAGTAGTTCTGAACTTCGGCTGAGAATTACTATGAGAAGGAAAAAGAAATCGTATTTTTTTACGTTTGCCATTTGATTGAAAATATTCCCAAGAGTCAGAATATCAAGTAATATTTTATAAAAATGTTTCAGTTTAAAGGCAAATCACGTATTTAAAGGTGCAGTTTTTCGGCTGTGGTTTTTTTTAACCCATTGACTTTGTACACGTTTTCAAGCCACCATTTTTATAACTTAGCGATCTGGAATCGTCATCAAAGTTACAGCCAAGGAAGACCCTCATACAAAAATTATGCCAAGACTATGACGTCACGATGACGTCATCACCTAATTTTTTTATTTATTTTTGAAAATGTACGTACATATTGTGAAGTCTTATATCTACAGAAATGTAAGTCCGATTGGGTTGAAACTTGGTATGTGGCTATACCAGGAAGTGTTATAGATTAAAAATGAGGTGACGTCATGATGACGTCATCCTGAGATTTTATATGAATATTCATTTTTTTTTACCTTTTAGCCATATCTCCCGAATGCAACATGCAAAATGCAAAATTCTTTTTTGCATTTGGTCTCTTATGTAAAAGCTATTCGCACAAAACTTGAAAAATGTGTGACGTCATCATGACGTCATCAAAATGCGATTTTTCAAAACTCATATAAGGAAAGGTCCAATTGTCATGAAACTTGGTGGGTAGGTAGTTAATCATACTAGTATGCAAAGTTCGAAATGACGTCATGATGACGTCATCAAATATTTAAAAATAATTGTCGATTTTCAAAGTGCGTTTTCGACTCTTTCCCAGATATTTATTTAGATCACTCTTTGTCCAAGCAAAGACCTTGTACACACGCACATACATCGTATTGCCGAGGTGAAATCCTGTCCACAGTAACTGTTTTAGCTGATTTTTCGGCTAACTTTGACAGATTTTATGTTCATGCATATTCAGGGCATATTATTGATAAAAAAAAAATCATAATGCGGAAAAGCCCTATGTTCTGTTGCAAACAGACATAGATCTCTAGTTTTTTTTCTCCTTTTTCAGACTTTTTCTCCATAGGTTTAACACACGTTTCTTCCACCAGTCCACTTTGCCACTTTTTCAAATCCGATTGATTTCAGACTTGGTACATACTTAGACCACCACCCACAGATGGTCCTAGAAGAAATTCGTGATCGTGACGTCATCAGGTGTCAGATTACGTCACATTAAAGATGCATTTTTCCCCATATGTTTTGTACACGTTTTAAAACACTCCGGTTCGGCATCTTCGTAAATCCGATTGACTGTAAATTTAATTCATACTTAGACCACCACCCACAGATGGTCCTAGACGAAATTCGTGACCGTGACGTCATCAGGTGTCCGGTTACGTCACATTAAAGATGCATTTTTGCCCATATGTTTTGTACACGTTTTAAAACACTCCAGTTTGGCATCTTCTTAAATCCGATCGACTTTAAACTTTATTCATACTTAGACCACCACCCACAGATGGTCCTAGACAAAATTTGTGATCGTGACGTCATCAAGAGTCAGGTTACGTCACATTAAAGATGCATTTTGCCCCATAGGGTTTGTACACGTTTTAAAACGCTCCATTTCGGCACTTTCGTATATTCGATCGACGTTGCACTTGGTACACACTTAGACCATCACACACAGATGGTCCTAGAAGAAATTCGTGACCGTGACGTCATCAGGTGTCGGGTTACGTCACATTAAAGATGCATTTTCCCCATATGTTTTGTACACGTTTTAAAACACTCCACTTTGGCCTCTTCGTAAATCCGATCGACCTCAGACTTGGTACATACTTAGACCACCACCCACAGATGGTGCTAGAAGAAATTCGTGATCGTGACATCATCAGTTGTAAGGTTACTTTACATTAAAGATGCATTTTTCCCCATAGGTTTTGTACACGTTTTTCTTCAAATAATTCTTTGGCACTATACACCTGTATGTCTGATTGACTTTTCACTTGGCAGATGAAATTCGAAGTGACTTCATCAAGTGTTCATCACGTGCACAGAGTATTTCAAATATCCGAAACAGCTTGTGTTTGTCCACAAACACATTTCTAGTCTTTTCTTTTTTTTCTTCTCCTTTTTCAGACTTTTTCTCCATAGGTTTAACACACGTTTCTTCCACCAGTCCACTTTGCCACTTGTTCATATCCGATTGATTTCAGACTTGCTACATACTTAAACCACCACCCACAGATGGTCCTAGAAGAAATTTGTGATCGTGACGTCATCGAGTGTCAGGTTACGTCACATTAAAGATGCATTTTCCCCCATATGTTTTGTACACGTTTTAAACCATTCCAGTTTGGCATCTTCGTAAATCCGATCGACTTTAAACTTAATTCATACTTAGACCACCACCCACAGATGGTCCTACAAGAAATTTGTGATCGTGACGTCATCAGGTGTTGGGTTACGTCACGTTAAAGATGCACTTTTCCCTATAGGGTTTTACACGTTTTAAAACATTGTACTTTGCCACTTTTGTAAATCCGATCGACGTTAGACTTGGTACACACTTACACTACCACCCACATATGGTCCTAGAAGAAATTCGTGATCGTGACATCATCAGGTGTAAGGTTACTTTACATTAAAGATGCATTTTTCCCCGTAGGTTTTGTACACGTTTTTCTTCAAATCATACTTTGGCACTATATGTCTGATTGACTTTTCACTTGGCAGATGACATTTGAAGTGACTTCATCAAGTGTTCATCATGTGCACAGAGTATTTCAAATATCCGAAACAGCTTGTGTTTGTCCACAAACACATTTCTAGTTTTTTTTTCTTCTCCTTTTTCAGACTTTTTCTCCATAGGTTTAACACACGTTTCTTCCACCAATCCACTTTGCCACTTTTTGAAATCCGATTGATTTCAGACTTGGTACATACTTAGACCACCATCCACAGATGGTCCTAGAAGAAATTTGTGATCGTGACGTCATCAGGTGTCAGGTTACGTCACATTAAAGATGTATTTTTGCCCATATGTTTTGTACACGTTTTAAAACACTCCAGTTTGACATCTTCGTAAATCTGATCAACTTTAAACTTAATTCATACTTAGACCACCACCGACAGATGGTCGTAGACGAAATTCGTGATCGTGACGTCATCAAGAGTCAGGTTACGTCACATTTAAGATGCATTTTGCCCCATAGGGTTTGTACACGTTTTAAAACGCTCCATTTTGGCACTTTTGTAAATCCGATCGACGTCAGAATTAGTACACACTTAGACTACCACCCACAGATGGTCCTTGAAGAAATTTGTGACCGTGACGTCATCAGGTGTCGGGTTACGTCACATTAAAGATGCATTTTTCCCCATATGTTTTGTACACGTTTTAAAACGCTCCATTTTGGCACTTTCTTAAATCCGATCGACGTTACACTTGGTACACACTTAGACCACCACCCACAGATGGTCCTTGAACAAATTCGTGACCGTGACGTCATCAGGTGTCGGGTTACGTCACATTAAAGATGCATTTTTCCCCATATGTTTCATACACGTTTTTAAACACTCCACTTTGGCCTCTTCGTAAATCCGATCGACCTCAGACTTGATACACACTTAGACCACCACCCACAGATGGTTCTAGAAGAAATTTGTGATCCTGACGTCATCTGGTGCTGGGTTACGTCACATTAAAGATGCATTTTTCCCCATAGGGTTTCTACACGTTATAAAGCACTCCACTTTGGCACTTTTGTAAATCCAATCGACGTCAGAATTAGTACACACTTAGACTACCACCCACAGACGGTCCTAGAAGAAATTTGTGATCGTGACGTCATCAGGTGTCGGGTTACGTCACATTAAAGATGCATTTTTCCCCTTAGGGTTTGTACACGTTTTAAAACATTCTACTTTGGCACTTTCGTAAATCCGATCGACGTTAGACTTGGTACACACTTAGACTACCACCTACAGATGGTCCTAGAAGAAATTCGTGATCGTGACGTCATCAGGTGTAAGGTTACTTCACATTAAAGATGCATTTTTCCCCATAGGGTTTGTACACGTTTTTCTTCAAACCATGTACTTTGGCACTATATGTCTGATTGACTTTTCACTTGGCAGATGACATTCGAAGTGACTTCATCAAGTGTTCATCATGTGCACAGAGTATTTCAAATATCCGAAACAGCTTGTGTTTGTCCACAAACACATTTCTAGTTTTTTTTTTTCTTCTCCTTTTTCAGACTTTTTCTCCATAGGTTTAACACACGTTTCTTCCACCAGTCCACTTTGCCACTTTTTCAAATCCGATTGATTTCAGACTTGATACATACTTAGACCACCACCCACAGATGGTCCTAGAAGAAATTCGTGACCGTGACATCATCAGGTGTCGGGTTACGTCACATTAAAGATGCATTTTTCCCCATATGTTTTGTACACGTATTAAAACACTTCACTTTGGCCTCTTCGTAAATCCGATCGACCTCAGACTTAAAACATACTTAAACCACCACCCACAGATGGTCATAGAAGAAATTCATTACCGTGACGTCATCAGGTGTTGGGTTACGTCACATTAAAGATGCATTTTTCCCCATATGTTTTGTACACGTATTAAAACACTTCACTTTGGCCTCTTCGTAAATCCGATCGACCTCAGACTTAAAACATACTTAAACCACCACCCACAGATGGTCATAGAAGAAATTCATTACCGTGACGTCATCAGGTGTTGGGTTACGTCACATTAAAGATGCATTTTTCCCCATATGTTTTGTACACGTTTTAAAACACTCCACTTTGGCCTCTTCGTAAATCCGATCGACCTCAGACTTAAAACATACTTAGACCACCACCCACAGATGGTCCTAGAAGAAATTTGTGACCGTGACATCATCAGGTGTCGGGTTACGTCACATTAAAGATGCATTTTTCCCCATATGTTTTGTACACGTATTAAAACACTTCACTTTGGCCTCTTCGTAAATCCGATCGACCTCAGACTTAAAACATACTTAAACCACCACCCACAGATGGTCATAGAAGAAATTCATTACCGTGACGTCATCAGGTGTTGGGTTACGTCACATTAAAGATGCATTTTTCCCCATATGTTTTGTACACGTTTTAAAACACTCCACTTTGGCCTCTTCGTAAATCCGATCGACCTCAGACTTAAAACATACTTAGACCACCACCCACAGATGGTCCTAGAAGAAATTTGTGATCGTGACGTCATCTGGTGTTGGGTTACGTCACATTAAAGATGCATTTTCCCCATAGGGTTTGTACACGTTATAAAACACTCCACTTTGGCACTTTTGTAAATCAGATCGACGTCAGACTTGGTACACACTTAGACTACCACCCACCGATGGTCCTAGAAGAAATTTGTGATCGTGACGTCATCAGGTGTTGGGTTACTTCACATTAAAGATGCATTTTTCCCCATAGGGTTTGTACACATTGTAAAACATTCTACTTTGGCACTTTCGTAAATCCGATCGACGTCAGACTTGGTACACACTTAGACTACCACCCACAGATGGTCCTAGAAGAAATTTGTGATCGTGACGTCATCAGGTGTTGGGTTATGTCACATTAAAAATGCATTTTTCCCCATAGGGTTTGTACACATTGTAAAACATTCTACTTTGGCACTTTCGTAAATCCGATCGACGTTAGACTTGGTACACACTTAGACTACCACCTACAGATGGTCCTAGAAGAAATTCGTGATCGTGACGAAGGTTACTTCACATTAAAGATGCATTTTTCCCCATATGGTTTGTACACGTTTTTTTTCAATCATACTTTGGCACTATATGTCTGATTGACTTTTCACTCGGCAGATGACATTCGAAGTGACTTCATCAAGTGTTCATCGCGTGCACAGAGTATTTCAAATATCCGAAACAGCTTGTGTTTGTCCACAAACACATTTCTAGTTTTTTTTTTTCTTTTCTTCTTTTTCAGACTTTTTCTCCATAGGTTTAGCACACGTTTCTTCCACCAGTCCACTTTGGCACTTTTTGAAATCCGATTGATTTCAGACTTGGTACATAACTTAGACCACCACCCACAGATGGTCCTAGAAGAAATTTGTGATCGTGACGTCATCAGGTGTCTGGTTACGTCACATCAAAGATGCATTTTCCCCATAGGGTTTGTACATGTATTAAAACGCTCCATTTCGGCACTTTCGTAAATCCGATCGATGTTACACTTGGTACACACTTAGACCATCCCCCACAGATGGTCCTAGACGAAATTCGTGATCGTGACGTCATCAGGTGTCGGGTTACGTCACATTAAAGATGCATTTTCCCCATATGTTTTGTACACGTTTTAAAACACTCCACTTTGGCCTCTTCGTAAATCCGATCGAACTCAGACTTGATACATACTTAGACCACCACCCACAGATGGTCCTAGAAGAAATTCGTGACCGTGACGTCATCAGGTGTCGGGTTACGTCACATTAAAGATGCATTTTCCCCATATGTTTTGTACACGTTTTAAAACACTCCACTTTGGCCTCTTCTTAAATCCGATCGACCTCAGACTTGGTACATACTTAGACCACCACCCACAGATGGTCCTAGAAGAAATTCGTGATCGTGACATCATCAGGTGTAAGGTTACTTTACATTAAAGATGCATTTTTCCCCATAGGTTTTGTACACGTTTTTCTTCAAATAATACTTTGGCACTATACACCTGTATGTCTGATTGACTTTTCACTTGGCAGATGACATTGGAAATGACTTCATCAAGTGTTCATCACGTGCACAGAGTATTTCAAATATCCGAAACAGCTTGTGTTTGTCCACAAACACATTTCTAGTTTTTAATTCGTATTTGTTTATTTATGTATAATTTATATTTTAAATTTAAAATTGAAACTTATATTTACTGTTTGTCTTTGCTTTTTTTAAATGTCTACGAATAAGCTTTTTCATTTGTTTTATGTTCATATCTAATCTTTTCCCTTTTACTTACAGTATTTTTTAAAAACCTTCTTTTGTTATATAATAATGTCCCTTAGAAATTGAACAAAAAGGGCAATTCACTGACAACCATATAGAAGTGAAAAGTAACGGAATTAACAAATTGATGTCCAGAAACTAGCCAATCAATACTTCTCAGATGATATTCCAATGTTATGTAATTTCCAAACAATTACAACCCGTGAACAAAAGATACCAAGCGATACCAATTTAAAGTACAGAGCGCTATTTATTTTTCAACGCAGGGCCGTGTTTAATCATTATCAGGTCTTTTGTTAGTAACATATGGATCATGCATTTTCTTGGGACAATGCTGTCATCGGATTAAAAATCAATGTGGGTATTTCCACTTGACTATCGTCACGGTGTTAGTCAATTACAACGTATGTAGCGCTTTGAGACCTGCAATGAATGGTCTCGATTGACACAGCAGTAGATTTAATTCCGATTTCTTAATATTGTTAGGCCATCACCCTGGGGGTTTGGACGGTATCAAATCAGGGCATAAATAATTATAGTAAGCATGCGCAAGGTGTACCGCCCCAAGAGTGTTAACAAGCATTTTGATGGACATTTTGAGAAAAAAGGGTGAAAACACGCAAAAAGCTGTCACCGCTGCAATGCTATCACATGTTCTCCAACTCCAGAGGTGTATACCTTGCCAAAAACCGCTATGACGATTATTCCCCTCATTTGATACCAGTGGCCAAAATTTTGGACCGAGGCTGATGGCCAATGTGGCAAGGAAATTGAGATTTTAAATCGATGCACACTGCAGTGTAAACGCATCCATACTTGAAACCAGACGGTCTATAGGCAACACCGGCGTACCGCCGCGTGTGTACAGTCATGGAGCATGGTTGGTATACATGCAGCTTCATGATACTTCGCTTCGCTCATGCGCATGAAAAGCACTTTTACCCTGTAAGTCACCAGACAAAAATCCAATTCTACACTGGATATAAGGTTAATTGGGTTACTTATTAATCATTATTACAGCATGGGAGGCGGTCTAGACGCTAAGTGTCTCTTTCAAAATCATTAATACACATGTAATCAAACACTGAAAACGAGCTTCTTGTAAGCGGAATGTACAGTTGTACAACACTCCCCCCCCCCCCCAAAAAAAAAACCCAAAAAACACAAAAAACATTCAAATGCAATATTCAAGGCTGTGGAAGTATAAGAGTCTGTCCGTTGGAGTAGCCATTTTTATGTTTTTATTTTTTTCGCAAAGGTGAATAATAATCAGCACTGAAATATTCCTTTTTAGAGATTGTTCTGTCTATTGTGTGTATTCGTAGACTCTTTGAGTACCACATTGCAACCCACTGCTGTTTTGACTGCCAGATACGAAAAACCACCAAAAAAAACATTTATGGAAAAATGAAAACGCATACTTGAACTATGCAAATCAATGATCTCGGGCTAGCGGTAGCAATTGGAAGACAATGGGTGTTTTTGATATACAATTCAATAAAAAAAATACATGCATAGGTACAAGCTTTTTAGACTTGTCTGGTTCTGATAAACCAGTGTCAAGCATATCTTTAGCTGAATAATTTCTGAACTGATTTTGCTTGGTGATATGAAATCAAATTTGGAAACAATATGAATAACTATGTAGCTTACAGAAATGAATAGAAATATCAAATTCATACAGCATGGTTGGTGTCTGTATATCGAAAGTGAAGGATCTTCTCACAAATAAAATCTCTAATATATTAAAGCATTAATTATGGTCGGTTTAATACAGAATATTGTCAAAAAAAATCTTACAACAATATTAGACTGATGGGTCTCCTATACCCTAGGCTCTTCCCCCACTGAGACGGTAACCCCACTGTTCCACTTCAGTGGGCACCTAGCTTGCTCTAGGATCCCAGCTACTTGGATCGATTTCACTTTTGCTTTCTTAGAGTTTAGGCACTCTCCTTCATTCCGGTCAGAGTGTACTGACCGGAACGTCGAGTTTATTTATACCTCTGGTTCTTTTCACAACCATTCTCTTAGTTGATAAATTATTCGAACATGGTGTTTCCGCAAACCTTTCATTATTCATTACCTGAAATTCTTAAACTAGACTCTCCGATGAGCTCTGCGTCTGCAGTCACATGATTAATGTGTTAAAAATAATCTGTGCAACATTCTTCATATTTGCCTCACAAGTTTAGTTTATTTTGTAGAGGGGGAAATAACGTTTCTAATCGTATACAATGTTATTTGTTATGCTTTACAAACTCGAAGATTTGAGGTTGCAAGTATACGACAGATCGAAAACTGAAATACTTTCTGTAAAATCCTTTCAATTCATCGATTCCATTTGAAAAAAAAATAACATGGTGCGTAAACAAGGACATTCGCGACTATTGTGTACACATTGCGCGGGAAATCAGATAAGATTTTCGACCTAACCTTTGGATTTTTTTTTGTTTGGTGACCATATGCTGTTTTTTAGACAATCGTAATGTTCAGATCGCGCCCTATCTGCGGTTGTTTGCTCCGTGCGCTACCAAAAGAGGGCGTCCTTTCACCTATAGCAACGACGCCCCATGGGCGGGACATTTCGCTAGTTGACGCGCACCGTTCCTTGTGTGTGACGCACGTACACCCATAGATATAGAATAAACAGACTAGATCGGCAGCGCGTGCATACGCACGGCCTTGCCTGGAGGGTCACGTGCTGGAGGAAAGGTACAAATTGCGCGTTAGACGTGAAGAACGCAACGCCGTTGACGCACACAATGCGAGTTTATTTTCTGTTACTTGAGATTATCCGTTATAATCAAACCAAAAACCCTACAACTACCATGGCAAGAAGAAAACTCAACAAAGAAACTGAGAGATCACTATAAGTCAACTGAAATCTAACCATTTCTCCAACAAATGCAAATCGAAAACCAAACAAGCCAACTACAATCATTTGCGCTAACTAGCAGAACAATGTCAATCCTTTATAACCAACCTATCCGAAGCAACACTATCGCAAACCGAAATAATTGCTTTAGGAAAAGGTTTAAAGCCAGAGTCCACCATTTGCGGCTATCCAAAAAATACCTGACGTAATTATTGTTGAAAAACATACTTGGTTGAAGAATAGTAATGGGACTAAACTGCCTGTGAAGTTATTCTTTCTGGCAAGCTGAAGAAATCTGGCCATTTTGAAGAAATCAACGAAAGAAGGCCATTCCAACGCTGCGTCTTAAGGAAGCACCGTTGGAAATTTCCGTTTGTAGTTAGTTTTTTTGTTTTATTCGGCGAAGCGCGCGCAAGCGTTGACACGACGCTCACGCGCGCGTGGTTGCTATAATAGGGACCATTAGAAACCGTGCAGGTACGGGATGCGTGTGCGTATAATGACGTCATGCGACGTTTGCGTATCGCGTACGTGCATCGTTGCTGAGAGGATTAGATTTTTGTGAAGAACGACATACGTTGATAACGAACAGCTGTGGTACGTTTCATAAAACTTTCCGAATAATCTTATCCTGCCAAAATCAATCTTATCTCCAAAGCAAACCCTGAAATTTACAATTAAACTTATGTCGCTTGCAAAAAGAAATTTTAGTCCGAATCAAACTTAACTTTACCCTTGATCCGAATCAATTGAAGCAGTAAAACAATCAATCTTAAATGTAATTTTTGGTGGGGAAAATGTTTTAAAAATTAACATTCTGCCAGAGTGAGTAAAATCGCTGCGACTTAATTATCATGAGTTCTCTGCTGCTTTTGATGCAGAATCCTTGTGCTTTGCAAAGGGAGAGAGTCTTTAGGGACAGGAAGAACTATTTTGATGCACAGGATGACAATGAAGGTGAAAATGATGCTACTGAAACACTTCACGGGGGCGCTGCCAGGGGCCAAAATAATTCATCACATTTCAGTGAAAGTTTGAACTCGTGTATGGATGAGACCTCTGCAATTTTATTCTTTAAAACATGAACATAATCTACACATCTAAAAATACAATGACATCTATATTTCACGAAGACAACACTTCAATTCTCATTGAACTTAACTGATGCAAAAAAGGAATTTTTTAAATAAACATTTCATAGACTTACAGGTACTTGATTTTTGGTAAAATGTTGCCGAATTTGAGTTTTGCAGACAATGTGGGCCTTATTCACGAGTTGGCAATTTTTGTCGAGTTCCTTGAATGTATTTCATCAATTGTTAACAGTTGAATGGGATGGCGCCAGACTAATTATGCAAGCACAAAATATGACTTTAAATATAGGGGAATGTTTAATTACAAATTCTAAATTATTCATTGAAGCAGACTGCAATTTTATTATACATTAAGTTGCTTTCATTTCTCTTCGCAAGTTCCAAAAATTAAGATTTTACCTAACTTTCAATGCAATATGGCCGACTCATGAATAAGGCCCATAATGCCCAATGTAAACACAACTTCCACACCCATCTTTTCAAATGAAAAGTCCCTTTTGAAAATGAACAAACTTTTAATGAAGAAATTAACATTAAATGTACAAATGTGCAGGGACAATTATTGTTTGAAACATGTTTGCCACTTGAAATATTACTCCAATTCCATTCAATGTCTTTGATTTTGTTCGTAAATTTAAGTTATTCATTTAAATAAATAAAGACCAAGTTAATTTGCATAGATGGAAGACACTCCAAGATGTCTTTCTGAACAGCCCAATTTGGTTTCATTAGTGCAACTTGGACTTCTCAATTTGCAACAGCTCCTCCTCCACTTCGAGTTCTTATTTTGTAGCCTCGATAAAATAACTTTCTTGTACATTAAAGTAACGCACAAGGTGTCCAATAAGTCAATAGGCCTACATGCAACTTCTTTGTCACCAACTAACTGCAAAAGAGACCCGTCTGCAGTGCCAAGGCATCTATGACTAGTTCAAATGTTTCCTATGCTGGTATGGATCCTCCTATCCTGGTAAGAGACAAGTTCAGAATAGGAAATGAGATGGATTTCTGGAGAAAGGCATGGGTCTCTATTGAGTAACAGTTGACCAAACGTACAATTTATTTGTAGAGGTCAACACAATTACAACAAAAAGAAAGATGATTTTTTTTTCACTAAGTGATTTCAAACCTTCTTGTAAGAGTCACGAACCTAAAAGACATGAAAACATATGGCGCTGACATTTAATCACCACATTTCATCAAAGCCTAATTAAGAAAATCCTGTCTATTGTCAGGCAGAAGAAAACCAGTTTGAGGTCTTGGATTGCCTGCAGCCTGAGTCTGGACCTTCAAATCATTCCATTCCTTTCTAACAGCCATCCAGTCTCTTGTCGGTGGTCCTCCGGCTACTCTGATCAACTTGGCTGCTTACAGCGATTTTGCTCCTAGTTTCAACCTGACTAATAACCATAACACTTCAGCTATTTTTGGCATGTGTTGCAGTAAAAGAGCAATAAAAATATAAAATATAATCTGCTCAAGATCTCGTACTGTAAATACCAGAAACATTTTTTTTGCCATGCAATATTGCAATTTAACATTTTGAGTCGTGAGGGAACATTCATAGAGTTGTATATTTGTGGCCTATTGTTGTTTCTGGCACTCCTCACTGTCTTTTTGAACTGATTCATTCAACCTGGCATCATGTTCATTACATTGTTTAACATAATTATGCCACATGTAGTCCCATATGCTGGGAGAGACAGCCTCCCAACCCAACACATTTCTGGTCCTACTTTTTCTAAATACATTTTCAAGGAACACAAAGCATTCTGTATGTGCAGTAATATTCAGACATGGAATCAGGATATAACAATTTTACAGTCTGGCACAGAATTGTTCGGCAGTTCACAACAGAATTATAGGTATTCTAAAAGCTAAGACTTTTGACTCTAAGTCAGTTTAAAACTGACTTAGAGTCAAAAGTCTTAGCTTTACCTGTAGCCATTTCTTTGCTTACACCTGACGTATGTCGGTCCATTATCTGGCCTGTGGAACACTAGCCACTCTTTCAGCACCAGCATTTCTTCTTCCTTGCCTCAACCTTTCAAGTAATGGAAAAAAAAAAGTAATTTGGGTGAATGCCATAAGGACCACAGCATGCAATATATGATTTATCTTAAAACAATACTAGCCACAGAGTTTTGAATAGAGACACAACATCATAAAGGAGCCAATTAAGATTCTTGCTAAAATGCACATAGTTAACCCTAAAGGGGCCGGGTTATTTTGACCATCTCTCAGCCGGGGGGGGGGGGCGGATTCCGCCCCCCCCCTAAGATCTCGGCCATCGAGTGACGAAAAATTTTGAAACTCGGTACATGCATAAAGCAACTCTTCCTAAACATACCCAAGAAATTTCATGACTATAGGTCAAAGGGATTTGGAATTATGGCTAATTAATTATTCATATGTACGAATGGCAATTCTGCTCTGTGTACACGACGTATATGCGAAAATTCAGGTTTCACGGCGCGTAGCGCCGGAAAATTTTTCGCTACGCGGCAACCCGGGGTCCGATTTTTATGTTTTTGGTATCAAAAGATGCGCAAAGCTCGAGGCTAAAAAGTCATAACAGCTCGGGTCGCGAAAAATTTTTTTTAGAGGCTATCACGGAAAATGTTGAGGGGGTGGGCGGATTCCGCCCCCCGGCCCCTTTAGGGTTAAACCATGGAGGTATTCCTATCTCCATGGTTAAACAAACATTAAAACAAGCCTCCTTGTCCAATTAATTATTAACTAATTGATTAATTAATCTAAATGGATATTTATTCACTGATTTAGTTTTCATTTAATTCTTTTCGGCCATCCATACACCCTCTGGATTGACGACACACTAAACAAACACTACAATTCAATTGTACATAGAGAAGTTATTAGAAATATTCGTTACCCAAATAAACTTATTTTACCTTCATGGAGAATGAGGTTGTAGGTTGTGTCCCAGATTCGAATCCCAACTGGGCATTATGTGGATCAGGGTATTCAGTCCCTGCTTGATTCCACGGGTTTTCCCTAGAATGTCATTCCGGGGTTTTCCTCCCACCACTAAACTTGGAATTTCCTTCCATATCCTCTACCATGCCAACAGACCCAACTGGAAATAAGTTGAGTTAGCCTACTGCCACATACATGACATAGTTTATCCCAGCCACTTGTCAAATAATACATACTACTACCTACATGATGTAGGTGTGTATAAGTTGCAAATCGCGGAAGTGACCGTCAGGTTGCAACATTTTTTTTACAAATAATTTGACTTCAGCATGTCCAGACAAACAGGGGCCCTACAATACACATTCGCATTTTATTTTATTTTTAAATAGGGGGCCTATATTTTACTTTAGTGACAGAAGCCCTTTGCCTTTGCAACATGAGCTTACACAGGCACTTCAGATATATGTGGGGTTTTTTCACACACAGAGTTAACCATAATTTATAGTTCACGACGAAGCACAAGCAGGCCATGCTGGTTAGTTATATCATCACCATGGAGCTATCAAACACGGCGATCATGAAGTGTAGGGCCCCTGTTTTGTTTTGATCAAATAAGGGTCAAAAATATTTTTTTATTGCTCAAAAATCACCTTTAAAATCAAAAGCAGACTTTTCTCAATTCTAATGACACCCATTTTGCAATTTTGAAAAGATTCTTGGGGTAGAAATCACGATTTTCCTGCGCGGTTTTTGCCTTGCGATTCAGCGCGCCATGCGTGCTCACGGTACATTGTGCGGTGATCGCCATCTTTATTTTCGTGTCGCGTGTACTGTTGTCGCCGCGCTGTCATCAGGTCATCGTCATTTTACCCCCAAATTTCCCTCAAAAAATCAAAACCCTGCCCTTAATCTATGTCATACCTGCTTATTGAGAATGTTGCCAACTAGTTTGGTAGGTCTAATAATTTTAAAGTGGATTTTGTTCCCTTATACTAGGACTGGGCCCTACACTTCAAGATCGCCTATATTTTATCACGATAAGGACGCAACGTTAAACCATACCTCCATGGTTAAACAAAATAAACTTTCGCTGATTTTTTTAGCTGAAAAGTAAAGGCTCAATAATATAATAAAATCCCCATCACATCTTCGTAATTCTTCTTTTAATATAACTGGTAACATTATCTGCACACTATAACTGAAAGTTGTAAAATTTGGGAGTTCATAAGATAAGTATTTTTGCCGTGATTTATCGAGGAAAATCCATACGTGAACTTACCATTTTGACGTGCGATGCAGAAACGCCGTGCAAGTGCGTTGAAATTTACCGCACAAACTGATGACGTCATCCACAATTTTTCCGAGCTGCACAAGCATCCCGTATCTGCATCGTTTTCTAATGGTCCCTACTTTGTCGGATCGGTGTGCGACATCGCGTAGCTGCAATTGGTTCAGTGAGAACGTGCCTTAGATGCTGAATTCAGGCCCAAATCAAAACAAGATTCAGCAACTTTTGATTTGAAATCGAGATCGTAGAATGTTGTTTTTCTCAAAATATACAGCTGAAGCTGAGCTGAACCTTCATCAGGTTGGTTGTTCAGCACCCATTTTTTTTCGATTTTTGGCATATTTGTTGCTTCAAACGAACAAAATGCACACATTACAAATAGTCAGGGATGTTAGGGCGTTATAGGGGCTGTTTGGTTCAGATTCTTCCAAAAGCAGCAAATTCGGCACAGATGTCGTCCATACCATACTATTTTTATTTTTGACGGGCGCCAAGACAGGCGGCCCACGGGGCCGCCAAATTGGCAAAATCCAATATGACCGCCAACCGGGTCAGAGGTCAATCAAACTAAACGAGCTACAATCATAAATAATACCTTTTTTCAGGATACTTTTCGGGTATTTTCGGGGTCGAGCAATCTGAATCTGATGTTATTTTAATGATTTGCGGTAAGACAGACGCCCAAGGGACCGCCATATTGGCAAAATCCGAAATGGCCGCCACACACCGCTGTTAAAAAACTAAATTAGCTAGAATCATGTGTAATACAACTTTGGAGGGGTTTTCGGTGTCAACAAATCTGAATCTGAGGTTATTTCAATAATTTGATGCAAGACGGATGCCCCAGGGAACTCTGTGAGATGTACGGGGTCACCAAGAGCCGAACGACGCCTTACCACCCCGAAGGAAATGGGCAGTGCGAGCGTTTTAATCGTACCATGCACGATCACTTAAGCATGCTGCCCCCAGACCAGAAGCGCAGATGGCCAGAACATCTCCCAGAGCTGATCTACGCATACAACGCGACACCCCACTCCTCAACAGGTTACTCCCCCTACTATCTCTTCTTCGGACGGGAACCAAGATTACCCGTAGACCACCTTCTTGGGTTCAGAAGAGAGGAAGACGACGATCCTGAGCTTGACCAGTGGGTAGCGGACCATCATGGGTAGGGGGCCGCCATATTGGAAAAAATCCAATATGGCCGATAGGCGATAGCCAAGTTTATTGTGGTCAGTCACAGGTTAAAACTAAACGAGCTAGAACCATTAATAATACCATTTTACAGGGGTTTTCAGGGTTGGAGAATCTGAATCTATTGCTGCTTTATTAAAGATTGTAGATCACAATTTGCCTTAAAGGTCATTAGGGATTAGACTTTTCAATAAAGATTACTGTTTGAATTATTTTTATTAAAATATTTGAAGATGATATCTGCAATGACAAAATGCTATATGCCGCTGTTTGCGTTTGAATGGAGCTGTTTATTTACAATATGCACATGAACCAGTTTTTGATGATATTACCACCTATACGTTTTGACCCGCCCTCTATGATGCTCGGCCAGAAATGAATACTGTACTGGTCATCACCACCGTCCAATTATGCACATTTCGCAATAATTTGTATAGGTACATGCATATAGAAACCCAGTGTGATTGCATTTCTACCTTCACTTGCATGAGACAGTCGCGGTGCAAGAGAATGGCGCATGCCACTGAAGCATCATTGAGAGTGTGGTCCATAGTGATCGCAATGTACTGGTGCCATCTTTGTGCCAGCCCCGCCTCCATGAAGTCAGGCATTTCCTGCTGGACAGAGGTGGCCTGCAGTAGCGGTTGCTTTATATGTTCAAACAGCACGGCAGGTAGCTGGGATGCCTCCGACAAGCTACTTCCAGTAGTGGAGAAGCGATGTCTGGCCCTTTGACACCTGCAGCTGCACCACACCCCTTGCTCTGCATGACATGGCGAAGCAAGTCGTTTCGCACCATGTTATGCTTTGGAAGAGGTGTGGTGCCAAGGACTTTGTTGGACCAAGTTCGGAGTAGATGTTATAGACTAGTGTCACTGTACTTTTCACCACTTCCAAAGCCCACCAGGGCTCCAATAGGCCGATGGAGGAACTCAAAAACAAGCTTGAAATGATCTCGGAAGTGATCGCAGTGACTCTCAATCCTTCAGGCTCAGTGGGTCGCATATCAAATTACTCCGGTATTCCCATTACATTCTTACAATGCTCTGACTAGGCGGTCTGCTTGTCCAGGTAAAGTGACGTGAGAGAAACTTAATGGGCGTACTTCCTGCGGCTGATGTGATGCTCATTGAGTTCAGACTGTGAGCGAATGTCAGGACCTCAGCCTTTAAGGACAGTGGCCCTCCCATCCTCCATGCCCAGAGTGAGGCAGGTGCTCCCCTATCACATTGATGAATGTCTTCAATGTGCAGCACGCTGCACGTCCATCATAGGTACAACTTGTCTTCTACTAAACAAAATTTGTTGTATTGACTTTTGTTAGCAGCTTGATGATATCATACAATGACTGATCGAAACACGCCAGTCTGGCCTGGATTGAAGAATTCAGTGCTCTGCATCGTCATTTCCATCACGTGCTTGAACATTGAAGATGAGGATGTGGCCTTGTGTAGGAATAGGGCGTAGATGCCAATTTCAGCAAGGGGCTTCGCTGACTTGTTTGCTAGCACTGATTTAATTGTGTCCCGATCGGGTGATGATGTCACCATCTGCAGGCCTGCGTTGCTTCAGTAAGCTGGTATATGTGCCATCCAAGCCTCATCCTTTCTTGACCTTGTCAACTTGCACATCAAGGGATGGCCTAACTTTGTTTGTCAAGTCTGGGTGCAAAGACATGAGTTCAATTTGGGGGAGGCTGGATCATGTAAGAGTCAGGTAGCTTTTGAGTTGATGTGTCGGAGAGGTCAAGCTTGATGAGCCCGCTTCACTGCAGGGTTCCATGCGAGAAATGGATACTTACGGTTTGGGCATATCACTGGATCTCACCAAGTGAGAGGTTGCCCTGAGCCTCGGTTATCTGTGATCAACATCTTGGGTGGAAGACAATGAAACAACCGTTGGTTGATAGCACCACCCATCCTCAGCATGGCGGGCACACACCACACGCGCCTGTACATCCTTACAATAAGTAATGACAATTTTCTCGCTCCGATTTAAGATTGTTTCTGTGGTATGTGTAGATGTGTCAAACTTGCCGACATGTACAGCTAATAGGAAAGGTTTTTTTTTATATGGAATGACGCGCCAGAAACCCCAGGTTTTACCCAAACGATCTCGAGTGGTAAACTTGACCTCAAATAATTAAAATAACATCAGAATCAGATATTTCAACCCCCAAAAACCCCTGTAGTTGTATTGTTTTAACTGCGAGTACCTCCAACCTGGTTGGCGGCCATTTTGTTGTTTTTTTTCCAATATGGCGGGCCCTGGGGCATCTGTCTTGCCTCGAATTATTAAAATGACATCAGATTCAGATTCTGTGACCCCGAAAACCCGTTCCAGGTGGTATAATTTGAGATTTTAGCTCGTTATTTGTTTAACTGTGATATATATGGCGCTCATTTTGGATGTTCCCAATATGGCGGTCCCTTGGGCGTTTGTCTTGCCTTAAATCGTTAAAATAACAACCGATCCAGATTGCTCGACCCCGAAAATACCTGAAAAGTGGTATTATTTATGATTCTAGCTCATTTAGTTAAATTGACATCTGACCCGGTTGGCGGCCATATTGGATTTTGCCAATATGGCGGCCCCGTGTGGCGCCTGTCTTGGCGCCCGTCAAAAATCAAAATAGTATGGTATGGTCGACATCTGTGCTTTTGGAAGAATCTGAACCAAAATATCCCTAAGACCCCCCACTAAAATGATGGACTATACCTTTAAACTTCATACCTACTCCCGCTAAACCAAACTGCCAATCACTTGTAAGTGACTAAGAAGACTAAGAATTGCAGTTTTCATGCTTAAAAAAAACGCTCCAAAAACCATCCTTTCAAACCACGGTCAAAATGGCAACCAAAATCATCCCCTAGTGAAACACTAGAAGAATATTTGGAAGCCACAAAATTCGAACTGGCCCACATCAGCCTAAGAAATCGGCAGAAAAACATAACCACCAGTGTTAGACAGGGTACGAAGCGACTAATACGAAAGAATAGTTGTTCCGCGCCAAACGCATATATTCAACACGCGACTGTCTGAGCAAAACAACCGTCACGAATGACCAACTCTCAGCATCTGTTTATTCCCACATTAAGTATTTTTAAAGATATCCATGCATTCCTATCTTCAATATAACATTTAAAACCTAGTCATACAATTTAAATATTAATTGCACTATAAGCCAATCACATTGTAAAAAACAATGACGACATATGTAATTATAGTCCGTGGGACGAGAGCCCGAAAACGCTTTAGTTTTCGAGATAGGCGATCTGGTTCACCGAATTTTATAAAACTTGCCAGATATGTAGATTATGGTGTACCATATCAGAAAAACGTTGTTCCCCGGTCCACGAATTGTTTGGGAATGAGAAATTCTACGACAAAAACACGCACGAATTGTGCATGAGAAAAAAGAAAGAAATGGCGCCCTCTTTTGACACAGCAAATATACATGTTACACGCAATGCATGCGCGCGCGAGGCGGGTTCGCCCGTCTTGCTGAACATTTGTTTAATGTTAGATTCTAGCCTTTTTATTTGTAATTATTTCTAAAGCAAGATGCTTATTACAGTTAATTTCAATTTGAAATAACCAGGGAGTTCCTTATATTATAAAATATCTTGTAAATGACAAGCCTTTATGAAAAAATAATGTGTACAACCCATGAGCCCCAGAACTTGCAAGTTGCTTCGTTATGATATCCCACAAAAACTGTAAATCAGTCAATCTTCTCTAAACGGCTGCTAGTTAGCTGAAACGCTGATCATCATTAATATGGGGCAGGTGTCATACTTAAATTGATTTAAATTTAGATTAAATTTGATAAGAACGATTTGAAACAATGAATAACAAATACGATCCAAATACTGTTTCTATAACTTTTTTTGTGCTGTACATTACATACTTCATTCAGCCAAAAGAAATACACAGATGGAAAAATCTTAATCAGTTAGTGTTGTTTTCTTGAATGAACAATTTGAGTAAAGACGGCAGGTACCTCAAACAGGATGAGTTCATGTATTCCAAATTAAATGACAAAGATCCTCCCCAGAAGAAAGAGCCGCAAAAGAACAGCTTCCAGTAGCAGATAACTTTACAAAAGTTGTTTAAGGTGTGCAGGCATTCCACTCTAAGTAAAAACTTGGATTCAAAACCATCTAGTATACATTTGTTTCTTAAACTTCTGTTTTAAACGACGATACAACCAATTATTTCCTTTTTGGCCCTATCCATTGCCCAAATCCCAATATACACCACATCAAACATTCATAAGGGTTTAATACAACTTCAAACACACCTTATGTAGTGTTACATGTATCTTTCTGCCAATTTGGTTAACAGCCTTCATGAAAAGAAATTAAAACAAAAATAAGTTTTCTAAATGCCAGTTTGTAAACAAACACAAATGTGTTTTCACAGATATCAATTATTCTGACCACACCAATGCAATGGCACTTCCTCAGTTGAATTTCTGCAATTACAGTACATGTATAAGTGTCAAATACAAGAAACAATAAGAGCAATAACACAAATGCACCGAAACAATTCTGAGCACATCCATTTTGGAATTGAAAATGTGCATAAGAAGTTCTTCATTGTTGTTGTCTTCCGCCGCCTGTAGCAATCTTTCAGCCTGTAGGGTAGTACATGTGACCAGGGGTTCTTGCCTCCTCTTCCTTGTGACTCGGCAGGTCACACACTTCTCCTTCCTGCAAAGGATGCACTGTTTGGGAAAAACATGTTGTGATCTTGCTGCAGTCTTGGAAACCGTTTGCGTGGCTGAACGGAGTCTTCTCTTTTTCACAGGGGGGTGGGGAACCTTTTTGGCTGTTTCAGTTTCTAGAATACAGGAGAGAAACAGAAAATACAATCTTATTCAACTTTTTACATGGAATTAACATTTATTTGGTTGTATTTATTGAAATAAGGCCATTTTTTTCAATGAAAATGTTGTGTTGCTCTCAAATAGACAAAATCAGGAGGGTATATGTCATGTTTCTTCCTTAAATTTGTGAGATTATCTTTTTTTGGGAGGGGGGTGTCGGATGGGGAGGGTAAACAACAGTATACATTAAAACCTTCCCCTTCTTCCAAATTAAAAAATAAATGGAAAGAAAGTTATCAGTTCTTGGGCCTAATACTGGTATACACATGTGCATGTACATGGCCATGTATATATTTGTGGATAGTACACTATCCCAGGTGGACTCCCTTTCCCCCCTACGTTACACGTACATTGCCTTTTTATGGCTAAAAGTAAAAGTTTCAAAAGATACATTAAACTCTTTGGACTGTCTTTTCATAAACAAAATACATTTCACATGGACACTGGGTGAACTGAACTATATAAAAACAGTTTTCCAGTGTAACTTAGTTACAGACATCAGATAAATACTGGGGGGAGGGAGATGGGGGTCAGACAAGTCGACCGTTGAGACAACTCGACCGTTGAGACAACTGGACCAACTGTGCGATAAATGGAAAGACAAGTCGACCGTTGAGACAAGTCGCCTCGCAAGTTTTGGGCCTAGTTTCGGGGACAGTACCGGGGATTTTGACGGCGGCTGATCGCCGTTTGGGAGTGATGACACATAAGGTGTTTTTTTTGCATATAACAGAGCCGATATAGCGCAGCGTGATTGTCCGTGCACATCGTTCGTTTTTCTCAAGGCCACGTGCGCGCATCCCTGATCAACGTGGCCGTACCATGCACGGTGGCATCGTTTTTGCCGGGCCTGTACGCCTCTTTGCCGCGCCGGTCGACGTGCCCGCGTGCCGGGCCCGGCCCGGTCCTCGCGGGCGGGCGGGGCGCACCGGCCCGACGCGACGCCCTCTGTACATCGAGTATGCCTGCGCCGCACCCGTGATAGGTCTTGCCACAGATTTGTGCAACTTTTTCTGCTCCACGTGTATTCATTTCCATTAAGTCGAGCAGTCTCAACGGTCGAGTTGTCCCGAGTCGAGTTGTCTCAACGGTCGACTTGTCTGACATTCAGGGAGATTATCAACAGCACCTCACAAATATACTTGTATAAGTTTATCATACCATCATCTCCCTGCAGTTTTTTTTTTCATGAAGGTTACCAAATTTGTTAATGAATAGAAATGGAAGCAACAGTTTCTATACAAATAAAATGTACCTGCAACTTTAGACTTCTCTTTTGGCTGGGCATGAACTGCTCTCTTCACCTTGGACTTGTCAGTGTACAGACTGTAGCATGACCTATACAGAAAAATGTGGAGGTTTACATTTACATAGTACCAACATGACCAATAAGCCTACCATGACTACACAATTGCAAGGCACTAACATCAGAACATGTTGACTAACGTGTATACACAATCATTGACTGCATTTAAGTAGTTTTAGGAAAGCATAAAAAAATGTTTGAGGAGCGTGGTTATCAATCTGTGCCTTCTGGTTCTTACTCGGAAATCGTGAACAAGTACTGCTCCGCTCTGGACTTTAACCCAATGAAAGGATGCGACGTAAACATCCAGCTGTACCGTAAGAAATTCCCGGTAAAGAAATATGTCAGCAGTGGTCACACGTACCGCGCGCCCCAAAATGAGATAGGGGACTGCTGCTGCGCTTTATTTGGGGTGTTACTCTGTTTTCCTTTTTACGGACTTATCGGTTACGGTATCTACCGGCTAATTTGGTATATAATTATATAATTCTCATAGGCCTAATTAAAACATATCTATATGGAGTAAAATACCCGCCCTTTAAATTTCATGCACCGTTGTGGAAAATGAGACCTCCAAATTTCCCATAAGCGGTTCATCTGCCCAATGTTGTCAATTTTGTCGTTTAATAAGTAAGACATTAAATTTCTAGCGCAGATTTCAATACTCAAAACTCAAACCGCCGTATGCCAGCCCAAAACATTTGTATAGTCCATGTTGGCACCAGGTAATTCCTTTTCGTAATTTTGTACCACATAATGGACGCATTAATGAACATTACATGTATACTTATTTCTATTAGTAACAAAATTGTATTGCAATTTAGAGGTTTTTTTGTTTTGATTAACATGGAACGGGAAGTGCTTATCAGCCTTATACTTTTTTGTATAGGTGCTGTTTGTTTGACTAAAACATCCATGGGGTCGTTTTCTGACAATGAAAAACATTTTGCTATGAGAATTATAATACATGTATGATAGTCCGTGGGACGAGAGCCCGAAAACGCTTTACATTTACATAGTACCAACATGACCAATAAGCCTACCATGACTACACAATTGCAAGGCACTAACATCAGAACATGTTGACTAACGTGTATACACAATCATTGACTGCATTTAAGTAGTTTTAGGAAAGCATAAAAATCTACATGTACTGCATTCAGGCCCCCCTATGCCATGAATTTTCAGAGCCACCCCTTCCCTTAATGACCTTGCCCTTATTTTATCTCGATCATCATGATCATCAAATAGTCAAGTCATGATCTGGTCATGGACATTGGTAGGTTACTAGATATTACACAATCTCGAAGTGAAGGGAAGTGTATGATTTGTATCTCACCGATGATGACCGGCATTCTCTAGGATCGTGAGATTGCAACCGCATACTGACGGGCTGATCGTGCTGATCCGTAGCAACACTTGCTCCGGCTCCGGCTGACGTGGCGCATGTTTTGGCGATGAATTGCCTTGTCCCTGGCCCTTGCTATCTCGGCTTGCGGTCCTTTTGTGAGGCCTTCCAGACGTCGGTATACTCAAGGAAACGTGACCAGCTGTGCTCCGAAAATAACTGCACTTCACCCTTTCCAGTCGGAAAGTGCATGAGACACTGAACTGATGATTTTGGAGCATTTTCTTCACCTGTCTCCGCTGCGGTCTCTCGGACTCGGTACTTCCTTCCGACGACATGGACGACGCCATGTTGGACTCGCCTCTTGTCGACGAGTATAAAACGTGCAATTTGATTGGTTCTTTGGCGACGCAACACAAACCTTCCACGTTATTGGTTGATTTTTATCCTCTCTCGGGCGTTATGTTTGTCTAACGATTTTTTGGCTGTAACCTCGAATTTGATGTTAATTAAAATTCATTTGTGAAGTCCCAAACCACCCACGAACGCGGGAACATGGTTTGTTAGCGCTGTCTATTTTTGATCAATGGAATGAGAAATATTAGAAAAAATTCAGAAAACCAGATCGCGTAACGAGCGAAAAAAAGGCCTCGTCCCACGGACTATTACTATCGAATGCGACATTTAACCTGCGAAGCAAACAGTCTCGTTTGCATGTCGCCCACTAGTACAGTCGATCGCCTTGCGCAGTTTAAATAAAAGATTAACAATTAACAGCGCCAACTCCTTGGAGTTGGCGCTGTTAATGTTTCAACGCACGTCCGCGTTTAATCATTTGCAGGTCTGTTGATCATTTGCAGATCAACGTCATGTGACAATGTTGTCATGGGATTAAAAATAAATATTGGGAATTTCCACAGGGTATTCGTGCTAGTTAACTACGTACATATCTCTTTAGACCTGGAAGGAATGAGCTCAGATTGTTACTTCCGAGTTTCAATTGAAACAGGAGTTGATTTAACTCTGTTAGGAAAATAAATCGAGATTTAATATCGAAAGCACACTGCAATCTAAACCCAACCATACTTGAAACCAGACAGTCTGTGCAACACCCGGTGCATATACAGGCATGGAGCGGGGTTGGTATATGAAGCTCATTTTAGGTTTGGCGATGTTGCACTGTGCAACTCTTATTTTGACGGTTCATGCAAGCAAGGAAGCGTGTAAGGTGTGTGAGTGTAGCGACCATGGGCTTCGCATAGTTGACTGCAGTGATAGAGGTCTGATGGAGTTACCGAAGGGGATACCAAACGACACCAAAGTACTGTAAGTGAAACAGTTTTTATTGTTGACCACATACAACGTCCTTTTTATACTAATCTAATTTGCTGACTGACTGACTGACTGACTCCCCGACTGACTAACAGACCGACAGAGGCAGCGTTACGGGTAGGGGATCATCGCTTGGCCTCCCATTCTCGATCCCCCTCCCTTACGGATCACTTGCCCCTATTAAATGTCTCTTGTGACGTCACTCTATTCAGTAGAGTGTCGATTATGTTTGAGAATGTTCAGTCAACTGTACACAAGAATGTACAGTTAAATGTACACTGTCTCCCTTTTTAGTTTTATTTTAATAATTGTAATTCTAGTTTCCTTTATTTTTAATTCGTATTTGTTTATCTATGTATAATTTATATTTTGAAGTTAAAATTGAAACTTATATTTACTGTTTGTCTTTGCTTTTTTAAATTTCTACAAAGAAGCTTTTTCATTTGTTTTATGTTCATATCTAATTTTCACCCATTTACTTACAATATTTTTTATAAACCTTCTTTTGTTATATAATAATGTCCCTTAGAAATTGAACAAAAAGGACAATTCATCGTCAACCATAGAGAAGTGATAAGTAACTGAATTAACAAGTTGATTTTTAGAAACTTGCCAATCAATACTTCTCAGATGATATTCCAATAAGGGAATAACAGTGTGAGGAGCCGGTCTTCACTGCGTGATAATGACCGGGTGTGGGGGTGACCGCTGTTAATGGACCGAGACGAAGTCGAGGTCCTTTAACAGCGTTCAACCCCACACCCGGTCATTATCACACAGTGAAGACCGGATCCTCACACTGTTATTCCCATTAATAAATACCTTTATGACGAAATAAACAGTTAAAATGCTCCAATTTTTGTGACTTTTTTCCGGCGATATTTCCAGACTTTTTTGTGTTCATGTTCATGGGCCATATTTTAGCTTAACAGCTATAACGACGTAAACTCAACAGAAACTGCTGCAGTAGCGAAACAAATTACAACAATGTTTTCATATCTTTACCTGATGGAGGAAGCTGAAATCTCGTTTACACATTCCTTGTGTCCGGAATTACAAAGATGCTCGGTTTAGGAAAGGTAAATATGTCGGTGGGTGAAGTGTTTCAAAGAAAATAAATCGGATCAACGCTTTCGTCGTAAACATCCTCAGTATATATTGCACTGCTGTACGATGTCGTTTCAAAACCAATAAGCCTACCATGACTACACAATTGCAAGGCACTAACATCAGAACATGTTGACTAACGTGTATACACAATCATTGACTGCATTTAAGTAGTTTTAGGAAAGCATAAAAATCTACATGTACTGCATTCAGGCCCCCCTATGCCATGAATTTTCAGAGCCCCCCCCCCTTCCCTTAATGACCTTGCCCTTATTTTATCTCGATCATCATGATCATCAAATAGTCAAGTCATGATCTGGTCATGGACATTGGTAGGTTACTAGATATTACACAATCTCGAAGTGAAGGGAAGTGTATGATTTGTATCTCACCGATGATGACCGGCATTCTCTAGGATCGTGAGATTGCAACCGCATACTGACGGGCTGATCGTGCTGATCCGTAGCAACACTTGCTCCGGCTCCGGCTGACGTGGCGCATGTTTTGGCGATGAATTGCCTTGTCCCTGGCCCTTGCTATCTCGGCTTGCGGTCCTTTTGTGAGGCCTTCCAGACGTCGGTATACTCAAGGAAACGTGACCAGCTGTGCTCCGAAAATAACTGCACTTCACCCTTTCCAGTCGGAAAGTGCATGAGACACTGAACTGATGATTTTGGAGCATTTTCTTCACCTGTCTCCGCTGCGGTCTCTCGGACTCGGTACTTCCTTCCGACGACATGGACGACGCCATGTTGGACTCGCCTCTTGTCGACGAGTATAAAACGTGCAATTTGATTGGTTCTTTGGCGACGCAACACAAACCTTCCACGTTATTGGTTGATTTTTATCCTCTCTCGGGCGTTATGTTTGTCTAACGATTTTTTGGCTGTAACCTCGAATTTGATGTTAATTAAAATTCATTTGTGAAGTCCCAAACCACCCACGAACGCGGGAACATGGTTTGTTAGCGCTGTCTATTTTTGATCAATGGAATGAGAAATATTAGAAAAAATTCAGAAAACCAGATCGCGTAACGAGCGAAAAAGGCCTCGTCCCACGGACTATTACTATCGAATGCGACATTTAACCTGCGAAGCAAACAGTCTCGTTTGCATGTCGCCCACTAGTACAGTCGATCGCCTTGCGCAGTTTAAATAAAAGATTAACAATTAACAGCGCCAACTCCTTGGAGTTGGCGCTGTTAATGTTTCAACGCACGTCCGCGTTTAATCATTTGCAGGTCTGTTGATCATTTGCAGATCAACGTCATGTGACAATGTTGTCATGGGATTAAAAATAAATATTGGGAATTTCCACAGGGTATTCGTGCTAGTTAACTACGTACATATCTCTTTAGACCTGGAAGGAATGAGCTCAGATTGTTACTTCCGAGTTTCAATTGAAACAGGAGTTGATTTAACTCTGTTAGGAAAATAAATCGAGATTTAATATCGAAAGCACACTGCAATCTAAACCCAACCATACTTGAAACCAGACAGTCTGTGCAACACCCGGTGCATATACAGGCATGGAGCGGGGTTGGTATATGAAGCTCATTTTAGGTTTGGCGATGTTGCACTGTGCAACTCTTATTTTGACGGTTCATGCAAGCAAGGAAGCGTGTAAGGTGTGTGAGTGTAGCGACCATGGGCTTCGCATAGTTGACTGCAGTGATAGAGGTCTGATGGAGTTACCGAAGGGGATACCAAACGACACCAAAGTACTGTAAGTGAAACAGTTTTTATTGTTGACCACATACAACGTCCTTTTTATACTAATCTAATTTGCTGACTGACTGACTGACTGACTCCCCGACTGACTAACAGACCGACAGAGGCAGCGTTACGGGTAGGGGATCATCGCTTGGCCTCCCCATTCTCGATCCCCCTCCCTTACGGATCACTTGCCCCAATTAAATGTCTCTTGTGACGTCACTCTATTCAGTAGAGTGTCGATTATGTTTGAGAATGTTCAGTCAACTGTACACAAGAATGTACAGTTAAATGTACACTGTCTCCCTTTTTAGTTTTATTTTAATAATTGTAATTCTAGTTTCCTTTATTTTTAATTCGTATTTGTTTATCTATGTATAATTTATATTTTGAAGTTAAAATTGAAACTTATATTTACTGTTTGTCTTTGCTTTTTTAAATTTCTACAAAGAAGCTTTTTCATTTGTTTTATGTTCATATCTAATTTTCACCCATTTACTTACAATATTTTTTATAAACCTTCTTTTGTTATATAATAATGTCCCTTAGAAATTGAACAAAAAGGACAATTCATCGTCAACCATAGAGAAGTGATAAGTAACTGAATTAACAAGTTGATTTTTAGAAACTTGCCAATCAATACTTCTCAGATGATATTCCAATAAGGGAATAACAGTGTGAGGAGCCGGTCTTCACTGCGTGATAATGACCGGGTGTGGGGGTGACCGCTGTTAATGGACCGAGACGAAGTCGAGGTCCTTTAACAGCGTTCAACCCCACACCCGGTCATTATCACACAGTGAAGACCGGATCCTCACACTGTTATTCCCATTAATAAATACCTTTATGACGAAATAAACAGTTAAAATGCTCCAATTTTGTGACTTTTTTCCGGCGATATTTCCAGACTTTTTTGTGTTCATGTTCATGGGCCATATTTTAGCTTAACAGCTATAACGACGTAAACTCAACAGAAACTGCTGCAGTAGCGAAACAAATTACAACAATGTTTTCATATCTTTACCTGATGGAGGAAGCTGAAATCTCGTTTACACATTCCTTGTGTCCGGAATTACAAAGATGCTCGGTTTAGGAAAGGTAAATATGTCGGTGGGTGAAGTGTTTCAAAGAAAATAAATCGGATCAACGCTTTCGTCGTAAACATCCTCAGTATATACTGCACTGCTGTACGATGTCGTTTCAAAACTTCCTTACGCGCGCGCACGCACGCATCCTTAGCAACTGTAGGGCGTACGCGCGCGTCAGTCTCACGCGATGGGGGTTGAGCGCATGTGCAGTGCTCAATTGTTAAAAGCTACCGTATGACTGTTACTATATTTTGACCAATCATTGGCTTGCATGGGGCCGAACGGGGCTTGATCAATGCTGGTTCAGGGGCCATGTACTCGCTTGATCTTTGAAGCCGGTCCATTATCACCGTTAATGACCGGCCACGTGATCGAGTCTCGACCAATCAGAAACCATCAACTCTCCAAGGTATTTATTAATGTTATGTAATTTCCAAACAAATACAAAACTGTTATGACTGAGATATTTCGATTCGTACTCCATGTAACGCTTTTAATGTCAGCGGTCTTCATCTAAGTGGCCAAAGTGGTTCCACAAATACTTCCCGCGAAGCTTGATGTGGTTGGAATATATTAAACATCCTTCATCCACGGCGCTAGCATCGACAGCATTTTAATATATATATATATATATATATATATATATATATATATATATATATATATATATATATATATATATATATATATATATATATATATATATATATATATATATATATATATATATATATATATATATATATATATTTATATTTAATTCATCAATAAAGATCGTGTGTATGTACTGCAACCCACCAATGGCGTCTGCACGCATCATCGTGAAGAATGGAACACAAGTTGTGCACCCATCCATGCAGAGGGTTAACAATAAGATCCAAAGGTGTAAGCGCACTGTAGGCCCGGGAGTAAGACTTTTACACAGCTATCGATTGCTGAGCAATGAACCAAAAAATACATACATTCATTAGACGATTTCGAAAGAAATTAATATGACATTGATTGCAAATAATGAAATTGATTCATCTATCGTCCGTTTGGCTATTGCAGATGACGATATTGAAAAAGTATGGATAAGGTATAAAATTGTTTGAAAAAAGTGCGAAAATAAGCAACCGAAGACACAATGTAACATAGGGTATGCAACATTATGAATTTTCAAGACGAAATGTTAGTAAACCGTAAATGAATTTGAATGAAAACAAAAGTTAAAAAATATGCAGGAAAACTTATATTACGCTTTTCAAAAGAAAAATAAATATGAATCGGGGAATTCAAGAGTAATGACTTAAAGGGAAAATACAACATTTGCAAACATCAAAAAATACAACTACCAAATCATCTTGAAATACCTTGCTGGACTGTTAGTGAATGAAAGTGTAAAGCATCCTGTAAAATCATGGCACCTGGTATACTGTCATTTTCAAGAAAAGTGGTATTTTTGTATCAATTTCCAACGCTGATCGGCCGATCAGCGTTGGAAAAAAAATGGCTTGTGTTTTTCTTCAAATACTGGCCCCCATTGGCCATGGCACTTGTTTGCAATCGAGTACACACCTATGAACGGGTACAAGCCAGCTAGACTGGTTCCCTGACCTTACAATTCCCCAATATATGTACTGCTCTGTTCTTCTTAAATGAAGTCAGGGAACCAGACTACAGGAAAATGATTGTTTTTCTTGGTTTTTATAGCATTTTCGAACCCAAAACCTCAAAAAAGTCAGTGTAACTATATTTGCTATATATTTCCAACTCCCCAATTCCATCCATTTCTGAAAATTACACCAAAAGCAAATGATGTATATTCCCTTTAATCTTAACGGCCGTTTTAAACCTTGCGCAAGGTTTTACACGGCCGTTAAGATTGCAACGTCATAGCCGTCATGCATTGCCTAATAAAAGAACGATCGTCATCTGGCTAATTATTGACGGGAGAGCCGTGATTGTTTTGCACGGCTTTTGATTGGACAGGATACGTGTATTGGACAGGGTACGAACCGTCTAAAACGATAAGAACACTAGTTGTACCACAGCAAACAACCATCAACTCGTGACGGTCTGAGCCGAAAAACCGCAGCTGTTTATTCCCTCATGAATTATGAATTTTAAAAGATATCCATGTATTCCTATCTTCAATATACCGTTTAAAACCAAGTCATATAACAACAGCCTCACTTGCACATCGTCCATAGTCGATCGCCTGGCGCAACGTGAACAAAAGATATCAAGCGACACCAATTTAAAGTACTGGGCGCTATTTATTTTTAAACGAAGGACCGTGTTTAATCATTTCCAGGTCTTTTGTTTGTAACAATGCATCATTTTCTTGTGATAATGCTGTCATAGTATTAAAAATCCATGTGGGTATTTCCACTTGACTATCGTCACGGTGTTAGTCAATTACTACGTATGTAGCGCTTTGAGACCTGCAATGAATGGTCTTGATTGACACAGCAGTAGATTTAATTCCGATTTCTTAATTTAATTTAATTTCTTAAACGATTATGGTAAGCATGCGCAATGTGTACCGCCCCAAGAGTGGTAACAAGCATTTTGATGGACATTTTGAGAAAAAGGGTGAAAACACCCAAAAAGCTGTCACCGCTGCAATGCTATCACATATTTTCCAACTCCGGAGGTGTATACCTTGCCAAAAATCGCTATGACAATTATTCCCCTCATTTGATACCAGTGGCCAAAATTTTGGACCGAGGCTGATGGCCTATGTGGCAAGGAAATTGAGATTTAAAATCGATGCACACTGCAGTGTAAACGCATCCATACTTGAAACCAGACGGTCTATAGGCAACACCGGCGTACCGCCGCGTGTGTACAGTCATGGAGCATGGTTGGTATACATGCAGCTTCATGATACTTCGCTTCGCTCATGCGCATGAAAAGCACTTTTACCCTGTGAGTCACCAGACAAAAATCCAATTCTACACTGGATATAAGGTTAATTGGGTTACTTATTAATTATTATTACAGCATGGGAGGCGGTCTAGACGCTAAGTGTCTCTTTCAAAATCATTAATACACATGTAATCAAACACTGAAAACGAGCTTCTTGTAAGCGGAATGTACATTTCTACAACACTCCCCCCCCCCAAAAAAAAAAAAAAACACAAAAAACATTCAAATGCAATATTCAAGGCTGTGGAAGTATAAGAGTCTGTCCGTTTGAGTAGCCATTTTTATGTTTTTATTTTTTTCGCAAAGGCGAATAATAATCAGCACTGAAATATTCCTTTTTAGAGATTGTTCTGTCTATTTGTGTGTATTCGTAGACTCTTTAAGTACCACATTGCAACCCACTGCTGTTTTGACTGCCAGATACGAAAAACCACAAAAAAAAAAACATTTATGGAAAAATGAAAACGCATACTTGAACTATGCAAATCAATGATCTCGGGGTAGCGGTAGCAATTGGAAGACAATGGGTGTATTTGATATACAATTCAATAAAAAAAAATACATGCATAGGTACAAGCTTTTTAGACTTGTCTGGTTCTGATAAACCAGTGTCAAGCATATCTTTAGCTGAATAATTTCTGAACTGATTTTGCTTGGTGATATGAAATCAAATTTGGAAACAATATGAATAACTATGTAGCTTACAGAAATGAATAGAAATATCAAATTCATACAGCATAGTTGGTGTCTGTACATCGAAAGTGAAGGATCTTCTCACAAATAAAATCTCTAATATATTAAAGCATTAATTATGGTCGGTTTAATACAGAATATTGTCAAAAAAAATCTTACAACAATATTAGACTGATGGGTCTCATATACCCTAGGCTCTTCCCCCACTGAGACGACAACCCCACTGTTCCACTTCAGTGGGCACCTAGCTTGCTCTAGGATCCCAGCTACTTGGATCGATTTCACTTTTGCTTTCTTAGAGTTTAGGCACTCTCCTTCATTCCAGTCAGAGCGTACTGACCGGAACGTCGAGTTTATTTATACCTCTGGTTCTTTTCACAACCATTCTCTTAGTTGATAAATTATTCGAACATGGTGTTTCCGCAAACCTTTCATTATCCATTACCTGAAATTCTTGAACTAGACTCTCCGATGAGCTCTGCGTCTGCAGTCACATAATTAATGTGTTAATAATAATCTGTGCAACATTCTTCATATTTTGCCTCACAAGTTAAGTTTATTTTGTAGAGGGGAAATAACGTTTCAAATCGTATACAATGTTATTTTTTATGCTTTACAAACTCGAAGATTTGAGGTTGCAAGTATACGACAGATCGAAAACTGAAATACTTTCTGTAAAATCCTTTCAATTCATTGATTCCATTTGAACAAAAAATAACATGGTGCGTAAACAAGGACATTCGCGACTATTGTGTACACATTGCGCGGGAAATCAGATAAGATTTTCGACCTAACCTTTGGATTTGTTGGTACGTTTCATAAAACTTTCCGAATAATCTTATCCTGCCAAAATCAATCTTATCTCCAAAGCAAACCCTGAAATTTACAATTAAACTTATGTCGCTTGCAAAAAGAAATTTTAGTCCGAATCAAACTTAACTTTACCCTTGATCCGAATCAATTGTAGCAGTAAAACAATCAATCTTAAATGTAATTTTTGGTGGGGAAAATGTTTAAAAAAATAACATTCTGCCAGAGTGAGTAAAATCGCTGCGACTTAATTATCATGAGTTCTCTGCTACTTTTGATGCAGAATCCTTGTGCTTTGCAAAGGGAGAGAGTCTTTAGGGACAGGAAGAACTATTTTGATGCACAGGATGACAATGAAGGTGAAAATGATGCTACTGAAACACTTCACGGGGGCGCTGCCAGGGGCCAAAATAATTCATCACATTTCAGTGAAAGTTTGAACTCGTGTATGGATGAGACCTCTGATTTTTTATTCTTTAAAACATGAACATAATCTACACATCTAAAAATACAATGACATGTATATTTCACGAAGACAACACTTCAATTCTCATTGAACTTAACTGATGCAAAAAAGGAATTTTTTAAATAAACATTTCATAGACTTACAGGTACTTGATTTTTGGTAAAATGTTGCCGAATTTGAGTTTTGCAGACAATGTGGGCCTTATTCACGAGTTGGCAATTTTTGTCGAGTTCCTTGAATGTATTTCATCAATTGTTAACAGTTGAATGGGATGGCGCCAGACTAATTATGCAGGCACAAAATATGACTTTAAATATAGGGGAATGTTTAATTACAAATTCTAAATTATTCATTGAAGCAGACTGGAATTTTATTATACATTAAGTTGCTTTCATTTCTCTTCGCAAGTTCCAAAAATTAAGATTTTACCTAACTTTCAATGCAATATGGCCGACTCATGAATAAGGCCCATAATGCCCAATGTAAACACAACTTCCACACCCATCTTTTCAAATGAAAAGTCCCTTTTGAAAATGAACAAACTTTTAATGATTCCGCCCCCCGGCCCCTTTAGGGTTAAACCATGGAGGTATTCCTATCTCCATGGTTAAACAAACATTAAAACAAGCCTCCTTGTCCAATTAATTATTAACTAATTGATTAATTAATCTAAATGGATATTTATTCACTGATTTAGTTTTCATTTAATTCTTTTCGGCCATCCATACACCCTCTGGATTGACGACACACTAAACAAACACTACAATTCAATTGTACATAGAGAAGTTATTAGAAATATTCGTTACCCAAATAAACTTATTTTACCTTCATGGAGAATGAGGTTGTAGGTTGTGTCCCAGATTCGAATCCCAACTGGGCATTATGTGGATCAGGGTATTCAGTCCCTGCTTGATTCCACGGGTTTTCCCTAGAATGTCATTCCGGGGTTTTCCTCCCACCACTAAACTTGGAATTTCCTTCCATATCCTCTACCATGCCAACAGACCCAACTGGAAATAAGTTGAGTTAGCCTACTGCCACATACATGACATAGTTTATCCCAGCCACTTGTCAAATAATACATACTACTACCTACATGATGTAGGTGTGTATAAGTTGCAAATCGCGGAAGTGACCGTCAGGTTGCAACATTTTTTTTACAAATAATTTGACTTCAGCATGTCCAGACAAACAGGGGCCCTACACTACACATTCGCATTTTATTTTATTTTTAAATAGGGGGCCTATATTTTACTTTAGTGACAGAAGCCCTTTGCCTTTGCAACATGAGCTTACACAGGCACTTCAGATATATGTGGTTTTTTTTCACACACAGAGTTAACCATAATTTATAGTTCACGACGAAGCACAAGCAGGCCATGCTGGTTAGTTATATCATCACCATGGAGCTATCAAACACGGCGATCATGAAGTGTAGGGCCCCTGTTTTGTTTTGATCAATTAATTAGAGTCCAAAATATTTTTTTATTGCTCAAAATCACCTTTACATCAAAAGCAGACTTTTCTCAATTCTAATGACACCCATTTTGCAATTTTGAACAGTTTCTTGGGGTAGAAATCACGATTTTCCTGCGCGGTTTGTGCCTTGCGATTCAGCGCGCCATGCGTGCTCACGGTACATTGTGCGGTGATCGCCATCTTTATTTTCGTGTCGCGTGTACTGTTGTCGCCGCGCTGTCATCAGGTCATCGTCATTTTACCCCCAAACTTCCCTCAAAAAATCAAAACCCTGCCATTAATCTATGTCATACCTGCTTATTGAGAATGTTGCCAACTAGTTTGGTAGGTCTAATAATTTTAAAGTGGATTTTGTTCCCTTATACTAGGACTGGGCCCTACACTTCAAGATCGCCTATATTTTATCACGATAAGGACGCAACGTTAAACCATACCTCCATGGTTAAACAAAATAAACTTTCGCTGATTTTTTTAGCTGAAAAGTAAAGGCTCAATAATATAATAAAATCCCCATCACATCTTCGTAATTCTTCTTTTAATATAACTGGTAACATTATCTGCACACTATAACTGAAAGTTGTAAAATTTGGGAGTTCATAAGATAAGTATTTTTGCCGTGATTTATCGAGGAAAATCCATACGTGAACTTACCATTTTGACGTGCGATGCAAAAACGCCGTGCAAGTGCGTTGAAATTTACCGCACAAACTGATGACGTCATCCACAATTTTTCCGAGCTGCACAAGCATCCCGTATCTGCATCGTTTTCTAATGGTCCCTACTTTGTCGGATCGGTGTGCGACATCGCGTAGCTGCAATTGGTTCAGTGAGAACGTGCCTTAGATGCTGAATTCAGGCCCAAATCAAAACAAGATTCAGCAACTTTTGATTTGAAATCGAGATCGTAGAATGTTGTTTTTCTCAAAATATACAGCTGAAGCTGAGCTGAACCTTCATCAGGTTGGTTGTTCAGCACCCATTTTTTCGATTTTTGGCATATTTGTTGCTTCAAACGAACAAAATGCACACATTACAAATAGTCAGGGATGTTAGGGCGTTATAGGGGCTGTTTGGTTCAGATTCTTCCAAAAGCAGCAAATTCGGCACAGATGTCGTCCATACCATACTATTTTTATTTTTGACGGGCGCCAAGACAGGCGGCCCACGGGGCCGCCAAATTGGCAAAATCCAATATGACCGCCAACCGGGTCAGAGGTCAATCAAACTAAACGAGCTAGAATCATAAATAATACCTTTTTTCAGGATACTTTTCGGGTATTTTCGGGGTCGAGCAATCTGAATCTGATGTTATTTTAATGATTTGCGGTAAGACAGACGCCCAAGGGACCGCCATATTGGCAAAATCCGAAATGGCCGCCACACACCGCTGTTAAAAAACTAAATTAGCTAGAATCATGTGTAATACAACTTTGGAGGGGTTTTCGGTGTCAAAAAATCTGAATCTGAGGTTATTTCAATAATTTGATGCAAGACGGATGCCCCAGGGAACTCTGTGAGATGTACGGGGTCACCAAGAGCCGAACGACGCCTTACCACCCCGAAGGAAATGGGCAGTGCGAGCGTTTTAATCGTACCATGCACGATCGCTTAAGCACGCTGCCCCCGGACCAGAAGCGCAGATGGCCAGAACACCTCCCAGAGCTGATCTACGCATACAACGCGACACCCCACTCCTCAACAGGTTACTCCCCCTACTATCTCTTCTTCGGACGGGAACCAAGATTACCCGTAGACCACCTTCTTGGGTTCAGAAGAGAGGAAGAGGACGATCCTGAGCTTGACCAGTGGGTAGCGGACCATCATGGGTAGGGGGCCGCCATATTGGAAAAAATCCAATATGGCCGATAGGCGATAGCCAAGTTTATTGTGGTCAGTCACAGGTTAAAACTAAACGAGCTAGAACCATTAATAATACCATTTTACAGGGGTTTTCAGGGTTGGAGAAATTGAATCTATTGCTGCTTTATTAAAGATTGTAGGTCACAATTTGCCTTAAAGGTCATTAGGGATTAGACTTTTCAATAAAGATTACTGTTTGAATTATTTTTATTAAAATATTTGAAGATGATATCTGCAAAGACAAAATGCTATATGCCGCTGTTTGTGTTTGAATGGAGCTGTTTATTTACAATATGCACATGAACCAGTTATTGATGATATTACCACCTATACGTTTTGACCCGCCCTCTATGATGCTCGGCCAGAAATGAATACTGTACTGGTCATCACCACCGTCCAATTATGCACATTTCTCAATAATTTGTATAGGTACATGCATATAGAAACCCAGTGTGATTGCATTTCTACCTTCCCTTGCATGAGACAGTCGCGGTGCAAGAGAATGGCGCATGCTACTGAAGCATCATTGAGAGTGTGGTCCATAGTGATCGCAATGTACTGGTGCCATCTTTGTGCCAGCCCCGCCTCCATGAAGTCAGGCATTTCCTGCTGGACAGAGGTGGCCTGCAGTAGCGGTTGCTTTATATGTCCAAACAGCACGGCAGGTAGCTGGGATGCCTCCGACAAGCTACTTCCAGTAGTGGAGAAGCGATGTCTGGCCCTTTGACACCTGCAGCTGCACCACACCCCTTGCTCTGCATGACATGGCGAAGCAAGTCGTGTCGCACCATGTTATGCTTTGGAAGAGGTGTGGTGCCAAGGACTTTGTTGGACCAAGATCGGAGTAGATGTTATAGACTAGTGTCACTGTACTTTTCACCACTTCCAAAGCCCACCAGGGCTCCAATAGGCCGATGGAGGATCTCAAAAACAAGCTTGAAATGATCTCGGAAGTGATCGCAGTGACTCTCAATCCTTCAGGCTCAGTGGGTCGCATATCAAATTACTCCGGTATTCCCATTACATTCTTACAATGCTCTGACTAGGCGGTCTGCTTGTCCAGGTAAAGTGACGTGAGAGAAACTTAATGGGCGTACTTCCTGCGGCTGATGTGATGCTCATTGAGTTCAGACTGTGAGCGAATGTCAGGACCTCAGCCTTAGAAAGGACAGTGGCCCTCCCATCCTCCATGCCCAGAGTGAGGCAGGTGCTCCCCTATCACATTGATGAATGTCTTCAATGTGCAGCACGCTGCACGTCCATCATAGGTACAACTTGTCTTCTACTAAACAAAATTTGTTGTATTGACTTTTGTTAGCAGCTTGATGATATCATACAATGACTGATCGAAACACGCCAGTCTGGCCTGGATTGAAGAATTCAGTGCTCTGCATCGTCATTTCCATCACGTGCTTGAACATTGAAGATGAGGATGTGGCCTTGTGTAGGAATAGGGCGTAGATGCCAATTTCAGCAAGGGGCTTCGCTGACTTGTTTGCTAGCACTGATTTAATTGTGTCCCGATCGGGTGATGATGTCACCATCTGCAGGCCTGCGTTGCTTCAGTAAGCTGGTACATGTGCCATCCAAGCCTCATTCTTTCTTGACCTTGTCAACTTGCACATCAAGGGATGGCCTAACTTTGTTTGTCAAGTCTGGGTGCAAAGACATGAGTTCAATTTGGGGGAGGCTGGATCATGTAGGAGTCAGGTAGCTTTTGAGTTGATGTGTCGGAGAGGTCAAGCTTGATGAGCCCGCTTCACTGCAGGGTTCCATGCGAGAAATGGATACTTACGGTTTGGGCATATCACTGGATCTCACCAAGTGAGAGGTTGCCCTGAGCCTCGGTTATCTGTGATCAACATCTTGGGTGGAAGACAATGAAACAACCGTTGGTTGATAGCACCACCCATCCTCAGCATGGCGGGCACACACCACACGCGCCTGTACATCCTTACAATAAGTAATGACAATTTTCTCGCTCCGATATAAGATTGTTTCTGTGGTATGTGTAGATGTGTCAAACTTGCCGACATGTACAGCTAATAGGAAAGGTTTTTTTTTATATGGAATGACGCGCCAGAAACTTGACTTGAGTGGTAAACTTGACCTCAAAAAATTAAAATAACATCAGAATCAGATATTTCAACCCCCCAAAACCCCTGTAGTTGTATTGTTTTAACTGCGAGTAAATCCAACCTGGTTGGCGGCCATTTTTTTTATTTTTTTTTTAATATGGCGGGCCCTGGGGCATCTGTCTTGCCTCGAATTATTAAAATGACATCAGATTCAGATTCTGTGACCCCGAAAACCCGTTCCAGGTGGTATAATTTAAGATTTTAGCTCGTTATTTGTTTAACTGTGATATATGTGGCGGCCATTTTGGATTTTCCCAATATGGCGGTCCCTTGGGCGTTTGTCTTGCCTTAAATCGTTAAAATAACAACCGATCCAGATTGCTCGACCCCGAAAATACCTGAAAAGTGGTATTATTTAGGATTCTAGCTCATTTAGTTAAATTGACATCTGACCCGGTTGGCGGCCATATTGGATTTTGCCAATATGGCGGCCCCGTGTGGCGCCTGTCTTGGCGCCCGTCAAAAATCAAAATAGTATGGTATGGTCGACATCTGTGCTTTTGGAAGAATCTGAACCAAAATATCCCTAAGACGCCCCACTAAAATGATGGACTATACCTTTAAACTTCATACCTCCTCCCGCTAAATACCTTCAATCGAAGACTAAGAATTGCAGTTTTTATGCTTAAAAAAAAACGCTCCAAAAACCATCCTTTCAAACCACCGTCAAAATGGCAACCAAAATCATCCCCTAGTGAAACACTAGAAGAATATTTAGAAGCCACAAAATTCGAACTGGCCCACATCAGGCTAAGAAACCGGCAGAAAAACATAACCACCAGTGTTAGACAGGGTACGAAGCGACTAATACGAAATGTGGAAAACCGGGGCCGGTGGTAAGGGGGGAAGAGGAAGGAGGGGGCTAGGCACGCAGGTTCACGAGTGTGCACAGGGCTTCAGTTCTCTTCCCTCAGGGGGTTTATTCTGCCAGTATAGTGTAGTCAGGCCCCGAGACTGGGGCTACCTGCAAAGAGTCGGGCAGGCGGTCTGTTAATTTTGTTACACATAATTCATTATCAATAAACATACACAATAAACATTAAACAATAAAAGCCAATTTGGGCCTCACTTAATTGAAAACAACATACTGTACATGTAACTGAATAGGCATGAAGGCAGCGCCGGCTACACGGGTCAGGGACGCAAGCAGACAGGTCAACCCCGCGCGCTGGCTGACCGACGATCGCACGCACACTCACCGCACACACACACAAACCCTCCCCGAGTATACAACACGGCCGCCATGCCTACTAAACTTGACAGCGAGCGATTTAAATTTCCAGGGTAACTACACTTAATCCCACACATGTAAAGGTGTTACAGTTAAATTACTATGTCACATAAAATCCAAATCTAATCCCACAATCTAATAAATCTCGTAAGTCTTGCACGTTAACCCAGGTGATGTTTTACACAGTCACAACGCACGTACATGTACACGTCAAAAATCCACGTTAAAGTTCCAACATTACACTACCTCAAACTTCACCTAAATTCCACATTTTCAATCCAACAAAAGCTATCCCCATCCTTATTAAACCAATCTATGATAAATTGCGGTAAAGGTAGTAGGCCATCTGACCTCAAAAGTTTCCACAAAATAATGAATTTTACGCTACAAAAATGAGAGTAAAAGAAAGGACATGATTACCTGCAAAGAGTCGGGCAGGCGGTGCCAAAACCCGCGTTTTGGGCGGTATTTATGTGCCCGTGTAGTACAGCCTAAACCCTTCGTAAAAACCTAAAGTTGATATCAGGCCGCCAAACCTCGGAAATTTACAACAAAGAGTACATTGATCAAAAATAAACAAATGTTGCTACATTTCAAGGTCCTTGGCCCGCATTTTCAATGATTAAAACTTGTGATGAACTACACGTACTAAATTAAAGATCGTTACGAACAAAACTAAGGACGACAATGAAGGACATGCAACAAATTAAAGGGATATCATTGGGTCCCCTACATCTCTTCCCCGCCTTGGAGTCATCGCCCCTGATGACTCAGGTCAAAGATGGCGGCGGCCAGACAGCGCCCAAAATAGAGTCGGGAGAGAACTGTTTTAAAAAATGCACAGCATTTTCAACAACGAACTAGGAAGGTTAGAATAACACAACACAAATAAGTGTCCTCCAGATTAACTACTGAACACCGTAATCCTCGGGAACACTCTCGAGTAATAGATGGAATAATAATACAGAAAAGTTACAATAACACAACACCAACAAGTGTCCTCCAGAGTAGCCACTCAAACACTATATTCTCTGAGCACATGCTAAGGGGAGAAACGACATGGTGGCTTCCCTCTAGATGAACGAACTGGGTATCGACGAGTCGAGTGCTCCTCCGTGGTTGCAACAGGGGAGCCCTGGTCATCTGTTGTCACCTGCGCAGCGTCTTCACTCTCCATGGCGTCATAGACTGGCGGGCGCTGAAGGATATAGCCTCGTGGTGGGTCATCATTAGAGGAACTGCGACAGTCGCTCGAGGATGACTCAGGTGATTGTTGCACGTCGTCCGGGAGAAATGGGCAGTGCTTAAGGTCTTGGCGGTGGAGAACCTTCTCTCTGCCCGACCTATTCCGAACTACATAAACCGGTCCATCTTGGTATGGCCGCCGGACGACCATGTAGGGTTCTTCCTCCCAGTAATCCTTTATCTTGCAACGCCCCTGGTGCCCTCGGCTTCGTATCAGGACGTAATGTCCAACCTCCAGAGGCTTCTCGAAGACCTTCCGAGCCTGGAGTGCCTTCCTGGTCATAGCTGCTTCTGCTGTCCTCTTGGAGGCGACTTCAAAAAGAAGGGCTCCACTCCGGTCGTTGAATGCACAGAACCATTGTAGGCAAAGACCAAGGTTTGTAGGTGGTCTGTCCATCTTGCTTTCTTCCCCTCCGGGAGCGCCGCCAACATATTGTGCATCGTCCTATTGAAGCGCTCGCATTGTCCGTTGCCAGCGGGATGGTAAGGGGTAGTGTGCCCCTTATGGATCCCATACATCTCGCATAGCTCGGTGACAATGCGAGATTCAAAATTCCGCCCGCAGTCGGAATGTAGCCTGAGGGGGCAGCCGAATGGAAGGAAGATGTACTTTACTAGGGCTCGTGCAACGGTGGAAGCCTTCTGGTCCCTGGTTGGGATGGCCCAGACGAACTTAGTGAAAACATCCGTTACAACCAACACGTTTTCGTGACCATCTTGTGAGGGTTCCAGGACAGTAAAATCCATTGCCAAGGTCTCCATTGGGGCCGTTGCAGAGAGCGTCTCAAATGGTGGTTGGGTACGCCGCACTGGGGGTTTGCTGAGGGCGCAGCGTTTGCACTTGTGACACCATTGTTTGATGTCCTCCTTCATGTTGTGCCAGAAGACATGCGACCAAAGCAGATGGTAGGTCCGCTTAGGCCCAAAATGCCCTGCTTCATCATGGAACTTAGTCAGAGCTTCAGCTTGCAGTGCCTTTGGAAGTACTAGTTGGCGATGTACCTCGCCAGTGGACGGAGAAGTAACCCGTCTATACAGGAGCCCATCCTCAAGGGTAAGCCGCTTCCAATCACGAAGGAGAACCAGAGATTCATGACTACAGGTAGCCCTCTCTTGCCGCGTAGGCTGTAACGCCCGTCTCAGGTACTTGATAACTGGCTGCAATATCGGATCGTCCTGCTGCAGTGCTCTCAACTGTGCTGTTGTGTACCCAGGCAAGCATGGCGTGCCCCCGTTGCGACACGCCTCAACCTGATTACAGAAGGAGATCGGGAGTGCAACACCGGCAGAGTGACCCGCCAGACATGCAGTAACAGTCTGTTCGGGTACAGTCATCGTGTTGCAGAAAGGGTGACCCTTTTGATCCGTTGCTCCGTCCTCTTCCATTCGTGACAAGGCATCAGGTGCTTGGTTGTTCCTCCCCGGTCTGTAAGCAATCTCATAGTCGAAGGAGCTGAGCTGCTGTACCCATTTCATTTCGGTGCATCCAAGATTGGCTGTGTCCAAGAACTTGAGCGGGTTGTGGTCGGTCACAATTGTGCACTTGTGGCCGAGGAGGTAGTCCTTAAACACCTCTGCTACGGCCCACTTGATGGCTAGAAGTTCAAGCTTGAAAGCGCTATAACGACCCGAGCGCTCAGAGGGCCGCAGGGCACGGGAGGCATAAGCAATGACATGACGGTGCCCCTCACTGTCATCTTGAAATAGGATGGCTCCCAAGCCTGAACCGGATGCGTCGGTTTCAAGCCGAAAGGGTTTGCTGAAGTCTGCATAGGCTAGTACAGGTGCAGTTGAGAGGCAGTTGATGAGTTTGTGAAAGGCATCCCGACCATCGCCATCAAGTGTGATGCATGTGTTTCCCCCTCTGCCCTTCTTGTGACTCTTCCCTTGGTCGCCCTTTAGGTATCCAAACAACGGTGCAGCAATGGTGGCATATCCACGAACAAATCGCCGGAAGAATCCTGTAAACCCCAGGAAGGCTCGAAGGTCACGCACCGAGGTTGGCTCCGGCCACTCCTGAACGACCTTGACCTTGTCCGGGTCTACTGCAACTCCACTGCTGGATACTCTATGGCCCAAATATTGAACTTCTGATTGCAGAAGATGGCACTTTACCGGTTTAAGTTTCAGTCCATGCTGACGGAGCCTGGAGAACACCTTATCGAGGTGAGCCATATGGGTTTCGAAATCTGGCGAGTAAACGATGATATCGTCCAAGTAGATCAGCACAGAGTCGAAGGACAGATCCCCAAGACATCGCTGCATGAGCCGCTGGAAGGTGGCAGGTGCATTGGAGAGCCCAAAGGGTAGCCTCGTGTACTCGTATAACCCAAAGGGCACTGTGAAGGCTGTCTTCTCGACGTCCCCCGGGTGCACCGCCACCTGATAGTAACCACTCGTCAGATCTAATACACTGAAAAACGTTGCACCGCCAAGCGCTTGAAGCGACTCCTCAATTCGAGGAAGCGGGAAGGAGTCACGATGGGTCAGCTTGTTTAACTGCCGGTAGTCTACACACAAGCGAATGCTCTTGTCCTTTTTCTGGACAACCACCACCGGAGATGCCCACGGACTTGCACTCTCACGAACAATCCCCTCCTCCAACAGGCCTCGGATATGGTCCCTCACTGTTTGATATTGTGACGGGGGAAGTGGTCGATGTCGCTGACGGATTGGGTGTGCGGACCCTGTATCAATGAGGTGCATCACAGTATCTGTATATCCTAAGTCCTGGGGATGGTGAGAAAACGTGTCTCGATGCTTGGCCAACAAGGTGGACACCCTCAATGCCTGCTCGGCAGTAAGGCCTTCTCCAACATCTACCTGGGGCACACCAGTCTCTGGTCCTTGACCTTCTGTTACACTGATCCCAGCCAGTCCTGCAACAGGGGGTTCAGTGGTTGTTTGGCTGCCATCGTGACTCTCCACTATAGATCCAATGTACAAGGTGCCGATCTCTGCGGACTTTGGGATGGCCATGTCTGCTTCAGTCTCATTGTACAAAGCGACACTGAAGGACCCAGACTCTACCCGTACGAGGCACGGCGGTACGACAACACCGTACGGAATGTCCCCACTCTTGGATGGTTCCAGGACCGCATCATATGCTCCCCCTCCAGGACCAGGAAGCCCCTTGCACTCTACTGTGACTCCTTGCCTTGCAGACACTGCAATGTATTGCTCTGATGTTACTAAATACGCCTTCCCAACCTCTCCAGTCGCTCTGCCAAATTCCATTTTCTCCCCTACCGTCTGAAGAGCTCTCTGCCAAGCCTGTCCCGAAGGCCAGGTTATCTTCTCCACATGCGTCAACCCTTGATCACCGACCAAGAACTCCCAACAATCGCAAAGGACATTCATTCCCAGGATCCCCTGTACATTTGCCGCCTTCCAGTTCCTCAGGGTGGAGCACCGTTCCTGGATGACTAACACCACCCGTGACTTCATTACGTGGCCCAACGCTGAAACGTCTGTCTCAAAGCAACCCACATATGGTATGGATGCACCGCTAGCCGAGACAAGGGAAAATGTTGACGGGATCCCCTGAAGCTGGAACCCCTTTGGCTTTAAGCACTCTTGGAAGAATCTCTCCCCAACGGTCGTCACTTGGGATCCAGGATCTAGAAGACAGGTTACCGTCTCTTTGGCAAACTTAACAGTAACGGAGAAACACTCGCCAACAGCTTTGGATAAAAAATTCCTGTCTATTGATGCAGATGAGCCAGTAACTCCAACCTCTGCCATATGGCTCTCTACAGCAGAGGCTGCTCGTTTAATGTCTGAGGTGCTGGATGCCCTAAAGGTGCGCATGTGTTCCCTTGGGTTGTGCCTCCACGACCGTAATGCTCAGGTGGGTACTCAGTTGGCCTCTGGCCTGCTGATGGGAACGGCGGGCCCCGGTACTATTCTGCCCGACGGGAAGGTGGTGGAGGTGGCCCTCCCATACGGCACTCCCGAGCAAAGTGACCCGGCATGCCACAACGGTAACAAACACCAGAGCGAGGCGACTGGTTGCGATTCATCGACCATGCCAGGCCTACCCCTCCGTAGGGCGGGTGATATGGTGTACTCAAAGGGGCCGGACCGGGCTGGGGGGCTCCGACTACCTGCTTCACTGCTTCGACAATTCGGTCAGACATGTGGTTGAGGGCAGTTAGGAGGGACTCGTTTGGAGGGGCGCTACTTCCCCCCATCTGTAGAGATGCACTGTGAACTCCATCAGAACCAGACACCATGTGCCTCGCCTCCTCTTGTCCTTCACGCTTTATGGCGTATTCCCTGATCTCCCTAAAACTCCCCATCGTACCCCGCTCGTGCTGATCTCTGCAGGAGTTCCGAAGGTACGTGTCTCGGATGCCCTCCACAAATTGCTCCGCCAAGGTAGTGTCTGGCTCCGAGTACAGCTTGGGGTCTCGCCGGGTGAGGCGCATAAATCTCTTCTCAAGATCAACCGCATAGTCCCTGATGGGTTCGCCATACTTCTGCTGTCGCTCAAGGAACATGCGCTGTAGTTCCCCGACGGGTAGCTTGTCGCTATAAGACTCTCGAAGAAATCCGAGAATTTCATCAGCCTGCGTCTTTGCTGCTAGGAGAGCCTTTACCTCGGTCTTGGGTCCTCCGCGGAGGTAGTCCAACAAGAACGGCCCCCTTTGAGATGGGGGGATGGCGTAGCGCTCGAAAGCATATTCAATGCTCTTGATGAAGTCCTCTATCTCGCTAGCTTTGCCATCAAAAACAGATATTTTCCTCTCCGGTGCCATTACCAGCTGCTGCTGTGGTTTCTTGAGCAGCTTGGCCAATTGTAGCTGAACGTCCACCATCGCTGCATCCCCAGGGGTAGGGGGCACCGGCTCCGGGAGCAGGACGGAGTATGTACGTTCCAACCATCCTCCGGCTGGGGGTTTAATGACATCTTGTGAGGCCGGAACAACCACTTTGTCTGTACCCTCAGAATACAGGAGGCCTGTTGCCGTCGGGTACTGAGCCTGAAGGACAGAAAGACACAGTGGACCTCCGTCGTCCTGCAAGGGAAACTGGTGGATGGATGTGGGCCCCTGAATTTTCACGTAAAGTGTCATATTGCCAGTTACAATGGGAATACAGAACAGGTATAAGATTACGGCAAGGGCAGTTTGCATTAAGACAAAAACTTTGTGAACCAGGAAATGTAAACGGTATTTTTGCAAATAAGTGTCCACCAGGTCACTGCCTAAAATACCTCAGACCAATTTCAATGTACGAAATATGCAAAAATGGCGAACACCCTCGAAACATCGAATATTGCTCACTGGTATCAATATTACGACACACAAATTATATCCTGGTACACACTTGGGGTAAAACAATATATCCCCAGATGCAATAAGCCAAAAAACGATAAACTGAATTAGGGGTATTTCAGATTTTTTTTCCAAATGTACACTACCCCCTATAAGTACACATTCAGTGGCAAGACTTATAAACACTCCTGAAATATTGGAATGATGTAACAAAGCCTTGGACAAACTCTCTCTCTTATGATTAAACTTACTTTCCGACTAAATAGGATTACAAGCTAACATACATTTACAGTAAAAATAAAATGCACTGTTATGAATTCTTATTTTTTTTCAAGGTCCAAAGCGTGATGTTAGGCAAATCTATGTTCTATCCAAGTTATTCTGGCAAGGCAAATCAAGGCAACTCTATCAAGGCAAATCTATATTCTATTCAATACAAAACAGGAAGCACATTAAAAGGGAATATCACGGTATGAATAAATTCTTATGTCCAATATACGGTGCTAAACAATTTCAACTCTCACTCAGCAAGCAACAGGCAATTCTTGTATATAATACTACTAAAACAAGCAACCAGGGTCTCTATTCCGATGTAAAAACTGGGGTTAATGGACTTCCAAATAGAATTACAAATGTAGTTAAATAACGACTTAGAGAATATATAATACAACTGGTAGAAAATCCAAGAAAGCCTTCCAGACCAGCCACGATTGTAGGAGCCTCTCCTGGTCCTCTTGTTCCCTGTCCTCTCGCAGCTTCTGTAAAAACTCGATCCTGCCGACTACGCTTGTGGAGAACCGGGGCCGGTGGTAAGGGGGGAAGAGGAAGGAGGGGGCTAGGCACGCAGGTTCACGAGTGTGCACAGGGCTTCAGTTCTCTTCCCTCAGGGGGTTTATTCTGCCAGTATAGTGTAGTCAGGCCCCGAGACTGGGGCTACCTGCAAAGAGTCGGGCAGGCGGTCTGTTAATTTTGTTACACATAATTCATTATCAATAAACATACACAATAAACATTAAACAATAAAAGCCAATTTGGGCCTCACTTAATTGAAAACAACATACTGTACATGTAACTGAATAGGCATGAAGGCAGCGCCGGCTACACGGGTCAGGGACGCAAGCAGACAGGTCAACCCCGCGCGCTGGCTGACCGACGATCGCACGCACACTCACCGCACACACACAAACCCTCCCCGAGTATACAACACGGCCGCCATGCCTACTAAACTTGACAGCGAGCGATTTAAATTTCCAGGGTAACTACACTTAATCCCACACATGTAAAGGTGTTACAGTTAAATTACTATGTCACATAAAATCCAAATCTAATCCCACAATCCAATAAATCTCGTAAGTCTTGCACGTTAACCCAGGTGATGTTTTACACAGTCACAACGCACGTACATGTACACGTCAAAAATCCACGTTAAAGTTCCAACATTACACTACCTCAAACTTCACCTAAATTCCACATTTTCAATCCAACAAAAGCTATCCCCATCCTTATTAAACCAATCTATGATAAATTGCGGTAAAGGTAGTAGGCCATCTGACCTCAAAAGTTTCCACAAAATAATGAATTTTACGCTACAAAAATGAGAGTAAAAGAAAGGACATGATTACCTGCAAAGAGTCGGGCAGGCGGTGCCAAAACCCGCGTATTGGGCGGTATTTATGTGCCCGTGTAGTACAGCCTAAACCCTTCGTAAAAACCTAAAGTTGATATCAGGCCGCCAAACCTCGGAAATTTACAACAAAGAGTACATTGATCAAAAATAAACAAATGTTGCTACATTTCAAGGTCCTTGGCCCGCATTTTCAATGATTAAAACTTGTGATGAACTACACGTACTAAATTAAAGATCGTTACGAACAAAACTAAGGACGACAATGAAGGACATGCAACAAATTAAAGGGATATCATTGGGTCCCCTACAGAAAGAATAGTTGTTCCGCGCCAAACGCTTATATTCAACACGCGACTGTCTGAGCAAAACAACCGTCACGAATGACCAACTCTCAGCAGCTGTTTATTCCCACATTAAGTATTTTTAAAGATATCCATGCATTCCTATCTTCAATATAACATTTAAAACCTAGTCATACAATTTAAATATTAATTGCACTATAAGCCAATCACATTGTAAAAAACAATGACGACATATGTAATTACTATCGAATGCGACATTTAACCTGCGAAGCAAACAGTCTCGTTTGCATGTCGCCCACTAGTACAGTCGATCGCCTTGCGCAGTTTAAATAAAAGATTAACAATTAACAGCGCCAACTCCTTGGAGTTGGCGCTGTTAATTTTTCAACGCACGTCCGCGTTTAATCATTTGCAGGTCTGTTGATCATTTGCAGATCAACCTCATGTGACAATGTTGTCATGGGGTTAAAAATAAATATTGGGAATTTCCACAGGGTATTCGTGCTAGTTTACTACGTACATATCTCTTTAGACCTGGAAGGAATGAGCTCAGATTGTTACTTCCGAGTTTCAATTGAAACAGGAGTTGATTTAACTCTGTTAGGAAAATAAATCGAGATTTAATATCGAAAGCACACTGCAATCTAAACCCAACCATACTTGAAACCAGACAGTCTGTGCAACACCCGGTGTATATACAGGCATGGAGCGGGGTTGGTACATGAAGTTCATTTTAGGTTTGGCGATGTTGCACTGTGCAACTCTTATTTTGACGGTTCATGCAAGCAAGGAAGCGTGTGAGGTGTGTGAGTGTAGCGACCATGGGCTTCGCATAGTTGACTGCAGTGATAGAGGTCTGATGGAGTTACCGAAGGGGATACCAAACGACACCAAAGTACTGTAAGTGAAACAGTTTTTATTGTTGACCACATACAACGTTCTTTTTATACTAATCTAATTTACTGACTGACTGACTGACCGACTCCCCGACTGACTAACAGACCGACAGAGGCAGCGCTACGGGTAGGGGATCATCGCTTGGCCTCCCCATTCTCGATCCCCCTCCCTTACGGTGCTCTTGCCCCAATTAAATGTCTCTTGTGACGTCACTCTTTTCAGTAGAGTGTCGATTATGTTTGAGAATGTTCAGTCAACTGTACATAAGAATGTACAGTTAAATGTACACTCTCTCCCTTTTTAGTTTCATTTTAATAATTATAATTCTAGTTTCCTTTATTTTTAATTCGTATTTGTTTATTTATGTATAATTTATATTTTGAAGTTAAAATTGAAACTTATATTTACTGTTTGTCTTTGCTTTTTTAAAGGTCTACAAATAAGCTTTTTCATTTGTTTTATGTTCATATCTAATCTTCAACCATTTACGTACAACATTTTTTTTTAAAACCTTCTTTTGTTATATAATAATGTCCCTTAGAAATAGAACAAAAAGAACAATTCATTGACAACCATAGAGAAGTGATAAGTAACTGAATTAACAATTTGATTTTTAGAAACTTACTAATCAATACTTCTCAGATGATATTCCAATGTTATGTAATTTCCAAACAAATACAAAACTGTGGTGACTGAGATATTTCGAATCGTACTCCATGTAACGCTTTAAATGTCAGCGGTCTTCATCTGAGTGGCCAAAGTGGTTCCACAAATACTGCTCACGAAACTTGATGTGGTTGGAATATATTAAACATCCTTCATCCACGGCGCTCGCATCGACAGCATTTTAATATATATATATATATATATATATATATATATATATATTTTTAATTCATAAATAACTCCCTCGGAGAGAAAACAAAGATCGTGTGTATGTACTGCAACCCACCAATGGCGTCTGCACGCATCATCGTGAAGAATGGAACACAAGTTGTGCACCCATCCATGCAGAGGGTTAACAATAAGATCCAAAGGTGTAAGCGCACAATGTAGGCCCGGGAGTAAGACTTTTACACAGCTATCGATTGCTGAACAATGAACCAAAAATACATACATTCATTAGACGATTTTGAATGAAATTAATATGACATTGATTGCAAATAATGAAATTGATTCATCTATCGTCCGTTCGGCAATTGCAGATGACGAAATTGAAAAAGTATGGATAAGGTATAAAACTGTTTGAAAAAAGTGCGAAAATAAGCAACCGAAGACACAATTTAACATAGGGTATGCAACATTATGAATTTTCAAGGCGAAATTTTAGTAAACCGTATATGAATTTGAATGAAAAAAAAAGTTTACAAATATGCGGGAAAACTTATATAACGCTTTTCAAACAAAAAAATATGAATCGGGGAATTAGAGAGTAATGAATTAAAGAGAAAATACAACATTTGCAAACATCAAAAATAAAACTACCAAATCATTTTGAATTACCTTGCTGGACTGTTAGTGAATGAAAGTGTAAAGCATCCTGTAAAATCATGGCACCTGGTATACTGTCATTTTCAAGAAAAGTGGTGTTTTTGTATCAATTTCCAACGCTGATCGGCCGATCAGCGTTGGAAAAAAAATGGCTTGTTTTTTTTCAAATACTGGCCCCCATTGGCCATCGCACTTGTTTGCAATCGAGTACACACCTATGAACGGGTACAAGCCAGCTAGACTGGTTCCCTGACCTCACAGTTCCCCTGTAAACTGCTTTGTTCTTCTTAAATGAAGTCTGGGAACCAGACTACAGGAAAATGATTGTTTTTTCTTGGTTTTTATAGCATTTTCGAACCCAAAACCTCAAAAAAGTCAGTGTAACTATATTTGTTATATATTTCCAACCCCCCAATTCCATCCATTTCTGAAAATTACAGCAAAAGCAAATGATGTATATTCCCTTTATTCTTAACAGCCGTTTTAAACCTTGCGCAAGGTTTTACACGGCCGTTAAGATTGCAACGTCATAGCAGTGATGCATTGCCTAATAAAAGAACGATCGTCATCTGGCTAATTATTGACGGGAGAGCCGTGATTGTTTTGCACGGCTTTTGATTGGACAGGATACGTGTATTGGACAGGGTACGGACCGTCTAAAACGAAAGAACACTAGTTGTACCACAGCAAACAACCATCAACTCGTGACGGTCTGAGCAGAAAAACCGCAGCTGTTTATTCCCTCATGAATAATGAATTTTAAAAGATATCCATGTATTCCTATCTTCAATATACCGTTTAAAACCAAGTCATATAACAACAGCCTCATTTGCACATCGTCCATAGTCGATCGCTTGGCGCAATGTGAACAAAAGATATCAAACGACTCCAATTTAAAGTACTGGGCGCTATTTATTTTTAAACGCAGGGCCGTGTTAAATCATTTCCAGGTCTTTTGTTAGTAACAATGCATCATTTTCTTGTGATAATGCTGTCATAGGATTAAAAATCAATGTGGGTATTTCAACTTGACTATCGTCACGGTGTTAGTCAATTACTACGTATGTAGCGCTTTGAGACCTGCAATGAATGGTCTTGATTGACAAAGCAGTAGATTTAATTCCGATTTTTTAATACTGTAAGGTCATCAGCGTGGGGGTTTGGACGGTATCAAATCAGAGCATAAATGATTATAGTAAGCATGCGCAAGGTGTACCGCCCCAAGAGTGGTAACAAGCATTTTGATGGACATTTTGAGAAAAAGGGTGAAAATATCCAAAAAGCTGTCACCGCTGCAATGCTATCACATATTTTCCAACTCCGGAGGTGTATACCTTGCCAAAAACCGCTTTGACGATTATTCCCCTCATTCGATACCAGTGGCAAAAATTTTGGACCGAGGCTGATGGCCTATGTGGCAAGGAAATTGAGATTTAAAATCGATGCACACTGCAGTGTAAACGCAACCATACTTGAAACCAGACGGTCTATAGGCAACACCGGCGTACCGCCGCGTGTGTACAGTCATGGAGCAAGGTTGAAATACATGCAGCTTCATGATACTTCGCTTCGCTCATGCACATGAAAAGCACTTTTACCCTGTGAGTCACCAGACAAAAATCCAATTCTACACAGGATATAAGGTTAATTGGGTTACTTATTAATTATTATTACAGCATGGGAGGCGGTCTAAACGCTAAGTGTCCCTTTCAAAACCATTAATACACATGTAATCAAACACTGAAAACGAGCTTCTTGCAAGCGGATTGTACATTTCTACAACACTCCCCCCCCCCCCAACAACAACAACAACAAAATTCAAATGCAGTATTCAAGGCTGTGGAAGTATAAGAGTCTTTCCGTTTGAGTAGCCATTTTTATGTATTTATTTTTTTGCAAAGGTGAATAATGATCAGCACTGAACAATTTCTTTTAGAGATTGTTCTGTCTATTTTGTGTGTTCGTAGACTATTTAAGTACCACATTGCAGCCCACTGCTGTTTTGACTGCCAGATACGAAAAACCACAAAAACCATTTATGGAAAAATGGAAACGCATACTTGAACAATGCAAATCAATGCTCTCAGGCTAGCGGTAGCAATTAGAAGACAGTGGGTGTATTTGATATACAATTCAATAACAAAATACATGCATAGGTACAAGCTTTTTAGACTTGTCTGGTTCTGATAAACCTGTGTCAAGCATTTCTTTAGCTGAATAATTTCTGAACTGATTTTGCTTGGTGATATGAAATCAAATTTGGAAACGATATGAATAACTATGTAGCTTACAGAAATGAATAAAAATATCAAATTCATACAGCATGGTTGGTGTCTGTACCTCGAAGTTTATAATTCAATCATATTTAGTTTCTTGTATATAAAGTGAATGATCTTCTCACAAATAAAATCTCTAATATATTAAAGCATTAATTATGGTCGGTTTAATACAGAATATTGTCAAAAAATCGTGTAACAATATTAGACTGATCGGTCTCCTATACCCTAGGCTCTTCCCCCACTGAGACGGCAACCCCACTGTTCCACTTCAGTGGGCACCTAGCTTGCTCTAGGATCCCAGCTACTTGGATCGATTTCACTTTTGCTTTCTTAGAGTTTAGGCACTCTCCTTCATTCCGGTCAGAGCGTACTGACCGGAACGTCAAGTTTATTTATACCTCTGGTTCTTTTCACAACCATTCTCTTAGTTGATAAATTATTCGAACATGGTGTTTCCACAAACCTTTCATTATTCATTACCTGAAATTCTTGAACTAGACTCTCCGATGAGCTCTGCGTCTGCAGTCACATGATTAATGAGTTAAAAATCATCTGTGCAACATTCTTTATATTTTGCCTCACAAGTTAAGTTTATTTTGTAGAGGGGAAATAACGTTTCTAATCGTATACAATGTTATTTTTTATGCTTTACAAACTCGAAGATTTGAGGTGGCAAGTATACGACAGATCGACTTGCAGATCGAAAACTGAAATACTTTCTGTAAAATCCTTTCAATTCATTGATTCCATTTGAAAAAAAAATAACATGGTGCGTAAACAAGGACATTCGCGACTATTGTGTACACATTGCGCGGGAAATCAGATAAGATTTTCGACCTAACCTTTGGATTTGGTTTTTTGTTTGGTGACCATATGCTATTTTTTAGACAATCGTAATGTTCAGATCGCGCCCCATCTGCGGTTGTTTGCTCCGTGCGCTACCAAAAATGGGCGTCCTTTCACCTTTAGCAATGACGTCCCGTGGGCGGGACATTACGCTGGTTGACGCTCACCGTTCCTTGTGTGTGACGCACGTACAACCATAGATATAGAATAAACAGACTAGATCGGCAGCGCGTGCATACGCACGGCCTTGCCTGGAGGGTCACGTGCTGGAGGAAAGGTACAAATTGCGCGTTAGACGTGACGAACGCAACGCCGTTGACGCAAACAATGTGAGTTTATTTTCTGTTACTTGAGATTATCCGTTATGATCAAACCTAAAAACCCTACAACTACCATGGCAAGAAGAAAACTCAACAAAGAAACTGAGAGATCACTATAAGTCAACTGAAATCTAACCATTTCTCCAACAAATGCAAATCGAGAACCAAACAAGCCAACTACAATCATTTGCGCTAACTAGCAGAACAATGTCAATCCTTTATAACCAATCTATCCAAAGCAACACTATCGCAAACCGAAATAATTGCTTTAGGAAAAGGTTTAAAGCCAGAGTCCACCATTTGCGGCTATCCAAAAAATACCTGACGTAATTATTGTTGAAAAACATACTTGGTTGAAGAATAGTAATGGGACTAAACTGCCTGTGAAGTTATTCTTTCTGGCAAGCTGAAGAAATCTGGCCATTTTGAAGAAATCAACGAAAGAAGGCCATTCCAACGGTGCGTCTTAAGGAAGCACCGTTGGAAATTTCCGTTTGTAGTTAGTTTGTTTTTTTATTCAGCGAAGCGCGCGCAAGCAATCAAATTTGGAAACAATATGAATCACGATGTAGCTTACAGAAATGAATAGAAATATCAAATTCATACAGCATGGTTGGTGTCTGTACATCAAAAGTGAAGGATCTTCTCACAAATAAAATCTCTAATATATGAAAGCATTAATTATGGTCGGTTTAATACAGAATATTGTCAAAAAATCTTACAACAATATTAGACTGATGGGTCTCCTATACCCTAGGCCCTTCCCCCACTGAGACTGCAACCCCACTGTTCCACTTCAGTGGGCACCTAGCTTGCTCTAGGTTCCCAGCTACTTTGCATCCACACAGAATGCAACATCACACTTCATCGATTTCACCTTTGCTTTCTTAGATTTTAGGCACTCTCCTTCATTCCGGTCAGAGCATACTGACCGGAACGTCGAGTTTATACCTCTGGTTCTTTTCACAACCATTCTTTTAGGTATTATTATATAAATTATCCGAACATGGTGTTTCCGCAAACCTTTCATTATTCATGGTTGATGTGTTAAAAATCATCTGTGCAACATTCTTTATATTTTGCCTTACAAGTTAAGTTTATTTTGTAGAGGGGAAATCACGTTTCTAATCGTATACAATGTTATTTGTTATGCTTTACAAACTCGAAGTTTTGAGGCTGCAAGTATACGACTGATCGAAAACTGAAATACTTTCTTTAAAATCCTTTCAATTCATTGTATTCCATTTGAAAAAAAAACACGGTGCGTAAACAAGGACATTCGCGACTATTGTGTACACATTGCGCTGGAAATCAGATAAGATTTTCGACCTAACCTATGGATTTGGTTTTAATTTGGTGACCATATGCTATTTTTTAGACAATCGTAATGTTCAGATCGCGCCCTATCTGCGGTTGTTTGCTCCGTGCGCTACCAAAAGAGGGCGCCCTTTCACCTTTAGCAATGACGTCCCGTGGGCGGGACATTACGCTGGTTGACGCGCACCGTTCCTTGTGTGTGACGCACGTACACCCATAGATATAGAATAAACAGACTAGATCGGCAGCGCGTGCATACGCACGGCCTTGCCTGGAGGGTCACGTGCTGGAGGAAAGGTACAAATTGCGCGTTAGACATGACGAACGCATCGCCGTTGACGCGCACGATGCGAGTTTATTTTCTGTTACTTGAGACCTTCAATGCTTATAATCATACACAAGAGAATAAATCATAACGTAGTTCCCATAATGTTGAAACCCCAGTCTACTCTTGTTTATTTCATTCAGTATCTCTTGCACATGATTCTTATGATTAGGGCCTACTTAACATCAGGTCTTAAAAGAGGTTTACTTTGCAGAAAATAAACTGATTATCCCGTAGCCGAAATGAAAAGCGGCACGCCAACGTGTTAGTGTGCGTGAGCGAAGCGCGTAAATAATCGGTGCGCATTTCTAGCTTCGCGCGCGTTGAGCTTGGTCACGTGCTAGAGGAAAGATACATTTAGCTCCATTACTTTACGTTAATTAGTTGCGCGTCCACGAGAGACAAGAAGAATGGCGGATATTTATCGCACAGTGAATGGGCGCGTGTGGATGCGCTGCTGATCAGCCTTTGTATTCTATATCTATGCGTACACCAGGGGATTTGTGCTATTTACACGCGCGCAGCGGCCGCGCTTCGCTTCAAACGAATTGCAGTCAAGCAACATGGCGTCGGTCTGTCACCCCCAACTGTACTTCCTTTGCCGGTGAGGGGGTGCTTGTGAACAGAGCGGTATGTGTGTTTTAGAATCGAAGGCGGTTGCTTCCGAGCGCGCTCTTTGAGGAGTAATTGCCAGGGCGCATCGGTGCGCCTTGAGGACTAGACGGATATTCTAAAATGTTCTATTTTACCGTCCTCTTTGTACCTGTCTGGACTGCATGACTTCCCATTGACCGGGCAGTGCAATCGTGTAACGCACCGACTGTGTTAAATACGGCCCTTGTGGAGATCATAATTATCCAATGCAAACACTTCCAGGGACTAGCTGTTTTAATCATATTATGTTGCTTCGTCTTTTTTTATGGATTGAATACAATGTATATCTGTTTAGACCATAGCTAGAAGTGGTTTGAACCCCCCCCCCCCCTCCAGCAGATGTCCGGACCGTGCCACGCCCCCGGATTCCCCCCACAAATACACACATTTGAAAGACTGATAACAAAAAAAGTTATAAACCGCGCTGACAAAATGAGTGCTTGGACTGGTGTTTATTCTTTTATTGTTGGGAGCTTAACTTCCAGTGGTTTGTGTTTTAAGAAGTATAAAAGCTATGGCATTTACGTTCATATACATGCATATAGGCCTTTACAAGTCCAAACACGAGAAACGAAAACCGCCGTTCAATTACTTTCAGTGCCTCTTTGAAAAACTGTGTGCATCCAAGGTGCCCCCAGATGTTTCACCCCAGTTACACCCCTGCTAGCAAGTATTTTTGATTACAAATGAGCTCATAACATGCATTTTATTTTTCAATTTTAAACTCGACACTGCGGGTGTATATCGAGTTGTGCTTATAAAATTTCTCTTGAAATTTTGTGGCAATTACCCTTCGAGCTTTGAGCCCCCCCCAAAAATACGCGGAGTGGCCACATGGAGAATGTTATCACCACACGTGTTTCTACGTCAATACCCCCCCCCCCCACATGCATGGTCATGCACAAGATATAGGGCAGTCACATAGGACAGGATTGTTTACAACCTGTCTGAGCTAAGGGCGGCACGAGGGTTTGACACAAAGAGATCGGCGGCACGAAGGGGTTGGCCACTAAGATCTCCAATTACTTCACAAAGGCATTAAGCGCCATCTTGGCGCCTGTTTTTTTTAACATTTCTTTCTCCGCAGTGGTTTAGGTCTGGCCAATGGGAGTCTACAGGCTTGTGGTGTATAGTAGGGGTGAGGATTACATGGAAGCTTGGCCTTATTGGCCCATTGAAAAAAATATGACCATATTTGGAAAAAAATGTGGAGAATTTTATCACCACCTTGCTTCTCGGAAGGGGTACGTACTTAACCGGGCTTGCCCTGACCGTCTTACGTAAACTATGCACTTTCACGGAGGAGGGAATACTTTGTGTATTTGCAATTTACGCTGATGTAGGCATACAATTAATAAATCCTCGAGTTAACAATATTTATTTTTCAGAAACCTTGCCGAGAATGTCTTGAAGGAGATACCTAAGAATGGTTTCTTGGACCTTCCGCACCTAATTTCACTGTAAGTACATTACAACCCTTACTGTAGGGCGATACCATTGTCCAGTATGGGTAAACATCAGTGCTTGGGGATTACGACGTGTACAAAGTGTGCATTTAAAAAGTGTGCATTCAACGTGTGAAAACGACGCTATCGGATACCGTTTGCGTTGTTTGTATGAGCAGTTCTCCGCCTCTTCCGAACAGGCACATTTTCGACGGGCCCTGCACCAGTTGTTCTAATGGGCGACGTGCCATAAGCAAACAATGCCTAACGTCGTATCAACACAATACGGGCGATTCCCAATAGTGCGCCTCCAAGAGTTTGCAACGCGTTGGCCAATCACAATGCGCGAAATCAGTCGACCTTTTCCAAACGCGCATTGGGTCGACAGATTTTGCGCATTGTGATTGGCCAACGCGTTGTAAACTCTTGGAGGCGCACTATTGGGAATCGCCCGTATTGTGTTTGTTTTGTTTTGTGTGTGCTTTGTTTCACATGGCATTAAAGTGCATTTGCTCACTAACATGTTAAGAAACATTGCAGCCTGCAAGCCACGTGAAATTCGATCCAAATGTCCCTATCAACCCCTCCTCCCCCCCAAAAAATGTGACCTGTCGTGCATTGGTTACCACAATTTTTTGCAAACCATTTCAGTTCTGCACCAAAGACATTTCAACAAACTTGCAGTGCATATATCACCCGCACTAGACAGTATCATGAAGGGCCACTCTTGCGATGACACAACACTTCCAAAATGATAATTATTACATTAACTAGAACGTTGTTGACCAATTTTAACGAACCACAGAGACTAAGGAGTGAAATAGTCAAGCTGTTTTGGGAACATTTATGCTGAACCATTTACTATAAGGCAACTAGGCTTGACCATTTCTAAAACACCCAAAATAGAGACAATGTAAGCGGTTCAGGGTTGGTTTCTAAACGTTTGTTTTGTTCGCAAAAGGAATGTTTGGGAAATTTTACAAATATGAGGACATGAGTTTACAGTTAATGACGCAGTTATTGTTTATACGAAGGCTGTTTCAACTCCCACCCTTGCAATGTCGGGTTGTCAGTGTGCGCACTATAGTGAGATACCTTTGTAAACAAATGTCAATTATTGTTACACGGTGGAAAAAAATCTAACCGTTTCTTTTCTGGTTTTACGTAGCAACTTGACCGGCAACAGCATTGACAGGGCTTTCGAAATTCCAGAGTCGGTAATGAGTTTGTAAGTATAAATTCCTCTTGACATTGTGAATCACTGTCATTTTTCGACCATTCATTTGTGAGAAAATCCCACTTTAAAACTTCTTCTGCTGTTATGACAATTTAACAATGCGAAAACTCTAACCATTGCTCGTAGATACGTCAGTGAAAATCAACTGTCAGACGTTAGTTTGGTCATGAAAAATGGGGTCAAGCTACAGACAGTGTGAGTAAACATGAACTTTTCGTTGCTTGTTATATTCAATAACGGTAATGGACACATGTGCGACTTTTAAAATGTCTCCGAAAGAAAATCAGTATGCAAAGTTCTTTGGTAAGGCACGTGACGCGTTAATCTGACAAATTAGAAACTGCTTTGATGCTTAGAATTAAATGACAGTTTTTTTTACGATTTTTTACCACCATGGATTAATGTCATACATTTAAGAGACTGTAGCCTGGAAATTATTGTTCTTTGATGTTGTAATACAAAAGTCTAAATGCGAAGGCTTGATTGTGTTGTATTTTTATAAAGTAAATATTGCAGCTGTGATACATGTGCGGCTCATCAGGGGAGTTTGTGGTTGCTATATTATATTACCTTGATGATAATAACGCAAGACAATTAACTTATATCACAATTTTGGTTTCTGTTGTAGGAATTTCGAAGGCAACAAAATAAGGGCGATCGGTAAAGATACCTTCGCAAGATGTACCAAGTTGTCACATCTGTAAGTTTGAACAATGTTTTCATTATTGGTAATAATAAGAATGTCACTTGTACGTATCTCAAGTCTAATATCTCAAGTCTACCGACCCCGTCCCGAGCGAGCTTACTGTATCTTAAACCTCGTTTGCAGAAACCTCAACCTCTGAAAAAAAGTTTTAGTTTTAGGCACAACACAGATCCGCTTTTTGAGCACACTGGCGCCCGGTCTGTACATATCGATATTGCGGCGGGAGCCAGACTACCACGCGAGAACGGAATTATTGTCTAGTCGCCAATAATTCGAAAGTGTAAAGTAATACTAAACGTGGGAGGATTTTATTTTCGGTCGCTGTTGCATTTAAAAGTGAATAACATTATCGCCATAACATTATTAACTTTAAAACAAATGTTGGAATGAAATTCAAAAAAAAAGCAAGAAGAGCACATCTTTAAGATACATTTTTTTTTGCAGGATCTTAACCGGGAATGATTTGACTAGTATTGAAGCGGGTGCATTCAAAAGTTGCACCGACCTTCAACATTTGTGAGTATCAAACGAAAAAAGCTTTTTTATAACTATTACCGTCATAAAATGAAGAAGAATGTTAAGTGAAGTTTGTATTTTGTGTAAGAACCTATTATGTTGTCGACATGGATATTCTGTAATTAAACATCATTTTTGCAGTGTTTGTCGTGTTTGACTAATTCGTAGATTAGTTTAATGACGAATGAGTCCAACATAAACAAAACAACATTCAGAGAAGACAAATTAGCAATTATACTACTGTGATTTGCAACAGAGAGCTATCAGTACCTATTGGTGGAGTTGAAAATTGTGCCGAAGCTTTGTCCCTGGAGTTGGTTATAATGTCAAGTGAAAGCGATTTAGATATGCCAATATGTCTGGGCAAATGAGGGAGCATCTTTCCAGACTTTGATGGGGTCCAAAATAGAGGTGAGGGGCGTGATTGAGCTCAGAATTACTTGATTTTGAATGAATAAATGATGATATAAAAGTGAACCATCTGAAACAGAGCTATATTTTTCACTCGAATGTATTGGCTCAATCAGATATCTGGACAGAAACAACATATCAACCATATCAGCCAAGGAATTGACTGGCCCGAAGTACATGGATACTTTGTAAGTTTTTCCCCCTTTTCATTCCTTAACTGTCATTGTTTACATACACCAGCAACAAGTAATACAAAACGAGTTATTATGATTTAGGAATGAATTTCAATGAGCGTTACACTACATTCACATTTGGGTTCGTGCTTTATTTGACTTTATTTCTATCCAAGGTCGGTACATACACAATAATTAGTCACGTTAATGTTATTACATAAAACCGCGATAAAATAAAGTAACTCTCGTGGTGTTAAGAAATATAAAGCAGGGATAGGGGGGGGGGGGGACAATCTCCCGTTTCTGGTTTGCGCGTAGCTGTGCGTGTACAAACACTGCCTTATGGGGTACCGGAACAATGGGAGGTACCCCACAAGAAATGCCCACCGACTTGCGGGGTACCGTTTTGGTAGAGAGATGGATTTTACTCAAAAACTAGGAATTTCAAAGGTGGGTTGATTTGTCGCAAATGGAAGAGTTTGAGAAAAGGGATATTAAGTCTGAATTTCAGCCCAGGAAATTCATGAGGGAATAAATGTGTGTTCGACAGGTTTTAATCACTCTGTTTAAGACCGCTTAGAGTCTGGGTGAAGATAATTACCCGAGCCGGAGGCGAGGGTAGTTGTCTGGGTGCTGATAATTACCCAAGCCGGAGGCGAGGGTATTTATGAATTCTGGTTAAAATAGAGCATTTTTACATTAGTGTGCGACATTGCCAAATTTTAGTACACGGGAACAAAGGAAGTACCCCACTTCTATGCCTGTGTATGGGTGGGAGCGTTGGCATAAATCGAAAAAGGTTTTTTTTTTAATGTCAGAACCTCGAAACTCACTGGTTTAATTGAAATCCTGCTGCTGCACAATTTTAACGTGGAACAAATCACCTGATTGTCTTAAAGCATAGTGTCATCGACCCAGATCACAGATGGCCGGTTCCAGATACACGACCATCGCTCAATCCCAAAATTGTGACACAGTCTGCGAATGGAGCCCGACTAGTGCAAAATTAGACTGAGAGCTGGATAGTGTTTAATCAAAATCTCGGGAACAAATCCCCTGATTGTCTTAAAGCATAGTATCATCGACCCTGATCACAGAATGGCCATTCTTAATAATAGTGGTTTTAGGTCAGACTTATTAACTTAAGAGCGGCGGGAAAAGCGGAGGGGCGGGGCCTCAACCCCCACTCTGTACATTTGGGCTCATATCGTCGCAAGGCATTTGTTACATCCTGTCAAGTTTATTTCACAGTTGTTCTGATGTCTTTCGGTTAATTTGACGCCAAGTTTATGAAAAAAAGGGCACAACCTTGTCACGAAATGTCCATTTCCAAGCACAGGTAGGCTTAAAATGTTAACTTTTCCCATTGAAAAGAACATGCACAGGAAAGCGGGCATGACAGTGCCGAACAGATTGAATTGAAACTGTGTTAATGTACTACACAATTTAAATTGGGAAAATAAAACTATTTGTACTGATGCCTTGGAACTTGTGGAACAGGGAAGTATTGCTAAAGAGTTTCTTTTGGTAATGCTAAATAACTTAAGAGCGGTGCGAACACCGCGGAGGGGGCGGGGCTGCAACCCCTCCGTATACATTTTGGCTCCTATCGTCACAATTCATGTATTAAATTCGGCCAAGTTTCTCTGACTGTCTTGCGGTTATATGTTCTGATGTCTTGCGGATGTCCGTTGCTCTAGGATACTTCAATTAACTTTGTTTACCTTGTCATTTTCATTCTTCAATACTTCTGATTTATGATCTTTGCACAGAATCAAAGTAGCCAAAGCGCTTTACCCAACCATGAAACATTATTTCTAGCTCACTATAACCACCCATATTTTCTAACCCTTTTTATCAAACTTACTGGTAAGCTGTTATTACTTTGTCCGGCTTGCCTATTATGATTTAGGCATGTATGTTATGTTGTACGTGCGTCGCCGCGCATGAAAACAAGGGACATTGGGATCAGATCAGAAATAACAAAATCGTTTTTGGGGTCTTAATTTGTGAAATCATGTAGACCAATAATCAAAATTAATTTGTGAATTGTTTTCAGACTTGGGACATGAAAACTTAGCATTTTGCAGTAACAGTGGAAGATGGGTATACAAAGACCGCTGATCTCTCACATGGCCGTCACGAGGAGGGCAAGGGGCCCCCTCCCGGAAAAGCCAAAAAAGGAGAAAAAGGGAGAGAAAAAAGGAAAAGGGAAGGGAAAAGAGGCGGTTAACGGGGGGGGGGGGCAAATATCCCTGTCCACCCTCGAAAAATCGAAATACGCTGGAAGAGTACAGATATTTTTTTTTTGGGGGGGGGAGGGAGGAACTGTTATTTGTCCCCTCTAGAAAACAATCCTGGCGACGTCCATAACTTCACCAGCTATGGACTTCCCCACCAGTTCATTATCATGGTAAGTAAGAATTCATATCGTAGAGTTAGATATGGGTCATGGAAAAGTAGGCTTTGAAATATCAATAAAGAGTTTATTCAAAGTTAATTGACAACTCGTAAGTGAGCAGAAGGCAAATATGAAACACTTTCTCACATCTGATCATTACATTCATTGCATGAAGAACCAATGAACGAAGTAAATATGCTTTAGTCTCAAAGTGCACAACCTTTGCCCCCTGGAAAAGCCAAAAGAAATGAGAAAAAAGGGAGAAAAAAAGGAAAAGGGAAAAGAGGCGCGAAATCATTACTGGTCATTTAATGGGGGTGCGGCAAATGTCCCTGTCCACCCTCGAAAAATCGTGGCAGAAGGCAAATATGAAACATTTTCTCACATCTGATCATTAAATTCATTGCACGAGGAACCAATGTACTAAGTTTTATGCTTTATTCTCAAAGTACACAACCTTTTACGATATTTGACCTTAACAGGTCTGGAAGCCTATACCCACTTCCCCTGTAGCTTCAATTAAATCTTTAGCTTCAAAATGGGAAACTGATATGTTCTGTATCATTTATTGTTTTAATTCGCCAGGACCTGCTACCTGTGCTTTCACATTATAACCCGTTATCTGAAGCAGAAGTTAATATCTCCATAATAAAACGACTCCCAAACATCTATCTGTAACGATTCAATTCCACCTGTTAAAATGTTTAGTTGTTTATTTTTACATAAACTTGGTGTCAAAATAATCAAAATAAGATATCAGAATAATTAGGAGCCAAAATTTACACGGAGGGGGGGGGGGGGTTGCAGCCCCGCCTCCTCCGTATTGTTTGCGCCCCTCTAAAGTTCATTAGAATGACCAAATGGAACTCTTAAGTTACATTTTCTTGTTCCACAATGTCCACAATTTTCATGTTCCACAAGCATCAATACAAATGTTTTTTTTTTTCCCAATTTAAATTTTGTAGTGCATTTGCACAGTTTCAATCAATCTGTTTGTCGGCACTGTCATGCACGCTTTCATGTGCATGTAATTTCAATGGGAAAAATTCACATTAAGGCCTACCTGTGTTGGGAAATGGACATTTCGTGACGAAGTTATGTCTTTTTTTCATAAAAATGGTGTAATAATACCCGCAAGACATTAAAACAACTATGAAAGAAAAATTGGCTGGATTTAACAAATGCCTTGCGTTGATAGGAGCCAAAATGTACATGGTGGGGGGTTGATTAAATGCAAAATTGGCCCCACTTGGCATATGTCGCCAAAGGGCCTTAGAATGGCCATTCTGTGATCAGGGTCGATACTACTTTGCATTAAGACAATCAGGGGATTTGCTTCCGAGATTTTGATTAAACACTTTCCAGTCTAATTTTGCACTAGTCGGGCTCCATTCGAAGACTTTGTCTCAATTTTGGAATTGAGCGATGGTCGTGTATCTGGAACCTGAAATACGCTTTTTTAATTAGGGCAATATACAAGGGAGCAGACTAATGAACAGCCTGGCATGCAGCTCATGCTTGGTGTCAATGTCGAGGTCGCTGAATGGTCTGACGTTACCGTTTTCTCTGATTTTGTCTTGATTATCGAAATTTCCCAAATTATGTTCGTGTCGGGCGAGATTGAAAGTGGTTGCAGAATTCTCAAGCTTAATGGCCTTACTGAGGTCACCTCGAGCTCCAGTCTGAAGAAAACCCCTTGAGAGTTTTAAGGGGATCGAAGCGTTATCTGGAACATCAGCCGACATTTTAAGAAAAAAATGGGGGGGGGGGAGAGGCCTCGCTGCACCACTTCTGAGGCAAGCTCGATTAAAGAAACCGGGACTTGTTTCACCTAAACTGTCCTTTACAGACAAAAACATAATGGAGGAGGTTCTAAGATAATAGGGGCATCTTTGTTTATTACCAAAGCAGTATTGGTAACAGCGTCGAAGCCGTGGCTTGCCTTGTTGACCCATCACCGTTTGTTTGTATGTTAATAGCCACGCCTCTACAACCCCATGGAGTTTTTGCACACTAAAGTTTGTCTAAGATTGTGGGCGTTCCGCGTATATTTGTATATCGTGTTATTGGACTATATTTCAAAAGCTGCGTTGAAGCGATCCTAACGGGATTCTAGCGCTATAGGTCAATTTGGTAACTGCTTGACGACATTATGGACTTTTTTGTGGCTGGTTAAATAAAAATAAAGAATAAGAGTTGGCACAAGGAAGATATTCGGAGAAATTACCTAGCTTTTTATTTTGTTTTCTGCAGGAAAATTTCAAGAAACAATTTGAAAGAACTCGGCCCGGATAATTTTGAAGGACTGCACATTCAACATTTGTAAGAAATACAGGTTTTCCCGGTTATTTTAACACTTGTATCACACGAATTGTCTATATCGATACTTTAATTTCGTCCCCAAACATCGCCAAGCTCAATTCTCAATTTGAATTTCAAGAAGCTACTACTAGATTTCATTTAAGATTCAGTATAATTCAAATAGTTAGTGTGCAGCCATTGTATAAAAAAATGTAAGTGCTCAGAGTGGAATTGGGAGGAATATTATCGCTCTGTACAATCTGGACTTTTCCATTACACGCCACTCAATATTTGTATTATATAATTATATCCTTGCCTTATCCTTGATATATTCGAACTTGTATTTCAATACGCACCTTCAAGAAGACGCACTTTGAACTCAATTGGTGACAGCACAAATGGAACCCGAAGTTAACGCAATTCGAGCGTTAATCCCATGGGTGCTAGTAATCAGAGGTGGGCGCGCGTGTATGGGGTTTTAAGTAACAAACCAGATGGATTTTTTTATTCTATATCTATGGGCTCTTTGGAACAATACGCGCAACGCTGTTCGCGCACACCGTAATGCATTTGCGCAGAAATACTGCGCCATGAAACAAGGATGATCCTAAATGTTGAATAGTATACAAATATCGAGCGGCGCAGAGTGAAATGGGAGAAATATTATCGCAAGGTAAAATCTGGACTTTTCCATTTCACGAGCCGAATCCGAGTGAACTGGAAAAGACCAGATTTTACCAAAACCACTCAATATTTGTTTTATATAACCGACATAAAGATCCTTGTCATTTGATATATTTGAACTGTTATTTCACTACACAATTGATGGGAAATGTATTTCTCATTTCCAAACCACCCCTTCACGAAAATGTTTGAACCCCACTCTGTCGCACTGGCTCTTTGGAACAATACGCGCTATGCGCAATGCTGAACGCGCACAGGAGCATGCCTTTGCCATAGTTATAGAATAAAAAGACTTGATCGGCAGTGTGTACAGACGCACCATAGAGTGTGCACAAATTTCCCCGTTCCAGCATGGACGCTTTACGCGCAGTAGTGCGTGGGGCAAAACATGTGTTACGCACACCCACATTCCCGTAGGTTTGTGCACAAACTTGCATTTTTAAGTCCGTAAAAGTAATATTTTTACTAGTAGTTATTATGTATCCAACACAATTCAATTTCAAGCTGGATAGTCAACTCGAAATTTGCTTTATTTTGCCTTCGTATTTATTGTTCGTTTCAAAATGGTGGTGTGCGTTGCTAAAATCTCCAAATTATGTCAGCTTATCTGAAAAACATTGTTTTTGAACAATGAAACGGAAAACGTAGAATGTAAAAACTACTTACCTTTTGGGAGGATGGTTTTAGGGGTATGGATGATGGGTGTGTTTGTTGTGCATATTTCGAAAACGCGTCTGGGATATTTGACCTAAATTAACGCTAAGAGAGGTGGCGTGACCAGGCTTGGAGGGGATGGGGGAATTGGTAGAAGGCAACATCATGGAGATCTTAAAAGCGAAACGGGAAAGCTGATAGAAGCGAAATCGGGACGGTGAAAGTTATATTTTGCATTAGGCGATACACACAACCACTACCATACTCATAGGGACACGAGACGGTTTAACCGGACGAATGATTTAAATAAAAATGTAATTAATTCCTCAAGTTTATTTACATGTGCCAGTGTTGGAGCAAAGGCTTTGACCCTCAAGGCCAAGGCCAAGGCCAAGGCCAAGGCTTTGACCCTCAAGGCTAAGGCCAAGGCCAAGGCTTTGACCTTCAAGCCTCGAGGCCAAGGCCAAGGCTTAACACTCAAGGCCAAGGCCAAGGCCAAGGCCCTGTTTTATGAAATGACCACTGATATAGAACTAATTATAGTCACATGAGTGACACATCATCACGCAAGGGCGGATCCAGAACACAATTGGGGGGGGCAAAGAAATTTTGGTCCCCCCCAAAAAAGTGGGTCCAAAAATTACGGCTTGGGCTTCGGGGCCCGCTTTAATAAGGGCCCCGAAAAATTTTTGGATTCGAGATGCTCTGTGGTGCGATTTGAGGCAATTTCTGACCATTTTAACCGATGTTTTTTTAGGAAAAGATGGTGGTGTACTCATTGCCTGCCTTTATTACGACGTCACATAAAAAAAATGGTTTCGGTTTTTTTTTTGGGGGGGGCATGGCCCCTTTTGGCCCCCCTGGACCGCCCTTATCATCACGAATTGCTCATTACGAAGAACAACATTTCTTTAATTGCAATCAACATGCTCGCATAGGCCTACACCGTTTTATGACTGCACTGTACCTAAAGTATAAGTTCAGGTCTTCAATATGGTTTAACTAAACAAAATAATGATTTACTTCTATATTGACACACAATTCTCCCAAGTGTAACAAAAGGGGGATCCAAGAAACTGATTTGGGAAATTTTTATTTGCTGGCCCAACATGGTCAGAAATATCAGCATTATCTAAAACAGATACATGCAAATCTTTAGCACTTATCAGGGAGACATATACATGTACAACCAATCAGATCTATTCCATAGTTATATACAATTAAAGTGATCATCTCATTAGCTCCACAAGTGTACGGAATATTTTTGCAGCAAATCTACTACAATGGTAACAAAATGTGATGCTACAAAAGTGGAAGTGTGCCCAACACACAAATCTATAGGGTGCTTCCCTCCTCCATGGTAATACGATTAAAATGGTAACAGCAAAATTTCGAACAGATTTATCTGGAAAATGCAAAATTCTATGGGCCTTGAAGAGCCTTGACTCAAAATTGCAAGGCCCTGAACCCTCAAGGCCAAGGCCAAGGCCAAGGCTTTTGCCCTCAAGCCTCGAGGCCAAGGCCAAGGCCCTAAAATCCAGCCTTAAGGCAGCCTTAAGGCCAAGGCCCAGCATCAAGGCACTACATCACTGACATGTGCTTTACCCATTTTGTTCAACATTGTGAGATTATTACGCCTTCTTGAAGATTTGGAGATGCTGGATACGCCACTATAGAGGAGAGCACAATAACACAAATGTATTTGTTATATTTTTGTTGGGTGAAGGACTGGGGAGGGGCGTGCATACCCCGTTATCCAACAGTGGAAAACTGGTTTTGATAACGGCGTTTGTCATGTCCCGAGGAGGGACAATGGAGTAGTGTCACTTAATACTGCCGTGAATTTAAATTTAAGGACAAAGCAAAAACTACGGAAACAGACGTTCAAAATGATTATTAATCTGTTTGTTGATGAATGAAATAGCACTTAACTTACAAACTGGATGCAAGTTATTTTTTAGCAATGCGCCTCAGCATTTTAAAACGGGAAATAAATACGAGAAATAAAATAGACCAAACTTCGAAATGAACCATGTTTCGGATTTTGTTGGGGAAACAACTCCTACTGGTTCAAAAAATTACTTTTCCGGACATAAAAATATATCTTTCCATACAAACCTACGGAAATAAAGGTGCGCGTAGCGCAACTTTTGCCCCATGCGCTGAAAATAGCGCCGCCCATGGCAGAACGCGCGTCTGTACGCACTGCCAATCTAGTATACAAATATTTAGTCTAGTTCCCAGATCAAATTATTCTGACTATTCCTGATGAATCTTAGGTCAGGCAGCCTCCGTGGCTAAAAAAATAAACATGACGATGGCCCTTTTTCATAGCTCGGCTATTTATCGCTTGTAGCTTTTAATGTTCTGATCATTTTTTTTAATAAATCACTTGCTTCTTAATATTATGCAGTGATGATAATACAGTTTGATGTTTCTGTCAGATAACATTGACTAATGTTGATCTGGAATCTTCGAAATTAGCACCCAAATAGCACTGTTAGCAGGCGGAGCCGAATGAAGACCGAGTTTTGGAAAATCTCGGTAACGGTCGTCAAATTCAAAATTGTACATTGTACAGCAAAAAGTTCGCCCATACGATCCGAGTATATTAAATGCACAAAATCGTCGTTGAATTTCAAGTTTTTTGAATGAAACCAATGAATATTAATTATCAACTCATTTCAAATAAAATTAATAAGCAATTAGCAGTTAATTAAACCTATGCTCGGAAGTATACGGCCACTATCCGATTGTCGACGAAACGACTTCGGCAATCTTCGGAAATTTTCGGAAAAGGGAGGAATTCCTCCCGTTTTAGTCACGTGACGTAAATTGTAATACAATGTATTACCGGAGGCTACGGGACCTAAGATTCATCAGGAATAGTCAGAATCTTTTGGTCTGGGAACCAGCATAACAAATATTTAGTGGCTCAGCGTGGAATGGGAGGAATATTATCGCAAGGTAAAATCTGGACTTTTCCATTTCACGAGGCGAAGCCGAGTGAACTGGAAAAGTCCAGATTTTACCGATCGATAATATTCCTCCCATTTCACAATTTAAAGCCACTCAATATTTGTTTTATATAACTGACATAAAGATCCTGGTCATTTGATATATTTGAACTTTTTTTTTAAATACAAAACCGGAGCAAAATGTATTCTCTCTTCCAAACCACCCCTTCACAAACATGTTTGAACCCAACGCTGTATAGCGCTGGGTCTTTGGAACAATACGCGATACGCGAGGATCTTTGGAACAAAACGCGAGGCGAAGCCGAGTGGAAGGGAACATTTCATCTGTCACCGAATTAAATTATTCTTTCTATTGCACGAGCGTAAAACATTCATTATTTGTTTGATATAACACCTGAATAAATCCTCGTCATCTGATTGGTTGACTTTTAATAGCCAATTTATTCAGGTTAAAAATTGTTTACAAATTTCACGAGTTCCGAGTTATCATATTATGCAAACTGTTCAACAGGTTGAGAACTATAATATTCAATTTATCTCGACTTTTCCATAAGTTTAGAACCTTTCCATAAGTTTAGAACTCAAACAGTTCAATAAGCTCAGAACTTTTATTGCCAATTTAAACACCACAGCGCCACCATCAACAACATGTGCAGTGACAGTGCAATGGTACTTCCAATCACAGTGCAATAGTACCACCATTGCACTGCGCGTTTCGCGCCACGCGCGCGCCGTGCATTGGTACGAATAATTCAAGACATTTGATCAACGATCCACCAATCAGATGACGGGGATTTATTCAGGTGTTGTATAATATTTCCCATTCCCCATGGGCGGATACTACTTTTTGAGCCGCGGCGTAAATGGGAGCGATGACGAATGTCACGTGATGTGAGTTCCACCAATCAAATGACAAGGATCTGTATGTTAGTTATGTAATATGTATTATTTGACAAATAAAGGTTTCCATAACATGCGCGCATCAAATGACGAACAGATGTGACGTGCATGTGATATACGCGAGCCTTGCGCCACCAAACTAATTGATTATAAACACATCTCTCGTGTTAGATTAAATAGGCATATTTATTAGTCTTTGGTAGCATTTGTTGGTACTTTTTTATTTTCTACAATCCGTTGATATGTTTGGAAATATGTAAACTACAATCCAAAGATTATAAACATGTAAACTACATGTATTCTTTGTTTTAACAGCGTTATAACCTTACAATCTGCCAAACCGTTGTGTCAAAAAGTGCTAACCACGGGTTGGCCAAGAAAGATGACAATACCCTTGATCGTTGAACCTTGAATTTAAAAGATACGTTTTATTCATTACAGATGGATACAATACAACGGTTTGCAACTGTTAAAGGCACACACCTTTGGTAGAGTCAACAACCTCAGCTGGCTGTGAGTATGCATTCGTTTGGAAAAGAAACTTGAAATTTGATGAACAAAAAACAAGTAAATATAAAGTTTAAAGTGTTTTGATCAGAGATTTTGGGCTATATGCATATCCTTTGAAAAAAATAAAGAAAAAGACATGATAACATTACCGCATTGACTTTGTTCTCAGTAAAAGAAAGAAGTATTGTTCAAAACGTGTTCTCACTTTTTTTAATGTTTTCCAGATCTTTGGCTAGCAACACAATTCCCGAGATTCCACCTAATTTGTTTGTGGATCCCTCAAACAAACAACATAGGACAGAAATCAAAACATGGTAAGTATTACTTTCAACATATTGATAGCGAAACAGTATCTAGATATTGTCTTACTTTTCTGCTTTTTAGGAGCTTTTCCTATAACCTTCAAGACAGATTATCACAACAACTGAAAAATCCGGGGGTGACAAACCTGTTTTAAGTTGTACTGCAAATTGGCGTATCCGATAAAAGTGGAATTGTTGAAATACATACCGGTAATGTGTTTGTTTTGTCTCTCCTGCTTCAGTTCTTTTTTTAGTAACCGGGTTAGCCGAGTTGCCATTGGAGCTTTTAATGGTGTTAAAAAGCTCGACAAGTTGTAAGTAAACTTCGTCGTCAATGTTAAATAAATATTCATAAATACCTCAGACAGTTTAGCTATTCCTATTGGTCGAGAGCCTGTCACGTGGCCGATCTTAAACGGATGATAAAGACATGGCTAGCTTGTCTTAAACACTTTTCCAGTGTCACAATAAAATGTGGACTCCTAAAAATCCAGTGCCTCTTACCGTTTTATTTGTTGAACGTTCACAATCCTCAAGTAGGCATGCGCAACACTACCAGCGAGTCAGAATTTTATAGTCCTAAATTCAAAACGCAACGCCCAAGGGTTGTTTACATCTTACTCGCCAGCTGAACACTCTATTATTTTGCTAGAGGGATGTTTCAAAAAGCATGAAGTGAACTTGTTAAACAAAATCGGGATTTTTGGAACGAATTATTTGATTTGTGTTTACCGAAAAGGTATTTATGAATGGGAATAAATATGTGCTCGGTCGGTATTTATCACTCTGTTTAATACCGCTTTGTGTCTGGGTGCTGATAATTACTCTCGCCTCCGGCTCGGGTAATTATCAGCACCCAGACTCCAAGCGGTCTGAAACAGAGTGATAAAAACCTCTGCAGCACACATTTTATTCCCTTAATAGTGTATGCTTCACTTGACCCACATTTAAAGGGGTTATACATCATTTGCTTTTGCTGTAATTTTCAGAAATGGATGGATTTGTGGGGTTGGTAATATATAGCAAATATTGTTACACTGACTTTTCTGACATTTTGGGTTCGAAGATGCTTGAAAATCAGGAAAAACAATAATTTTCCTGAAGTCTGGCTCCCAGACTCCATTTAAGATGAAACGGAGCAATTTATAGACATTTGGGAATTAGGTTAGGGAACCAGTCTAGCTGGTTTGTACCCGTTTATATAGGTATGTAATCGATTTCAAACAAATGCGGACTAACTCCATATGGTCAATTGGGGCCAATATTTGAAAAAAGCCAGTTTTTGCATCGGTGGTCGGCCGACCAGCGTTGGAAATTGATACAAGAATACCACTTTTCTTAAAAATGTCAGCACAACAGGTGCCATGATTTTACAATATGCTTTAGACTGTCATTCACTAACAGTCCAGCAAGGTATTTCAAAATAATGTAGTAGTTTTTTTTTGATGTTTGCAAATGTTGTATTTTCTCTTTAATTGGAAGGGTTTGTTGTTTCAATGTTAGACAAATACATAAATGTACCGTTAGTAGCTTGAAATGATAGACTTTTCATTTTACATCTCTGTAAAAACATTAAGAGAAATGCAGCACAATCATCTAACGACTCTACCAGAGGGTTTGTTTGAAGCGTCGACTGAAATTAGAAAGTTGTAAGTGCAGTACACTTCTTCTTATTCATGTTTGTTTTTGCCTAAATGACAATAGTACAATTGAATACAATATAGTAGTCGTTGACTGCAGGACCTGGGTACATGTTTGTTAAAAAAAAATATTCCAACGAGATTCGTTATCATAACAAATTAGACCTGAAAACATTTTCTCAATAACGCTTTTTTAAAACGATTGTCACCAATAAGTGGGTTATTTGTATTTGTTTCCTTTACCCACAGGCTCATAGCAGAAAACTACCTAGTTTTTCTACCAGAAAATCTGCTAGTCAACACAACATTAACCGGAGAGTTGTAAGATTTTGCCTGACTTTGTTTTTTTTTTATCAATCACCACATTTTACATGTCAATCTTTTAGCAACAATGATGATATTTAACCTATGTGTGTTATCTTTTAGGTGTCTAGAAAATGAATTTTGATGTTCTCAACAACAAATAATACTCGATGGGGTTAGTTTGGCGGCCATCTTTGTGGCCGTCTGAGATTTCGACGAAAATCGGTTTTTGACATTACTTTTGAATTAGGCATCACGGGAAACCAGATAAACACTATTTTCGAGGTGATTTGGGTGTAAGAAATAGATTGAAAGTGTTACTTTTTATAGTTTAGCAACTTTCTTGGCAACCATCTTGGATTTTGACGAAAATCGGTAATTTGGCGTAACTTTTGAATTAGGCATGATAGGAAGACATTAAAGGCGCCTCAGATGAACCTGCCCGCTCCTTCGTTTGGCTCCCTTGTCAGTCAGGAAGTCATTTTTAGCATGTTCAGTCCACCTCACACATTCCTGCATTCCCTGTTGTCTGCAGTGCGTTTTCAGCTGTTGGGGCCTATTGCTAATGACTTCAGCTATCTTTTTGCAGATGTCATTGTAACGGATATAGGGTCGCCCTGCAGATATTGTCAGTTCTCCCTAAAGAAGATCATTTTTTTTTTTTAGGCGCCGAACCGAGTCTATATGCTCTTGACATGGCCCATGCTATCTAAAACGTCTCATGCTCAGGAGTACAAACGTTCTCGGGATACCAGCGCGCTCTAAAACCGCCGTGTTGGTTACCCGATCCTGTCGGCTTATGCAGAGGATGAGACTGAGACATCAGATGTAAAAGCTATTAAGTCTCTTCTTCTGTCTAACTTAGGTTGTCCGGGCTTCACAACCGGGGGAGAAGTGTCAAGGCATCGACGAATGAGGTGACATAAGGTGACTGTTGAAAGTCACCTAATGATTGTTCCAGACTTTCTGGCTCAGTGTCGTTAGGACAACTGCGGTCTTTGTCAAGACACAGTATGCTTGAGATAGCTGAACCAAGGTAGGTGAAGGTATCCACCCCAACAAGAGCGTTTCCGTCGATGGTGATGGAAGGATCAGACTGATCGTCCAGACTGATGGCAGGCGTGGGACAGAAAATCGCTGAGCCGCCGGAGCTGCACCCGATTTCATCAAACTCTTCGAAATTTAAGATGCATCGCAGCGATGCGACGCGTCGTATCTCTACGATGCGTCGCAGCTGCAACGCGTCCTGCAATCCAATTCACAAAACACGTCGTAAGTGCGAGGCGCCGTAGGTGTAATTATAGCACAACTCGGTGACTGTTTTATGCATTAAGTCAGTGTACAGTAAATATTCGTCTGATATTCAACAAAGAGCAGTCGGATCTCAGCTCAAAATTTGTTAAAACGTAAAACAAAATGGCGGCCCTTGCAATGCAATTTTGAAGAAAAACAAGCTGTCATTGGACTGTATAGCTACTTTGAAATTTCAACTCTAATAATCCGGTCTTATTCATTGCCTCGGTATTATAATCTCGTTAATGTAATGTTTATGGCATAAAATTGGCTTAGAAATTACCTTTCTTATTTTGCGACGACCGCTAGACACGTCTTAACTTGCGACGTGTTTTAAGCCGTTGTCAAGGAACTTACGACGTGTTCAACACATCACAACTCTCGTGAAAAGGGAGATACGACGCGTCGCGAGTTGCGACGTGACGCGTCGCAGCGCTTTGTGAAATCGGGTGCTGGGCTTCACTGTGGACACCAACGCTGCATCATTGGCAAGCAGCAGTTCGCGGATGAAAAACTCGCGAAGTTTTAGAGCGAAGGCAAGCAATGTTAAAACGTTTGCCATCAGCTTGGGTATAGTTGTAGACACCCTGCAAAAGAGTACTGTATGAGCATAGAGAAGAACATACCGCAGAGAGTGGGGGCCAACACGCACAACTGTTTTACTCCACTTCTCACTGGGAAGGCGTCTGATGGTGCGCCGTTGCAGTACACTGTGATGTGCATGGCTGCGTGGAAGGATGTTATCATGCCTAGCAGCCTAGATGGTAGCCGGTCTTCTGTAGCAGTTTCAAGAGCCCATTTCCAATGACCAGGTCTGAAACCTGTGTCAGGTCTATGAGGTCAGTATAGAGTGGCATTTGCTGCTCCTGACGCTTCTCCTACAGCTGGCGAAGTGAGAAGAGCATATCCACAGTGGATCTGCCTGTGAAGCTAAACCGTGGCCCAGGTTTGACACGTGCTCTGTAGACAGGTCCGGACAACGCGTGTGGAGATCCCTAACCGACTGAGCAGAGATTCTGGGATAGGTATTACAGTCGCACATGTTTCCTTTGTTTTCGTACAAAGTGACGATGTTTGCATCACGTGGCCCTTTTTCCAGCAGAGGCAGGGGTGTTCATGAAGACGTCGTAACAGCGCTGGGTGAGATACCGTCAGTTCCGGGAACCTTCCCAAAGTTAAGGCGGCCTGCTGTGGCTTTGCTGGGCTCTTCCAGTGCGTCTAGCTCCTCCATGACAGGCAGGTCTGGGATGGTTTCCAGGGCGGCGTCGGTCATCACAAGTAACATACAGCTCAAGGTAGCTGTTTCATCCAACGTTGGACCTTAACAGTGCCGCTTTCGAAATATTCGGTCCTACTGCCGTCTTAATGCCCTCATACAGTACTCTTGCATTACTGATCTCTTACGGTCCTGAGAACGTCTTGTGTGCTAGGACTTGGATCCTTCTTGTGGGCAAGAAGAAATTTTCTATAAGCTTTTGTCCCTGGTACCATTTCTTCCCAGTTAGGTTCGTACTAGTCAGCGTTCCTACGTTCTCTCTTCCCGTAGGCAGAGGTAGCGAGGTTGTAGATCATCACGCAGGTGGGACCACTTGAATTCCACAAGTCATCAACGCATGTTGTTCTTTCAGAGCCTCTCCAAGACTGTCAACAAACTGCTGAATTCTCTCTGGGTTGTTGATTCAGCAAGTGGTGATTCGCAGTGTCGAGGCCTTTTGGGGGCTTTGTGGCTCCACTCCTGACTTTTTTTTTTCTTTATGGGTTTAATTACTCCCTTAGCCTCTACCATTCCTAGGGACATTCGCTGAAAAGTGAGGTACACTGTCAACCAAGACCAATGAGTTCGTCCAACGACGTTGGTAAGGAAGTTATGTAACTTAGTCCGCGGCTGCACCTTAATGGTCATCGAATTTCAAAGGTACAGTCTATTATTTGTGATTTGTTCATTGTGTTCGTTTGAAGCAACAATAGTGCTCAAAATCTAAAGAAGGGTGCTCAACAAGTAACCTGATGAAGTTTCAGCTCAGTTTCAGCTGTATATTTTGAGGAAACATTCAAGGATCTCGATTTTAAATCAAAAGTTGCTGAATCAAGTTTTGAATAGGGCCTGAAGTAGCGTCCGAGACACGTTCTCACTTAGTATATTGCAGGTACGCGATGTCGCGTACTGATCCGACGAATTAAAGCATGACTGTTTTGCAAGATCTGCATGCAAATTATACTTTTAAGGTATTTTACTTGTTACTGTCATTAAATAATTACATTCAATCGATTCGCCATGCCCGAATTACCCCGATAGCTGCATAGATAGCCGACAAATTTTGAAACTATTTTTTTTTCAGCGATTCCCTACACCCATACACCCATATTATTTCAAAATTAGGTTCATTTTGTCTGTTATGTCAATAACCGGTTTTCAACGAAATCTAAGATGGCTGCCAAGATATATCCTCAAAATGGACACCAATGGGACAATAATGTTGGGAACTTCCAAATTCATTTACTAGATACCCATACAAATACCCAGCTGTATTTCTCCCCAACTGTACCCTTGTTTTTTTTTCCCAAGAGGGACCATTATCAAGTCCATTTATCGCAATTCTCAACTCAACCCAACCCCCCCCCCCCATTAAAAAAAAAACCTTAAGAAAAAATTGCACATTCACTCTGTCCATTTAACCTGCATTGCTGATTCGGAAAAAAAAAACTTAAGGTGTAGTTTGAGTTGTGCATAGGTTTGACTCTCCTTTTTTCCTCAATATGTTCATATTTTGAAGTGACTTGAGCTCCAATCGTCTCTCATCCATCCCCGATGGCTTATTTCGCAATCAGACCAAGCTAAGGAGACTCTCCATGCAACGCAATCAAATCACGGTCCTCAGCAGAGAGATGTTTAAGGATCTTCACTCTCTAGTAGAACTGTGAGTCTCATCGTTTTTATGTATTTTCATTCAAACAATCTAGTTTTCAATCATTTTTAGGCAAAAAAACCCCAGATCTTCGCTGCTTCCAAGCTCCAGACACAAGGCTGTACATATACAGTCATGTTTCGATCCTTCTAGAACCATTTTTCCTATGTTCTACTAGCGGAATGTCAGGCTACGCGCGGCATCCGCCAGCTGGATAGAGTCATGTTACTTTGACCTCAATTTGCATGCTGACCCCAAGTTTAATGCTTTAATATTTAACTATTCAAAGTCTGAAAGAAACAAATTTGCCAAAGACACATATATGTGTTTTTCACGTGCCAATCGTGGCTTCAGCGGACAGTAAACTCGGATCATACCGTACCATTTCAGGACCTGCATGTAATAACAAAGCCTCTCAATTAACCCATGCATTGTGTGCTTACGAACACTCTGTAGGCTTAAAAAAAAAAAAAAGGTGCCACATAGACACCACAGAGACAGAAAAACATCAGACAAACATACAGCATAGCTCTTAGGATCATTATAGGATATATTATATTATAATAAAATGTCGATCCTAGAACCTCAAGGAGACAAATCGCCCCGCCCCGGCCGTTGCAATTCCCTATGGCGAAAATCTGTCTTGGTTTCGCCTAACAATGGTTTATTATGCATTTGTATAGTGATAAAGGGTTTAAAGTAATTTGCAGTGTCCCATCATAATAGGCCTAATGTAAAGAAAATACATTATTTAGGCCCACAAACAACTAACCTTCTTGTTATTTTGTTTCATAGATTCGCTTTTGGCAATCCTCTCGTTGAAATACAAGCCGGGCTTTTCTATAACACACAGCTTACAAATGTGTAAGTATACATGTTGGTCGTTGGGGTTGAGGTTGAGGTTAGGTTGGGTTGGGTGGTCTGTCATCATGATAACTCAATGTGGGCATATCCCTTGAGTTTATGGCAGATTCTTTACTAGTCTGCAACCGTAGACGTCCAATATGGCGGGAACGTGGGTCATTAGTACTGAACTGTGACGTCACGTGAATTACCACAATAAGTCAAAACAAGATACACGTACCAAGCTCCGCCCCATGAAGTTTTCACCAATTACAGCAACGGTATATGTCCAACATGTGTGCACTCACATAACGCACGTCCAGTGTAGCTTAAATTTAGGTTTTTATGAAAAACGAACTCATCGGCGGTATTGCCCATGCCTTAGCAAAGATAATTAAGTGATCAATCACATGAACGGGTTTAACCAATGTAATAGTAAAGAAGTCCGAGTTTTATAGAAGCCCGATTTTCATATGACACGGGTTAGACCCTGCAGTGTGGTATTGCATTGCAAATTGATATTAGAGGGACGCAAGTACGTTGCGCGCAGTGTGAAGGGCCAATTGGATCTCTCAATTCATACACTGTACAGGGCCTTTTCGAAATCATGGCTTCGTCTAAAGTCTTCGGCTAAGGACATTCAATTTTAGGCTCCCAACTTCGGCAACTCCAGTTACGTTCTTGTGCCTGTTATGCTTCAGGTGAATTTTATCGTATGATAAGGCCAAAGGTTGAAATAATTATTTCCATTTGGTTTGCTTTTCAGTGATTCTGCAGTCGGAGGCAAAGCTGAAGCCGAAGACAAAAACAAATGTTTAGAAAACCCCATTTTCGAGACATGATAACAAATTAGCCATTGCTTGTAAACTTAATTTAAAAAAAAGTTATCGTACATTTCCAATTTTTATTTTAGATCCATGTTCCAAAACAATTTTTCATCGATTGGAGAGAGGCCATTTGCCACTGTCAATAACACAATCAAGCAGGTGTAAGTACATTTATCATCCAATTTCTGTAATAGTTTGCTTCACTGAAAAGAGTCAAGTAAACCACCATTTTTGTCACGGCATGCACTTTGGATTTCATATAATTTCCCAGGTTTGATTAAACACTTATGGTTGAGCATCGATTGATTCTGACTTTTCTGTTGTTTATTTTTCAGATCGTTGTATGACAGTCATTTGACGACTATTTCCGATGTCGTATGGCAAGATTTGGGTATCAACGCTTACGTGTAAGTAATGTTTATGTTTTCAACTTTTCGTTTGCAAATTTACCTGTATTGGAACTACCAATATGTGTTTCAATTGTTAAATGTTATACACGTAAAAACTTTTCTTTTCACCCCAAAAAATATGTTGGAGTTGTTTTGAACGTACACCATTACATTATGTCCCTTTATTCTCAGGGCTGTTGATAATACCCTCCAGTTTGCGCCTGCCACAAACCGGACTGACCTGAAAATGTAAGGATCTCTTACGAATCTCATTAAGTAAATATTACTTAAAGGTTACTGGGAAAAGTTATGTCATATAACTGATTTTCGTCGCAATCCAAGATGACAGCCAAGATTGCCGACAAATTTTAAAATAAATGCTTTCAATCGATTCCTCACGTCCAAAGTACCCCCCCCAAAAAAAAAAAATATGTCTTCATTTGGCTTCCTATGATGCCCGGTTCAATAACCTATTTTCGTCGAAATCCAAGAAGGCCGCCATGATGGCCGTCAAATGAACCCCATGGGACAATATTTGATGTTGGGAACATCAAAATTCATTTACTAGACACCTTATGGATTAGAAAAAGAATAGGTTAAACATATGTGCAGGAGGTGCATGGGAATTTTAAATTCTCCATCAACTAATGGACATCTAAAGCGTTTAAAGAAATCACTTCTCAACAAAATTGACCCGAAATAGGATGTTAAATAGTTTTCATACATTTAGGAGTAGAAGGTTAAGGTTCCTAAGGAAAGTTCGTGTCATGGACCCTATAGACTTGAGTTGTCTTTCATTGGCACAGAGCGCCGTTAAATGAGACATCTGCCTATAATTAACTTGTGTACTTTCCAATTTCAGTGAACAGGTTGGTGATGGGTTCGCCCTACCGATACTTGTGTCGAAGGATGTTAAAAAAATCTTCAGCAGATCTGGATTCTCCTGTTCAAAAACTGTCTTCAAAGATGATTTGTGGCTATGTGTGCCCTGTGCCCAAGGATATTATGGAGATCCATGGAGCAGTGTGTGTAAAGCATGCCCACCTGGTAATATGAAGTGCAGTTTTTATTTTTAAGGGAAAATATTATTTTGAAACTAACAGCGTTCGCACGCGTATCCTCAAACGTGTATGTCATTGCCAGAGTCATCCGCTTGCAAACACTGTTTTTTCCACCAATGGGTACGGGTATGGGACAATATTTGTGTGAGCATGAAACTAACGATCTAGAAAGTGCTCTGATTTTAAGAACTAGTGCAAGACCTGTCGAAAATGTGCCTATTCGGAAGGGGCACAGAACTGCTAATACAAACAACGCACATGATTCAATGACTGTTGTTTTCACAGGTTTGAGTGCGTGCATGTTGGTTTAAACATGACGTAAACAATGGAAAAGGACGACAGTTCGTGTTGGTCTAGGCTATCACGCTGCCTCGTTTGCTTTTCGTTTGCCCGTTTCTGGAGACAATCGACGTACAGACAGACAGACAGACAGACAGAGAAGACAAAGAATCCTGGAATTATATTAAAAATTTCTCGGCAGGCACGGATTTTATTTTAATGTGGTGTCGTGATGTTTAGAGGACTGCTCCCACGTGATTAACCCAGGTAATGGAAGCACCACCAGTGCTCAGTATATTGAGAAAAAGAAAAGGTTTGCACGAAACTCTATGAGTACTTTGCTGTAAGCCATAAATGAAGTCAAAAACAATTGTCAAATGGCAGTGAGGGTTTTGGTTATCAATTTAAATGGAACTACATGAATTATCTTTGAATCGCAGGAGGCTTTTACCAAATCAAGACTGGAAAAGTGGCAGATACATCTCAACCCATCAAGTGTCAAAAATGCAACAATGGAACCTACGTCACCCCAGCTGCTCACCCTGGTACCAGCCCTGCAGATTGCACGGTGTGTCCTACAGGTACCAATAAAAGTCTCCATGCAGGGTTCCGCGCATGCTCTTGTCTTGATAAGTACTACCGCAAAGATCGGTTTGGTGAGTGTTATCCTTGCCCAGAAGAAGGTCTCAACTGTTCGGAGGAGTATCAACACCTCTTACCTGGATTCTGGTGGACGTGGGATTGGGGTTCAAACGACGACAACAAAGCATATCACCGTTTTGTTGTAAACATAATAAACAGAAGTGATTCCTACAATAGTAGCACGCAGCATTTTAGGGGAGTTTTGCCTAAGGTGCATCCGTGTCCACGTAAGGCGTCTTGTTTTAATGAAGGTGATGGCATAAATGTAACTTGTGAGGTTGGTTATGAAGGCTGGCTTTGCTCCGAATGCAGTAAGGGGTACTATGCAAGCTTTGATAGTTGTAGTGCGTGTCCGCAGTTGTTTTGGTTCTTTATTGTCGTCTTTGTGGTGTTGGCCCTGTTGACAGGGATAATAGTCTGCATCGTCTGGGATATGCGGGAGGACCAGAGAAATGGACGGTCAGCCGTTGATGTGATCTTTGCTCGGGGAAAAATCTTTCTTGGTTTCTATCAGGTGTTGGGCGAGATATTCTCTGCCCTTGACGAGATTCCCTGGCCGAATATACTGACCCAGTTTGGGTCATGGTTAAATCTGCTGGAGATTAATATTGTCCGACTGGTCATTAGTCCTCGTTGCTACTTTCCAGACTTCACCTACCGCAATGTGTACATTGAGTTTTTGCTTGGGGTGAGCTTATATCCGTTTGTTGTGTTAGTAGCATTGAGTTCTTATTGCGTCGCAAAGTGCTACTCGGCGGTCAAGAAACACACTGATGAAGAGCGTGAACACTTTTTGGCAAATACAAGGCAGAGATGTAAACTGTTTATTGTTATGATTCTGTTTGCGTCCTATCCCAGCTTGACTGGTGTCATCTTCAATCTCTTGCCTTTTGGCTGCGACCCGTTCTATCTTGATGAGAACGAGACATACACTGCTTGGAGACTTCGATCTGATTATTCCATCGACTGTCAAGATGAGCAGCATGTTCATTTTACCTATGCTGCCTGTGTTTCTCTCACTCTCGTTATTGTCTTTCTGATCTTGCTGTTTGTATGTCTAAGGAAAAGCAGACCAAACAAGAAATTGCAGGGGCAGCCTTTAAATGTGTTGTCAATAAATGATCCAACTATGCCACCAAGAAATGACGACAATCCCACACTCGATCAACCAGGCACCGCCCTACTAAATCCCATAGAGCAAAGTCAGGTGGAGATCAGCTGGAAAAGTTTCCTTAGTGGAAACTACAAAGCTGAGTTCTGGTACTGGGAAATTGTTGAGCTTGCTCGCAAGATGTTCCAAACGCTGTTTGTACAGATGCTCGGCCCAGCTAATCACTACACAATGTTTGCATCCATCGCCGTATCTGTTGGGTTCCTGCTCCTACATGCATATAAGAAACCGATGAAAGATGTTACCGATAACCATCTACAGATGTGTTCCCTAGCAACCATCTTCCTGAATCTCCTGGCAGCTTCATTGCTTCTGTCTTCTCCTGCTGGAGCTAGTGATGTCCCTGCAGTTATCTTGGTCCTGATGAACTTGAGCATCATTGTGTTTCTCACAGGTACGCGTTTAAAACATATCAATTGTCTTGATTATTTTAAACAGTTCATTGGCATTTTTGCACGGTGCTTGAGACCAAATTTGATAGAGCTAATGTGATCACCTGACCTCATAATCTAATATTGGTCAATGAGCACTATGTGATTGATAACTGGGACTGGGTATTAGAATCAGTAAAAGTGTTCCATTTTGGGTTTCCTTCTATACAGCAAGTGGTTTATGGAAGGTGATGAAGTCACTGAGGCGCTTTAAGTGTTGTCGTAAAATGGCAACATGCATCGGTAACTTATGTTGCTGGTTCTGTCGACACAAGTCATCGGACACGGAAGGCAGAGGCAGACATCCTCCGAATACCAGCGTTAATTCCGTTGTCGAAGAATATCCCCAAGAAGAACAACTCTGCATGTAAAACCATATTTTTTTCCGTTTTTTTTTTTTTTTTTTAACCTTTTCAACATAATTCATCAATACCTACCATTGCATGAAGTTTCAAAGCTTCAAGAACTTTACTTCAATATTTTCGCTAATTATCCATGGTAATTGTTTTCCCCAAAGTTTTCACGAAGTAGTAATCAAGTTCCATCAAGGCGCGCACTGTGCTCAAAATCGAGCGAAAACGTTTTCACGAAGTAGCAGTCTCCTATATGGACGCGCGCGCTGACCTCCGTTTTCACGAAGTAACACTCATGAAGTGTTGTAATACATTGAAGCGTACTTATTTGTGAAAACAAAGATTCTTGGTTGAGGTGTGGGGTTTTGCGAGCTAGCACTCGCCTTTTTTATTCTCTTTTTGCTTGTTTATTTAATGTACAAAAAGGGCAAAAACAGCAAATTTAATAAATACAATAAATCAAGTGTTTTTACTGGTATGCACGCGCGTGCTACTTGGTGTTGTCACTGACTATTTGGAAAGGCATTATGGCGATAACTCTCTCTGAACGTTATCACGAGGTTGATTAAATTACTACTTGTTCATGAGTTAAAATTAAAGTGCCAATCAGATCACATAGGGTTGGTTCATTTTTATAGGTTATTGTGATTGTGAAATAAGGCTGTAAAATGGAGACGACTAGTTTGTGAACATCCATATAGTATGGCTGATGGCTTTATTACCTTGAGTTTCCAGCGCGCATGCGCTGCACATGAACATACATGAACATTGGTCACATTACTACCATGTACGCTTGCAATGGAGGTGAGCAGGGGTGTGCCAGAAAAGATGTTGATCTTTTGGCGACATGATCTTCAAATTTGTGTTATTTAATCTTCAGCTGTGAATATTTGCTTTAGTAATGACAGCTAAAAACTTGTTGCATTCACACTATTTGAGGATTGGGGAAATTATCAGAAATGTCTTTCAGATAATTTGAGTGTAAATACCTGTGCATCATTGACAGATCATAATTATTTGGATAAATTTCAGAAAATGTTAGCTTGACTGCCTTCTGTTTGTAATCAACCAGTTGTAAATGTGTAAATATACATATTTTGAAATGTACAAATATGGAGCAGATGGTAATTTTTAAGTGTAAGTTTGTCTGATTACTAATGTTATGTCCAATATTCTTTCACGAATATAGATCGGATGAATTTTATAACAAATTTTATTCGTAGATTTAATTCTTCTTTTCGTTGCTCTGCTTTAAAAGTTTGATGATCATTTATTCAGATTATGTGCGCAGAGGAGTACCTCAATGTGTTTATTTAATACAAATCATTGTTCCTACCTACACAATTGTGTAACTTACCTGTGAATATTTCACAACGGTGAAATCTTCAGACTTGTCTTGCTTCTTTAAGACATCCCCTTTGATTTGTAACTGAAATGATGGACATCAATGTTATTTATGGCAAATTGAATTAATATACATGTATTATATAAACTAAAGGCGATTGCGCAAGTAAACTTAATCAAGAGCATTACAGTAAGACAACTAGGTAGACTTAAAAGATTTAATTAAGGCGAAGAAATCATGCTTTACCCGCGGTGTATCTTAGGAACTCTTAAGCAGTCTCCTGTTTGTTGTGTATGCTTAATTTAGAGCCCATTTTTTTAAGCTAACGCTCAACCCGCTTTTGTAGTCTTTTTACTTACTTTTATAAATTATTTAAATTAGCAAAAAGCCCTCTATGTGCTCTTAATTATTACGTAATAATCTTTTTGTTGTAACTTTACTTTTTTATCACGTATTTATGGTATTCCCATAAACAGGCCGTTATCATGCATCGTACCAAGGGTTTGGTAGTTGTTGATCATCCTCTATTCCGTGAGCTACATAAGATTGAGAGATTTCCCAGATACGGAACATATTATTTCTAAGACGACTCGATATCATGTTCAACATTGTTGACAAAATTCTAGAATTGTACATTTCTTCAATATTCATGACCAGCTTTCTTGATTGATTTTACTTCGTTTTATGTAAATTATCTCATGTTCCAAGATGGCAGATGCCGCCCATATATCGGCGCGCATCGCAGATAATTGTGTTTAATATTCCGTAATTTGTGTAATTCTTTGAGTTATTAAACATTGTAATATTAATATTCTTCATCAAATACTCAACCACATCGTTTCGTCTTCGCACGCTTTTTAAAGACTAAATAATAAAAAAAAAATCTTTGTTGCCGATTGCCTCTTCCTGAATTCGGCCATATTGTTATCTGTAGTCCGTAGGACGAGAGGCCTAAAATGGTTTAGTTTTCGGGATAGGCGATCGGGTTCGCGAATTTTATAAACCTGTCCAGACATGTAGATTATGATTATCCTATCTGAAAACAAAACAAAAACTGTTTTCCCGGATCCACAGTTTCTTTTTGGAAAGAGCAACTCTGGGATTAGCCTTGGTCAATGCTCTCGTCGTTATTCGTCCCGTATGCGGCCAATCGTCGGCATATATCATCACGCGCAATGCGCATGCATGTAAAAATACAGCGCGAACAGCGAACTCATGCAGCCACTATTTTTTTTATGCAAATCAGTTGAGGACGATCTCGAGCCTTGGTTCAATCGTCCATGTGAGGTTTTGGGGTGGTGCTCATTATGTTAATAGCCTTAGCTGACCTTAAATGTCGTTTTCTTATTGGTCGATCGTTGCATGTGCATAGCGCGTGAGGATATATGCCGACGATTGACCGCGTACGGGACGAATAACGACGAGAGCATTGACCAAGGCTACTCTGGGATAAAAACACCAACAATTCTGTATGAGAAAAAAAACATAAACAAACAGCGAACTCTACTGACACAGTCAGAAACATTTTCGCACGCAATGAGTGCTTGATAGATGATGCTCATTTCATATTCACACTTGATCTAGTTTGTGTTATTAATTCTCAACAGAATGCCAAAATACGTAACCCCTAAAGGGACATTTAATAATATTTCGTGCGCGCAACATATAGAGGTAGTCTGAGTATCACCCGTTATCCACGGAGCCAAGTCTTCCCTATAACATCTGATATATTTAAACAATTGTGTGACGTCACTTCATTCCAAAATCAGGACTTATACTCCTACTTAAACCCTGTTAAGGCCCCTGCCTAGAGCAATCTGTTCAATGATTGACGGGAATCTTTTATTTAAAAAAAAAATGACCTACTCAAAACCCGTTTTTCGCAAAACAACTGTTCGACTCCCGGTGGCCCAACGATTTGTTGGGTTGACTTTTCTGATTGATAACAATTCGGTTGCTCACATAAATACAGCCAGACCTACAAACATTGATGAACTTACAAACACCGATGTGGGAGTGCGGAAACGCACATGCTAGATGGACAAGCATGGGTCAAACATTATTGGTGGTTAGACAGGAGACATGATAGGAGAAACGTGTGATTTTTGGAGTTGAAATATAAAAGAACTGTTCCCCACAAGTTGAATTATTAGATGACTGGAGAACCCCTTGCCCTTCTTCCTTTCCAGGATAGTCAGCATTTGACAGGGCAATATTTAAATAGCAAAACCGCTTAAACCGTAACGCCCTTTTACAAACAGAACAATGCACTCTAAAATTCTGCAGTTGTACTAGTGTAATATACTCCCTCCTGCTAGGCCGCAGTTAGGAGCGAAACTATAGTTCAAATTAGGTTTTGCCCTTCACCGACGTTTGACCACTGTATACTCAGTGTGAAAGTTGGAGGAAAAAAAAATCTGGTGGGACTGGAACCCACGACCTCCTGCTTTCTAGTGCAGATGTCTTACCGCTCGACTACCGAGCTAACTGAATCGGTTGGCTGGTTCGATTCTGATGTACATATAGCAGCGGTTACCGCATAAATTATTGTATGGGTCCATGATTCTGAAACTGAAATAAGACGCCGCTCTTTGGGCAATTGAATTGGCTTTTGGGTTTAGGAGTCTACTGCTTTAATGTTCAATTGAGCTTAATCAAATTATACATTATTACAATTGTGTTTTAAATCAGTTGGTCAGTCATTAACCAAATATATTTAAACATATTCCCTGACCAACTGATTTAGTTTATCATTTAACCTTGTCATTTTAAGGTTTTCATAATTTATGAATACAAAGAAATTGTAATAATTTGTCAATTAACCATACATGAAAGTATGCTATTTAGAAATACTTTCCCTCTTTCGTCTTACGATGAATGTATATTTATTCTAGAAAAGATAAACGATTTAACAACAAATATCTAATAAAAGTTTTCAGGGGGCAAATTCGCCTGAAAGGTCAATGGGACCGCTATATAAATCGCCTGTCATGTTTTAAACGAATATACAGTGAATCTCGATGAGTCAAACTCTGATTACTCAAAACAACTGTTGTCAAACAAAGAATCCATTCCATTTAGTATTATAACAATGATACACCACCCTGCCTAACTCAAAACTCTGCTTCAGTCAAATTGTGAACCTGTTCCCTTGAGGCTTGACTTAATTATATGTATAGCCTCAATCTCTATCTGGCAGGCGGGGAGGGCGGCGGTCAAATGAACGCTAACTTGTTGTGCCGTGCTCTCTGTTGGGCAGTCAAGACGAAAGTGAAGCATTATACGCCTCCCTATGAGACTCAGACGTTTATTGTTATCGACGCAGTGGACTACAAAACCCATAACAATACGTCCATTTGCCCCTTGCGAGTTTTACTTAAGACTGTTATGTAATCTCCCAGACAGTTCAGTTAAACCCTTGCAGCTGAGAAAGTACAATCTTAAAGACTAATAATTATGTTGGGAATTTACCCACTGTAAAAGAAGGTACTCGATCGTGTGCCATTAATAAGATTAATACTAGATATAGATTAATCTTTTCTATAAGATGGAATTTTGAGTCGGGGTGATATAAATCAAAACTATAGTTGTTTCCTGCTTTACGCTTCAATAACTTTGCAGGTCTATTGTTAGCAACAATGGATCATTTTTGTCACGATGTTGTCATTGAATACAAAATAAACCTGGGAATTTCCCTTGGACCCCCGTCCGACTTTTACCATGCAGCTCTTTGAGACCTGCAACAAATGATCTCGACTGAAACAGGAAGTGCTTTCGTTCAGATTTATTTAACACAGTACGTTGAAAGCAAATCGAGATTTAAAATCGATAGCACACTGCAGTGTCAACCCAACCATACTTGAAACCAGACGGTCTATGCAACACCGGCGTACAGCGTGTATACAGGCATGGAGCGGGGTTGGTACATGCAGTTCATTTTAGGTTTGGCGATGTTGAACTATGCGACTCTCATCATGACGGTTCATGCAAGCAAGGAAGCGTGTGAGGTGTGTGAGTGTAGCGACCATGGGCTTCGCATAGTTGACTGCAGTGATAGAGGTCTGAAGGAGTTACCGAAGAGAATACCAAACGACACCAAAGTCCTGTAAGTGAAACAAAAGTTATTATTGATTGCCCCCTGCAGTTTTCTTTTTGCACCTTTCTCACTGACTGACTAACTGACTGACTCCCCGACTGACTGACCCCCGACGACTGACTGACACACTGAGGCGGCGCGACAGCGTTGGGGGGTAGGCAAGGAAGACACCACTCCCCGCCCCCGAATAACTCGAATCAATATTTTTACTGTACATTGAATGTATATTTCAAACTGGAAACACATAGTCTTGAAGACAAGTCGTTATCCACTATCATGTCCGACTAGTCCCCAAATACTTACTAGCACGGCGCTTGAGAGCGCTGTACACGGTGGGTAAAAAAAGGGCTTTTTGGATTGTTTCTTGTCTCCCACAAAAAACGGGAGAGGTTACCGGGATTATTTTTCCAGCCAACAATCGGTATGGATATCGACCACGTTCATTAAATTTTTCACTGATATTCAGCCATGCATGAATAGGGTACAGGCCTTTCTTTGTGACTACCCGAAAACACTGGCAACACGTTGGTCCGATATGGACTCTTGCTATCAACACAATAGCAACAACCAATGGGCCGCAAGACAATGAATGAAATATAAGGAACAACAGAACAGGAGAAGAATGAAATGTCATTACATTTATTGAACTTGATGCCGAATTAAAGATAATGTTCACGTTTTCACTGTCCTGTTACTCGACCTTTCATGTCTCTCATTCACGGAGCAACACATAGTTGGGGCGAGAACACAGATCCGCAGAGCTATTGCAGACATGAGCCATCGATCTGACATGTCTAACGACTTAACTAGTATGAATCCGGGCGGGTATTCATTTATGCACCTAGCGAAATGCATATATGCTGTAAATTTTCATAGAGAGAGCCAATACTTAAGCCGGCCGTATCGTTTTGGAATCAACCATTATTACAGTGGGGATACAATTCGCATGCATACTTGATCAACACAGACTTCTTCTTGTTTTGTCTGTTTTGTCGTTACAAATATTACCCTCCTCATACAATACACAGTCCAAATCCCGCCGTTATTGAATAAGAATATTGTGGCGCTGATCGAACCGGGGCTCCCCAAACTCAGGTCGCCCTGGCCTCCTGACTTAAACCTTTGGTAAGCCTAGACGAGCGGTGATCTAGGTGACCTAGGGAATGCGTCCGTTCGGAAGGCCGTATGCCGCCAACACGTACAAAGTAGTCTCCTTAAGGGTGTTCACTTAAGGGAGGGACTCCAACTGACAGACTGAACAAATGATGAAGGAACAGACAGCTGACACCTTTATTCATCAGACAACAACGACAATCAAGTTCTTTAATTCTCTATTGGGTTCAATTAGAATGTAAGAGTTAATCAACAATAATTACTGAATGAAACGGCACCTGCGTCAAGGGTGGACTATTCGCAGCGCTCCCCCACGCTCTTTTGCGACTTCCTATCAGGCAACCCCAAGTTACCGGCGGCAGGACTCCCGAGGCCCCAGTGGATACAGCCCACGAGGTAGCAACACACAGACCATAGAGCAGATCCCCGGTGTGTCTCCAGCTACTAACCTCCTGTCCTCGCCCAGTCGTCAGCACGTCAGTGCAGGAACACGACAACGCCGCACACACACGTTCGTTCTCCACGAGACGCCGCAATTCACGTCCGTTCTCAACGACGCGCTGTGATCAACTCCTCTTTTTTAGAACGCGCGAACGGACCCAACAACAGAGGGCGCTGCGCAAGCTCGCTGCAGCTCGCTCTATAAATAACTCGCTGCAAGCACACCGTTGCGCTACACAGCCTCACCCTCAAGTTCAGGCCGTCCTCGGTCTTAAAAACTGGTATAACTAAAAGCAAAGGATGTGCTTGCTCCTAGCATGAAACAATAATTGTCAAAATAATGTTCTCTTAAGGCAATAAACTTAAGGTGAAGGTGAAACTTAAGGTTTTTAGTTAAGGTAAGGTCTGGTCACTTAAGGTAATGAACTTGAGGTAAACAGTTGCAGGCATACTTAAGTAAACATCTACTTCGCTGGCAATTTCAGTTCACTATTTGACTCTCACCAAACGATTTAAATAAAGATCTCTCACCGTACCTCTGTACACTTTACATACACAATGTGAAACTGTTTTACATGCAAAAGGTTCTCATGAAAATAAACACAACTCTGACTTAAGAGTCTTAAAATACAAAAAGGGTTTTTGTAACTTTAAACTTTAAGTAACTTTAAACAACAGTTTAGTCAAGCAACAACTTTAAATAAATCACGCCCTTAAGGTCATGAAAACAAAACTTAAGTTGCAGTTCTTAAGGTTCTTGATCAAGATTAAACTTAAGATGACTTTGCAGATACGTAGCTACTGAAGAACAAAACCGGCAGTGAAGTTGACCTCGTAGGTTCTCTCAGTGATTTCTTCAGAAACCTTGACACCGTTCTGGAACCTTGATGTGGTGTGCACCTCCTTGACACGCCGGACCTTTCCAGCCATCATTAACTCCAAGTCGGGGGTGCTGACAGGTACTGCACGCTGTGACCCACGTTCATCTCCACGGATTTTGAACACTCTGGCTGAGGCTGGCTTGGGAGATGAGGTACCCTGCGCAACACCAGTCGCAGGATAAGTGATGTGGTGCTTCTTCTCCTTACACTTCAGGGAACTTCCTTCAAGGACTCGCCCAAGGCTAATCTGCTGGGAAGGGGATACGGCTGCGGTATTACTCGGCTCACCATGAAGCACAACACGCACATCCTCCTCGTCCTCACTTCCACTCTCGGATTTCAGATCTTGAACAAGGGCCATCATTCCCTTCGGCTTTCCACCAGATCTGTGTTCCAAGGATTGCGGCTGTTGGCTAAGGCACTGATCGACCAACGACAATGAGCCCGGGGAAAGGGACAACTCAGGAGCGTCCTCGGTCTCCATCCGTCCAGGAGTTAAGGGTACCGGCCATTTCAGGGCATCCTCGGTCGACGGCTCCTCTTTCCCCGTTTCAGACTCTTCTGCCGCCTTCGGCTGCTTCCCCTTGGGATTCCCAGTATCCTCCGTCATTTCTGAAGCTCGGCGCTTGTCAGGGCGATCCTTCTGTCGCTCCTTGTTAGCCTGCCTACTCCCTGCATTAGCCTTTCCACGTTTGTGTTCTTCTTCCGTCTCCGGGTAGATCTTGGCCAAGTCATCCAGAGATGAAGGGTGGTGATTATTGTAGTGCACCTTCAGATTATCCTTCCTCGTGTAGCCCCGCTCACACTTCAAGCAGAAGAACAAGATCTGCCTTGACCCATGACTACTCGCATGCTTGTCGAACCTCCTCTTGTTTACGAAGGTGTCACCGCACTCCTTACACTTGAGAAGTCGCACTGTGTCCCAGTCCTTGGGTCGACTCCACTCCTTTTTCTGGTCCATCCTTCAGTAGATTTTTCAACTGCAAAACGAAAAAATAAACGCTAAGGTAAGCCTCCTGAATACTTGTACATCCCCCCTTGAATTTGTCCTGCTTACGTCACTTATGTAATTCTGATCATCTGAATCTTTGATTAACGATATCGCTGAGGTGGCCGCCGCTGGCGCACTGGGTTCTTTCTCGCCCGCGCTGGGCTTTGCTCTGCCGGCGCAGGTGCTATTTCAGTTGAAGTCGGTACTGAGGGTTGCACATTTTCCGCATGTGCCTCCGGTGTCAAGTTCTCTTGAATTGACTCCCTACTTCCCATCAGCTCATCTGCTCCTGCTAACTCCTCTGTTTCAGGGAGATTGGCTTCCTCAAGTGACTCTACTTCAGGTGAGGCCTGTTTTTGCTGGTCACTACCTTGGCTCACTTCACTTATCCCTTGTAGCTGAGTTTCTGGAGAAACTTGATTTTCTTCCTCCTGACTACTACTCCTCCTTTTGGCCCAAGGCTTCAACGGTTTTCCCTCATAGGGCTTGAGGCGGTCGCTGTGGACAACCTTCATCTTTCCCCCACTCTTCCCTTGAATCCTATAAGTCACGTCGGATAGTTTGTCCAGTATCAGGTATGGACCTTCCCACCTGCACATCAGCTTTGGAGATACCCCTTTCTTTTTCGCTGGGTTAAACAACCAGCAGAACTTGCCCTCGACGAACTGTTCCTTGCAGACGTTCCTGTCGTAGTGGCGCTTCTGCCTTCTGGCACTCTTCGCAAGGCACTTACGGGCTCTGTCATGAGATCGCTGCATCCTTATCCGCATCTCTTGGGCATAGTCCAAGTCTTGCGTCTCCTCCTTTGCCATTCGCTCAACAGTTACCCCGACTAAATGTTGCTGTAGAGGTGACTTCCGCTTCTTGCTCGGCGACTTTCTCTTTGCACACAAGTTGCACTGCCTAATGAAGGACCTGACATCAGCACTCAGGCCTGACCAATGGAACTTAAGGCGTACCTTAGCAATGGTCCTTTTTGTACCCAGGTGACCGCTTGTCCTTCCTGCATGCCTCTCCCGCAGTATCTCATCCCGATACTCTTGTGGCACTACAGTCTGCCAATGCACCTCCCGTCCATCGTGGGACTCCCACCGACGCTGCAAGATCCCTTGTCGGACTGTCAATTGTTCCCATTGCAGCCAGTAATTCTTCGCAACCGTGGATTTTGGAGAAACTATCTCCCAGTCAGGGCGTATGCCTGCCTCTTCCTTAGCCTGAATAAGCCAGTTCATCTGCTCGTCCTTGAGTTGAGCCCTTCTCCAACCTTCCTTTGAGATTTGGGGTTGCACCCCCACCACGCGTAAGTCTGCTCGAACTTCCGCGTCTTGATCTGAAGTGTCCATCAAAACACTTCTTTCCATAGATTTCCCTTCATCTGCGTCACTGCTGATTTCGTCTCTTCCGCACTGTGAGCGGGGTCGGCGTGACAGGCTCTCAGTATTCTGGTGTGACTCCCCAGCCCGATGTCTGTCAACACACTTGATCCGCTCCCCATTTACGGTGAACATCAAGTTTCTAAAATCCAGCTTTCCATTGGTCGGCATCAAGTAATCCATTCCCAGGATTCCTTCGACTTCCAGTTGTGCAAAAACAACACAAACTGCTCTCACTGACTTCCCAACCTGGACCTCTACACAGGCGCTTCCCATAGTCTTGATTAATGTTCCGTCTGCACCATGCACCCCAACACCTTCAGTGTTCAGCGTAGGTCTTCTTTCTGGCGACATATTGTAGTACGTCGCCGCAGAAAGTAGGGTGTTTGTAGCTCCAGTGTCGATCAACATGTTCACCTTAACTCCCCTAACCACAGCAGGTACGAAAAGTCCACTTCCCTGTCGTAGCGTCTCCCTTAAGGTTGGCACCTCAGGGATGGGCAAGCCTCCTTTCCCACAACTCAAGGGGAATTCCTTAAGGGTTTCCTCTCCTCGCAGCTGTCTATCTCTCTCAAGCGGTACCTGGTGGGTCTTCACCTCCTGGTCTAATGATCCACTTCCACCTTGGTGGTGGCTTCCTTTGCACTTGTCTGACCCTTGACTTCTTCCAGGCGTTTCACGGGTCCCTGAGACGGCTGCATGTCGTTTCCCGACAACCTTGATCTCCTGGCCTTCGGCTTCTTGCAGTCTCACGCAAAATGCCCTTCGCACCTGCAATTGTGACACACGTCCTCAGTGTTTGCCTACCTGCGTCCGAAAGGTCGTATCATCTCCTTGCTCCCAGTAGGAACATTCTCCCCTAGACGGGAAATTATCTGCTGGACAGCACGATCTACGACTGCCTGATTAACCGGAACCTCTCCCGTAGCCTCCACGGTTGACTCCGTTTCCACCATTCTTGCATACTTCTTGGTTTTGTCTGCAGCTCTCTGCTCCTCCACCTTGTGGTAGCTCTCAGCAGCCAGAGATGCCTTAATCGAGTCATCCAGGGATGTTGGTTTGGCCCTGAAAATTGCTTCTCTAATTGCCCTATTTCCAACTGAATCCATGAAATGTCCTCTCGCTAATCGATCCCTTCCTTCCTCTGAGAATTCGGGATACGCTAACGCAGAGAGTTCCCTGATACTCTGCCCTAACTCCTGTAATGTCTCTTTTTCTCCCTGACGACGATGTCGCAGCTCCATTAAATGGTACTCTGCCTGTTGACCTGGGCCGAACCTCTGGTCTAACGAGCTGATTAACTCCCTAAAGGAATATTTCTTACCCTCCGGCTGGCAACCCAACACACTTAAGGCTGGTCCCTGGAGGCTTGCAGCAAGAAACACCTTCGCTTGCCCATCGTTCCATCCATTGGCCACACGACAGGCCATGAAGTGTGCCTTGTAGTCCTTCCAAGGCACCTTACCGTTAAATCTGTCCGGACAAATGTTCGGTTTCTTTAACTTGATCTCTGATTCAGCCACGTCTTCCTTGACTGGCTCCGATGTGTTTTTCTCCTTAAGGACCGTTCCTGCAGGTCCATCCTTCTTGGTTGTCTCCAAGGTACATTCCTCTCTCACAGAGGTCGCCATCGTATTGGCTGGTGTTGCTGGCACTGTTCCCAAGGGTGACAGTCTTGGTGTAAGCGAAAACAACTCAGGAGTTTTAATTCCTGGTGTCATTTCCAGTCCACGCTGCGTAGACTCCAGCAACTCCCCTTTTATTTTCTCCAGTTCGTCCTTCAGACGCTGCCTTTCCTCAATGGCATCCTGAAGAAGTTCCTCTCCTCTCTGGTTATCCATCCTAAGAATGGCAAGTTCTTCCTCCATCATGTCTGTATTCAGCAGTTCCATTCCCTTTATCCTCGATCCTCAAGGTTCCTGATGTACGCTTTTATCCCACTTCTGACACCAATGTGGCGCTGATCGAACCGGGGCTCCCCAAACTCAGGTCGCCCTGGCCTCCTGACTTAAACCTTTGGTAAGCCTAGACGAGCGGTGATCTAGGTGACCTAGGGAATGCGTCCGTTCGGAAGGCCGTATGCCGCCAACACGTACAAAGTAGTCTCCTTAAGGGTGTTCACTTAAGGGAGGGACTCCAACTGACAGACTGAACAAATGATGAAGGAACAGACAGCTGACACCTTTATTCATCAGACAACAACGACAATCAAGTTCTTTAATTCTCTATTGGGTTCAATTAGAATGTAAGAGTTAATCAACAATAATTACTGAATGAAACGGCACCTGCGTCAAGGGTGGACTATTCGCAGCGCTCCCCCACGCTCTTGTGCGACTTCCTATCAGGCAACCCCAAGTTACCGGCGGCAGGACTCCCGAGGCCCCAGTGGATACAGCCCACGAGGTAGCAACACACAGACCATAGAGCAGATCCCCGGTGTGTCTCCAGCTACTAACCTCCTGTCCTCGCCCAGTCGTCAGCACGTCAGTGCAGGAACACGACAACGCCGCACACACACGTTCGTTCTCCACGAGACGCCGCAATTCACGTCCGTTCTCAACGACGCGCTGTGATCAACTCCTCTTTTTTAGAACGCGCGAACGGACCCAACAACAGAGGGCGCTGCGCAAGCTCGCTGCAGCTCGCTCTATAAATAACTCGCTGCAAGCACACCGTTGCGCTACAATATTGTAGCGAAATCAGCTCTGCGCTGTATAGAGGCGTCAAAAGAGGGCGCTATCGCCGCGCGGTAGGCGCGCAGCACAGTCGTGGTTCTTCCACGTCCGCAATGTAGGACTCACTGCTACGTCCGCGGCGCGGCTATAAAAGCCGAGCGTATCGCGCGCGCGCTCTCTCTCGCTCTGGTGGGACTCGCCGGGCAAGGAGGCTTACTCAGGATCTGGGCTACGCATGTCCATCGGGACAGGATCGGGAGGCTGACTCACGGTCTGGGTACCGCTGGTCCCTCACTGGGATCGGGATCACAGCGAGCTACTGGAGGCTGACTAAATCTAACCGGGATTCACAGGAGCTACAGGAGGCTTACTCAGGATCTGGGCTACACAAGCCCATCGGGACAGGATCGGGAGGCTGACTCACGATCTGGGTACCGCTGGTCCCTCACTGGGACCGGGATCACACAGAGCCACTGGAGGCTGACTGGATCTAACTAGGATTAACTGGAGGCTGCATGAGCAATCGTGGCCAGAGCACAGAGGAGAGCCGGATGCATTAGAGGCGCTCGTTACAAGCGGCTGCAACCCCTTTGTTATAGGAGGCGCGGTGCTCAATAAGCCCACCACAGGAGGCTCCCACATAGCAAATAAGAGGCACATTAATTCACATATGCACACCCCTTTAATTACAGGCCTACTGAGTATTGAATAAATCTTATATCTGATATTACAGCACATGAAACCCAGTTGTCAGTGTCCAATATCATTCATTTGTCCTTGTCTATTATTTAATTATCCCTTCCCCCCATCTGATTTGTGAGCTACTACATTGGAAGTCGGCGGTATATTTCGGCCAAACGGACTACGGTTATTTCGCTAAATGGTGGCAGCGGTCTGTCGCGCTACACGTGGTGGCAGCGGTGGGATTCTTCCACTTAGTAACCTCACAAGTCGTGGACAGTAGCGGGAGGCACAGTTTAGGACGGCGCCTCACGCACGCCAATATAGATGGGATCTGATTTACTGACATTAGGGGCAATAGTAACTGTTTGTTTAATCATTTTATTGATCGTTTTAATCCTTACAATAAGACACTGGGTATTGCTGAAACTTCTTCGCCGATCGTCTAACGAGGAGCTCAGGAAGTTGGAGCGGGTAAACCTTGTAGCAATCCAAAAGGATTGGAGAACAGATTTCCTCAAGAGGAGGAGTTGGAGGTACAACGATGGCCGAGCGTGACTACGCTGTGAGGGACGTTGGAGCCTCTGACGGGGAAATGGAGTACCTACACAGGGAGGTGGAGTTTCTCAGGTTGGAGGTGCAGGAGAAGGAGGACCTCCTGCAGGATCTCTACGAAGCAAACGACGATAAGGAAACGCAGATTACACAACTCAAGGAGAGGATGGTCAAACTCGAGGAATTGTGGCAGTCCGTTCCTTGGGCGGGGATGACACTGAACAGGCCAATGGACCTCGTGGCGACCAGGGGATCTTCGGGATACAACACATTCACATCACCTGCACGAGAGGTTTCAACATTTGCAGTCTCAGGAATACACAACGTCATGAAGAAGAACCGGACGTGGGAGCTTAAGCCCCCGGCGGCGACATACGGGCAACACCCAACCTTGTAAAGCGGAGATGCAGAGTCAGCCTCGTGTTCACATTATCATGAGGCTAACCAGTCTGCACAGGAAGCTAGCAGCCAGGAAATAGGGGATAAACATCGCCTATCTCCATTATGGTCGCCTCAGAACGCACACTCGGCTGAACGGGAGGTTGCTAGGGAGTCTGCCCCTAGTACCATCGGGACTCCGGCGGTGCGAACTAACCGTAGCGAATGGGAGATGATCACCTCTACACCGGAGGTAACCGGTTCACGTGGACCAGGATGGCCCAGCAGGAATAGTACGGAGAAGAAGGAGACATCAAACTCTCCACCAACACTCTGGCCCTTAAAACGGGACACCAGGATACATGGAAGGGATGAGTGTGACAACAGATTTGGGAGACATTCAAAGCGGCCGAGAATTAGTCCCAACCGTTTTGATGGACGACAGCCGTGGATCGACTACCGGGGCCACTTTGAGTCCTGCCGGTTGGCGAACGATTGGAACGAGGAGGAGGCTGCAGTTTTTCTGGCTGCCAGCCTTAAAGGAGCGGCGTTGAAGGTGTTCGCGAATTGCAGAGGAGACGGACCAGGGAAGCCATACACCTTTAAGGAACTGATGGGACTGCTCACGGCTCGCTTCGGGCCGGGGCAAATGGCGGAGAATTTCCTGATGGAGCTGAGGAATAGACGCCATGGCCCTGAAGAGACAATTCAGGAACTTAGTCAGGCCATCCGTGAACTCACTGCCTTGGCTTACCCGGAGTTCGAGGAGTCAGGACGAGATCGCCTCGCACGGGGGCACTTCACGGATGCAATCCGTTCACAGTCAATCCGAGAGGGAATTTTCCGAGCGAGGCCGGCAAGCCTAGACGAAGGGATCCAAGCAGCACTGGCAACCGAGAACTTCGAAAAGATTGAGAAGCAGCGGGGCACCAAGGCACCGCCACCGGACAAGAAAAATTGCAGAATGGGACTAGAAGAAGAATTCAAGGAATTCGTGAGAGAAGAGGTGATGGCGCAGGTCACGGACCGGTTGCACCACACTTTGGCGGTGGAACGGGAGGCTCATAAGCAGCCTCACTGGGCGACAAAGAAACAAAAAAAACGGGGCACAACTGGCGTCAGCCTCAAACGGGAGGCTGACCAGACTAACTCGGGAAACGGGCCCCAGCCAACCCTGAGATCCGAGGGGAGGCTGGAGGCGACCAAGCAGGATCGGAAAACCAAACCGGACATGCAAAAGAAACCAATGCCTGAGTGTGTAAGGAAGGTTTTCGCACCGTTGTTATCGCCTAACCACGGGTTCTATGTGAAAGGCGAAATCCGATCCACAACCATCACATTCCTTGTAGACACAGGAACAACAGACACCATTATATCGGACGAGGTATACTACAGGATGTCTCCTGAGACGCGCCCCCAGCTGGCGCAAGATGGCATCAAAGTGTATCTGGCCGATGGGACAGTTATGGAAACGTTAGGTGTGGCCAATGTAGACTTAAAAATCGGGAAGACTACCAGCCAGGTTAGAGCAGTTTTCGCTAAAGTGAGCGCACAGGGAGTTCTTGGCATGGATTTCCTGCTACCGACTGGAGGCATGCTGGACTTCAAACGGTGGGAACTAATTCTCAACGGGGAACACTTTCAGTGTACCACCCGTTGGGGAACACCATTTTGCGCCCGGGTGGTTGTAGCGGAAGATACCGTAATACCTCCTGGCCATGAGGCGCTAGTCCTCGGGAGAACCACTCACACATTGGAGGCTGACGAACTGGGAATCATCGAACCAGTGGCGGATAATGAGGAGCTGGCAAATAAGGGATTAATTCTTGCAAGGACGCTTGTGAAGACGGGGGAGGATGGAACTATGGCCTTGCGTGTTCTCAACCCCGGACAGAGGGAATGCCTTCTTCGGAGCGGGACCATGGCAGGTCGCCTCTCACAGGTTCAAGAGGGAGATAGATGAAGCGCCACTTGAAGCCTCATCGGCAGGAGGCGCACAGTCCGTTAGTGTTCCCCCTCATCTCCTGGATCTGTGAAAGCGAAGCACAGGTGACTTACAACCCCAACATCACGAAGCGGTAGCCAGCCTCCTCACTGATTTCGCATATGTCTTCTCGGAGAACGACCGGGACATTGGGAATTGCGACTTGGTAAAACACAACATATACACTGGAGATGCGAAGCCGATAAAGGAAAGACCAAGGCGCCATCCCACTTGCAACCAGGAGGAGATCACCAGACAAGTAGAGGACCTACTCGAGAGAGGGATCATCGAACCCTCTGACGGCCCGTGGGCCTCCAACATTGTTCTAGTGCGCAAGAAGGATGGCAGCCGCCGCTTTTGCGTGGACTATAGGAAACTCAACTCAGTGACAGTAAAAGATTCCTACCCGGTTCCCCGCATAGACGACACACTTGATGCACTAACCGGAGCGAGGTGGTTTTCTACCCTAGACCTCGCCTCTGGTTATTGGCAGATAGAACTGGATGAGGAGGCGAAACGAAAATCGGCTTTCGTGGTTCGTGGGGGGTTGTACAGCTGGATGGTGATGCCCTTCGGCTTGTGCAACGTCCCTGCGACCTTCGAGAGGCCTATGGAGCGTGTGGTAACCGGACTTCAATGGGACACACTGTTGGTGTATTTGGATGATGTGATTGTGTACGGGAGAAGTGTGACGGAGGAAATATGCCGCTTGCGGGAGGTGTTCCAGCGATTACGCTCTGCGGGGCTAAAACTGAAGCCGGGGAAATGCTTCCTGTTCCAAAAGGCAGTGAAGTACCTTGGACATGTCGTATCTGAAAATTGAGTGTCCACTGATCCTGATAAGATCGAGACGGTCCAAACGTTAACAAATGTTATTCAAGTCGATAACAAGAATCGACGTACCAGAGTTGTAACGATTCACTGATTTTTGTGACTCGAGTCGAGTGATTAGGTCAAGAAGGTCGAGTCGAGTCGAGTCAATTCACAGTGAGTATAGTCAAGTCGAGTCGAGTCAAGTATTTAGCTCGAGTCCATTCGAGTCTCAAATATTTAAACACTATACAATAAATAAACACAAGAGAGAAAGTCATTGTTTTGCTTTTTAAATTTAACGTTCCGGCTACTACATGTGGTGACACCACATTTGACTTTAAATGAAAATAAAAACGGAGTGCCAGGTGATCGCCATTGAACTAATGTATATATATGTATACATTAATCGCGAACATTTTTTAGGTGACGTGAACAAAAACCGGCACCGGCGTAAGTCATTGGAAATATTTTTTCTCAAAGTTTTGCTTTTAATTGTGGGACCCGAGTCTTTTATAAGCCTTCCTCGGGTCGAGTCGAGTCATTCTGAAGAGAGATTCGCATCGAGTCGAGTGATTTGCTCGCAGTGACTCGAGTCGAGTAGAGTCATTTGCCCATAGGAAGTCGAGTCGAGTCGACTCACCAAAAATTGTGACTCGAATCGGACTCGAGTCGAGTCATTGACTCAGTCATTACAACTCTTACAACGTTCACACACACATTGGGGCCACGGCTGTAAGAATCCTCCCAGCTTGTTATCATACAATGCGCTTTACGTACCCCGAGACGGTATGCATAGTCAACGCCGGTGGTACGTGACGGCGCAGTCGGACTTACCCCGACCAAGTACCGATTTGATTCCAAGTTCATAAATAAACGCCCAGAAATGACTCTAAAACGCAGCAAAATATATATGTTCATAGGCCTAAATACGCATGAATAGTTTTTAACAGCTACCCCAAAATTATGCCCATCCCTGCCTCTCGATTTTTCCAAGTTCGGTGATGAAAACACTTCCATTAAATAGCCATGCTGAATCAATCATCTGTTTGCTCTGGGGACAGCTTTAGTAGGTTTACTTTGTCGTGTGTATGATGGGTTGATTTCAGTGCATATCATTTCATCACAACCGAGTTAGCTTTACTTAAAATAAAAATAACTCACAGGACAAAGTTTTCCTTAGTTCAATTTCGACATTGCATGTTTATATCACGTTGTGCTTAATACATTTCTCCTGAACTTTAGTGGCTCCTCATCCATAATCTTTGACCTGACATTAAACCTTAACTTTACTATACGATAATACCATAGAAGTAGGAATTCCACGCTAATATACAATATACGTTAATATAGGCCAACATAAAGCACAATATTCATTTTCAGAAACCTTGCCGAGAATGTCTTGAAGGAGATACCTAAGAATGGTTTCTTGGACCTTCCGTACCTAATTTCACTGTAAGTACATTGTATGGCTTATTCTAATGGGCAACATTCCATAAAGCAAATAGCGCCCTTCTTTTCAAATAGTATTATTTAAAACTAAAAGGGCCTAGCAAAAACATATTATCAACACAATTTTGTTTGTTTTGTTTTTACTTGTGCCTCGTTCTCAGCTGAGTTTTGCATCGCAGTAAGTAAAAAGGCTTACTCATTCACAGTTGTAACCAAGTCATTTTACCAAGTCAAGTGAAGTCCCAAGTCAATTAAAACCTAACTATATTTTCTTTGTTTTTACATAGCAATTTGACTGGCAACAACATTGACAAGCCTTTCGAAATTTCAGAGTCTGTAATGACTTTGTAAGTACATTAACTACGAAACAATAAATATGAAACTGCCTCTTGGCATTGTAATTCATTGACATTTTCCCTTCAAAAACACCGAAAGTTACTTCATCCGTTCGAATATCATTTGTGAGGATAACTCATTTCAAAATATTCTCTTCTGAAATGACAATTTAACAATATGAATACTTTCACCGTTGCTCATAGGTACGCCAGCGGAAATCAAATGGAAGACATTAGTTTGGTCATGAAAAATGGAGTCAAGCTACTAACAGTGTGAGTCAATACTCATTGCCAACTTTCCGTTGCTTGTTATATTCAAATAACTGAAGTTGACTCAAGTAGTCTACTTAGATTACTCGACCACGCTTTTAAAATGTCTGAAGTCTTACAGAGAATCAGTTTGCAAAGTGATTCGGTAAAGCACGTGACGCGTTAATCTGGGTAGAAACTGTTTTGACTCTAAGGCTTAAATCCGGTAACTTCGATTTTTAACCTCCACAAAAAATTGTCATATCGATTTAAGAGCCTGTAGACTGGAAATGCATGGTTCTATGATGCTGTACAAATGTGCATAATCATACTGACGCATGATTGTGTTGTATCTTGTGTAATGTAGCTGTTCGACCATACCATACATGCATGGCTGCAGAAAGGTATTTTTTTATCCTAGCTATAATCGCCTTAATAATTAACGAAAAACTTAATTTTATTTAGATTTTAACATCGATTTGTGTTCTAGGAATTTCGATGACAACAGAATAAGGGCGATCAGTAAAGATACCTTCGCAAGATGCACCAAGTTAACACATTTGTAAGTTCAAACAAAATTATTGTTATTTCTTGGCGACGTCACATTCATCCCTATGTGAATTGTTTTCGTTTTGCTGAAAGAACACTAACCTTTTTTTTTTATCCGTGGACAGAACTCTAAAACGGTGGTTGTGTTTCAATTCCGTAACTTGAAAAGTACATGAGTGATTTGAAAGATTATTGTACTGAAAGAAAGCTTATTAATTAAAGATTTTAAAGTGCTACATATGCAGAACTTCATTACACAAATTTCCTGTCATTTTCGGTTTCCTTTTTTTCCACGCCCTGCACTGCATATTGGATTGGTTAAGAATGTACCACATGACAACTTTGAAAAAAAAAAAGTTTTGGACCTTACACTGCAACGGTATGTTTACACAACCACACTGACTTAAATAATGGGCCGCTACCAGACTATTTAGTATATGACATGCACCTTTGTTGTACACGAGATTTTAAACAGGCCAATGAGCAGATATAGTGGAGCATACTGCTCAAATTCATGGGACCGAGGTTGGACTTATACCAGTACTGAAGTTCGCTCGTACCCCCTGCCCTGCAAACAGGACGATGGGAAGGGCCTACGAATTGACGCTCTGATTGGATAGATTTCGCGTAACCTGTGACTCGCATGTCATCGCGACACGACACTGCAACGTTTGAAACGGCCGTTAAGACTGAGTAATTTATCACTCTTTTATTCCCACTCATAAATGCGGCGCCCTTTTTTTGATTGAGAAGCATAATGTATGATAATCCATAAAACTTATCTGTTTTGTAGATTTTCGACTCCCATCAGTTGCTCAGGCTCTGTTTCGAATTCACGAAGGCTTGGAAATGCATATCATTCGACGCTCAAAATTTGTCCACATGGTCCGCAATGAAAAAGAAATCACGTCCGGTATGGTGGTGTATGCATTTCTATGGCAAGCTTTCGGATAGTATTTGCGCGCATTGGCTAACCGCAGTCTTAATCAGCTGCAGTCAGATGCTTTATACATAGGTCATGATAAATGACCCAGAATGCCATCCCCACTTCCTTCACAAGATTCTGTGAAGCTCAACTGCCCTTCCTAGCCCCCTCTTTGCAGGACGGGGGGTACGAACGAAGTGCATAAGCACGATAAAAAGTTACAATCCACACACTTAAACATATTATTACTATGCACAAAACGTTTTATTGTAGAACTAATTTAATGGACGCTTAGAGCTTTGAAAATGCAGAATCATGAATGTGAAATGTGAAGTTCAGGAATTGATGTTCAAAGAATTAAAATTTCAATTTAACAGAAAAACAGGCTATTCATTGTCAACTAAAAGATGCGTTCCCCATAGCTTTCAACAAAATGTTCAATTTGTTTGTCCTCAATGCATTTTCAACTATATGCCTCAATTACTTTCCCTTTCGTAGGTCTGCAACCCTCTCAAAAACAGTTTTCGTTTGAGGAACAAAAATAGATCCGCCTTTTGAGCAGCCTGGCGCCCAGCCTGTACATGTATATTATCGATATTAATTGTGGGCGAGAACCAGACTACCCCACGAGAACGCCATTATTGTCTGGCAGCCAATCATTCGAAATTGTCACGTAGTAATTCATTAAACTAAACGTGGACCGATTTTATTTCGGTCGATGTTTCTTTCAAAAGTGAATATCATCATCGCCACAAAATCATCAATTTACAAAAGGAAAGCCTATTTTCGGGATAAACTCAAACCTAGCAAAAGGCGCATCTTTAAGACACAAACTTTGTTGCAGGACTTTAACAGGGAATGCTGTGACTAGTATTGAAGCGGATGCATTCAAGAGTTGCACCAACCTTCTATTTTTGTGAGTATCAAACGAATATGCTTTTTTTAAATTCAAAACCAATACCGAAGACAAAAAAAATAGAATAATATGTTAAGTGAAGTTTAGATTTTGCGGGAAAACGTATTGGCAACATGGATATTTCATAATTTTTATATATATTTTCTTTACAGCGCTATACGTGTTTGAGAAATTCGTGGTTTAGTCTAATGACAAGGCCAACTTGCACACATTGAACACATAAGACAACATTCTAAAAAGTCCCATTTAACAATGTTGGTCCTAAATCCAGATTTGACTTTCGACAGAGAGCTCCAATGTATCAGGACTAAATGAATCTGTTTTAAAAAAAATAGGGGGAGGGTCGATTTTTTTTGAAGATCCAGCTCTGGGGTTGGCAATAATGGCTTCAGGCTATATGAATAGGCCGAATATCTGGGCGAATGAAGGCGTCTTCCGATAGCCCTCACTTGCTTTATTTTATGTTGAATAAATGAATGATGACGTGAAAAAATGGATATATCTTGGTCTAATCAGATTCCTGGATAGAAATAAGATATCAACCATATCAGCCGAGGATTTGACTGGCCCGGAGGACTTGAAAATCTTGTAATTTTTTTTTTTTTTTTGGATTCCATAACTGTCATTTTGTACAAGCAACGAATTATACAACAACAACAAAAACGAGTAAAAAGAATGCAGGAATCCATTTTAAGGAGTGAGCAGGTCGGCTTCGATTAACGTTTGTGTTTTGCTTCACTTGTTACCGTTTAACATTTGGTCTCGCTTTTTTTTTACACTACTAGGAAAATTTCAAGAAATAACTTGAAGGAACTCGGCCCGGATACTTTTGAAGGACTGCAGATCCACGAATTGTAAGAAACACTGAAACCACATTTGATTATGAGCCCATTTCGCGGAAGAGAGAGCGCGTCACCTAATGACTAACACGTGGTATGCGCGGGTGGTATGTGTTACTTGACCGATAGGTTTCTGAATAACACGCGCCCATCAAATGGATCAATCCATCAAGCCCTGCCTACTGGACAAGTGGGTAATTAACACGTGCGCCTCTCCGATGCCACACTGCATGTTCAAGTTGTGCGCGTCATAAATCACGTCTGTGATTGGTCAAATACTATTAGGCAGGGCTTAAGGGAACAGGTGTGACATGCGCGTTGGCGTTGCGCCTCGTAATTTAGCCAGAACACATTCATGGTGAACAAAGATGCATTTTATTAAATTCTTTCTTAACATTAGGTTGTTGCTCATTTTATTTTTTCTATGGTCCAATGAAAATTTGCCAACCCGTGTTGGCATCAGGTCTATCGGCTCCGTTCGCAAACGAAGAGGGCGCGTTTGTACCACTTTTGAGAGCCCCGTGGATGCGTACTGTACTGTACTGCACTGGTTTCCGCGCGAAATACTCACGACTTCCTGAATGTGCCAAAGCTATTAATCATTGTCCCACTTGCCCCCCCCCCCCGGATTAGGTGCGAATATACGCACGAATACGTTAGAATTTAAAGATACAGTCCATCATTTGCAGCTATCCAAAAAGTAACTGACGTAATTATTGTTGAATTAGCATACTTGGTTTAAAGACATATTTTGACATAATTTGAGGGATGTTGATCTGGACACCACGGCTCCGTCAAGCCTATGCAAAAATTGCATTTGGTGCCCAGTTATACTCATCTCCTGCATCCCAAATCCTAACATCCACTCATCCTCGAAGTCAGGAACCCTGCGAGACAGGAATCACTTTTAAGAACCAAAGATTAACCGAGATCTTCAATTTTCTTCATTGGACCAGCTGTAAGATGGCCACGGGTGCCACTGTCGTCACCATTTTGGCCCTGCTAGCTACTCTAGACAGGACAGTACTTTCAGAAGCAACCAGCCATGGAACTCATCCCATTGTTAACCCGTGGTCCTACTGTCATGGTGTATTGTCACGCATCATGCCACTCAGGTTTGTGACGCCAAACCTACCTCGCTCACAGTGGGAAACTTGGAACCAGGAACTGAAAACACAACTTGGCCCTCTCCATTTCGACCTATCGTCGGGTCATATAACTCCATCACAAGCAGGTGATGTGTTCACAGAGTCATTATTCAACTTTGTCAAAGGAAAACCGGAACTAGTTGAATCAGATAAGCACACGGGGTATGTTTCTCATCACCCCCGAGTACTCACCAATGCCAAAAAGGAAATGAATAAATTGAGGAAAAGAGCGTTTGGAAAAAAACAGTACACATGAAAACCGCAAGAGATTCAACGAAGCGAACAGACACTATAGTGCTCTCAAAAAAGTCTTCAAGAAAACCAAAGATCTAAGAAACGTTGAACACGAAGAGAAACTATTTCACAGCAATTTCTACGAATTTGCAAAGCGCCTTACCAAAGGCGAACTGTACAAAGACGTTACCAAGCCAACCTTCACAAAATGTTGTGCACATGAGTACTATACAAAGAAATACTCCTCCTCAGCCCACTTCATCCACAACGATCTCAACTGGTTCCCTTACATCCGAGTACCCGATGACGGCACTGACTTTGACCTCACACCGGTTCGGCCGAGGGACATCAAATCAGTTTTACAGCACAAGTCATCAAATAAATCCCCTGGCCCGGACCAATCACCTACGGAATCCTGAAAAAGCTACCAGCCACTCATCATTTCCTGGCAACCCTCTTCTCCCGGATCATGCAAGTTGGATCACCACAAAGATCATGGTCGTGCTGCAAAGTCAGCCTCATCCATAAGAAAGGAGAAGAATCTCTGCCTGAGAACTTCCGTATGATCGCCCTCACCAGCTGCGTAGCCAAAATCTATCACCAGTTACTGTCGCAACGTTTTAATAGGTACCTCATAGACAATGAACTTATCGACACTACTATGCAAAAAGCTTTCATACAAGGTATCAACGGATGCATTGAGCACACACAAATCATGCATGAGCTCATATCTCATGCCAAAGCTAACAAAAACACTGCATGTTACATGGTTTGATCTTGCTGATGCATTTGGAAGTGTTCAACACAATCTTATTTATCATGAACTTGAAAGAAACAAGTTCCCTCCCATCATCCAGGCCTATATCAAGAACCTATACAGCAATTTGACAGGCTATGTTAGGGGACCTGGATGGAATAGTGAAATCTTTCAATTCAAAAAGGGAGTTTTCCAAGGAGATCCCCTGTCGGCCATTATCTTCGTAATAGCGTTTAACCCCCTGGTACAATACATCAAATCAGAGTTACGTTTTGGATATACCATAGATGACACTGAATTCATCTGTACCCCATTTGCCGACGACTTTAATCTCATAACTACCAAAGTTAAATCGCACCAACGTATAATCAACAACATGTGTCTCGAGCTCAATCAATGAATCTTATTCTCAAACCCAGCAAGTGCAAATCCTTGTCTCTCTGCAGCGGCAAGCCTATTATAAAAATCTTCAAAATCACCGATTTTCTGATCCCAACAATTAAAGATGAACCGCACTCATTTTTCGGGTCGATAATAACATTCAGTGGAAAAGCACGCGACACAATGTTCCACATTAAGCAGAAAATTATTTCGTATCTTAACAGAATAGATGAATCTAAAATCCGTGATGAGTACAAACTAAAGGTGTATTGTAACTACCTACTCTCTTCACCACGATTCTGCCTGCCTGCTCGCGACACAAGTAAAACTGATCTAAACACACTCGATCAAAACATCTATAAGTACCTGAAAAAATGGGGAGGACTGCCCAAAAGTGCTACCAATTCCCTCCTCCATTCCAACTCGGGATTAGGGATCAAATCACTCACGTTCTTGTACAGAGAATGTCATGCCCTAGCTTATGCCTCCACAAGAATCAAGAATCTAGACTCCAAACTACACCGCGAATCATCCTGGTCTAGAAAATGTTCCATTACTGCCTATTCAGAAAACGTTCTCCAAAAAGCATTTGCACAAACTCAAAACAGTCATCAAGTCATCCGTAGCAAAGGACATTGCTAATACATGGGATCATGTCCCTTGCTAAACAAGGCTGTCTCCTAGAACTTATGGAAACGGAAAAATCCAACATCACTTGGAAATCAATAATGTATAATTTACCTCGGAAAATTCTTTGCTTTGGACTCAATGCAATCATAGATATTCTACCAGTCAATACCAATCTCTGCCTCTGGGGTAAGTCAGTTGACCCCAAGTGCACACTTTGTACATCCAAAGAAACATTGTTACACGTCCTCAATTACTACCCAGTAATGCTCAATCAAGGCCGTTACACCTATCGCCACAACAATGTTTTACTGGAAATCTGTAAATCCTTAGACAAAATGTACAACAACTGCTCTTACCGCAAACTCTTTGCCGATCTCGATGGTAAACACGCTCCTGGCGGCAATACCATCCCGCCATCCAACAGACGAACATAACAAAGACATCACCATAGTTGAATTAACGGTACTGTTCGAAACTAACATAACTAAAAGCCATGACTACAAAATGCAAAAATATGCCAACCTAACACGAGATTTGCGTGAGATAGGTTTCAACTCCAATCTTATCGCCTTGGAAATAGGAAGTAGAGGCTTCATAGACGAAAACAACAAAACACAAATCCGCTCCCTATTATTATTATTATTATTATTATTATTATTATTTGATTCGTCTTTTATGTTCATGATGTTCTAGGTTTCCTCCATGTCTTTTGGTTGTTGTTGATTTATGATTGATGAATAAAAGACATGAATTAATTAAAAAACAAAAAAAAATAAACTCCTTGTGAAATTATTCTTTCTGGCAAGCTGTCATTTGACGAAATCAGTGGAGGGAGGCCTTTCCAACGCATCGTTGGAAATATCCGTTAGTTGTTCGGGGTTTTTTTAATCCGCAAAGAGCGCTCACGCGTCGACGATATCATAAGTCCGACGCCTCATAGGTCCGACGCCTCATAAGTCCGAAATGTCGGACTTATGAGGCGTCGGACTTATGAGGCATACAATGTATTTATTCCGCCTCATAGGTCCGACGCCTCATAAGTGACGCCTCATAAGTCAGACGTCGGAAAAACGAGGCGTTTAATTTGTCGAACCTTCGAGGCGTCGGGGCTATGAGGCGTCGGACTTATGAGGCGTCGGACCTATGAGGCGTCGGACTTATGGGCCTTTATTTGGTTAGGGGGTGCGATTTTGTCGGACTTATGAGACGTTGGACCTATGAGGCGTACTTATGTGCGGACCCCTATGTCTAACCTTTATCACAAAGTATTTTGGAAACCTTTCAGTTAAGTGTCTGTCTGGTACACATTCAGGCGTACCTCGAGTGGGCACGTTGGCGGCGAATTTGCATTTTTGAAATATAGCCTCAGCCGAAAGATCTGAGTAGGCTCATTCTCAAACAAATTGTATTCGCATATAGGCCCTACAGTAGTTTTGCGATGTGATTACAATAATAAAGCATTAGGCAAACTAATGAAACAAATATTAGCAAAGTTATATTTTCAAAATAAATTTCCGTACGAGTTAACATTTGTATCAAATAAATATCGCGGTACGGGCGCGGAACCGATAAAATAAAGAGAAAGAAAAGCACATGTTTTAATTTCATTGAAGAGCATTATGATAGCATTTTTCTTATGTGACCGGTAGAAAATTTTAAGGTGACATTTCAGTGGGATACCTCTCTATAGTCCGACATCGCATTGGTCTGACATCCCAATGATCCTACGTGGCCCTACGTCCCATGTGCCCAACGTCCCCATTGGTCCGACGTCCCAATGGTCCGATGAAACATACTGCGTAGTTCCACAACTGGTTCAGGTATACTGACCCTAACCCTAACCCTAATCCAAGCCCTAACCCTACCATCTTCTCTAACCTTTACCCTGAATAAGTCGTTATACCAACGGTGTGTAATGGGTCGGACCAAGGGACGTCGGACCAATGGGACGTACTGACCAATGCGGAATTTTTTTTCAAAGTGAAAAAGTTGAATCTTGTTTCCTCATTGAACAACTTCAGGAAAATTGTGGGCTTCAAAGCAGTCGCCGCTTGAGTCCTTAATGGTTGCATTGCACGGTCTCCTCCCGCAAATAATAACATGTTAATATTCGCTGAATTGTATTCTCTGATAATCATTGCTAAATCTCAACATGTTACTATTTTCACTAACAGGTTTCTCCCCCCCCCCCTTTTATTCCTTTATTCGTCTCTTCATTTCTTCATTAAGTCACTTTTTTTCAAAGTTGTTTCAAAATTCTGCTTGTTTTTTTTTTACACCCGATGTCGTACATTGTTTCACCTTTACCGCACACGCGTTTACCTACTCAGCGTTTGGGGCGCCCTATAGCCATATTTAATGACGTCATTGGGTGTCATGGGTGTCTGTACAAAAATATACCCAGTGTCCGATCTTTCCTTTTACGATCTTCAATATTATTCATACGTTTTGGCATTACAGTTGGATACGAGACAACGGTTTGCAACTTTTAAAGGAACACACCTTCGGTACAGTCACCAATATCAACTGGATGTGAGTACCTGTAGGTCGTGGAGACTAGTCTATAAAAAGAAAGGTCTTCAATGAAAGATGGTCGTTTCTATAAAATGTTGTTCTTTGCCCAAATGATTTTTACTCTAAAATTACAATGAGTACATGTCTATACTGTGTAGAATGGTATTCCGAGAATTAGCAAAACATAAGCTATCACACTTTTCGGTAATATTGAAGTTATAAAGGGTTATTGAAACAGCATGAACAACCGTGACGATTGGCTTATATGCGCACACATGTTGCCTTTAAAGTGTTTAGTATACAAACCCTATCAACAAAATTATAAATGTCATTATGAAATTACCCCACTGAAGTTACTTATTAAAGGAAATATTGCTCAAAAGTGCTCTCAATTTTCAATGCTTTACAGATCTTTGTCAGATAATAGAATTCCCGAGATTCCAGCTAGTTTGTTTGTGGATCCTTTGAACAAACAACGTAGTAAAGAAATCAGAACATTGTGAGTATAAATGTTTACATATTAATTGCCTTACACGTTTTGGTTATTAAAAAACAAATCCTACTTTTCTTGTTCTGGGGACTTTTTCTATAGCCTTCAAGACAACTGAAAATACAGGGGTAATAAACCTGTTTTAAGCTATAACTGCAAATTGATGTATCCGATAAAAGTTGAATTGTTTAAATAACGGATGTGTTTTGTCTCTTCAGTTCTTTTTCTGACAACAGGGTTAGCCGAGTTGCCATTGGAGCTTTTCATGGTGTAAAGAAGTTCAACAAGTTGTAAGTAAACTTCATCGTCAATGTCAAAAAAATAATAACATGTGCTTCGACCGACTTGTTATACAAATGCAATGTTACAAAATTGGACATTTAGGAATTCGATTGTTTCAATATACAGACATAATACAGAAATACACTGCACTGTTAGCAGCCTAACATGTAATCACCTCATTTTACATTTCTGTAAAACTGTATTAGGGAAATGAATAACAATCACCTAACGACTCTACCAGAGGGTTTATTTGACGTGAAGACTGAAATCAGGCGGTTGTAAGTGCAGTTTTTCTTATTCGTGTTTGCAAATGTGTTAATGACGCGAAGTGTTGAAACCAAAACTTCATGTCATAGATCAGTACAAAACTACAAGCAAAGTGTTATTTTATTAATAAAGGTCCTTTTCATAAGTTATTCATAGCTCTAAAGTCCAATATAGTATTTGTTGACTGCAGGACCTGGGTACATGTGTGTTAAAAAATATTCCAGCAAGATTCGTTATCATAACAGATTCGACATGAGTAAATGTTTAATAACGCTTCTTTTAAAAGGAGGCTAGGCCTATCACCAAAATGTAACAAGGGGGTGATTTGTATCCGTTTCTATACTGCACAGGTTTATAGTGGATAACTACCTAGTTTTTCTACCAGGGAATCTGCTAGTCAACACAACATTAACCGAAATGCTGTAAGATTTTTGACTGACTACGTTCTATGGTCTTAATCACCACATGCATACACAAGTCAATCTTTTAGCAACAATGATCAGTATTTCTTTCCCGCCATAATGCGCCAAAAACAAATCCTTTCTTTGAACAAAAAAGCAGAGGTGGCAGATTAAGACTTCAGTGCTTTGTAGAATAACGATAACACGCCCGCGTCTGGCTGGGGTGGCGCTTGAATTTTCCAAGAAGGTGCGGACATGGAATTGTTTTATTTTCGGGGCAGTACATGTAACAGTCTACATAAGTGACACAAAATTGAATGGTGGTTTATGCACAGCGTGCCTAGATTCGAGCAGGCCTCATCTAATCCTTCGGGGGGGGGGGTGGCAAGAGGGACAATTATCAAGTATATTTATTACAATTCTTAACCCATCCCACCCCGTCTAAAAAAAACGGAAATCTGAAGAAAACAGTGCACCTTCACTACATGTATGTCTAATAACCTACATTGCTGATTCGAAAACACTTGAAGCGTGGTTTAAATTGTGCATGGGTTTGACTTTCCATATTTGTCTCAATATGTTCATATTTCGAAGTGACATTAGCTCCAATCGTCTCCCATCCATCCCTGATGGCTTATTTCGCAATCAGACCAAGCTAAGGAGACTCTTCATGCAACGCAATCAAATCACGGTCCTCAACAGAGAGATGTTTAAAGATCTTCACTCTCTAGAAGTGCTGTGAGTGTTATCGCTTATATTTTATCAATTAAAACACTCTAGGTTTAAACCAGTGTTTACTAATCACAGGTCTTTTCTGTTCCCAAGCTCCAGTTACATCCTGCGATGTGTCGATCCTGCCAGAATCATTGTTTTTAATTTTATTTTCTACTAGCGGGATGCCGCGCCCCGCACGGCACCCGTTAGCTGGCTAGAGTCATAATGTATTACTATGACCCCAATTTGCATGTTGACCCCTGGTTGGCATGGTAACCCTTGGGTTAAACACTTTTGCCAATTTTTCATCATCGTTATGTTTTGCGTCAACAGCAAAGCGTTTTGAAATAATATCATAGAGATAGGCCTAATGTAATTTTTAGCTACTCATAGTCTGAAAGAAACAAATATGCCAAAACAAAAAAAAACAATAAAATAATGTTAATGTGTGCCAACCGTGACCTCGGAGGACAGTGAAATCCGATCATACATGTTATGATGATGTATGTCCTTCGCATGCGAAGTTGACCAACGACTTCGCAAAGAGTTGAGTGTGCGAAGATGGCTGATAAGGCCGATCCTCGCGCGGAATGACCGGTTGCAGTGAGGGCAGGTGTTGGTTGGGGTCTGACTAGGTGACAAGGAGAAACTTGATCTGTTCTTGTGGAACAGTCGTTTCTGTTCGGCTTCACAGATGCGGCTTTTTCATACTTCTTTAAGCCGTTCTACCTACCCGGGTTTGTGATCAGAGTTGTCCACCTAGGTGGACTGCCGACCAAGCTAACGAGCTCCACCTGCCCCGAGATCCTACATATACCATTTAAGGACCTGAATACAATAACCAAGCCTCTCCACTAATCATTGCATTTTGTGTTTAAGCACACTCTTTATGCCTTTTACAAAGAAAGTCATATCAGACAGACATCACACAAATAGACAGCATATGATCTTTTAATATAGGATATCCTGCCAGAACCTTAAGGCAACAAATTGCCTTGCCCCGGCCGTTGCAATTCCCTTTGGCGAAAATCACGTGTGGTTCCGCTAAACAATGGTGCATTATGCCCTTGTACGTGTAGTGATAAAGGGTTTGAAAATGATTTCCCGTGTCTTTGTTTTGTTTTATAGATTCGCTTTTGGCAATCCTCTCATTGAGATACAAGCCTGGCTTTTCTATAACACGCAGCTCACAAATGTGTAAGTACATATACATCGTCTACAATCAATTGTTAATTCAGCAATGTTATCGAGGTTCTGTATCCATTTCACAGTATCGCGTGAACGGTGCAAAATCGGCCATTTGTGCCGTCTATAGCGTGCTCGATTACAGTACATGTACAATGCTTAAATGCGTAACGTGCATGCTCTGCGGTATCGTCACGGTAAATATCCGATTTGGAGAGTTGTGGGTATTTTTTCCCCTAAATTTTGGAAGTAGGCGTACATGTACTTGTCACTGGAGTTTATGGCACATTATTTACTCGTCTGCAACAGTAGACGTTCAATATGGCAGGAGCGTGGGTAATTACTGAACTGTGACGTCACGTGAAATAACTCAATTAGCCAAAAGAAGATCGAACCACAAAGCTCCGCCCCATGAAGCTTTGACCAATCATAGCAACGTTTTTCGTCCAACATTGCGTGCACTTGCATGACGCGCGTCCGGTGTAGCGTGAATTTATGTTTCAATGAAATACGGACTTATTGGTAGTACTGCGCATGCCATAGCGAAGATAACTAGGAGAGTAACACCACGTAGGTGAGAGGGTTTAACCCAGGGTAAAGAAGTCCGATTTTCATAGAAGTGCAAGTACATTGTGAACCGTTCGCGGGGCCAATTGTATCTGTCAATTCACACACTTTTCGAAGTCCTGGATTCGTCTTCGGCTTTGGGCAATTTTAGGCACCCGACTTCGGGGACTCCAGCTACGTTTTGGTGCCTGTTATGCTTTAGGAGCATTTTATCGTATAATATGAGACCAAAGGTTATATTATTTCCATTTGGTTTGCATCTCCTTGATTCATACGTCAGAGGCAAAGCCGAAGACTAAAACAAGTATTTTGAAAACCCCATTAATGCTAACAACTTACGCTAGTGCTTGCAAAATTAATGAGCAAAAAATATTATCCTGCATTTTCAATTTTTATGTTAGATCCATGTTCCAAAACAATTTTTCATCGATCGGAGAGAGGCCATTTGCCACCGTCAATAACACAATCAAACAGGTGTAAGTACATTTATCATCCAATTTCTCTAATTTGTTTGCTTCCCTAAAAGGAGTCAAGTACATGTACATTTGTATTCCACCATTTTTGTCATAGCATACACTTTAGGGTTCATATGTATACCTGGGACTCTCAGGAACAACATGCTGATATCACTTTGAAACTCAGGTTTGTATGTTAGCATTTGCCGGTTAAATCACATAATGCATGTATGCTGTTAGATGCTACATTTATAAAACTTCAGACAGAAAAATGTTGATTTCGCCAATTTTCCAGGTTTTGTTTAAACACGTATGGTTAAGTGTTGATTGATTCTTACTTTTCCGATTTTTCCCCCAGATCGTTGTATGACAGTCAATTGACAACTATTTCCGATGTCGTATGGCAAGATTTGGGCACCAACGCCTATGTGTAAGTTACAGTTTGCGTTTCTAGGTTTTCGTTTTCAGGTTTACCTTTATTTGAACAACCATGCTGCCAAAATCGTAACTGTTGTTAATATTCCTTCACATTTACTTTTTTTTTTTTTTTTTAAATCGGAACATATCTCAGCTAAACATCAAGGATTTGCCTCATAAACCTTCCATGTGCTTCAGTTGTTAAAGTTTATACACGTACAAACTTATTTTTGGCTGTTTCGGCAACCGGCCGAAACAACCTTTGTTTTCGTTAAGAATTTTTGGCTGTTTTGGCAATTGCCGTAACAGCCTTTGTTTTTTTTTTCTTTTCAGCCATTTCCCCATAGCATTTTTAGACGTTTTCATCGTGGAAGGCACTTTGGGCACTAAAATCAATCCGTTTGCCTTTATACTCAGACACACCTACACCAGCATCTGAAAATGTGTGCCGAACGTCATTGTGACGTCATCACGTGACCTGTGACGTCACATTTAATGTCCATATTTTAAAGGCCTATATCTACAGAACTACATGTCCGATTGGGTTGAACGTTGTTCAGTACCTAAGCCGGGATGTGTTATAGATGAACATTTAAGTGACGTTACAACAACGTCATCACGTGACATGTGACGTCAGACTAAAAGTACATATTTTGGAGGTCTCTATCTACACAACAACATGTCCGATTCGGTTGAAAGTTGGTAAGTACCTAGACCGGGATGTGTTATATAGATGAAAATTGAGGTGACGTAACGATGACATGTGACAGCATAGATGTGCATATTTTGAAGGCCAATATCTACAGAACTGTATCCTGATCACTCTATCGCACAAGCTGTCTTTTCAGTCTAACATGACATAAACATACCATAACAAATTACCGAAACAGCCGTATGTTTGTACACAAGTAAATCTATTTGGGTTTTTTTCAGTCTCCCGTCCATAGCATTTGTACACGAAGGCACTTTAGGCACCAAAATCAATCCGATTGACTTTATACTCGGCACACACTTAGACCAGCATCTGAAGATGTGTGCCGAGCATTTACACCATCATGACGTCATCAAGAGTCACATTTAATGTCCATATTTTGAAGGCCCATATCGCCAAAAACTACTCATCCGAATGGGTTCAAAGTCCGTATGCACCTAGACCGGGATGTGTTATATATATATAAAAAAAAAAAAAAAAATTACGTCACGATTATGTTATCACGTGGCATGTGACGGCATATTAAAAGTGCATATTTTGAAGGCCAATATATCTACAGAACTACAGGTCTGATCGGGTTGAAACTTGGTATGTACCTAAACCGGAATGTGTTATAGATGAAAATGTAAGTGACGTCACGAGGACGTCATAACGTGGCATGTGACGTCATATTAAATGTCCAAATTTTGAATTCCTATATCAACAGAACGACATGTTCGATTTGGTTGAAAGTTGGTTTGTACCTAGACCAGGATGTGTTGAAAATTAAAAGGACGTCACGATGGCGTCATCACATGACATGTGACTCACATTAAAGGTGCAGTTTTCTAAGGCCTATATCTACAGAACTATATTGGTCCTGATCATTGTACTGCACGTGTTTGTCCTATCAGTCTATTATAGACATAAAAGTACAATAATACATTACCAAAACTGTCACGATGACGTAATTGAGTGACGTGTGACCTCATAATTCAAAGCCCTATGAGAATGTAAGCACATATTATTTGCCACCATTTATTATAAACAGAACTAAACATCCTTCGTGGGTTAAACTTATACTTGAAACTTTACATGTCACAAGTCACAAAAATGTCGCCGAAACAGCCCTATGTTTGTCCACAAACATAATTCTAGCTTATTATTAGTGTTGTTTCGACCATAATACCATTACATTATTTCCCTTTATTCTCAGGGCTGTTGATAATACCCTCCAGTTTGCGCCTGCCACAAACCGGACTGACCTGAAAATGTAAGGATAGACTGTCGTGACGTAATTATTACTTGATTAACCCGAGAGCCCAGAGAGGATTAATAATGGTGGCAGTAAGAAGGTGGGGTTGTCCAACCTTCAAAACCAATGATCAATAACTTAAGAATGAGAAATCCCGTGAATTCCATGGTTAAAAATGGCCTAATTAGCACTAATTTTTACCGTTAATCAGATTTTTAGCACAAGAGCGAAACCTTCACTAAAACCTAATTAACGTGACTATAATGCAAGAACAACAACTTAAAATGGATATTCCTGTGCATTTTTCTGCTTAAAAAATGAGTTAAAGATCAATAATTAGCCGCCCGCTAAGGAATTAATTGTGTATGTGTTTAATTAGAATGTTGAGCACAGCGATCATTCCAACACTAAACGGTGGTGTGCGAGTCAGTCTTTGCAGAATTCCAACTTAAGAATAAAAAATCTCGTGCAATATCTACTTAAGAACGGCTTTATTTGTCCCATTTGTGCACGGCTTAAAAAATAAAAATATGGTGTTATAGCAAAATATTATACACGCATGTACACACGTTACAAACGTATTGCATTGCAAAATAACCACCAGAAATGCAAAATACCGCGGCAGTATTTCAAAATACTGCAATACACTATTCCGTGAATTAACGCGAATGCCTTCCTAAATTTTCGAAATAGTAATGCTTTTGCGAATTACGCAATAATGCAAAATATCACATTATTGAGAAATACTTGTCCGTGTTATGGCCCAATTCGGCAAATTCTCATGGCATTTATATTTTGACGATGGATAAAGCCTGCCCAAGGCATGTTAGGACTGGAAAGCATAAATACCAAATCATGGCTGATCCTGAATTATTACATAGAGATAAATCATGAATGACGAACACTTCTTCCCAGTTAAATGGGATTTTTTTTCCGGCATAAAACAGGATGAGGCAAATTGGCCGGGATGGATGAGTTTCTCCTTAAAAACTCTCATTAAATTGGATACACCAATGAAGCGTAAATGCTAAACGATCGTGTTTTTCCACTCATCAAACAAACATAGATACCTGCAAGGGCGTCTCGGGGGGGGGGGGGCCAAAGGGGGCCATGGCCCCCCAAAAACGAAACCAATTTTTTTTTTTTTATGTGACATCGCAATAAGGGCAGGCAATGAGTACACCACCATCTTTTCCAAAAAAAAAACATTGGTTAAAGTGGTCAGAAATTGCCTCAGATCGCGCCACAGAGCATCTGGAATCCAAAAAAAAATTCGGGGCCCTTACGCGGGCCCCGCACCCCACGCCGTAATATTGCTGACCCACTTTTTGGGGGGAGCAAATTTTTTTGGACCCCCCCCCCCCAAAAAAAAAGTGTTCTGGATCCGCCCTTGGATACCTGCTATCGAAAGTCATATGCACGTTTTATTAAAGTTACATTTTTTTAAAGCAGTCCATGGAGTGTTAAACTTTTCTGACCAAATTTTACTGTAGTGAAACTCAGTGTGGAGTCGAGGTTCAGGGGTGATGATTCAATCACATCAAATTTATTCGTCTAACATGCCAGCCAGTGCACAGGCTCCAGGGCTGTCTCTCCTTCCTCTGGTGTCTAGCAATACCTTCCAGCCATCGGCTGTAGGAACAACTCGGTCCGATATTGATAAAAACAAGATATCTGCCGCTGTCACAAGTGTAGTTAAACCCAGACCTCGGAGAGAGATATACACAAGTATATCATCCAAGTAAATGAGGAGCTCTGACAAGTTCATGTCCCCAAGACACATCTCCATTACCCGTTGGAACGTTCAAGGGGCATTGCCTAGCCCGAATGGCATACGGGTAAACTCGAACATTCCGAAAGGTACCCGGAATGCAGTCTTCTCCACGGACTTGGGATCCATAACTACCTGGTGGTAGCCATGAGCCAAATCCATGGAGGAGAAGTACTTGGCACCTTGGATTGCCTCCAGGGACTTTTCTATGCGGGGGAGGGGGAACGAATCGCGCACCGTTTTTGCATTTAAGCGCCTGTAATCAATGCATAATCGCAGGCTCCCATCTTTTTTCCGAACGAGTACAATCGGGCTGGCATATGGGCTCGCACTGCGCTTTATGATGCCCTGATCTAGTAGTCGTTGCAGGAGTTCCCTCACTTCCTGCAAATCCCTGGGTGGAATCCTACGGTAAGGCTGGCCAATGGGTATGTTGTCTACAGTACGAATTACATGAGGTATCGTATCACAACAGCCTACATCATACTGGTGTTTAGAGAATTTTGTGTCATGTTTCTGCACTAGCCGCACCAACTGCTCTTTCTGATTTCCATCCAAACAACAAGAAGAAAAGGTTAATCCTGGGGGTAACTGGTATTGGGTTCCATCCCTAAACACAAAAGTCTCTTGTGAGGAAGGTTCTGATGTGTCCACTGACACATCAGACTTGGGCGTGGGCCCGACCTCAACATGGTCACTACCTACGTCTTCAACCAAAACTTCATGCACAGATACCTGTAATGCACTTATCTCTTCCTCCAGCCCAATTTGTTCAGAGGATACCACAGTAGCTTGTGCCAACTTTGTGTGGGGAGGAATAACCAATGCCTGGGTCCCAAGATAAACTAAAATATTTACAAAGCGACCATCAGTAATCCCACAAGAATTGTATACCCTAAGGGTTGGGGAAACGTTTGTTGTTCCTTCGCTTCCCTCATTTATTTCTCCACTCTCTGTCAAATGACTATCCACAAGAATCATTTTGTCTCTGAAATCCTCAACTGGGGCTCTAATCTGGCATTTAATGGTTTGCACCTGCCTGGGAGGGACAGTCATTGGTTGTCCACGAGTGCGCACAGACACCGGTTTCTTTGATCCCTTATTAGATTTGTGTCGATCTTGATCATGTGGTTCTCTTGCGAGACGGTACCACTGCAGAGCAACACTCAAAGCTTCTGCATCTTGCACTTTCGAGTCAATCGCTATGCCCTTCAACAGGTCTAGTACATTACAACCGATTAGTACCGGGCTCTTCCTGCCCCCCACCCCACACTGTGATGGGTCTCTCACAACTAGAAAATGTGCCATTACCGTGTGGTTACGCACCACCATTGGGACCTCCACATATCCCTCCACAGGCAGCTTTAAGTGACCTACCCCATATACCCGCAGGTACCGGCCCACTGGTTCTGGCCCACTCATCTTATCCGACAAATGTTTGCTAAAAAAAGATGAGCTCATAAGGGAGGTTTCAGCTCCTGTATCCAGTATACAAGTTACCGGATCTCCAGCCAAAGTCACATTAACTGAAGGGCTTTTATGTACCAGGCGAGTAAGAAGTTCATTTGCCGAGCGCTCAGACAATTCCCCCCTTTCACAATGCACATTGTCCCCAGGTGAGGCCATTTCAGAGACTCTCTCCATCACTTGGCCTACAGCGATTGTGTTTAACTCACCACTAACCGTGGATTTATCACATGGTGACCCCACACCATCCGATTGCCCCTGTCCCCCAGAGGACTTACTGCTAGCTGTCAAACTTTGGCCACTACCACCGAATCTACAATTAGCCTTGATATGCCCAGGGCGCTTGCATCTGAAACACACCACGCGCCGTCCCCCTTGACCAACATTAAATGGTTTTTGATCTGACCCTTTGATCACATGTTCCATCAAGGTTGTGAGCTGCTCTTGTTGTTTTAGAATCTGTTCCTGTTGATCCCTAATGCACTTCATCATTTCTGTTTGCTGTTGCATCACTTTTTGAAACTGCCCCCCACTAGGAGTACGAGCGGCCACGCCCTCCACTGATACCTCAACTACCTCATTAGCACAATTCAAACCCCCCTGATTTTCCTCATCAGGATCATCAAACGGTGCTACGCCCACTTGGCGTACCTGGCTTCGTTTGACCTTTGGCCTATCGATATCCCTGAATAGGTCTAAAGCAGCATCTCGCAGCGCACTGAAACTTTGCCCTGGTGTGGCCAACTCCAGACGTCGTAGCTCTAAGCGCATGCTTTGGTTCTTGGCCCCAGCTACAAACTGATTAATGAGGACTTTATCCTTAAGTCCCTTCAATCCTTCTTTGTCTCCCTCACTCCCAGCCTCGATTATACGATCATAAAGCCTAATAAGAGACCGTGAATAGTCCATGAGGGACTCATCTTCCAGTTGATGACGCTCATATAGAGACTTCTGCAACGACTGTACAGTTTCGTCTGCCCCAAACTGCCTGTTAAGTAGCCTTATCAAGGCCTTATAATCGCCTTTCACTGACGGGTTACACTTAACCTCATCACGGGCCAACCCCCCTAAGTGATTATAGACAACCTGCGCTTTTTCTTTGTCAGGGATATGGCATTGTTGACAATATATATCCACCTCATCAATCCACTCAAGAATGGTAGAATCCCCTGCCCTACTTGGACGGCCATTAAACCAAGCTAATTTAATCGCTCGTTGCGTGGTTGGCTTATGATTTGACCTGATGGCCTCAGTCAGGCCTGCAACAAGGCGCTCAACCAGGCCAGCCTCCGCCTCAGCCATAGCACAGGAAACGCTGTACACAAAACCCCACGCGAAAATCCAAGGTCAGCCTAAAATATTTCTACAATCAACACGGCTAAATTAACTAGGTCCAATTAACTGGCAGATTACCCAATATTTTCAACCGATAATGCACTGGCTGGCTTTTGTTTTTGTTTCTTCAGTTATCACGACCACTTACTGCTGGCAACCTAATCTACAATGTAACTACTGATTTACATTTAAACTGTATGACTATGAGTAAACATGACACAGTCCATGCGTATGACTCCAAACTGCCTACCGCAACCACTGTCTGTAGTTCCCTTGCAGACTCCCTGGTAGTGGTACTGTTACGGCATCCGTCCACGTTACATCAAAAGCAAATGCATGTAATTTCCCGCAGTTCTCCTACGCTAGGCTCAGGTCACCGTCCACCCGTTCAGTCAGGTCATTAGGTCAGCACTCAGCACCCCATCCGTGTTACCAATTTTGTAGTGAAACTCGGTGTGGAGTCGAGGTTCAGGGGTGATGATTCAATCACATCAAATTTATTCGTCTATCTTCCATTCATCACAAAAAAACCTAGTAATCAAATACATTAAAAATAAATCAATATAAACTCACATAACTTCACATACATGTGCATGTATCCCATAAATCATAATACATGTGTGTACAAGTAATAAATTAACCCTAGAAAATTACATAGTTCAACCCAGATACAAAGAACTCCATTGAAAATACGGCAGCCTTCCCACAATAATGTACATGTATGACATGTGACCTTTGACCTGGTCGGCGTCTTGGAAATTACACTTTCGTTGATAGTAAAACCCCCAAAATAACATGAAAATAATTCAATTCATCCCATACCAGCCAGTGCACGGGCTACATGGCTGTCTCTCCTTCCTCTGGTGTCTAGCAATACCTTCCAGCCATCGGCTGTAGGAACAACTCGGTCCGTTATTGATAAAAACAAGATATCTGCCGCTGTCACAAGTGTAGTTAAACCCAGACCTCGGAGAGAGTGCCCGCCAAACCCGCTTACGTAAACAGTTTAGTATTAAGGCGCACACGATAAAAACATCATCTGCTCTATCCTACATTCACATATTTTACAATAACAGAAATTTACGTTTGAGACTACAGCACTTCATGAGAGATAAAACCCCTTAGTTATCTATTATCGTCAAAATATCCCCTTACTTAGCTGATGAACGTACTATTTCTATATCCTCATAACCCCTCAACAAATTCGCGGAAGTTTGACCAGTTAACTTAAACAGCGCCCTCATTTGACCTTATGGGCAAAGCAAATAAATTATTTCTAATCACTACAATAATTAGATAAAGGTATGTTAATGTGGACGTACAATTCTACTTTTTTCTACGATATTTTTCCCATTACATTTTTGGAGCCTACATCAGCGCTTTTTCCCGAACGTACGTTACACCTTTAAGGCCAATACGATAATATGAGCATGATGTGGTTGTGGCGTTAAGTACTGTTCCTTGTAGTCTGGGCCCAATTTCTTGGCTCTGCTAACCACAGAATTCAGCGCTTACCATTAATGTTATGCTACCCGCGCTAGCAGAAAAAAAAGATCCATGCTAACACGTCAGCACAGAATCCTTAGTTACGGGATATACGCATATGCGCAGAAGCCAAAATTCCTCGCTAACGCGTGAAATACGCAGCTGAGATATATCAGCCAAACCGATGTGTTGAATTCAATGCAGACGTAAGCACGCTAGTAGAGAGGCAACGCACGAGTCTGGTGACATTGGAGTCACGATAAATGAGATCATTAGCATTAGTGGCTGAACTAGAGGGCCTTTATTTGACATCGCAATAACACTGGATTTCTCCTAAAACGAATTTCTCTGTCCAACATTTATAGAAAATTACATCGTGTGTGACTTTTTTCTGACCACCAAGCAGAAATGTCTGGTGCTAGAGTTATCCCAGTTTTAGGCGTCAGTTTCGCATTTATTGTGATGATTTGTTTAGATTTCTACACCCCATCTTCGGCTGTCGTAAACTGCCCACCGATGTGGATTCCTTGGGGCTCATCTTGCTACCGTCTCACCGGCCGGGCTGCGAGCTGGGACGAAGGCCAGGCTAGTTGCCGTGACATGGGTGCGGTAATGGCTGCTCCTCGTTCAGACGAGGAGAATACGTTCATTGCTAACACGGCAAAGAACGCAGGCAGTACCCGGCTGTGGGTTGGCTGCAAATTCATTGATAGAGCATGGAGGTGCGATGGGAAGCAAGTCAATCAGGTGTACACAAACTGGGGTCCGGGGGAACCAAGCATCAAGGATGGTGTCGGACTTCCTGATGACTACTGCGCCTATGTTGACACAACAGCCCCCGGACGCGGATGGAATGACGTTCTGTGCACAGATCAACCCCAAGCTATGTGCGTTCTGCCATCACCACACATGCATTCTGCACACATTCAGAACCAGAGCTTTTCTCGAGACAATTACGGTCAGCAGCAACTGAACTGGTGCCTCGTCGATCATGTCATCAGAGAATTCGTCACCAAGAGCGCCTCAAGATGCGCCTCTGCCTGCCTAAAGGGACCAGGATGCCGCTCCTTCAACATCAAGGGAACCGAACAAGAACATAAACTGTGTCAGCTCAATGGTGCAAATCGCGCCGACGAACCAGAGAAGTTTAAGGAGGTCAGCACTCGATGCGTGTACTACTATGCCTAGCAATGCAACATTACAGCTGAAAACTCTTAAAATCACTCTTCGAACTGTGGGCCTCATGTCAAAACATTGAGTAGAACATTAACATATGTACTCTCTGCGAAGTGCAAGTATTATTTGTGTATTATTCTGATGTGATTTGAATTTTCTTTGGAACATTAAGGTAGGCCTTTATGTGTTTCCTTCAGCTAAGATAGCTCATCTGTTTAGCCTCATCTGTTTAGCTTGTTAACCAAGTCCGTTTCCAGAGAAGATAAATAATAATGAATTCGTTTACCTACTTTGCAATGTGTTGGTAGCTAAGGGGCCCTTACGAGAAAACTGTTGTCATCATGTCAGCATGTTGATTGAAATAAAATCTTTGTAAAATTCCAAATGTGCCACTTTTGAAAACGGTCAATAATAAAAACACTCTTCAAAGATACACTTCCTTCCTTCGGTCGGTCGGTCGGTCGGTCAGTCAGTCAACTGGTCGATCGCTTACCCTTTATACCCTTATTTGCCAGTCCAAGATGGCCATCCCATCTTATTCCGTAAATGTGGGGGCCAATGAATTTTGGTGTCCCTCTTTACATTGTGATATTTGTTGCCCCAGTATTGCCAACAGTGAAATATATACACATGATTTTATTTACACTCAAATTATAATGCTTTTACCTAAATATCTGGTAGCAAAAAAATGAAACATATAACTAATTTCCTTTTGTGGACGTGAACGAAATCACATTGTGTGCATTGGTGATTGGTCACTGCTGTTTGTGAGCACGGTGCTGTGTACGTGTGTAATACTAGACATCACAACTGTATCGTACATTGTTTGAAAACGACAGGAAACACGTATCATACTCCGTCGTGTCTGATGTAAACAATCAGGTTTTTCTCGGGAACGGTAAGACATAAGGTTGGCTTCCTTTCAACCAGATGTTTGAAAAAGGATAAGTAAACAATCTAAAAAATGAAATGTTCAGCAATTTCAGGACATAGTGCTCCTGCAATGAGGAATGTCAATTTCTGTATTGTTATACTGAAAATTATCAATAAATCCCCTGTCAATCTCTGTTACCAATTTGGGTCAAAATGTCACAAGGTGAATGGAGCCCTAATTTACGAAATAAGCCATATAATGGGCTAAATTGGGCCCACTGTGTAGATCAGATGCATGCAAAGACTTTAAATGGATAGCGTTTTGAATCACATGTATGAAAACATTTAAAACAATACACACTGTCATAAATATTTCAACATCATGTGAAGGATACTAGTTCAGTTACAGTTTACTTTATTGTAATCATTGCAAGACAGCAGGCATGCATTTGTGCAGACGAAGCGACTGCCGTCACCAGGCCTTACCAATCGATACGAGTTTGACGGTTCTGATATTAACTTTTATACCGTGCCTCTAGTATTACTGTTTTCATTAAAGTCCAATAAACTGAAGCTAAAAATACACCTGTATTTTCAAGGCTGCTAGCAGCTAGTTTATAACAGCAAGGTGGCATTGACAATATCTGTTGTGATGAGGTTCCAAACTTTGCTGCCCACCGTTAGCCGAAAACAAAAATAGTCGGTCTCTGGTCACCGCACGCGTCGATTTTGATCATGTGCGTCAATTGTTTTTTGTTTACTTCAAATCTTCCGCGATACAGCAGCGCCCTCAAATGCCGCACCGCCTGAATTGTTCGTGGGCAGCTCGACCTTGTACCCAGGTTGATAGATCCGGTACGAGTATGATATGGAAGATTGTCGGCCGCAAGATTGTAGGCCGTAGGTACGAGGTTGCTGCCAGCTGATCAACAACAATGGCGGTTAGTCGAGTACACATGTTTCGACACGATGACGTGTGATATGAGCAATTGCGTGTGGATTAGGGAAACAGCGCTATCTGATCGGACGTTGTAAATATGTAATGCGTAGGACGCAGTCAGTCCCATAATACATAAAATATGCCAATTATTCCGTGTCCGCCTGCAAATTGTGTAACTTGTCCGATTACGGCAGTGGAAATTGAAATTATTACCTCCCCCAAGAATAGGTAGTTTTTCGCGGGCTGCCTTTAAAAAATTGAAAATTTTTCGGTATTTCTTAGCCTCATCCCTATTTGAATCTATACCACACCCCTGTCAAGATACGTACCAAGCTTCAATCAAATCGGACATGTACTTTTCTAGATATAGGACATTATTCCGATCTATCCGGGCTGTTATCACGCATCGTATTGGTAGTTTGGTGGAGTCGTTCATCCTCTATATGTTCTGTGAGCTAAGTAACATTTAGAGATTCCCAAGATGCGGAACAAGTTATTTCTAAGACGAATCAATATCATGTTCAATATTGTTTTAAAAAAATCCTAGAATTGTACATTTCTTCAATACTCATGACCAGCTGCTGCTGTTTTCTTGACGTATTAACCTCGTTTTATGTACATAATCCCATTTTCCAAGATGGCGGATGACGCCCTTATATCGGTGCGCATCGCAAATCATTGTGTTTAATTTACAATAATTTTTGTAATTGTTTGCGTTAGTTATTAAACATTGTGATATTAATATTCTTCACCGAATACTCAACCACATCGTTAATCTTCGCATGCTCTTTAAAGAATAAATCACAAAACAACAAGATTTCTGTCGCCGATTGCCTCTTCATGCATTCGGCCCAATTTCTACCTGAAGTCCGTGGGACGAGAGGCCGAAAACGGTTTAGTATTTGGGATAGGAGATCTGGTTCGTCGAATTTTATTAAACTTTCCAAACATGTAGATTATGATGTATACTATCGGAAAAAAAACCCTGTTTTCCCCGATCCACAGTTTCTTTGGGAAATAGAAATTGTGGCGTAAAAACGCCAACAATTCTGTATGACGAAAAAAATATAAACAAACAACGATCTCTATTGACTCAGTCAGGTGTATTCTACACCTACAGAAATGGATGGCATCTAACATGTTAAAGCTGAATTGTGATAAAACTGAGTTCCTTGTCGTGACTAGTCCACAGTCCCGGAGGTTTTTATCTGATATCACACTCACCATTTCAGACCTTTCAATTCCTCCTGCTTCATCTGCACAAAGTCTTGGTGTCGAGTTTGACTCGGCATTGAAAATGGATCGCCATGTGTCCAAACTATGTCGCGGATTACACTACCACCTGTCCAATATTGCTCGCATTAGACCATACATAACCGATAAAGCCTTGTTACAACTGATAATGTAGTAACCAACAGATAACGTATCACCAACCGATAATGTATCACAAATTGACCGATATTGTATCACTAACCGATAATGTACCAAAAATTGACTGATAGTGTAGTAAAATTTGTATCCGATAATGTATCACGTGTCGACGGATAATGTAACTACAAAATAAGTGTATCCGATAATGTATCACCTCGGAACGGATACTGTATCAACCGATAATGTATCAAAAATCAACCGATAATGTATCAGTATGGGGAAAAGGTGTACACAAATGTTTGTTTTATGTCCGATTATCCCGCCCCACGTTTTGAACAGGGAGGGGGGGGGGCTCTGGGCTAGTTGATCACCACCACCCCCATTATTTTGTATTTAGAGAAAAAGGGCAGATTTTGAGGAATTTTTCAAACTTTCAAAAACAAAAAAATCAAAAACTTGGGGAAGGGGGGTATCATATTTCAATAGGGGACGCTGTTCAAATTTGACAATTATTAACACTGGATTACAGAATGGTGTAAAAATACCCCCTATCTAAGCTGCCTCCGTCCGTATTTTGAACAGGCGGACATTATACCAGTAATTTTTTGGGGGGTGTCACAGCAGAGGAGGGTGGGGGTGCATTATTTTTTTTTAGGAATTTGTATGCAATTTGTTTTGGGACACAGCTGGGGGACCCCCCTCCTGGATCCGCGTCTGTGTTGGCCTCAAGGAAGCGGTAGGCTCGTGACGTTTGGACTCCAAACTGTGTGGGTTGAACAAACTGAAGTCAGTGGGTAGACAAATAACAAATGACGTCACATGCGAACGGTGCCCCCCCCCCTAAAAAAAGCCGGGGCATTATTTTGTACGGTACAGTAATATTGTGTACATGATTGTACGATTTTATCAGCGCTCCCCGTTGAAAATATGGCACGACCCCCCTCCCCCTCATCGACCCCCTCCCCCTCATCCCCCCTCCCCCTCACCCCCCTCATCCCCCCACTAAATGAGCAGTAATGCTGTGATTGTGCCCTTTTCAAATCTGTAAGACAAAAAATCGACTGGGGTCGACAAGGGACCCATGAAGCTTGATCGCATCTAGACTATCTTCGACGATTGCCGCCTAAATCCGGTAAACTTGTTACATTGTATCTTTTATGACAGCTCAAGTTACATGATCATTTCAGATGGTAGTTTTGCTATACACATGCCTCGCCACTCGTATGTGTTCCCGGTGCATGCACAGCGCGTATTTTGAATGATGCAAAGCTATTGGGGGAGGGAATAGTCTGGGAGACCATCGCAAGTTAAATTGAACGTATGCGCGCGCCGACGTTGCCTGACGCTCATGCGAAGACGCTGCTGCTAATAGCCACGTTCTGGCATATTCTGGAAGTGGTGTGGAACTTTGCACGCGCGAACCAGTACAGTACAGTACGCACATGCTGTGTCCCGTCCATTGATCTCCATACGGAGATCAAAGGTCCCGTAGTGGTAAAACGCGCCCTCTTGTGTCTCAGCACGGAGCCCATATGGAGGCCAAGTGTCCGGAGAAAAGAGCTTGTCCACATTTCGGCGGGGATGTGCGAGTGCGGTTACCCCCCCCCCCCTTGACATCAAAAGCTGTATACGCCACTAGCCTAGGCCCACTTGGAAGTAGAGCGTCTCCAAACCAGAGCAACTCCCTACCTCCCAAATTAAAAAAAATCTTAATGATAAACTTTCTCGAATGGGGACTTATCATAGTAAAGGCACTTATTAGACTTTAATTAATTTGCAATATTTCCACCTTTTCCCAATACTGATACATTATCGGTTGATTTTTGATACATTATCGGTTGATACAGTATCCGTTCCGTGGTGATACATTATCGGATACACTTATTTTGTAGTTACATTATCCGTCGACACGTGATACATTATCGGATACAAATTTTACTACACTATCAGTCAATTTTTGGTACATTATCGGTTAGTGATACAATATCGGTCAATTTGTGATACATTATCGGTTGGTGATACGTTATCGGTTGGTTACTACATTATCAGTTGTAACAAGCCTGTGAGCACGCCACCCGTGCATTAGTAGCAACGAGACTCGACTACGGTAACTCTCTGCTATATGGAGTCAACTCATCCCAAATTCAACGACTCCAGCGCGTACAAAATCGTGCAGCAAAACTAATCTTCAAGGCCAAAAAACGCGATCACGTCACTCCCTTGTTGAAACATCTACACTGGCTACCCATCAAGCAACGTATAGTATTTAAAATCCTGACTCTTGTTTACAAGTGTCTTCACAACAAAGCTCCGACCTATCTTGACTCTCTCATCATGCCGCATCAGTCTGCAAGACCTGGCCTCCGCTCCAGTCAGGACACGACCCTGCTCCATGTGCCCAGAACATCTACCCCAGCTGGTGACAATGCATTCCAGGCACATGCACCTCGGCTCTGGAATGATCTCCCACAGCACATCCGACTGTGTCCTTCCTTGGATGGCTTTCGAAAGACCCTTAAGACATATTTATTTGATTGAGATTCATGTTTTCATCATTTTCTTGTTAATGTTCAGCATATTTTTTTTGTGTGTGATTTATTTTTGTTCAGTGCTGTGAAACCATCTTTGAGTAAGAGCGCTATATAAATGACTTTATTGTATTGTATATTGTAATGAGTGCTTGCTTGATGATACCTTACTCGGATTCTGTGTGATAAAATCGCTTCCATATTTCTATGTTTTATATTGTCCCAGCCACGTGGTAGCCATGCCCCAGGTCATCTATCACTAGATCCTAGAATGGACCATTGTACATCCACCAGAGGGAGTGTCAGTCTTGTGATCCTACTGGAGGGGTTGAAATTTGCGGGAAAACATAGTGTGCTTGTGCACATTTACATAGGTTTATGTACAAATGCACTGTTCACATAGGGATTGCCTCGATTACCACTGTGACCAAAATGGAACTGTCAAATGGCATTGACGGGGTAAGTCAGTGGTTTTAATGGCTGTTTGGGGCGTGAGGGACACCAGGGGTTAATCAGGGTGAATGGTCTGACTGTGAGGGCCGGGTGGCTCAAATCACATGGATTGATTCCCACCAGTCACCTGATATTGTACATTAAAGTGCACACTCCGCGTATATTACACGCATAATCTAGATTTGTGTTATTATTTCTCAACAGAATGCCAAAATACGGAGCCCCTAAAGGCACATTCAATAATATTTTTTTTTGCGCACGACATAATATTTCGTGCGCAAATAGAGGTAGTCTGAGTATCATCCGTTATCCACGGAGCCAAGTCTCCTGTATTCGTCTGATATATCTAATCATGTGCGACGTCATTTCATTCCGAAATCATACTCCTACTTACTCCTGCCACATTTAAACCCTGTTACGGCCCCTGCCCAGAGCAATCAGTGCAATGATTGACAGAAATCTTTATTTCAAAACATGACCTACTCAAAACCCGTTTTTTTCGTAAAACTACTGTTCGACTCCCAATTCGTGGCCCAATTCGTCCCTTCGTGAAAACGCTAACGATTTGTTGGGTTCTCAATGTTCTGATGGAAAACAATTCGTTTGCTCACATAAATACAGCCTGACCTACAAACATTGAAGAACTTAAAAATCCTGCTGTGGGAGTGCGGAAACGCACATGCTAGATGGACAAGCACGGGTCAAACATTTTGGTGGTAAGACAGGAGACAGGATAGGAGACATTTTTGGAGGTGACATATATAAGAACTGTTCCCCACACGTTGAATTATTAGATGACTGGAGAACCCCTTGCCCTTTTTCTTTCCAGGATATTCAGCATTTGACAGGGGAATGTTTAAAATAGCAAAACCGCTTAAATTGTAACGCCCTTTTACAAACAGAATAATGCACTCTAAAATTCTGCACTTGTACTAGTGTAATATACTCCCTCCTGCTAGGCCGCAGTCAGGAGCGAAACTATAGTTCAAATTAGGTTTTGCCCTTCACCGACGTTTGAACACTGTATACTCAGCGTGTTACCTCCCGAGTGAAAGTTGGAAAACAAATCACTCGGGTGGGACTCGAACCCACGACCTCCTGCTTTCTTGTGCAGATGTCTTACCGCTCGACTCCCGAGCTAACGGGATCGGTTGGCTGGTTTGAATCTGATGTACATAGCAGCGGTGACCGTATAAACTAATATAAGATGGAATTTTTGAGTCGGGGTGATATAAATAAAATCTAAAGTTGTTTCCTGCTTTACGATTCAATAAGTTTGCAGGTCAATTGTTAACTGGTGGCTGTTTTCACTACCGTTGCGCAACTCGTGGCAAGCGATATTCAGAACGCGCAAAAATTCATCCCGAACTGTACATGCAGGTAGGTTAAGTGGGTGAAAGATATAATCGATATAATGAACACTGTCTTGGTCGAAATACGTCTTGATGGATTAGGGAAACAGCGCTATCTGATCGGACGGTGTAAATATACAATGCATAGGATGTAAGTGCACATACTGGGCACACCGAGAGAGCCGACGCTGAAAGTTTGTATTTTCTACGACCACCGCACACAGATATACATAGATGGTTCTGGCGGTAAGGCCAAAAAAAAGTCTCCGGTTTCTGGTATGCGCGCGCGTCGCCGTAGCCATGCGCGTCGGCATTTTTTTTTTTTTCCAATGAAAGATGATGTCTCAAAACCGCCAAACTCACTGGTTTGACTGGCAACCTGCTGCTGCACAATTTTAACGTGATTTTAGATTGGGTTATGGTCAAGAATAAGCTTTATGTGGCCTCTCTGGACTCCCATAATATTTGCACTAAGTTTAGTCGGGCACAATTTGCAGTCATCAGCCGACATTTGAAGCAAAAAAAATCAGGTAAAAAAAAAAGCCGCGTCGCCGCACCACTTTTTGGGCAAGCTCCATACCAGAAACCGGAGACTTTTTTTCTTTGGGGGGGGGGGCCTTATGTGGAAGAATATTGTGAAATTGGTATTGCCCCTGGATAACACGATATGACAAGGCCAATATCGGTGCAGAAGCACGGAGTTATTTACTTGCTCCATGATCAGTGCGATCATCGAGGGGCGATCGACCACCGGTCTCCGTATATAGAACGCATGGATTCGTTAGCTCTCTGATCTATTATTTACACAATTCCTCCATGGTTGAAACAATCATCGGAATATACCGTGCAAGTACACTGTTCACCGGTGAGTGTTTGTTTACTACAAATAGGCCTACATAAGTTAATGTTTTCAAACTTTTTTTAAAACTCGACCAGAAGAAACTCTTGCATGTCTGTACACGTACACGAACTTGTCCGTGTGGATTTCACAATGAACTACCGGGATCAGTCATTCGCAACAAATCTTAAGGGTTGCTCCATTCTAGACGATGTTTGCCGTACTCGATAAGATTTTACTAAAAGATAAATTCTTCAAATAGACAATCATAATTGTTTCGTACATTTCAATTTACGTAAAATTCATATTTATTATACGTATATTATTCAATACCAGAATAATGGTACGTTCCTTTAATTATTTGCATTTACGCAAGCCCCTCCGCCCGTCACAATCCCGCGTGCTGAATGGTAGATTCCTGTTGCTCATGTTATGCTAATGAGGGTCACGTGGGGGCAAATCCAGCTTTCTGATTGGTCGAGAGCCCGTGAAAAATGGGCAGAATTACCTGGTTAGACGGGCTTCACTACAGGGGTTAGGTATTGTGGATATACGTATTTCAAGCATCGAATCTTCAGAAAAAATGTCAACAAAGACTGGCGCCGCATGAAATGTTCGAATCACGCATTTGACTGGAATCAGAACAAATTGCTCTTCACCCCAAAATTCCTTCTTATGGTATTTAAACAAAGGATGTGGACCTTCATTTTCTACTTTTTCGACGATATTTTTCCATTTACAATTTTTGGACCCTAAATCAGCGCTTTCTCTCGAATGTCGACTTTGAGGCCCACACGGTAATAATGAGCATGATGATTGTGGCGTCATGACCCATTCCTTGTAACCAGGTAACGAAATGTACCGCGTATTCTGGTTCACGCACATAGTGTGAAGACATCACGAGAAGCAGCACCGAAACCAGAACAAAGACAGCTGAGATAGGCCTATATCAGCCAAACCGATGTGTTGAATTCAGTGCAGACGTAAGCACGCTGTTAGAAACGGTGATTTGAATGATCACATGTTTTATATAACCGGGAAAACATATAGAAGTTCCGATTTTTGTACCATCACAAATGCCATCATGAATGGGTTTTTAGGACGGTACCAATTATTTCAAATCCGAATATTCGTACTTTCTGAGGATAACTTCGAATAGTTGGATGCACTTAATTAGGCTTAGACTGTTTCAATACCGATTTATTGGGAGCGCTAATGAAATGCGCTAATGAAATAAATTTAGGGAGTCCCTCCAACCATCTATGTTATCAGAAGTGAACTTCATTTCAAATCCAGATATCCGTACTTTCTAACGGCCAACAGGCTATTTAAATTTAATATAGAGATAAATGGACGAGTCAGTTCTTTTCCGGTTCGCCCTCGACCATATAAAACAAACTTGTGGACATTTTGCCCAACGGCCTTGGTGACATTGTGCTTAATCACTATACATTCGCCAAAGAAACGCACTCTCCTCAACACCGCCCGTTTATATGTCTAATAGTCCGTGGGACGAGAGGCCGAAAACGCTTTAGTTTTCGAGATACGCGATCTGGTCCGCCGAATTTTATAAAACTTTCCAGACATATGAATTATGATGTACCATATCGAAAAAAAACTGTGTTCCCCGATCCACAGTTTGTTTAAGAATGAAAAAATCTAGGATCAAAACGCCGAAAATTCTGCATGAAGAAACCTTAAGAAACAGCGCCCTCTATTGACACAGACAGAAACCTTTTCACACGTAATGAGTGCTTGCAAGATAATACTTCTTTCAAGTTTCATATTACATGCATATTCTAGATTTTTGTAACTATTTCTCATCAGGATGCGAAATCATTTTCATTACAGTTTTTCCAACTTGAAATGATCAAGTTTTACAATCGAATGTTATGTATGAGATTCTCAGGGTAACATCTTTAAGTTCGGCAACATCTTTCATTTTTTTTGGGGGGGGGGAGATTTGTAGAAAAGAAAATGGCCATAAATAGACGAGACTTTTCCCCCTTTGCAGTAGCTGTGTTGCAGAATTTCGAAAGGGGATTATTATACATGTATCAGATAAGTTGAAGCGTCTTATTACGAAACCACTCAAAAATGACATCTGAAGTTCTCATACGTGTACCTATCGGTAAGTTGATTTTATTTTTGATTATACTTTTATAAAAAAAAATCCTCATTAATATAAAGACGGCAACAACTGCAAATACTGTTTTTGGTATTTTTTTTAATATTCAAGGCACAGTGTGGTTTTTAAGTAATCACCCAAAAAAATACAAATAGTGATTTATTTAAAATAATGTAATTTTATTTCATTAGAGTTTATTTTTTTTTTTTTTATTTATTATTTTTTTTTTGTGGGGGGGGGGGCAATTTTAACCTGCACGTTTTTTACCCACACAAGAAGAATGGTATTTAGATTAAAAATGTCTGCTCATTCTGTACTGAATGAGCATTACTCGTTTTTTTTTCAACTGACAAAACGAGCTATATGACCTGTATACATCACAGGCCGATTACAAAATTGCATAACATGCCAAAAGTCTCATCAAATTGAAGGGCCTACTTCCTGTTTGCAAACTTTTTAAGAAGAGAAAATTAGTTTATATTCTCCTATTTGGAAGCTAAGTTGAGTGGCAGCATTACAACTGCAATTTCTTTCAGCCGCAACCGTCTTACCGTTTTTATTATATTGAATATTGTTTTAAGAACCGATTCATGTTTTGTTGTTGCTCCAATCCATTCCGTGATCCACCAATAAACCCCAACGGCCCACCCGCTTCCTTTTTTAAGGCTGCATCAAATTTTCATTACTTTAAATACCATTTCAGGCATAACGTTTTTAAAAGATGTTTCAGAAATTCAGATGTTCTATCCACCAGATGCCACGCACTTCTAGTATATATATATTTTCGAAAACATGTTACCCTGAGGTAAGAGTTCACAAAATTATTCTAATCTGGGGTTTAATCGATGTTTATGTGGCTAATACATAACATTCGATCTTAAATTCATGTTGGACAAAACTGTAACGAAGACATTTTGGCATCCCGATGAGAAATAACCCAGATTATTATCCCATATTTTCTTATTCCCAAACAAATTGTGGATCGGGGAACACATTTTTTTTCGATAGGGTACAACATAATCAACTCCTCCCACGGACTATATAACCAGAACGCTCAGATTTGTCAAAAATAGAAAACCACCCTCTTGAATATGATCACACTTTTAATGTTGATAATGATCGAGGGGAAAAAAGGTTTTTTGGATTTACACAAAATGCATATAAACAAAACAAATTGTGTTTTCATATGGAGGTCAGCACATTTTTTGGCAGTTCTTCGGGGGCTTTGTTCACTAAATCGAACAGCGAAATCGTTTTGTTCATCGTACCGAACCAGATCTCACGAAAGAATAAACTGCAAGTAATACTCTTTCTAAATCAATGAAGCAGAATTATGTGCGCTGTGAGGGAGGACTGGCCTAGGACCAGCTAACCCAGACTAGGAAATATTGATTCACAAAACAAGTTACGCTACGCTGAATATTTTGTCGCTGACGGAAACGGAAAACAGACCACTGGTTGCGCCACATATGGCGCATATTATCACCTGCTCTCTGATGTTGTACGTGACCTTCCAAGGGTAGTACATTTATTGTTAGCATTGACACGACCAGAAATTGCCTATTTCCTTCGCCAACGCGGTAATAACGACTGACTGTACATCGATCGAAGTTAGAAATAGTCAAAGTCAGTCTACTTGCTTGCAAGGATACGTTAAAGGTAAACATCGGGCCAGATAAAAAAATAAGTTTTACATTGTTTACTCACGTTATTATATACCTAAACTTCTTGGTCACTGGAAAACCATGAAAATGCCCACATACCTTTCAGTTAGGTAGGAAACCTTTTGGAACCCTGTTTCTTTACAACTGACATTGCAGGGGTTTAGGTATTGTGGATGTACGTGTTTCAAGCATCGAATCTTGAGCCAGATGTCAACAAAAGACTGGCGCCGCATGAAATGTTCAATTCACTATAAATTTCACGATGAGAAATCAGGTTCCACACTTTTATAAAATTGGTTATTACCTTCGCCGACATATTTGACTGGAATAAAGGCAAGCGCTCCAACAGCTCGATTTTCGAGAACCAATTGCTATTTACCCCGAAGTTCCTTGTTATGAAAATTAGATAAAGGTATGTTGATGTGGACGTTCGTTTCTACTTTTTTGACGATGTTTTTCCCATTACATGTTTGTAGCCTACATAAGCGCTTTTTCCTGAACGTACGTTACACCTTTAAGGCCAAATACGATAACATGAGCATGATGTGGTTGTGGCGTTCAGTACCGTTCCTTGTAGTCTGGGCCCAATTTCTTGGCTCTGCTAAACACAGAATACACCGCTTACCGTCACAAATGTTGTGCTACCCGCGCTAGCAGAAAAAAAAACCGTGCTAACACGTCAGCACAGAATCCTTAGTTACGTAATATACGGATATGCGCAGAAGCCAAAATTCCTCGCTAACGCGTGAAATACGCAGCTGAGATATATCAGCCAAAGCGATGTGTTGAACTCAATGCAGACGTAAGCACGCTAGTAGAGAGGCAACGTCTGGTGACATTGGAGTCACGATAAATGAGATCATTAGCACTAGTGGCTGAACTACAGGGCCTTTATTTGACATCGCAATAACACTGGATTTCTCCTAAAACGAATTTCTCTGTCCAACATTTATAGAAAATCACATCGTGTGTGACTTTTTTCTGACCACCAAGCAGAAATGTCTGGTGCTAGAGTTATCCCAGTTTTAGGCGTCAATTTGTTGTGATGATTTGTTTTGATTTCTGCACCCAATCTTCGGCTGTCGTAGATTGCCTGCCGTTGTGGATTCCTTGGGGTTTATCTTGCTACCGTCTCACCGGCCAGCAGACGAGCTGGGACGAAGGCCAGGCTAGTTGCCGTGACATGGGTGCGGTCATGGCCGCTCCTCTTTCAGACGAGGAGAATGCATTCATGGCAACCACAACAAAGAACGCAGGACTAGATTGGTTGTGGGTTGGTTGCAAATTCATCGATGGAGCATGAAGGTGCGAGGGCCAGGAGGTCGGGCGGGCGTACTCAAACTGGCGTCCCGGAAAACCGAGCATCAAGGATGGTAGTGCCATGCCTTACACTGATTACTGCGCCTATTTTGATTCAACAAACCAAGGATGGAATGACGTCCCGTGCACAGAATCACCCAAAGCTAAGTGTGTCCTGCGATCACCAGCACACATTCAGCACCAGGGCTTCTCTCGAGGCAACGCTCAGCAGCAGCAACTCAACTGGTGCCTCGTCGATCATGTCATCAGAGAATTCGTCACCAAGAGCGCCTCAAGATGCGCCTCTGCCTGCCTGAAGGAACCGGGATGTCGCTCCTTCAACATCAAGGACACCGATAATCCGGAGAAGTTCAGGAGGTCAGCACTCGATGCGTTTACTACTCTGCCTAAAAATGTAACATTACAACTAAAAACTCTTTAAATCACTCTTCGAGCTCGAAAGTATAAGGTTAAGTAAAAAACAAATGAACACGTTTCTCGTCCCCGCGCACTTTCTTTTTATTATTTTTTTATTTTTGAAAAAATGCAGTTAAACAAAAACAATACCCCGAAAAAGTCCACAAATTCATCGGAAAATAAATACCGGCGAACAAATGTGACCAATACAACTTTGAATGACGCTGTAAATATGTTAAGTTTTCTTGTCAAGCTTGTGTTTCATTTTCAATGTGTCTTTAAACAGTGGAAACACCAACGGTTACAGGAAATTTTCAAATGGCGACCATCTTGAAAAAAAACCTAAAAAATATACAATTAAAAAAAACCCTCTTCCTCCTTTCTTTTTCTTCAAAAACCCGGAAGAGAAACATGTTTTGTTTTTATTCGGCCTGATGTAGTAATTGCATGTCAAAACATTGAGTGGTTCAGCAGCATACATTAAGTGTTTTCTAATGAGTTCATGTATTATTCGTGTTTTGATTTGGATTTTTATTTAGATCATTGAGTTAGCCTTTATTTGCTTCCTTTCAGTTATCTTGCAGAATCTGTTCAGCCTGTCATTGTTGTCTTTGTTCCCTTATACGACCCGTTTACTTACTTTTAATTCTAACATGGTGCGGCCCGATTGACACCATGTTAGCATGTCGATTTAAATAAAACATTTGTAGATGTTAAACGTTCGATCTCGAAAATGGTCAACAAATAATAATAATAATAATAATAATATCAAATTCTTGTATAGCGCCAAATCCGTCAAAATTGACGCTCAAGGCGCTTCACAGAAATAAACCCAAGATACATTGCCTTCCTTTCAATCAGCCCCTTCCTTTCTGCTCCGACTTAAACCACCATTGCATTGAGTCGAGATGAAAATGCATGCATTCCTCGTAGCATGATTGTTGATTTGAAAGAGACGTATACTTGGGGATCTAACGCAATCGTGCTACGAAGTATAATACTGACGAAATAAAAAAACCGTGGGTTTTGCCAAGTTAAAAAAATGGGAATTGTTTTATTGGCTCTTGAAAAAGGGAATTTGCATTCCGGTGCTTTTCTGCGAGTCATATCGGTTTCGTATATCACAAACTGTTGACATGAAACGTGGATTGGTGAAACGATGAGCTGTTGTGAACCAGAGAAATGATTAAAAGTACATGACGAGTTTTTATTGGAAGAATATGATAGCAAAACCGTCATAGTTAATGCTCCGATTAAATCTCTATCTGTAGACCTTTTTAACTGAGCTCCTTATACAGAGTATACAAGTCTCTAAAAATTCGGATGTGGATTGATATCATCCCGTCAACCAGCACAAAATGCAACACTGGGATTTGGAATACCGGCCACCGGAATCTGATGTGACATGGAACGCACAAAAAGGTATAATATCACCTTTGTCATTACTGAACTCAAGGTTTTTCATTTTCAGTATTCCAGTAAATAGCTAAATGTCACGTCAAGCAAGAAAAAAAAAGCCAAAAAGGAAAACTTCATACTGGAAAATGTCTGAAAGAATGATGTCAATATTAGCATGTTGACCCATGATCATAATATTTCTGTGTTAAACGATGTAGTTGATAGTGTTTTGCAAAGTGTAGATCGGTAGTACAAAATTCCAATTATTTTTGCAAACAGATTCGTGGAAAGGAATCCACTCTTTTTAACAGTGGTGTGACGTCATAGCACTGGTTGAAGTTGCATTACTTTTGGGCAAAGGTGCTTATGCAAGTGTAATTCACAAGTGACAGTCAGTGAATGAATCACTCAATCAATCAGGCGCCAAGATGACTATTTTGACCAACAAATAATCGTGGATATACACTAAAGTATAAAACAGTGAACTGTGTATTTATTAGCGGAGTGCCATACAGTTGACCTCCATATTGGCGTATAAGCCGGCCTGGTCGTGTCATGACTTCTTATTGCCTGTATGCCACAGAAATCGCCAATATTTGTTAAAACAATGAATTTGTTTTACACCAATCTTTACAGGCTTTGATATCTACATTCCTTGGCTTTTGTTTAAAAAGGATGGGTTCAATTTTCGAAATCCTCAAAAAAGGCATTCAAGAAACAAAACGAAAAGAACATCATGTGACGGATTTTAGTTCAGTAGAATAATTAGTTAAAAAGCCTCCCCCCCAAAAAAAAAAAGTTAACAAATTCTTTATAATTGCCTTTGTCACGTTGACAAACACAGCTGAATTGGCTGTTTGAAATGACTTTGTGATACGCAATGACATCATCATGGCGTCACTTCAAATTTCATCTACAAAACATCACAGTTTATGTGCATACCAAGTTACATCCAAATCGGTCCTGTAGTTCTATAGCTATAGGCCTTAGAAAATGCCATTTTATTAATGTGACATCGCATGGCATGTGATGACATCATGATGTTTCTTGAATCTGCTTCTATAACACATCCCTTTCTAGGTGCCTATCAAGATACAACCTAATCCCTGCCAAGGATCATATCACGTCACAACCTAATCGGACCTATATAGTTCTTAAGATATAGTCATTCGACAAAAAATGGCTCTGTAATAATTATGATGGCGTTTTGTAGCCCAATTTTGCCATTCCAGGATACCAATGGATCAACTCAAATGGACTAGACTAGTCAGAGTTTGGTATCAAAGTGCACTTGAATTGGCAAGACTTGTGCGATATACAGCTCGTTTGCATTTCGTGGTAAAAGAAATAAACCCAATTGTTATTGGGAAATACTTGTGATATATTTGCAAGCATTTTCGTCGGGGAAAGAATAGGAAACGAGTCTGAAGAAGCAGTCAGTAGGCCTATTGGTATTCGTAGCTGTTGTCTTCAAATTAGGGTAAATTACATTGCTCAACAATGGGCCATGTCCAGTCGGCCACATTGATTTGAAAGTGATGTAAAATATTAATGTTTGGAACTTGCGAAGTGAAATGAAAGCAAGTTAATTCCTAATTAATCCCAGTCTGTTTTAATGAGTAATTTTAAATTTGTAATTACAAATCCCTTAATGTTTAAAACCAGATAAAAAAAAATACAGTAAAATAAGGCAGCATGGTGCCTGCATAAACAGTCTGGCGCCATCCCATTGAATAACAGTTAACACTTGAAATACGTTCAGGGAACTCGACAAAAATGGTCAACTCGTGAATAAGGCCCATTGGCATCTATGTCTGATCTCCTTCAACAGAAATTACATTTCTTTTTATGAGATCAGTCATTGCTCGTGTAAGTTTCTCTTCACTACATGATTCAACGTAAGATGCTCAGTTTGCTACTCGCGATTTCCTTAGGAAATGTTTTACTGGCCTTCCCGTGATTTTCAAGTCTCTCTTCGGTGTCTATGCCTGTAGAAAACTGTGCCTTTTTTAATGTGACATCGCAAAAAAAAAGCCAAAAAAAGCAATATATCCCCCGCCCTTGATTTCTATGTTAAATTTAGGGGGGAACATTGTTGGACCCACAAAAAAAATTTTAAAAAATGCCCCCCTCACAAACATGTGTTCTGGATCCGGCCTTGTGTATTTTTGATAACACACCTGCTTCTTTTTTCAGGTCTTGACAATCGGGTTCATTTGTATGCATCTGGATTTTTTCAAATTGACTTTATTGTGATCATTGAAAGAAAGCAGGCACGCATTTTTTTTTGCGGACGAAGCGACTTCCATCGCCATGCCTTATCAATCGATACGGGCTTGGCGGTTATGATATTAAGATATATACCGTGCGTCTAGAATTGCTGTTTTCATTAAAGTCCAATAAACTAAAGCTAAAAATATGCCTGTATTTCCAAGGCAGCTGGCAGCTAGTTCATAACAGTTACCAAGGTGGCATTGACAAAATCTGTTTTGATGAGGTTCCATCCTTTGTTGCCCACCGTTAGCCCAAAAATAGTCGGTCTCTGGTCAGCGCGCGCGTCGATTTTGGTCATGTGCGTCAATTGTTTTTGTTTACTCCAAATCTCCTGCGGTACAGCAGCGCCCTCTATTGCTGCACCTCCTGAAATGTTCGTGGGCATGCAGCTCGACCTTGCACTCAGGGTGATAGATCCGGTATAAGGTTGATATTGAAGGAATGATTGTAGGCACGATGACATGTGATGTGAGCAATTGTTATTTTGAAAAGTGTGTCTAAACACATAAAATATGCCAATTATTCCGTGTCTGTAGTTCTAGTGAAAACTCTTATACCGATCGGTATTGTGTCATGTGACGCTTGTCCGATTATGGCAGTGGAATTATTGCAATTATTACTTTCCCCTAAAATACGTAGTTTTCCGTGGGCTGCCTTAAAAAAGAACGATTTTTTTTCGGTATTTCTTAGCTTCACCCCTATTTGAATCTTTACCTCACCCTGTCAAAATAAGTACCAAGCTTCAATCAAGTCGGACATGTTCTTCTCTAGATAAAGGAAATAATAAAAAAAAAAATACAGGTAACGTCATGTGACTCAAAATGGCGTCATCATGACGTGACCCCAAATTTTACCCATGACACAAACCTGTCAAAGTACAGGCCAAATGTCAACCGAATCTGACGGATAGTTCCCCAGATATGGGACTTTAATATTATGCCCATTGAATATGACGTCACTGACCCCGATTACGTTATCGTGACGTCACTTGGCTATGCACACGTTGTCTTTGTCTGAGCTGAGTTGAAGTACATCTGAGGATATGTTACAATCAGGCCCGGATTGAGGTTCATGTAGACCCTAGGTGTCTGCGCTAAGTTGGAGTACATCTGAGTATGTCACAATCAGGCCAGGATTAAGGGTTTTTGTAGACCGTAGGCACCAGTGTTTCGAAGGCCCTACTTCGCCCTAGGCACCGGCACCAAATCGGTGTTCAATGTAGAAAGCACTGTAATCAAGCCAGGGAAAACTGGTATACGTCCTAACCCTAAAAGCCTGCTGGCGCCAAGTGAGTCAATCGCATCTCAAAAGTGGGAATGGTACATACAGTCATGTGTATTTGATCAGAGTTAACGAGAGTGCGAAGCCTAGAAGGCACGTGGTTTGGTGTACATGATTATGGTGTGAATTGAGGACAGGAGCCAAATCAAAGACTCCTCGATTTGAAAACTGTTGCCGCGCCTGAAATGTTCATGGGCAGCTCGACCTCGTACCCAGGTTGATATATCTGGTATGAAGTTGATATTGAACAAATGATTGTAGGCACGTACGATGACATGTGATGTGAGCAATTACGATTTTGAATAGCGTGTCTAAAGACATAAAATATGCCAATTATTCCGTGTCCGCTGTTTGTGGAGTGAAAACTCTTAGACCATTGAGTAGTGTGTCATGACGTGACGGCTCGGCAATACCAAACGCCTTCAAATTGTGTCACTTGTCCGACTACGGCAGTGGAAATTGCAAGAATTACTTTCCCGGAGAATAGGTACTTTTCCGCGGACTGCATTAAACAAATGAACATTTGGGAGTATTTCTTAGATTCGCCCCCATTTGTATCTAAACCACAACCCTGTCAAAATACGTATCAAGCTTCAATCAAATCGGATATTTACTTCTCTAGATATAGGACATTATAAAAAAAAAACTTAAGGTAACGTCAAACGACCCAAGATGGCGTCATCATGACGTGACTCCAAGTTTTACCTATAACACAACCCTGTCAAAGTGCAGGCCAATTGTCAAATGAATCTGACGGATAGTTCTTAGATATAGGACTTTAATATTATGCATATTAAAGATGACGTCACTGACTCTGATCATGTTAGCGTGACGTCACTTGGCTATGCACACGTTGTCTTTGTCTGAGCTGAGTTGAAGTACATCTGAGGATATGTCACAATTAGGCCCGGATTAAGGGTTTTGTAGACCTTAGGTGCCTTCGCTAAGTTGGAGTACATCTGAGTACAAATGTCACAATCAGGCCAGGAATAAGAGTTTCGTAGACCGTAGGCACCGTTCCGAAGGCCCTACTTCGCCCTAGGCATCGACACAAAATCCGTGTTAAATGTAGAAAGCACTGTAATCAAGCCAGGGAAAACTGGTATACGTCCTAACCCTAAAAGCCTGCTGGCGCCAAGGGAGTCAATCGCATCTCAAAAGTGGGAATGGTACATACAGTCATGTTTATTTTATCAGAGTTAACGAGAGTGCGAAGCCTAGAAGGCACGTGGTTTGGTGTGAATGATAATGTTGTAAATCGAGGACACACACGTGTAATTTTATCGATGAATTGAGGACAGGAGCCAAATCGAGGACTCCTCGGTTGTAAAACTGTTGCAGTAAAAGTGTAAGTGTTCAAACACAAGAAAAGGGAAGAGGAACAATAGAAAATCCTCATCTTTACACCATAAACAATATGTTTGAGTTTGTTTCTGCACTCAATATCGTACGCTAAACAATAGAGTATAATATCGTTCCCAAGTTGGCGATCGTGCACAAATTTGAAGGCCCTAGGTACAGTGCCTGCTGTGCCTGTTGGGTTAGGCCTGGTATAGCGTGAACGTACGTGACCCACTTGGTTACGTCATACTAATGTTGGCGAACAGGGTAACAACGTAAGTCGTTCTCTGGACGCTATAGCCTGGTGTCAGTGGCGTAGCCAGGAATTTTTTGTCAGTGGGGGGAAGGGGGGGGGGCTGGAACATTTCATGGGGGGGGGGCATGTAGATCAATGATATTTTTTTTTGAAACTCAAAATCTCAGTGGGGGGGGGGGCGACTGGGGGTGTCACCCCCCCCCCCCTTGGCTACGCCACTGCCTGGTGTGGGCAAATTTCGTGTCTACGTTCATTCAGTCTGTGTAAGAGAGTTCGTGGTCGCCGAAGAAGTTTCGTTTTCCAGGAAGAACGGGAGGCCTGCTGATTGAGAGACAGAGGTACCGTTACTGGTAGAGCTTCTTATTGTTTTGTTAACTACCAATGAAGAACAGTTTGTATTTTTTATAGTGTGTAACTGTGGGTTAACTCACGTTGCTGGGTGCTTCGGTGGGTTATTTTTCTCGGCTTGTTGTGTGCGAGCAGAGACAGTGCCAAACTTGTGAGCAACTGCATTTGTTGTTTATTTAGTGTTGATAGGTCACACAAATCAGGGGCTGAGAAAGAGATACAGGTTAATCGTTCGTGTCTGTACAAAAGGCACCCCCAGAACGGGTTTCAGACAGACAGTGCATATAGAGCTCTGACTCATTTCAGTCCGATTTCGAGGAGGTTTATTTCAATTAGTCATTTACGGGTTAAAATTTGTGGGTGACATTTTGCGGGTAACATTTGCGGGTTACATCTGTGGGTTACATTGCGGGTTCAATTGCAGGTGACCAATTAAACCAATTTTCTAGTCTGATTACATATTTACTAAGAGCCCATGTAAGTCTTGAAAATTGTAGAGGTGATTGCACAGCGAATAAAACAATTAATCTATTAATTGTTCTAGCACAAAAATGAATTGTCCTTTGTCCATTATTGTGTCCTAACTATTGTATGAACTCAAGCGATAAGCAATCAATTAAAAATCGGTGGCATATTGCTCTCAAATTGAGTCCCTGTTTCTCGGGCCCTGACGATCTCCGCAGTTCCGACAGGTATAACAAGATCCGCCAAAATGGTGTTAGAAGTGGGATGATTTGGGTTGATTGGGTTGATATCTCGTAAGTAAATTTAGTGCTGGTTTGGATAATTTCTGTATTAAAGGTCGTCAGTCTGACTGTAAGTTGTATAAGTGTTTTATCGTGTGTAATCAGAGTTGAAGTGAGAAGCTTGCGCAGATCCGCAAGGGAACAAACGAGGATACTGTTAAAAAATAACAGTGTGGTCAGTAGGAAAACAGATAGAACCTCCCTGTGGAGTTTAGGGGAGAGATTTCCCTTAGTGCCATATGAGTCAGAGGTACCAGAGCCACCCACAGGACAGTGGCCGAGTGTGAAGACCCTGTGGGTATAGGGTGAGTGTCCGTTGTTTACAGGAGTGCAACAACACGAGTGCACACATTCCTGCGAGTGTGGAGGTAAAGCTGCAGATCTAGAGGCTTAAATTGCAAGCCCAGCTCCTGCAGTGGAAAAGAGATCTGATGGCGAGAAAGCTAGCAGCTGCCATGAAAGGTCAGAACATTTCCATAGAAGGAAGTCGAGACTCACCGGAAAAGGTGTTTGTGTAAGTCGTCAAGTGGATTCAGAGATTGAATTCAGGCTACCAAAGTAGAGTTCTGGACATTTCTCCAAGTTTGGGACAAATAGTCTAGCAGCGGCCGGAGTGTCGCCGAATTACTTCCCAGAGCTTGGGAAAGAGCAAAATGTGCGTAAAGTTCCCCCCCCCCCAGCAGTGGCTCGGTCAGAAAAATATAAAGGCGAGATGAAGTGCCCCGGGATCTTAGGGATGGATTTCCTTTTACCATCGGGGGTAATCTGGATTTGCAGACAAAACTGTGGAAGTTGAAGGTTGAGGGAATCCAGTGCGCCATTTAGTAGTTCCGGTGAGCCATTTGTTGGACGAGTAGTTGTTGCCGAAACCACAGAGATTCCCCAGGACAAGAGGCAATAGCTCTAGGTGCTATAGGACGGACTGAACAAGAGTTGAAAGGCCCTGCAATTCTTGAGCCGGTCGAAGGTGGTGGCGATTTGGTACATACAGGTTTACTATTCGCCAGGTCACAGGAAACCAGGTCATTCATCTACGTGTTTTAAATACAGGTAAAGAAAAGAGAGAGGCTCGGAAGGGGACTGTTGTAGGTGTTATAGTGCAAGCTTCAACTGTTCATGACAAAGTGATCGACTGAAGAGACAGTGACGGATTTGCCAGTGCACGTACGAGATGTTTATGAAAGGGGTAGGGTTAATCAAGATCCCAACTACCACATTGATGTGAAGAGATTCCTTGGGAAGTTTCAAGATGTCTTCTCAGGAGGTGACAATAATATGTGCCGTACAAAGGTAATAAAGCATCGTATACAGACAGGAGATGCTTGAACAATTAAAGCGAGGCGAACACGCCATCCTTACGACAACCAACAGGAAATACAGCTGCAGGTTGAGGACCTGAAAGCGAGAGGAGTCATAGAATCCTCAGACAGCTCATGGGCTGCCAATGTTGTTCTGATAGATAAAAAGGATGGCACCAAGCGTCTCTGTACCGACTACGGAAGACCATTAAAGATGACCCTTAAAGATGCATACCCAGTGTCCCGCATCGACGAAAAACTTGAGGCGTAGGGAGGGACAAAATTGCTTACGACGGTAGATCTAGCGTAAGGCTGCTGATAGAGAAATATCATGTAAGATGAAGATGCTAGTCAGATATCAGTGCTCGTCATCCGTAATGGGTTGTGCAGATGTAAATGCATACCATTCGGTTTATCCATTGCCCCGGGAACCTTTGTGATGATGATGGACAGGGTTACGACCGGGTTGCAGTCGGAGATCTTGTTGATCTTCCTAGATGATTGTTTTTGGCAAAACAGTGACCAAGGCGGTAAAGCGTCTCGAGGGCATGTTGACTAGGTTGAGACAGGCAGGCCTGAAATTGAAACGGGGCAAATTACACTTGTGTCAGACGTGCGTGACCACCTTAAGGTACATAGCGTTCTCGGAGGAGTGGACACAGATCTGCAAACAGTACAAGCTGTAGCCGATTGGCTGACTCCGAAGTGTTAAGGGGATGCATGTACGAAGCTTCCTAGGGTCTACATCCTACTATCGAAAGATCATTCGTGGGTTCGCCCACATTATCAGCACACTGTATGCCTTAACAGAGAAGGCAAGCGAATTTGTCTGTAGTAAATCATGCCACAGTGCTTTTGAAGAGCTCAAAGAGCGGCTCCAGACTTTCATGATGTTGTCACATACAGATCCGCAAGAAGGTTTGATAGTGGACACATATGTCTGTGGTGAAAGCATTTCGGCAGTGTTGTAACAAATCAAAAACGACGTAAAAAAAGTTCTTGCATACATACAAGCAGGAAACTGAGTATGCCGGAGAGAAACTACTGCGTTACAAGACGTGAATTGCTGGCCGTAGTTGCGTATCAGAGTAGTTCCGTGAAATACTTGTATCTCAGAAAAGTCAGAACTAATCACTCAACTCTGAAGAACCCTGAAAAGGGAGTTGGAAAAATTGATATAGGTCGCTTTAGAATACATTGCAGAGATTCACCTTTGGCCAGGGAAGAGACACCCGACGGCTTGTCACGGAGGCAGTACAAACCTTGAAGCCGAGAGGAGGCAACAGCCGAAGTTGTAGCTTCTGATGAGAAATATGAGAGACACGCTCCTAGTGAGAAGTTGCTGTGTAGAGGCATATCCACAAAACCTGGTCTTTCGTTAAATATTTTAAGAAAGGCTTAAATAGCGGACCACGATATGGCCCGAATTCTCCTTGCCAAAGTAGAGGGTATAGAGAAAGACTAGAGTGGAAAGAGTTATCAAACCACTCTAAAGTGACCAAGACATACTGGGAAAAATGGAATCTATTTGCAGTCTGTGATGGGCTGCCGTACGAAAGATGGGAGTCAGACGATGGTGCCTCCAGGTGCCTCCTGGTACTTCCAAAGAAGTTTAGGAAAGAGATTCTGACTGAGCTGCATGGTGGACAGCCTGGTCGATCATGTCCGCTGACGTGAGATCCTTCCTCCGTGTTGTAACATCTGTGCCAGGAGTAAGTCGCCTGCGAAGAAAGGGGTTGCCCCTTTTGCAGCAATATCAGGTTGGGTTTCATTAGAAACAGTGGCAATAGACTTGATTGGGCCACTGCCAAAGTTCGACAGTGGCAATTAGTGGGTCTTTGTAATAGGCGATTACTGCACAAAGTGGATGGAAGCCTACCAGCCTCATTTGCATATCGACCGTAGTAGTTCGCGTGTACCCCTGCCCTGCAAACAGGGAGCTGGTATGGGCTGATGAGCTCCACTGAATTTTGTGCAAAATGATGGGATGGCATTCTGGGTAATTTATCGAGAAATATATATAAATCATTTGGCTGCCATTGCTTGAGACTGCAGATCGCTCATGCGCGCAAATGCTATCCGAAAACTTTCTCATTTAAATGCAAACATTCCATAACGGATGGGATCTCTTTTTCATTGCAGACCTTGTAGACCAAAATTGAGCGTCGCATAATATGCAAATCGACTCTTACTGAATGCAACACAAAGCCTGAGCAAGTGACAGGAATTAAAGATTGACCAAACAGATGTCTTAAAGATGTTTTACAGTGTCCTTTATGTTTACGTTTTTCAACAAACCCCCACCCCCCAAAAAAAAAATAACAAATAATAAATAAATAAATAAACATTTACGAATGACACTAAAAGAGTAATGAAAACAGATAAGTTTGACAGTGAACTACATTTATTATGCTTTCAACGAAAAGCAAATACGAATGGGGATAAAGAGCAATGACTCAATCTTAACGGCCGTTTAAAACCTTGAAGGGTCGTGGCCGTGGTGACTGGCAGGGCACAGCCACAGGTCACATCAAATATATCATCAAAACTTGAATTCATCAACCCTTTCCAGCGTCCTGTTTGCAGGGCGGGGGGAGGGAACCATTTGCATATTTATTTATAGTGGATCCATTCTTGTGACGATGTTGCCATAAGATCAGAAATAACGCAGGTATCTCCTCTGGACCGTTGGGCAAGTTATTTATCACGTACGTAGCTCTTCAAGCCTGCAACGAATGATCACGATTGAAACAGGATTTGATTTCATTCCGATTTTTAATACAGTAGTCTGGAAAGGAAATCGAGATTTAATAACGAAAAGTTTCGACACGGTGACTAAAGATGATGACCATCCTTGTAAATCGAATGGTAGATAACTAAATTGGTTTTGTGAAAAGCGTGCTAATGTTGTCTCGGACTAAATTGAGAGTAAGAGTTGGTTCAATGGCAATCATATAATACGTCACGTGACATGTCATGAGGTCCTGCTGACGTCTCTTTAATTTTCAGCTGTACCACATCCCTGTCTTGGGAATACCAAACTTGAAGCCAATCGTACTAGTAATACCGAAGTTAAAGAGGTTCAAAAAATGCACAATTGATGTGACGACACGTGCCACACGATGACGTCATCGTGACGATACTCATCGGGGACCATCTTCGGCTGTGGTCTAAGTGTCATTCAGACATATGAAAGTGCCAACGTGTATGGCTAGGCAAAAAGGACAAAACCTAGGGAGAATGCATGCTTTTACCGTGACCTGGCTTGACACCTGATGACGTAATGATGACGAATATCTTTTAGGACCATTACATTAATGGTGATCTGAGTAAGGCGTGTGGGCCAAGTCTGAAGCTGATCGGATTTACGAAAGTGCCAAAGTGTACTGATGGAAGAACAAAACAACCTGTACAAAACACAGTGAGAGGATTCTGAAAAGGAGAAAACAAAGAACTCAACTAATATTAACAAAATCAAGAGCTGTTTCGTTGTCAGACGAAGCAACTAAAAAAAATGGTAGAGTCAGGAATTTGTGAACAAGACCATCAGATTGGCTCTGCGTCTGTAATAACATGATTAATGTGTCAAGAAATCATCTATGCAACTTTCGTTATTTCTTTGCGTTACCGGGTTATTTTAGTTTGTAGAGGATGAAATAATCGTCGAAAGGAGAACAAGGTTAGTTTATTTTCTTTACAAAATTGAATTGAATTGAATGGAATTTGAGGTTGGAAAAATACCACAGATCAAAAACTGCAATTCGGAAAAGTTGTTGTGTACGAAGTTAACGTGGCTATATGGTTAGTTTTGTACACACATTTTGTTCCAATGTACCATCCTCTAAAATAAACAAAATAGTAGTAAATTGAATGAAATAAATCAAAACATCCTTTCGACAAGAATATTGATGAATTCATCAAAATACAGATAGCTTCTTTACATATAACTTTCTTCAAAATCCTTTCAATTCATGTTATTTCATTTGTAAAAATTCCCGTGAGTTTGGTGCGAAAGCAAAGACATTCGCGATTACTGTGTACACGTTGCGTTTGATAGGATTTTCGACCCTTGAACCTTTGGCAGTTATTTTTTTCTTCAATGAAGACCATATGCTATTTTAAGATATTCGTAATGTTTAGATGGCGCCCTATCGGCTGCTTGGTGTGATCACTATAGCATGTGTACAACTCGAGATAAATGTGTTTTAAAATCGATGGCGGTCTCGAGCGTTATTTGAGCGGTAATTGCCAAGACGCTTCGGTGCGCCTTGAGGACTAGACTGGAATATTCTGAAAGTCTACATTATACCGTCCTTCTCTCAGCATACTTAAACTTCCCGCTGACTACAACTGGCGTGATACAAGGCATAGAAATTGAACAAAGATGACAAATTCCATGGCTAGTGAGCATCTTAGCTTGTCTCCTGTACAAAACAAATACCAGAGATTTACAATAGAGAGAAAAAGCTTCCTCCCTAGTTAATTTGAAGAAAAAAAATGTATATTATTTAGCAGTGTCTTGGCATTAATAATAATTAAAGCACGGTCGTCATCTGGCCAACGACTGGATGGGTCCCGAAGGGAGGGCCGTAATTGTTTTGCACGGCTTTTGATTGGATACAAATACCTGTATGGTGCAAGGTACGAACCGTCTAAACCGAAAGAATAACATAATTGTACCACAGCAAACACCTGTGTTCAACACGTGGCTGTCTGAGCAGAACGACCGCTGTGAATTACACTTTAAAACTAAAGTGTTCAATTTAACTTTATAAATGATAACTTTAACACTTGCTAAGTGTGCGGTCAGTGATCACACTTTAAAATTTGATTCAACACTTTCCAAAAGTGTTACGAATTCAAACACCTTTAAAAAGTTAAAAAAGTGTCGATCCCTTTTGCCACACTTTTCCAAGTGTTAAAAAAGTGTTGGGATCCAGCATTTTGAAAATGTTAGAAAAGTGTGGGAAAGTGTTGGATCTGACCCTTATAAAATATTAGAACAACTATTCAATTATCTCTTTACCCATTGCCAAGTGTTAAGAAAGTGTTGATATCCAACCCTTTGAAATTGTTGAGACAACTATTTGTTACCCATTAAATGTGTTACTTTTTAAGGAAGCGTTAAAGGGACATAATACAAACTAAAAAAATAAAAAATAGTCATAATTATGACTAATATCTCATAATTATGTCTTATTATTAAGTCATTGACTTAAGTTATGACTTATATGTAATAATAATGACTTAGTATGAAGTCATAATTATGACTTATATCTCATAATTACGACTTAGTAATTGTTAAATCATTATTCAGACTTATGTCTCATAATTATGACTTAAGTGAAAACTATGTGATATCCTAAGTCATAATTACGACTTAATACTTAGTCGTAATTATAAGATATAAGTCATAATTATGATTTGACAATTATTAAGTTTCCTGATATAACCAGTTGAGTAAAGGTGAGATTTGTTTATACTGAGATATTATCGTAGGAACACTGCACATTTTGATGTAAATTTCGCTTTTATATCGTACGAAATTGACAGATAATTTTAGACCCTATAACAGATGAGTGTCGCTATACATGTTCGTACGTTCATACGTGGATTGGATTTGCCTAATGTATCGATACATGATCCTAATATGGAAATACATAAACACATAACTGAGATTGTATAGACTAAAGATTGGTCATACTTTTGTCGATTGTAATATACGTACTTACATCATCAATACATCACGCAAATCAAATGCACGTATGTACGTACACGTTCAATGTATGGCGACACCCATCCGTTAGAAAAAAAAAGGTCTTAAATTATCTGTCAGTTTCGTACGATATAAAAGTAGTATTAACCTCATAATGTGCAGTGTTCCTACGCTAATTTCTCAGTATAAAAAACTCTCACCTTTACTCAGCTTGTTATATTATGATGGTCGGCGATGTAGGTCGGTGTAGGACAAATGTTTATGAAGAACGTAACGCCATATTGGAGCTCGGACGTAAAAAAAAATCTAGCGCGCGCGTGCGGGGCGCTGAACTCACCATCCAATCAAAATGCTCAGTCGCCTAATACATTACTGCGCATGCGTCTATGCATAAATGCTTACAACACTTTTAAAATGTGAAAAATCACATCTTGAATTTGGTTAACTTTAGCTTACTAAGAGTTTGAATCACCATTTGCAACATTTGAAATGTTGGTTTGGTTGTAACACTTCAAAAATGTTAAAATTCAACACTTCTGTTTTTAGAATGAACATACTCTCATCAACAGTTTATTCCTTCATGAATGTAAAGATATGCACGTATTGCTATCCTCAAATAACGTTAAAACTCAGTCATACAATTTAAATTTAATTGCACTATAAGTTAATCACATTGTGATGACATGATGACGTGTGTAAATACTATCGAAACGCAACGTTTAAGGCGCCAAGCAACAGCCTCATTTGCATATCGCCCACAGTCGAGCGCCTGGCATGATGTAAACAAAAGATACCAAACGACACCAATCTAAAGTACTGGGCGCTGTTTATTTTTCAACTCAGGGCCGTGTTTAATGGACTCCATCGGACAATGGATCCATCGTGACAATGTTGTCATGGGATAAAAAAAAATCTGGGTATTTCCACAGGACCTTTGAAACCTGCCGCTGAAACATGAATTGATTTTATTCTTTTTTTTTTAATACAGTAGAAGGGAAATCGAGATTTAAGATCGATGCGCACTGCAATGTAAACGCAGCCATACTAGAAACCAGACGGTCAAGGCAACACCCGACGTACCGCGTGTATACAGCCATGGACCGGGTCGGTGACAGTTTATTGTTGACCACACGTACAACGTCCCTTTTTAAACTGACTGACTAAGTGACTGACTGACGGGGGCTGCGCTACGGGGATGGGGATCCTTGCCACGCCTCCCCATCACCCGGCCCCCATTTTTTTCCAAGAAAATTAAAGAAAGGAGGGAAAAGCACAAAGCTAAAGTAAACGAAAAGGAAGCGAAGAGACTAGAATCAATATATTACTGTACATTGAATGCATATTTCAGAATTTCAGAAGATATCCACCTGAAATAGCCGCACAGACGGTAATAGTCTACAATTATACGCATGAATGCTTTGAACAGCTACCCCAAATAATGTCCCCCGCGCTTTTAAATTTTCTACGATCGTTGCTTTTTCGATGCTGTACCAATAACTATTTCGTAGGCCCCGACCCTAACTTCCAGGGACCCCACTTCGAAAACCTTCCCCGACCCAAGCCCACCCGCACACACAAACAAAACGATATAAACATATCACAGCTAGTATACAATGAACGTACACTAAGAATGTACGTACATGAAGTTACACCCACATCGAACATATAGTTCTGTAGATATAAGCCTTTAATAGAAAATATCCCTTTAGTGTGACATCGCATGATATGTAATGACATCATTTTGAGGTCACTGGATTTTTCATATTTGACACATGCCAGTGTAAGTACACAGTTACAACTGCATGAATCTAATCTACAGTACTTGAGATAAAGGCCATAGGACGATGCCCCTTTAATGTTACGTTACATGGAATGTGATGATTTTCATCTGTAACACATCCATGTCATGGGAATACCAAGTGTGAACCCAATTGGACTGATACGTCAGAAGCTATAGCGATTCAAAAATTGCTCATTTAATATGACGTCATTTGACACACGATGACATCATCTTGACAAAGCGGGGACCACCTTCAGCTGGTGTGGTATAATTGTTTAGAAAGTCTGGAGTAAATCAGACATGAAAGTGTCAAAGTGCATGCATCTATCAATACGTGTACAAAACATTTTGAGTACAGTCTGAAAAAGGAGGGGGAAAAGAACTGAACAAATCATAACAAAAACGAGCTGTTTCGGTTTCTACCTAAACAGCAAAAATAAAATGGTAGTTTATGGAGCACCAACCGGCATGGCTAACTAATTGACTGAGTAACTGCTACTGGTAAGCTGGGCAGTGCTTTCATATAGGATTACCCAGCAGCAACGAAGCAGCAAAGATCGAGTCACGTGTACCTATCTGAACTGCTGACGTTCCATTGACCGGAAAGTGACAAAACCCGCTATTGATACGGCTCCATGTGTAAAAACTGTCCAGTAAAAACTCTTACAGTGATTCTCAATCAATTGAATGTTATTTATTAATTTTTTTTCACGATTTTTGATTGGACAGGGAACGTGCGTTAGACAGGGTACGAAGCGACTAATACGAAAGAATAGTTGTTCTGCGCCAAACATCTATGTTCAACACGCGAATGTCTGAGCAAAACCACCGTCACGAAATGACCTACTCTCAGTAGCTGTTTATTCCCACACATGAAGTATTTTTAAAGATATCCATGCATTCCTATCTTCAATGTAACGTTTAAAACCTAGTCATACAATTCAAAAATTAATTGCACTACAAGACAATCACATTGTAAAAAAAAAAGACGACATATGTATAAACTATCGAACGCGACATTTAAGCTGCAAAGCAACAGTCTTGTTTGCATGTCGCCCACGAGTACAGTCGATCGCCTGGCTCAGTGTAAATGAAAGATACTAACAACTCCAAAGTACTAGGCGCTGTTTATTTTTCAACGCACGGCCGCGTTTAATCATTTGCATGTCTTTTGATAGTGACAATGGATCAATGTCTTGTGACAGTGTTGTCATGAGATTAAAAATACAAGTGGGTATTTCCACAGGGTTTTCGTGCTAGTTAATTACGCACATATCTCTTTAAGACCTGTAGGCTGGAAGGAATGAGCTCAGATTGGTACTTCCGAGTTTCAGTTGAAACAGGAGTTTATTTAACTCTGGTCTTTCAAAAAGTAGGAAAAGAAATCGAGATTTAATATCGAAAGCACACTGCAGTCTAAACCCAACCATACTTGCAACCAGACGGTCTGTGCAACACCCGGCGTTCCGCGTGTATACAGGCATGGAGCGGGGTTGGTACATGCAGTTCATTTTAGGTTTGGCGATGTTGCACTATGCGACTCATGCGGTTCATGCAAGCAAGGAAGCGTGTAAGGTGTGTGAGTGTAGCGACCACGGGCCTCGCATAGTTGACTGCAGCGATAGAGGTCTGATGGAGTTACCGAAGGGGATACCAAACGACACCAAAGTACTGTAAGTGAAACAATTTGTATTGTTGACCACATACAACGTTCTTTTTATACTAATCTAATTTGCTGACTGACTGATTGACTGACTCCCCGACTGACTGACTCACCGACTCCCCAACAGACAGACAGAGGCAGCGCTACGGGGTCGGGATCCTCGCTTGGCCTCCCCGTTCTCCCCCTCCCCGCATCCGGATCGTTCGCCTCAATTAAATCTCTCTTGTGACGTCACTCTATTCAGTAAAGTGTCGATTTTGTTTGGGAATGTTCAGTGAACTGTACATAAGAATGTACATTTAAATGAACACTCTCTCCTTTCTTTAGTTTTATTTTAATGATGTTTCTAGTTTCCTTTTTTTTTTAATTTGTATTTGATTACTTATGTATGATTTAAATTTTACAGTTAAAATTGAAACTTATATTTTTTCTTTGTCTTTGCTTTTTAAAATTCCTACAAATAAGCTTTTTCATTTGTTTTATGCTCATATTCAGTTTTTACCCAAGCGACACCAATTTAAAGCGCTGGACGCTATTTGTTCAACGCAGGGCCGTGTTTAATCATTTCCAGGTCTTTTGTTAGTAACAATGGATGCATTTCTTGTGACAATTTTGTCATAGGATTAAAAATAAATGTGGGTATTTCCACTGGACTATCGTGATTTATTTATATCGAAATTTAATTCCGATGTCCTAATACTGTAGCAAGGAAATCGAGATTTAAAATCGATGCACACTGCAGTGTAAACGCAACCATACTTGAAACCAGACGGTCTATAGGCAACACCGGCGTACCACGTGTATACAGTCATGGAGCATGGTTGGTATACATGCAGCTTCATAACACTTCGCTTCGCTCAGTTATACCCTTTGAGTCACCAGACAAAAATTCAATTATACAATGATACACAGGATATATTGTTAATTGGGTTAATGTTTATTATTACAGCATCAGAGACAATCTAGACGCTAAGTGTCTCTTTCAAAACCATTAATACACATGTAATCAAACGCTGAAAATGAGCTTCTTGTAAGCAGATTGTAGAAATCTACAACACTCGACCACCCCCCCCCCCCCAAAAAAAAAAAAAAATAATAATAATAATCAAATGCAATATTCAAGGCTGGGGAAGCATAAGGTTTTTTTTTTCATTTGAGTAGCCATTTTTATTTATTTATTTTTTTGCAGAGGTGAATAATGATAAGCAAATATTCCTCTTTAGAGATTGTTCTATCTTTTTTTGTGTGTTCGTAGGCTTTGTTAGTACCACATTGTGTGACCCACTGCTGTATTGACTGACAGATACGAAAAACCACAAAACAATTTATGGAAAAATGGAAACGCATACCTGAACTATGCAAATCAATGCTTTCAGGCAAACGGTGGCAATTGGAAGACAAGGTGTGTTTTGATATACAATTCAATAAAAAAAAAGTACAGGTACTTGCTTTTTAGACTTGTCTGGTTCTAATAAACCTGTGTAAAGCATATCATTAGCTGAAGAATTGTTTTGCTTGGTGATATGAAATCAACTTTGGAAACAATATTGATTACTATGTAGCTAACATAATTGAATAAAAAATATCAAATTCACACAGCATCATGGTAGGTGTATGAACCTTGAAGTTGATAATTCATTCATATTTAGTTTCTTGTATATAAAGTGAAGTATCTTCTCACAAATTAAATCTATAATATATCAAAGCATTAATTATGGTCGGTTTAATACAGAATATTGCCAAAAATCTTACAACAATTTTAGACTGATGGGTCTCCTATACCCCTAGGTCCTCCCCCCTACTGAGACTGCAACCCCACTGTTTCACCTCGGTTGGCACCTAGCTTGCTCTAGGATCCCAACTACTTGGCCGGCATCCACGCAGAATGCAATTTCACATTTCATCGATTTCGCTTTTGCTACTTAGAGTTACTTAGAGTGTCTTAGAGTTAAGACACTCTCCAGAAGACAGCCAGAGCATACTGACCGGAATGTCAAGTTTATACCTCTGGTTCTTTTCACAACCATTCTCTTAGTTGATAAATTATTCGAACATGGTGTTTCCGCAAACCTTTCATTATACCTAAAATTCTTGAACTAGACTCTCCGATGAGCTTTGCGTATGCAGTCACATGATTAATGAGTCAAAAATCATCTGTGCAACATTCTTTATTTTTTTGCGTTACAAGTTAAGTTTATTTTGTAGAGGGGGAAATTACGTTTCTAATCGTATGCAATGTTTTTTTATGTATAACAAACTCGAAGATTTGAGGTTGCAAGTATACGACAAGTATACGACATTTGAAAAAAAAAAAAAAGTGCGTAAACAAGGTTATTCGCGACTATTGTGTACACATTGCGCGGGAAATCAGATAAGATTTTCGACCTAACCTTTGGATTTGTTTTTTTCGTTTGGTGACCATATGCTATTTTTAGACCATCGTAATGTTCAGATCGAGCCCTATCTACGGTTGTTTGGTGTGATCCCATATCGTGTGTATTTTAGAATCGAAGGCGGTTGCTTCCGAGCGCTCTTTGAGGAGTAATTGCTAGGGCGCATCGGTGTGCTTTAAGGACTAGACAGATATTCTAAAATGTTCCATTTTCACGTCTTCTTTGTACCTGTCTGTACTGCATGGCTTCCTATGACCGGGCAGTGCAATCGTGTAACGCGAACACTTTCAGGGACTAGCTGTTTTAATCATATTATGTGTGTCGGCTCTGGGACCAGCTTTACTGGGTTGTTTCGTCTTGTTTATTATTGATTTTATGCAATGCATATCTGTTTAGAACATAGCTAAAAGTGGTGTGAGTACTAGCGGATGTCTGGACCGTGCACCCCCCCCCCCGGGTTCCCTCCATACACATTTGAAAGATTGATAACAAAAAAAAAAATTCGCTGTCGAAATGAGCGCTTGGACTGGTGTTCCAGCAATTAATATTTCAAGCTATACAGTCCATCATTTGCAGCTATCCATAAAGGAACTGACGTAATTAGTTGAAGGAATCATACTTGGTTGAAAGATAGTAAGGGGACTTACCTCCCTGTGAAATTATTCTATGTGCATGCAGTCGTCTTGAAAAAAAAATAATGCAAGGAGGCCTTTCCATCATGGTGCATCGTTGGAAATTTCCGTTAGTAGTTTGTTTTTGCATTTAGCAAAGCGCGAGGTGAGCAAGCATTAATACGGTGCGCACGCACGCAATGTTGCTTAATTGTCTGATCCATAGACATATAATTTATTGTATGTCTACGGTCTGATCAGTAAACTTTGCGGGACATCGCGTAGCTGCAATTAGCTCAGTGAGAACATGTCCCAGATGCTGAATTCAGGCTCAATGAAAAACATGATTCAGCAATTTTTTTTATTACATCGAGATCAAAGAAATCTTAGAATGACTTTAGATTTTGAGAACGTGTGTCGCTTCAGCGAAAAAAATGCACAAATACAAATGATGGACTATACCTTTAAATCATCCTGTACTATTACGCCGTATAGTAGTGGTTGATGTTTTGCAGGTTTTGAAATGGCTGATGATAAACTATGGTGAGCTGGTATTCGCAAAGAAAAATCTTCCCCATGAGTATGTTCTTCATAAAGTTATAAGCTGAGTTTTGTTGTAGCTGTTCTAATTTCATTTCTACATGCATTCTTGGAATTGTGTTAATGTTATTTGAGGTGGTTCATACCCCTACTCCAAGAAAGCCAATATTGAGATCAAAATCTACTCTTTCAGCCATACAAAACAAAAAGACAAACAAAACATGATACAATGCCAGTTAGAGATAGCTTGAGTAACTGCAGCGCGTATTAACACTTAGTGCAAACTATGTTGTATCCGTAGGTTCAAAATGGCCCTTACTTCTAAAATAAAAATAGGGAATATACAAAAAACCTTTTTTTCGGAACACACAACAACAGAAAAATCTATGTTTTTTATTTTGTTATTTATAAGATTTTCAATGTTTTGGGAGCTTAGACTCCCAGTGGTTTGTGTTTTAAGAAGTATAACAGCTATAGCATTTACGTCCATTATATCGTCACCGACACCACGAAGTAACACCCATCTACATACCAGTAAAAACTAGCAATGGGAGAAAACGGCGACTAAAGTTGAACGCCTTCTAAAACAGCTCGATTTTTCACTCGTTTGTGTATTAAATAAACAAGTAATAAGAGAAAAAGATGAGTGTTAGTTCGTGAAACCGAAAAAGCTGCGAAACAGTAAATTTTCGTTTTCACGAAGTAATACTCTTCAATGTATTTAACACGAGGAAAGTGCAACTTCAGGTCAGCGCGCGCGCTCATACAACTTGTTACAAGAAGAGTGTTACTTCGTGAAAACGTTTTTGCTCATTTATGAGCAGAGTGCGCGCCATGCATTGCAATGGAAAATAGAACTTGAATGTTACTTCGTGAAAACGAAAAATTGTCACTTTTGCGCAAAAGTTGCCATGGATACTTAGCGTAATTATTAAAGTAAAGCTCTTGAAGCTTTGAAACTTCGTGCAATGGTAGGCCTTGATGAATAATGTTAAAAAAAAAAAAACTGAAAATCGAAAACAAAATGCTTTAACACGGTAGAGTGTTACTTCGTGGTGTCGGTGACGATATGCATATAGGCCTTTACAAGTCCAAACACGAGAAACGAAAACCGCCGTTCAATTACTTTCAGTGCCCCTTAACATAAATGCGTGCACGCAAGGTGCTCCAAGATGTTTCACCCCAGTTACACCCCTGCTAGCAAGTATTTTTGATTACAAATAAGCTCATAAAATGCATCTTATTTTTCAATTTTAAACTCGACACTGAGGGTGTATATCGAATTATTGAAATGTTGTGGCAATTACCCTTGGAGCTTTGAGCCCCCCACCAAAAAAAAAAAAATCGCGGAGTAGCCACATGCAGAATGTTATCACCACACGTGTTTCTAGGTCAATAACCCCCTCGTGCATGGTCATGCACAAGATATAGGGCAGTCACATGGGCCTGGCTGTATAGTAGGGGTGAGAATTACATGGAAGCTTGGCCTTATTGGCCCATTGAAAACAAATCATGGCCATATTTTGAAAATGTGGAGAATTTTATCACCGCCTTACTTCTCGAAGGGATACGTACTTAACCGGGTTTGACCTGACCGTATTACGCAAACTATGCACTTTCACGGAGGAGGGAATACTTTGCTTATTTGCAATTTACGCTGATGTAGGCATACAATTAATACATTTTCGAGTTCGCAACATTTTTTTTCAGAAACCTTGCCGAGAATGTCTTGAAGGAGATACCTAAGAATGGTTTCATGGACCTTCCGCTCCTTAATTCACTGTAAGTACAACCCTTACTGTAGGGCGATACCATTGTCCAGTATGGGTAAATATCAGTGTCTGGGGATGACGACGTGTTCAAAGTGTGCATTTAAAAAGTGTGCGTTCAACGTGTGAAAACGGCACTATTGGATGCCATTTGCGTTGTTTGTATGAGCAGTTCTAAACCTCTTCCGAATAGGCACATTTTCGACGGGCCCTTTTAGTACAGGCAATATAAGGTTTTACCTCAAACAAATTACAACAGAATTTTTTTTCAACACAGTGCATATCTACAAGGTCCCTAGAATGACATACTAAAAGTCTTAAGAAATCCAGGTGGTGGAAATATGCCTAATTTGCATAAATCCAAAATGGCAGTATATGTTAGGACTTCGCATTGATTTGGTCATATTTCTCTTACTAGGTAGATTTTGTGGTACTTTAAACGACAGTTTTAGTGCTTTTACATTGGTTTACTCATTATTCTAGTCCTAGGTAAATTTCAAGATCCCTATGTTTTCGAAATTTTCCAAATACCGTATAATTTGCATAAATGCCGTTTATCAATTTGCCTAAATTAAAGTTAATGTAATGGATGCCAAGTGTGGATATGTACCAACTGAATTTCCCTGATAATCCTAATCAAATTTCACAACACAGTGCATTGCTATAAGGTCCCTAAATTTGTTGTTAAACATCCAAGTGGTGGAAATATGCCTAATTTGCATAAATTCCAAAAACCGCTAACTACATCATTTTCATATTATTTGGCCATATGGCCGTATAGGCCGTTACGTACTTTTGCATTTTGTTGTTTAAGAAGGAATTTTTGCCATATTTGGAAAGAATTTTCCTCCCTAAGTCGATCAGATATGCATTGGAGACATATTTTTCCCAGCTACCATGTGGCGGCCATCTTGGATTTAAAAACGGCCGCCATTTCGAGCCTAATTTGTATCATGTAACTTTGGACATGATTGTCGCATAAAGTTCATTTGCATGGCAAACCCCATGTTTTTTTTTTTTAAAAGGATCCCGAGTACATTATTGTTTACGATGTACTCAAAATTTTGAATGGCAGCCATGTTGGATATGCATGATAAATTCGGACTCGAATGTCATACGAAGTCAAACCGGTGGGGATACATTTGATACAAGTAATCTTAACGACCCATTGCTGATGATGTATCCCAGATGGATGGCAGCCATCTTTGATTTTTCAAAATAGCCGCCATCTTGGATTATATTTATAATAACATTGCACCTGAATGTCACATGAAGTCCATGTTTTGAATAAACTCAAGTAAATCACTGTGGACGAGGTACTCACAATTGACGACAGCCATCTTGGATATTCATAATTGCCGCCATTTTGAACTAATTTGCATGTTAAATTTGGACCTGAATGTCGTATGAATTCACTATTGGTGGCAAACCCCATGAATTTGATACCAAGGAATCCAATTAACTCATTAAGGCATACCAAATGGATGGCAGCCATATTGAATATTAAAAAAAGCGGCCATCTTGGATTTCATTTAAATAATAAGGTGGCACCTGAATGTCGTATGAAGTAAATTTTGGTGGCAAACTGCATGTTCTTGATACCAAGGAACCCAAGTTATAATCATTGATGATGGGGTACTCCACTGGGAGTATACCCCATCAACAAAGATTTTCTTGGGTTTCTTGGTATCAAAAACATGGGGTTTGCAATCAAAATGAACTTCATATGACAATCAGGTCCGAAGTTAGATTCAAATTTGGCCCGAAATGGCGGCCATTTTGAATTCCAAGACGGCTGCCACATGGGTAGATGAAAAAAATGTTACTAATGGATTTCCAGCTTAGGAAGGTAAACTCTATCCAAATATGAGCAAAATTCCTTCTTTAGTAAAGAAAAATGCAATGGCCAAAAATACGACATAATAACTCTCGTCCTATGTTGCTTTTTGGGGTACTTTAAACAAAATTTCTTCATTCGACATTGGGGTCATTCGGTGTCAAATCACCCCCAAAACTTTTAAATGTGTGGGGAAATTTCGGCTGAGAAGCCGACATTTTAAGTTTTAGCGTCATTGGAGAAACGGTTTTCGCGCTACCGCCCATGCAATTTTGGTCAAAATGGACATTGCTGCATTTTTAAATGACCATATCTCTATAATCTGTGAGCCAAATTTGTTAATCTTGATCTCTTTTGAAAGGTAATATCACGAGAAATCCAAATTTACCATTGTTTTTCATGACGGGGTTATTTGAAGTATAATACTCAGATAAAAATTAAACCCCCAACATGTTTTCTACAAAATATTTTAAAAATAGGGTACAATATCAAAGTATCATCTCAAAGTTGGCATACATGTTGCCAAATGTGATATCCCTATGCAGTGTACTAGTGGATTTAAAGTAGGGATTTTTTTGTCCCTGAAATGAGTTCATGCACAGGGTCTCACAAGACTGTTGACATTATTCCTTTCATTTTCTGAGTTGATTTATTAATCACTTAATTTGTTATGTAACTTCGAAGGTGGATGCTAGGTGAACTATACAAATCGTAATTCCTTTCCCTTTGCCCACCAATTCCGGGCTTGCACCTATGTGGGAGGGGTATAAAACCCCCGCCCACGTATTTTCGGATTGAGTTTTGCGGTTTTTGGTTATTTCTTTCTCGTAATATATAATTTGATTTTTGTGATTGATAAATTCTGTTTTGAATCCTCTGTTCTTTTGAGTTATTCTTTGATTTTGGGTCTGAGTAGAGCGGCGCAAGGATTCGCTCTGCGACACAGAGATATCACATTTTCCAACACTTATAAAAACTTTGACAAGGGCTAGAAGCTTAATAAAAAAATATTATACCCCATAGGAAACATAGGATCTCATAAGGTACCTCGGACTGGAATGATGATCAAATCAATGTCAAAGGACATTAGTTGTTCTAATGGGCGACGTGCCATAAACAAACAATGCCTAACGTCATATCAACATAATTGTGTTTGTTCTGTGTTGTATGTACTTTGTTCGCAGCTAAGTTTCACATGGCATTAAAGTGCATCTGCTTACTAACATGTTCAGAAACATTGCAGCCTGCAAGCCACGTGGAATTGGATCCAGATATCCCTAGCAACCCCCCAAAATATTTGACCTGTCGTGCATTGGTGACCACATTTTTTTCTGCAAACCATTTCAGTTCTGCTCCAAAGACATTTCAACAAACTTTCAGTGTATATATCACCCGCACTAGAAAATATCATGAAAGGCCACTCTTGACGAACCACAGAGACTAAGGAGAGAAATTAATAGTCAAGCTGTTTTGGGAACATGTATGCAGAACCATTTATGATAACGCTACTGGGCTTAGCCATTTCTAAAACACCAAAAATAAAGACAATGTAAACGATCCAGGGTTGGTTCCTAAACGTTATCTTGTCGGGTTTTTTTTTGAACCCAAAAGAAATGTTTGGGAAATTGCACAAATATGAGGACACGAGTTTACAGTTAACAGCGCAGTTAAAAATGATATGAAGGCTGCTTCCTCTCACACCCTTGCAAGTCGGGTTGCCGGACGGTGTGCGCACTATAGTGAGATACCCTTACAAAAAAAAGTCCAGTATTGTAACCCGATGGAAAAAACGTAACCGTTTCTTTTCTGGTTTTACGTAGCAACTTGACCGGCAACAGTATTGACAGGGCTTTCGAAATTCCAGAGTCGGTGATGAATTTGTAAGTATAAATTCTTCTTGACATTGTGAATCACTGACATTTTCCAACTGTTCATTTATGAGAAAATCCCTCTTTAAAACTTCTTCTGCTGTTTTGGCAATCTAACAATGCGAACATTTTAACCATTGCTCGTAGATACGCCAGTGGAAATCAACTGTCGGACGTTAGTTTAGTCATGAAAAATGCGGTCAAGCTACAGACAGTGTGAGTAAACATTAACTGTCAACTTTTCGTTGCTTGTTATATTCAATAACGGAAATGGACTCAATCAAAGTCCATTTAGATTACTCAGCCACATTTGCGACTTTTAAAATGTTTCCGCAAGAAAATCAGTCTGCAAAGTTCTTTGCTAGGGCACGTGACGTGTTAATCTGACAAATTAGAAACTGCTTTAATGCTCAGAATTAAATTACTGTTTTTTAACCACCACAGATTAATGTCATACATTTAAGATACTGTAGCCGGGAAATGATGGCTCTTTGATGTTGTAAAAAGTCTAAATGCTAAGGCTTGATTGTGTTGTATTTTTATAATGTAGATATTGCAGCTGTGATACATGTGCTGGCTCACCAGGGGAGTTTGTCGTTGCTATATTACTTTGATGATAATAACGCAAGACAATTAACTTATACTACAATTTTGGTTTCTGTTGTAGGAATTTCGAAGACAACAGAATAAGGACAATCGGTAAAGATACCTTCGCAAGATGTACCAAGTTGATGCATTTGTAAGTTTGAAATATGTTGTTATTATTGGTCATAATAAGAATGTCACTTGTACGTATCTCAAGTCTAATATACCGACCCCGTCCCGAGCTTACTGTATTTTAAAACCTCGTTTGCAGAAACCTCAACCTCTGAAAAAAAGTTTTAGTTTGAGGCACAACACAGTTCTGCTCTTCGAGCACACTGGCACCCGGTCTGTACATATCGATATTACGGCGGGAACCAGACTACCACAAAATTATTGTCGAAATTGTAAAGTAATACTTTAATGATTTTATTTTCGGTCGATATTTCATTTAAACGTGAATAACATTATCGTCATAAAATTATTAAATTTAAAAAAATATATTATTGAGCTATGTTGGGATGAAATTCGAAAAAAAAGCAAGTAGAGCCCGTCCTTAAGATACATTTTTTTTGCAGGAACTTAACCGGAAATGATTTAACTAGTATTGAAGCGGGTGCATTCAAGAGTTGTACCGACCTTCAAAATTTGTGAGTATCAAACGAAAAGGCTTTTTTATAACAAATACCGTCATAAAATAGAGAAGAATGTTAAGTGAAGTTTGTATTCTGTGTGAGAACCTTTTGTGTTGTCAACAAGGATATTCTGTAATTAAACATCATTCGTGCAGTGTTTGTCGTGTTTGACTTATTCGTAGATTAGTTTAATGACGAAATAGTCCAACATGAACAAAACAACATTCAGAAAAGACATATTAGCAATTATGCTCCTGTGATTTGCAACAGAGAGCTATCAGTACAAGGATGACAGTGGGAATCTCTCACATTATTATATTGGTAGACTTGAAAATTCTGCCAAAACCTTGTCCCTGGAGTTGGTTATAATTTCAAGTGAAAGCGATTTAATTATGCAAATATGTCTTGGCAAATGAGGGAGCATCTTCCCAGACTTGGATGGGGTCCAAAAAAGGGTTGAGGGACATGAATGGGCTCAGAATTATTTGATTTTAAATGAATAAATGATGATATAAAAGTGAAACACCTGAAACAGAGCTATATTGTTCACTCGAATGTATTGGCTCAATCAGATATCTGGACAGAAACAACATGTCAACCATATCAGCCAAGGAATTGACTGGCCCGAAGAACATGGACAACTTGTAAGTTTTTTCCCTTTTCATTCCTTAACTGTCATTGTTTACATATACCAGCAACATGTAATACAAAACGAGTTATGATGATCCAGGAATGAATTTCAATGAGCGTTACGCCACATTCACATTTAAATTCGTGCTTAAGACTGTATTTCTGTCCAAGGTCGGTACATACACAGTAATTAGTCACGTTAATGTTATTACACAAAACCGCGATAAAATACAGTAACTCTCGTGGTGTTAAGAAATATAAAGCAGGGATGGGAGGGTGAACAATCTCCCGTTTCTGGTTTGCGCGTAGCCGGGCGTGCACAAACACTGCCTTATGGGATACCGGAACAATGGGTGGTACCCTACAAGGAATTCCCACCGACTTGCGGGGTACCGTTTTGGTAGATAGATTGATTATACTAAAAAACTAGGAAATTCGATGGTGGGTTGAACTGTCGCAAATGGAAGAGTCTGAGAAAAGGGATATTAAGTCCGAATTTCAGCCCAGGAAATTAATAAGGGAATAAATGTGTGTTCGAAAGGTTTTAATCACTCTTTTTAAGACCGCTTAGAGTCTGAATGCTGATAATTACCCAAGCCGGAGGCGAGGGTAATTATCAGCACCCAGACTCTAATAAGCTGTTTAATACTGCTTAGAGTCTGGATGCTGATAACTACCCAAGCCTGAGGCGAGGGTAATTATCAGCACCCAGACTCTAATAAGCGGTCTTAAACAGAGTGATTAATACCGACCGAGCACATATTTATTCCCATTCATAAATACCTTTTCGGTCAAAAAAATCCAAAACTTTATCCAACAAGTTCACTTCATGCTTTTTGAAACATCCCTTTAGCTAAATAATGGAGTGTTCAGCTGTCGATTAAGATGTAAACAACCCTTTTATGGAGATTGACGCGCGCGTGGCACGTTCTTTGCGATGTCGCGCAAAACAAACCTGGGCGTTGCGTTTTGAATTTAGAACTATACAATTCTGACTCACTGGTAGTGTTGCGCATGCCTACGTGAGGACTGTGAACGTTCAACCAATAAATCGGTAAGAGGCACTGGATTTTTAGGAGTCCACATTTTATGTGACACTGAAAAAGTGTTTAAGACCAGCTAGCCATGTCTTTATCATCCGTTTAAGACCGGCCTATTGTCGGGCTCTTGACCAAAAGGAATGGCCAAACTTTCTGAGGTATTTATGAATTCAGGTCAAAATAGAGTATTTTCACATTAGTGTGCGACATTGCCAAATGTTAGTACTCGAGAACAAAGGAAGTACCCCACTTCTATGCCCGTGTAAGGGTGGGTGCGTTGGCATAAATACAAAAAGGTTTGTTTTTTCAATGTCAGATTATATCTCAAAACCTCGAAACTCACTGGTTTAATTGAAATCCTGCTACTGCACAAGTTTAACGTGGAACAAATCACCTGATTGTCTTAACCCTGCGCAGCGTTTACAATTTTTTTTTTACAACTCGTCAAGGTACTTTCCCGCACTACGCAAGACCCTATTCATAGCAATACAACAAAAAGCCACGTGCCAGACAGTGTCCAGACAGTTGCCAGACAGTGCGCTGGAAAGATAATTGACTGGCGGCTGTGGTATGCAGTTATGAAGGGAGATGGCTGTGTCAAGGTACAGGTCTTTGTTGATGTATCAATGAGACTTGGCAGGAGGCCTGGTCGAAAGTTTATTGACACGGCCTGGGTGAAGCCCTGGCTGCAAAGTTCATTGACCCAGCTTATTTGGCAAAGGTCGAATGAGGATTAGATGGAAGGTGACCGTCATTGGCCCTCAATTTTTTTTTTTTTTAATTCGGTTACCTGGGGCCCAAAGGGCAACAGGTCACTCTGCGCAGTTTCATCGACCCTGAACACAGAATGGCCATTCTTCTTTGCAGGTTCCAGATACACGACCATCGCTCAATCCCAAAATTGTGACACAGTCTGCAAATGGAGCCCGACTAGTGCAAAATTAGACTGAGAGCTGGATAGTGTTTAATTAAAATCTCGGGAACAAATCCCCTGATTGTCTTAAAGCATAGTACTATCGACCCTGATCACAGAATGGCCAGTCTTAAGTTTCGCTAGATCAGACAAACATTGGCGCCATGCTAAGTGGGGCCAATTTTGCATTTAATCAAAATTTTGCGAACAAGAACAAAACCAGTATCATTTGATAGCTTGGAACTTGTAAATTATGAAAATATAACTTAAGAATGATTTTAGATCTGACCAATTAACTTAAGAACGGCCTGAAAAGCGCGGAGGGTGGGCGTGGCCGTCACCCCTTTTTTTGTTTCTTTTCGTTGATACCGTTGCAACTCTACAATAAAGGCGAAAATGAAAGCAGTTTGTATTAATGCCTTAACACTCATGGAATACACAAAATATAACTTTAGAGTGGTTTTAGGTCAGAGTAATTAACTGAAGAGCGGCGGAAAAAGCACGAAGGGGTCGGGGCCTCCACCCCCACGCTGTACATTTTGGCTCCTATCGTCGCAAGGTATTTGTTACATCCTGTCAAGTTTATTTCGCAGTTGTTCTGATGTCTTTCAGTTAAGTTGACACCAAGTTTATGAAAATAGGGCATAACTTTGTCACAAAATGTCCATTTTCCATCATAGGTAGGCTTAAAATGTTAACTTTTCCCCATTGAAAAGTACAGGCACATGAAAGCGGGCATGACAGTGCTGTCTAACAGATCGAATTGAAACTGTGTAAATGTACTACACAATTTAAATTGGGAAAATGAAACTATTTGTATTGATGCCTTGGCACTTGTGGAACATGGAAGTATAACTAAAGAGTTCCTTTGGTCAGACTTATAAAATTAAGAGTGGCGCGAACACCGCGGAGCGGCGGGCCTGCAACCCCCTCGGTATACATTTTGGCTCCTATCGTCACAATGCATGTATTAAATTCTGCCAAGTTTCTCTGACAGTTGTTCTGATGCCTTGCGGTTATTTTGACACCAAGTTTAAAAAGGGACATACCTTCGTCAGGTATAGGCTTAAATGTTAACTTTTCCATTACCCGTTATACATCGAAGGGCGCAAGCATTTCAACAGGTTGAATTGAAACTTCACAGAGGTACTTTTGATATTTCTTTGTCCATAAAATAATTTCCGATGTTGGGACAACATATCAGATGTCCGTTGCCCTAGGACAGTTCAATTAACTTTGTTTACCTTATCATTTTCATTCTTCAAAACTTCTGATTTACGATCTTTGCACAGAATCAAATTAGCCAAAGCGCTTTACTCAATTATGAAATATTATTTCTAGCTCACTATAACCAGCCATATTGTCTAACTCTTTTATCAAATCTACTGGTATGCTGTTATAACTTTATCCGGCTTGCCTCTTATGATTTAGTCATGTATGTTATATTGCGCGTGCGTCGCCAGACATGGAAACAGGGGACATTGGGATAAGATGCTCTAAATAACAAAATCGTTTTGGGGGTCTTAATTTGTGAGATCCTGTAGAACAATAATCAAAAATAATTTGTGATTTTTTTTTTGCAACATGAATTGCAACATCAAAAGTTAGCATTTTGAAGTAACAGTGGAAGATAGCTATACAAAGACCGCTGATCTCTCACATGGGCGTCGCGAGGGGGGCAAGGGGCCCCCTCCTGGAAAAGCCCCCCCCCCCCAAAAAAAAAGGGAGAGAAAAAGGGAAGATGGGTATACAAAGACCGTTGATCTCTCACATGGGCGTCGCGAGGGGGCCCTTCCCTGAAAAGCCAAAAAAAAAGGAGAAAAAGGGAGAGAAAATGGAAAAAGGGAAGGGAAAAGAGGCGCAAAGTCATTACTGGTCAGTTAATGGGGGCGGGGGCCCGTCCACCCTCGAAAACGCGAAAAACGCTGGAAGAGTACAGTTTTTTTTGGGGGGGGGTGAGACATGGGCGTCGCGAGGGGGGGGGGCGGGCAAGGGGGGCACTTGCCCCCCCCCCCCGGAAAAGCAAAAGAAGGAAAAAAAAAGAAGTGAAAAAAAGAAAAAAGACAAAAAAAAAGAGGCGCAGAGACAAAGTGATTTAAATTTAATGAGTTGGGGGGGGGCAAAATGTCCCTAAAACTGATAAATCGAGAATGTGTTGAGAAATACAAGCATTTTTTGGAAAACAAATGTTTTTGCCCCCCTTTAGAAAAAATCCTGGCGACGCCCATGGGGGGAGGAACTGTGATTTGTGCCCTCTAGAAAAAAATCCTGGCGACGTTTATAACTTCACCAGCCAGGGACTTTCTCCACCTTTGAAAGTTCATAGATATTCGTATCGTAGAATTAGATATGGGTCGTGGAAAAGTAGGGTTTGAATAATACCGTTCATCTTTAGATATCAATAAAGAGTTTATACAAAGTGAATTGACCTTTCGAAAGTGACCAGAAGGCAAATAATTATGAAACATTTTCTCACATCTGATCATTACATTCATTGCATGAAGAACCAATGAACGAAGTAAATATGCTTTAGTCTCAAAGTGCACAACCTTTGCCCCCCCCCCCCGGCAAAGCCAAAAAAAAGGAGCAAAAAGGGAAAGGGAAGGGAAAAGAGGCGCGAAGTCATTACTGGTCATTTTATGGGGGTAGGACAAATGTCCCTGTCCACCCTCGAAAAATCGAGGCAGAAAGTAAATATGAAACATTTTTTTTTTCACATTTAATCATTACATTCATTGCATGCTTTATTCTCAAAGTGCACAACCTTTTACGATATTGAACTTAACAGGTCTGTCAGCCTATACCCACTTCCCCTGATGCTTCAATTAAATCTTTAGCTTCAAACTGGGAAACTGATATGTTCTATATCATTTATTTTTACTTCGCGAGAACCTGCTACCTGTGCTTTCACATGATAACCCATTATTTGAAGCAGAAGTTAATATCTCCATAATAAAACGACTCCCAAACATCTATCTGTAACGTTTCAATTCCATCTGTTAAAATGTTTTGCTGTTTATTTTTACATAAACTTGGTGCCAAAATAACCGCAAGATATCAGAATAATTGTCAGAGAAACTTGGCAGAATTTAATAAATGCATTGCGACGGTAGGAGCCAAAATGTACACGGGAGGGGGGGGGTTGCAGCCCCACCCCCTCCGTACTGTTCGCGCCCCTCTAAAGTTAATTAGTATGACCAAAAGGAACTCTTAAGTTAACATTTTCATGTTCCACAATGCCAAAGCATCAATACAAATGGTTTCTTTTTCCCAATTTAAATTTTGTAGTGCATCTGCACAGTTTCAATCAATCAGTTAGTCGGCACTGTCATGGCTCTCATTTGCATGTAATTTCAATGGGAAAAGTTCACATTAAGGCCTACCTGTGTTGGGAAATTTACATTTCGTAACGAAGTTATGCCTTTATTTCATAAAAATGGTGTCAGAATAACCGCTGGTTAAATGTAAAATTGGCCCCACTTGGCATAATGTCGCCAAAGGGCCTTAGAATGGCCATTCTGTGATCAGGGTCGATACTACTATGCATTAAGACAATGAGGGAATTTGTTCCCGACATTTTGATTAAACATTATCCAGTCTAATGTTGCACTAGTCGGGCTCCATTCGCAGACTGTGTCTCAATTTGGAATTGAGCGATGGTCGTGTATCTGGAACCTGCAAACGCTTTTTTTTAATTAGGGCAATATACAAGGGAGCAGACTAATGAACAGCCTGGCATGCAGCTCATGCTTGGTGTCAATGTCGAGGTCGCTGAATGGTCTGACGTTACCGTTTTCTCTGATTGTGTCTTGATTATCGAAATTTCCCAAATTATGTTCGTGTCTGGCGAGATTGAAAGTGGTTGCAGCATTCTCAAGCTTAATGGCCTTACTGAGGTCACCTCGAGCTCCAGTCTGAAGAAAACTCCTTGAGAGTTTTAAGGGGATCGAAGCGTTATCTGGAACATCAGCCGACATTTTAAGAAAAAAAATGGGGGGGGGGGACGCCTCGCCGCACCACTTTTGAGGCAAGCTCGATTAAACAAACCGGGACTTTTTTGACCTAAACTGTTCTTTACAGACAATAACCTAATGTAGGAAGTTCTAAGTTAATAGGGGCATCTTTGTTTATTACCAATGCAGTATTGGTAACAGCGTCGAAGCCGTGGCCTGCCTTGTTGACCCATCACCGTTTGTTTGTGAGTTAATAGCCACGCCCCTTATACAACCCCATGGAGTTTTTGCACACTAAAGTTTGTCTAAGATTGTGGGCGTTCCGCGTATATTTGTATATCATGTTATTTGACAATATTTCAAAAGCTGCGTTGACGCGATCCTAACGCGATTCTAGCGCGATAGGTCAATTTGGTAACTTCTTGACAACATTATGACCTTTTTGTGGCTGGTTAAAAAAACATTCATAAATACCTAAGACAGTTTACGCATTCCTATTGGTCGAGAGCCCGTCACGTGGCCGGTCTTAAACGGATGATAAAGACATGGCTAGCTGGTCTTAAACACTTTTCCAGTGAACGTTCACAATCCTCACGTAGGCATGCGCAACACTACCGGGGAGTCAGAATTTTATAGTTCTAAATTCAATACGCAACGCGCCAGGTGCGTTCTGCGCGACATCGCGCAGAACATGCTACGCGCGCGTCAATCTCCATGAAAGGGTTGTTTACATCTTACTCGCCAGCTGAACACTCCATTATTTTGCAAGAGGGATGTTTCAAAAGGCATAAAGTGAATTTGTTGAACAAAATCGGGATGTTTTGAACGAATTATATGATTTTTTCTTACCGAAAAGGTATTTATGAATGGGAATAAATATGTGCTCCGTCGGTATTTATCACTCTGTTTAAGACCACTTAGAGTCTGGGTGTTGATAATTACCCTCGCCTTCGGCTCGGGTAATTATCAGCACCCAGACTCTAAGTGGTCTTAAACAGAGTGATAAAAACCTCCAGAGCACACATTTATTCCCTTAATAAAGGATAAGAGTCGGCATATAAGAAAGATATTCGGAGAAATTACCTAGTGTTTTGTTTTGTTTTCCGCAGGAAAATTTCAAGAAACAATTTGAAAGAACTCGGCCCGGATAATTTTGAAGGACTGCAGATTCAACATTTGTAAGAAATACAGGTTTTCCCGGTTATTTTAACACTTGTATCACACAAATTGTCTATATCAATACTTTAATTTCGTCCCCAAACATCGCCAAGCTCAATTCTCAATTTGAATTTCAAAAAGCTACCACTAGATTTCATTGAAGGTTTAGTATAATTCGAATTGTTAGTGTGCAGCCAGTGGTATAAAAATGTGAGTGCTCAGAGTGGAATGGGAGGAATATTATCGCTCGGTGAAATGTTGACTTTTCCATTAGACGCCACGCAATATCCTTACCTTATCCTGGATATATTTGAACTTTTATTTCACACCACACCTTCAAGAAGACGCACTTTGAACTCAACTCTGAAGCGCTGGCTCTTTCATAGATATATGGTTCGTTAATGTGACGTCATCTCAATTCAACCATTCGTACTTCGCACGGTGATAGCACAAATGGAACCCGAAGTTCACGCAATTCGAGCGTTAATCCAATGGGTGCTAGTAATCAGAGGTGGGCGCGCGTGTATGGCGTTTTAAGTAACAAACCAGATGGATTTTTTTAAATTCTATATCTATGGGCTCTTTGGAACAATACGCGCAACGCTGTTCGCGCATAGCGTAATGCATTTGCGCAGAAATACCGCGCCATGAAACAAGGATGATCCGAAATGTTGAATATTATACAAATATCGAGTGGCGCAGAGTGAAATGGGAGAAATATTATCGCAAGGTAAAATCTGGACTTTTCCATTTCACGAGGCGAATCCGAGTGAACTGGAAAAGACCAGATTTTACCAAGCGATAATATTCCTCCCATTTCACAATTTAAAACCACTCAATACTTGTTTTATATAACTGACATAAAGATCCTTGTCATTTGATATATTTGAACTGTTATTTCACTACACAATTGATGGGAAATGTATTTCTCATTTCCAAACCACCCCTTCACGAAAATGTTTGAACCCCACTCTGTCGCACTGGCTCTTTGGAACAATACGCGCTATGCGCAACGCTGAACGCGCACAAGAGCATGCCTTTGCCATGGTTATAGAATAAAAAGACTTGATCGGCAGTGCGTACAGACGCACCATAGAGTGTGCACAAATGTTCCCGTTCCCGCATGGACGCTTTACGCGTAGTAGTGCGTGGGGCAAAACGTGCGTTACGCACACCCACATTTCCGTAGGTTTGTGCACAAACTTGCATTTTTATGTCCGTAACAGAATTGTACTGTCCTCCTTAAGGTGTATCTAACCAAAATTAGACAGCCAGCCAAACTCCTATCAAAGAACAACGAGGGAGTCAGGAAGTAGCGTCCAAGCTCCAAGTTTAATCGTCCGTGAAAAAGGAGTGAAACTGTGTAACAAGAAGTAGAAAAAATGCACTAAGTATGTGGCTCATGGGCTTTGAATGCTTAAATACACAGTTTAAAGTTGACTAAACACCACATAATCTTAAATCTCAAAACATGCAATAATTAAGAAAAAGAGTGGTAATAAATGTCAATGAGTGTATCTATCCTTTGAATAAAAGATAATACCCAGCAATAACAGCACGCATAAAGCGCAAAATAAACCTATGCGGAATTTCTATAAAACAGAAATGTACATGTAAAACACGCTATGTATTAACCAGTTACGATATGGCTGAGAGACATAGACGAGTTTGTTTACATAAAATCCGAGTCCAAAAACAGCCCTAAATACCTCTAATTATAGCTACAAAATGCAAGAGGAAATGGCATAAACTTACAGACAATGCTTTCACAGGTGACTACAGGGATGGCAGTTGATCGGGTGTCAATAAATGAGTTGCAAAATGCGGGAAACTTGCATAAATTTGTCAATAACGTTTTACATGAACATGTGAGAAAAACTGGCAATAGGAAATGCTCAATAGAGGGCGCTGTTTAAGAAAACTGGACAGACGGTCCAGAACAGTAATATTTTTACTAATAGTTATTATGTATCCAACACAATTCAATATTCAATTTCAAGTTGGATAGTCAACTCGAAATTTGCTTTATTTTCCCCTCGTATTTATTGTTTGTTTCAAAATGGTGGTGTGCGTTGCTAAAATCTCTAAATTATGTCAGCTTACCTGATAAAATTGCGTATAAAAACATTGTTTTTGAACAATGAAAGGAAAACGTAGAATGTAAAAACTACTTACCTTTTGGGAGGATGGTTTTAGGGGTATGGATGATGGGTGTGTTTGTTGTGTATATTTTGAAAACGCGTCTGGGATATTTGACCTCAATTAACGCTAAGAGAGGTGTCGTGACCAGGCTTGGAGGGGATGGGGGCATTGGTAGAAGGCAACATCATGGAGATCTTAAAAGCGAAACGGGAAAGCTGATAGAAGCGAAATCGGGACGGTGAAAGTTATATTTTGCATTAGACAACACACACAACCACTGCTATACTCATAGGGAAACGAGACGGGTTAACCGAACGAATGATTAAAATAAAAATGTAATCAATTCCTCAAGTTTATTTACATGTGCTTTACCCATTTTGTTCAACATTGTGAGATTATTGCGCCTTCTTGAAGATTTGGAGATGCTGTATACGCCACTATAGAGGAGAGCACAATAACACAAATGTATTTGTTCTAATTTTGGTGAAGGACTGGGGAGGGGCGTGCATACCCCGTTATCCAACAGTGGAAAACTGGTTTTGATAACGGCGTATGTTATGTCCCGAGGAGGGACAATGGAGTAGTGTCCCATAATACTGCCGTGAATTTAAATTTAAGGACAACGCAAAAACTACGGAAACAGACGTTCAAAATGATTATTAATCTGTTTGTTGATGAAGATGCAAGCACTTAACTTACAAACTGGATGCAAGTAATTTTTTTAGCAATGCGCATCAGCATTTTAAAACGGGAAATAAATACGAGAAATAAAATAGACCAAACTTCGAAATGAACCATGTTTCAGATTTTGTTGGGGAAACAACTCCTACAGATTCAAAAAATTACTTTTACGGACATAAAAATATATCTTTCCATACAAACCTGCAAAACTCAAGGTGCGCGTAGCGCAACTTTTGCTCCAGGCGCTGAAAATGGCGCCGGCCTTGTCAGAACGCGCGTCTGTACGCACTGCCAATCTAGTTGGCTTTTCCGGAAAGTTGCGGAAAAGACTTTCTTTTTGTTCTGATTTTTCTTTCTTCTTCTTCTTCTTCTTTTTTCCCTGGCAAATCCCAAAGACTTTGTACACGTTTTTTCTCAACGCCACTTTTGTCATTTATCTATAATCGTACATCATTCAAAGTCAGCATAGGCTAGTCCTTATATCATAGTTGTGTCCCGAAGAGTGACGTCATAATGACGTCATCATGGGCCACGTGACGTCACGTTAAAGATCAATAGATTTAATCTTTGAAAATCAGTATAAAATTAACCTTGAGAGACCCGAACTTGACGTTTGCGGGAATTGATAGAATAATCCAGGGTCTTCATTTCATCTCGTGTGCGTAATGTCACGTGACCCTTCCCTCCGGTCTAAACCGGAAGTAACTCGAATTTCCTTATAATTTAAAATTGAAAAAAGATTTAAACTTGCTTGCAACGATATAAGTCTGTGGCTAATTGTACTTTACGAAAAAAAAACACCGGTGACGTCAAAATATGTTAGAGTGCCCTCTACGGGCAGGTTGACAAACGTGTAAAAATGAACCTTCAGTCGATTTCTGTGACGAAGTTTGCGGTAATCACTTCAAAATTGGTGCATATGATAATCTCAATGCAGACTACACCTGTCCACGAAAAAAAAATAATGGCGTTATCATACCGGAAGTTACAATAAAAATACCCTTTTTCCTTTGAAAATTCCTGAAAAATCAACCATGACAGTTTTTATATTAATTTTTACTTTAACTGTCGATTTAAGGGTAGGTCTAAAACATTTCGAAGTTCCAAGCCAATAGGCGAACTTCGACATGCCCTGCGCACGCTTAAAACTTCAGGTTGACAATACCTCTGCTTTAAAACGTGCACAGGACGTCTACAATGTATATGTACATGCACGTACGTTGTACTTGTTTACGCACATACATCATCCCGCAGCGCACGTGTTGCTAAGGTCAAATCCCAACCTTTATCTGCAGGGCTTCGATCGTCACGAATCGGCCACGAGACTTAGACGTGTTATTATGAAAGTTCGACGGCTCTGTTTTTATGAACTTCACATTTACAAAAGAAGAAACCCTGCGAGTCTCCAAGATGGCATGCATGGTATTAAAGCGAACATTTTTTCTTTTCGGAATGATATGTGGATTTGATATATACAGTAATAGATTCAGTATATTTTGGCAAAATTTGTTTCACTAGAAGTTAGGGTGTGATTTTGAGGATGAAATTGTTTGTTCTTTTTTAGTTCCTTCGCCGTGACTGGACTAGATCAGGACAAAAAGAAATGATCACCACACATCGATAAAACAAAGCAACGAGCTTTCGTGCTAGTGCCTTGTGGCAACATTTTTGTAGGTTTTCTGACTTTTCTTTTTGCTTGTACGCGGGCAGCGCGCGGAGGACGGTGTACAGCAAATCGTAATGCACACGAACACATATAATTTTAGGGGGATGGCACGTTTTGAGGTTGCTAGTTTGTTTCATGTCATGCATGTTAAACAGTCTGGGGGGGGGGCACAGGGGGCACCAGCATTTGATGGGGGCACTTAGGTGAATATATATATATTTTTTTACCAACCCAAATCTCAGATGGGTTGGCACTCGGGGCACTAGGTTTTCAGGGGGCACGTGCCCCCTGCCCCCTTGGCAACGCCACTGATGTTAAATTCCTTTGTTTATGTACTTTTTGTTTCGTAATTATATAAAAAAAAATTTTTGTTATAGATGGGATATAAATCAAGCAAGGAATGTCTGCTTTTTATGAAGTCAGTTGGTTTAATTTTGGAAAATTCACTTTAAAACTAGACAAAAAGGGTGTATTTAGGCTGTAGTTTACACATGTATCTGTACACTATACTTTGTGTTTTCGGTCATACAAAGAAACAGTGTGTGAGGAAAATCCTTTCGATAAATTTACAATTGTCACATTTTCTTTCACTACCAATACAGGATGGGAACCTGTTCAAGCCTGTTCTGATTCGATTCAAACATTGCACATACATACTCAGGGACGTATTACTGATAAAAAAATAATAATAATAATGCGGAAAAGCCCTATGTTCTGTTGCAAACAGACATAGATCTCTAGTCTTTTTTTATTCTTTATCTATGGCCTTTGCCAACAAATACCGCGTCTTGGAACAAGAATGACCCTGTTCAATAGTATTTCCCATTCCCCATGGATGGATAGTACTTTTTGAGACCCGGCGTGAATTGGAGTAATAACGAATGTCACGTGATGTGAGTTCCACCAATATATTGACGAGGACATGCATGTCGGTTACATAATTAATCCCATTCCCCATGAGCGAATGGGACTTTTTGAACCCCGGCGTGTATGGGAGCAATACTGAATGTCACGTGATGTGAGTTCCGTCAACCACATGATAAGGATATGTATGTCAGATATATAATATGTATTGTGTGACAAATATAGGGTTCCAAAACATGCGCGCATCAAATGACGAACAGATGTGACGTGCATGTGATGTACGCGAGCCTTTCGCCACCAAACCAATTTATTATAAACACATTTCTTGTGTTAGATTTAATAGGCATATGTATTAGTCTTTGGTAGCATTTGTTGGTACTTTTGTTTTTTCTACAATCCGTTGGTATGTTTGGAAATATGTAAACTACAATCCAAAGATATGTTTGGAAACATGTGAACTACATGCATTCTTTGTTTTAACAACGTTATAACCTTACAATTTGCCAAACCGTTGTGTCAAAAAGTGCTAACCACGGGTTGGCCAAGACAGATGACGATACCCTTGATCGTTGAACCTTGAATTTAAAAGTTACGTTTTATTCACGCGTCTTGGCTTTACAGATGGATACGATTCAACAGTTTGCAACTGTTAAAGGAACACACCTTTGGTAGAGTCAAAAAGCTCGGCTGGCTGTGAGTATGCATTCGTTTGAAAAAACACGTAAATTTGAAATTTGATGTAAAAAAACACGTAAATATAAAGTTAAAAGTGTTTTTATCAGAGATTTTGGGCTATATGCATATCCTTAAAAAAAAAAATAATGAAAAAGACATGATAACATTACCGCATTGAACTTTGTTCTCAGTAAAAGAAAGAAGTATTGTTCAAAACGTGTTCTCAATTGTTAATGTTTCCCAGATCTTTGGCTAACAACATAATTCCCGAGATTCCACCTAATTTGTTTGTGGATCCCTCGAACAAACAACATAGGACAGAAATCAAAACATGGTGAGTATTACTGTCAACATTTTTATGGCGAACAGTATCTAGATATTGTCTTACTTTTTTTCTGCTTTTTGGGAGCTTTTCCTATCCGCTCCGTTCACAAGCACCCCCTCACCGGCAAAGGAAGTACAGTTGGGGGTGACCGACCGACGCCATCTTGCCTGACTGCAATTCTTTGCCGCGAAGCAAATCCCCTGGTGTACGTGCGTCACACACAAGGAACAGTGCGCGTCAACCAGCGAAATGTCCCACCCATGGGACGTCGTTCTTAGGTAAAAAGGCGCCCTCTTTTGGTAGCGCAAGGAGCTCATAACCTTCAAGACAGATTATCACAACAACTGAAAAAATACGGGGGTGACAAACCTGTTTTAAGTTGTACTGCAAATTGGCGTATCCGATAAGGCAAAAAAACAAAATGGTCTCCGGTTTCTGGTATGGCGCGCGTCGCCGTAGCCATGCACGTCGGCAAAATGAAAAAGGTTTTTTTTCAATAAAAGATGATGTCTCAAAACTGCCAAACTCACTGGTTTGACTGGAATCCTGCTGCTGCACAATTTTAACGTTTTTTTAGATGGGGTTATGATCGAGAATAAGGTTTATGTGGCCTCTCTGGACTCCCATATATTTTCACTAAGTTTAGTTGGGCACCAATTGCAGTCCTCAGCCGACATTTGAAGCAAAACAAACAGGTAAAAAAAAATAGCCGCGTCGCCGCACCACTTTGGGGCAAGCTTCATACCAGAAACCGGAGGCTTTTTTTGGCCTAAGAGTAGAATTGTTGAAATACATACCGGTAATGTGTTTGTTTTGTCTCTCCTGCTTCAGTTCTTTTTTTAGTAACAGGGTTAGCCGAGTTGCCATAGGAGCTTTTAATGGTGTTAAAAATCTCGACAAGTTGTAAGTAAACTTCGTCGTCAATGTTAAATAAATATTCATAAATACCTCAGACAGTTTAGCTATTCCTATTGGTCGAAAGCCCGTCACGTGGCCGGGCTTAAACGGATGATAAAGACATGGATAGCTTGTCTTAAACACTTTTCCAGTGTCACAATAAAATGTGGACTCCTAAAAATCCAGTGCCTCTTACCGTTTTATTTGTTGAATGTTCACAATCCTCAAGTAGGCATGCGCAACACTACCAGCGAGTCAGAATTGTATAGTTCTAAATTCGAAACGCAATGCCCTAGGTGCGTTTACGCGACATCGCGCCGAACATGCTACGCTCGCGTCTATCTTCATAAAAGGGTTGTTTACATATAATTACTTGCCAGCTGAACACTCCATTATTTTGCTAGAGGGATGCTTCAAAAAGCATGAAGTGAACTTGTTGAACAAAATCGGGATTTTTTGAACGAATTATTTAATGAGTTTTTACCAAAAAAGGTATTTATGAATGGGAATAATTATGTGCTCGGTCGGTATTTATCATTCTGTTTAAGACCGCTTAGTGTCTGGGTGCTGATAATTACCCTCGCCTCCGGCTCGGGTAATTATCAGCACCCAGACTCCAAGCGGTCTTAAACAAAGTGATAAAAACCTCCGGAGCACACATTTTATTCCCTTAATAGTGTATGCTTCACTTGGAAGGACTGCAAGTCGAAAACCAAGAAAGACAAGATGCAAAAAAAGTTCTTTACTCGCTAACAATAAGTTACAGTACTTGATGGTTTTTAATTTTTTTTTTTTTGTAGCTTTACATGAATTTTGATATACACCTTAGCTAAAGGGAACGTACGAAAAGGGAGGGAGTAAAAACGAAAGAAAAAAAAATGAAAGGATGAAACCAATGAAAGGATCCAAATGACGAAATTTGTGCGGAAACGGCCGAGGGGAGATGTGTTTAAAGTATTACACTTTTTTTTATTTTCAATGAGATTTACTTTTCAATGAGATTTACTTTGTATTATTAACTACATTCCTCTTGTAAAGAATATCTTAAGCAACACGTGAATGAGCACCTTCAGTTTATATGGAAAACATTTTATTATAACCTGCAGAAGAAACAAGATAAAATTAACTTTAAAATGAAATACTGGTGAACTGAATGTTTTATAGTATTGCCCATGTATAAAAAATGTTAACACTAATTGTTCAGATCTGAGGTAGAAACTCCACTCAAAACTAAAAAAAAAAAAAAAATATGTTTTCATAGCCACACATGTTCACAAAAGAGTTATTCCTGTGCTAATGGAATAAAGAATTAAATAAAAAGAAAACTCCCTCTCCCCTTATATTTTTCTTCAACTTAACCCTATATATAACTTTGACTCCTTACTCTCAACTCTCAAGCAGCCAAATGAATGAAAGTAAACCCCCAAAAAGACGAAACAAAAATGAAAGAACGACAAAAGACCAGTAAACCAAATCATTCCTTGATTAATTATTCTTTCTTAACAACAATTTTGAAAAGGCAAAAAAAAGCGGATGCTATTCTTCTCACCCTGTAGACACTTGTTCAATTTTCCTCAAACCCTAATGAGAAAAAGCAGAAAGAAATGAAAAATGCCCATAAGGTAACAGTTTGTTTTGTAATTTAAAAAAAACCCAACTGGCCACTGAAGTGAACTGCCAGGGATTTAAGAAGGGCAGTAAACATCCAACAAAGGATCACTTATCCTGTAATTGATCTTTTTTCTGCCAGTCCACGTACAAGTCCCACTACAAACTATCACCATGCACGGCCGTACCGTGTGCGTTCATGCGTGGACCGTCTCCCGCTTTGGCTTGAAGGGTCCCACACTCCCTCAATAACAATACCTTCTCCCGGTAAATGAACCAGGGATATTTAGCCCGCCCTCCTTAATTGGAAGGGTTTGTGGTTTCAATCTTAGACAAATACATAAATGTACCGTTAGTAGCTTGAAATGATAGACTTTTCATTTTACATCTCTGTAAAAACATTAGAGAAATGCAGTTCAATCATCTAACGACTCTACCAGAGGGTTTGTTTGAAGCGTCGACTGAAATCAGAAAGTTGTAAGTGCAGTACACTTCTTCTTATTCACGTTTGTTTTTGCCTAAATGGCAATAGTACAATTTAATACAATATAGTCATCGTTGACTGCAGGACTTGGGTACATGTTTGTTAAAAAAAAAATTCCAACGAGATCCGTTATCATATCAAATTAGACGTGAAAACATTTTCTCAATAACGCTTCTTTTAAAAAGATTGTCAGCAATAAGTGGGTTATTTGTATTTGTTTCCTTTACCCCCAGGATCATAGCAGAAAACTACCTAGTTTTTCTACCAGAGAATCTGCTAGTCAACACAACATTAACCGGAGAGTTGTAAGATTTTGCCTGACTATGTTTTTTTTTATCAATCACATTTTACACGTCAATCTTTCAGCAACAATTAGTGGTTTCCCCGCAAAAAAATGCGCCTAAACAGTGTTTCATTTGAAAAAGAAAAGAAAACAGAGGTGCCAGACTGTTTAAAACTGCAGCGCCTTGTAGAATTGCCATAACACGCCCGAGCCGGGGGTTTGAGTGGCGCTTCAATGTTCAAAAAAGGTGTCAAACATGAAACAGTCTAAATAAAAGACACAATTTTTGATATGGTACGAGTTGAATGGTTGCATGCACAACTACGCGCCTATATTAGGCGAGTCCTAACCTAACTTTGCTACTAGGAAGATAGGATTCCCATGCAACCCTTGGATATAATTATATTTTTAATCTATGTGCGTTATCCTTAAGGTGTCTAGTAAATGAATTTTGATGTTCCCAGCATCAAATAATTTTCGATTGGGTTAGTTTGGCGGCCATCTTTGTGGCCGTCTGAGATTTCGACGAAAATCGGTTTTTGACATTACTTTTGAATTAGGCATCACAAGAAAACAAATAAACACTATTTTCGAGGTGATTTAGGTGTAAGGAATAGATTGAAAGTGTTACTTTTTATAGTTTAGCAACTATCTTTGCAACCATCTTGGATTTTGACGAAAATCGGTAATTGTGCGTAACTTTTGAATTAGGCATCATAGGAAGACATTAAAGGCGCCTCAGATGAACCTGCCCGCTCCTTCGTTTGGCTCCCTTGTCAGTCAGGAAGGTACTTCTAACATGTTCAGCCCACCACACACCTTTTTGCATTCTCTGTTGTCTGCAGTGAATTTCCAGCTGTTGGGGCCTATTGCTAATGACTTCAGCTCTCTTTTTGCAGATGTCATTGTAACGGATATAGGGTCGCCCTGCAGATATTGTCAGTTCTCCATAAAGAAGATAATTTTTAGGCCCCGACTCGAGTCTATGCTCTTGACATGGCCCATGCCATCTAAAACGTCTCATGCTCAGGAGTGCAAACGTTCTCGGGATACCAGCGCGCTCTAAAACCGCCGTGTTGGTCACCCGATCCTGTCGGCTTATGCGGAGAATGAGACTGAGACATTGGATTTAGAAGACATTAAGTCTCTTCACAACCGGAGAGAAGTGTCAAGGCATCGACGAATGAGGTGACATTAGGTGACTGTTGAAAGTCACCTAATGGTTGTTCCAGAATTTCTTGCTCAATCTTGTTAGGACAGCTGCGGCCTTGGCTATTCTGCTGTAAAAGTTCTTTGGCAAGACACAGTGTGCTGGAGATGGCTGAACCAAGGTAGGTGAAGGTATCCACCACCTCAAGAGCGTTTCCGTCGATGGTGATGGAAGGAGGGCGGTCTATGTTCTTGGCCATGACGTTGGTCTATTTCAGGCTGATGGTCGTCCCAAACTGATGGCAGGCATGGGACAGACAATCGATGCGCCTCCGGAGCTGCACCCGATTTTATCAAACTCTTCGTAATTTAAGATGCATCGCAGCGATGCGACGCGTCGTATCTCTGCGATGCGTCGCAGCTGCGACGCGTCCTGCAATCCATTTTACAAAACACGCCGTAAGTGCGAGGCGCCGTAGGTGTAATTATAGCACAACTCGGTGACTGTTTTATGTATTTAGTCAGCGTACAGTAAATATTCGTCTGATATTCGACAAAGAGTAGTCGGATCTCAGCTCAAAATTTGTTAAAACGTAAAACAATTTTGAAGAAAAACAAGCTCTCATTGAATTGTATAGCTACTTTGAAATTTCAAATTTAATAATTGCCTCGGTATTATAATCTCGTTAATGTAATGTTTATGGCATAACATTGGCTGAGAAATTACTCTTCTTATTTTGCGACTACCACTAGACACGTCTTAACTTACGACGTGTTTTAAGCCGATGCCAAGGAACTTACGACGCGTTCAACACATCACAACTCTCGTGAAATGATAGATACGACGCGTCGCGAGTTGCGACGTGTTACACGTCGTAATAAAGTTGCGACGCGTCGCAGCGCTTCGTGAAATCAGGTGATGGGCTTCACTGTGGAACGCCAACGCTGCATCATCGGCAAGCAGCAGTTCGCGGATGAGGACCTCGCGAAGTTTTGGAGCGAAGGCGAGCAGTGTTAAAACGTTTGCCATCAGCTTGGGTATAGTTATAGACACCCTTGATGCAGTCTGCAAAAGCGTACTGTATGAGCATAGACAAGAACATACCGCAGAGAGTGGAAGCCAACACGCACAGCTGTTTTACTCCACTTCTAACTGGGAAGGCATCGGATGGTGCATCGTTGAAGTACACTGTGATGTGCATGGCTGCGTGGAAGGATGTTATCATGCCTAGCAGTCTAGATGGTAGCCGGTCTTCTGCAGCAGTTTCAAGAGCCTTCTGCTGACCAGGTCGAAAACCTGTGTAAGATCTATGAGGTTAGTATATAGTGGCATTTGCTGCTCCTGACGCTTCTCCTACAGCTGGCGAAGTGAGAAGAGCATATCCACAGTGGATCTGCCTGTGAAGTTAAACCGTGGCCCAGGTTTGACACGTGACGCGATGCTCTGTAGACAGGTCAGGACAACGCGTGTGAAGATCCCTAACTGACTGAGCAGAGATTCTGGGATAGGTATTACAATCGCACCTGTTTCCTTTGTTTTCGTACAAAGTGACAATGTTTGCATCACGCATACCCTGTGAAACGTGGCCCTTTTTTCAGCAGAGGCAGTGGAGTTCATGAAGACGTCTTAACTTCGGGTGAGATACCGTCAGTTCCGGGAACCTTCCCAAAGTTAAGGCGGCCTTTGGCTTTCTGGGCTCTTCCAGTGCGTCAGCTCCTCCATGACAGGCAGGTCTGGGATGGCTTCAAGGGCGGCATCGGTCACCACAAGTGGCATACAGCTCAAGGTAGTGTTTCATCCAACGTTGGACCTCAACAGTGCCGTTTTCGAGATATTTGGTCCTACTGCCGTCTTAATGCCCTCATTCAGCACTCTTGCATTACTGGTCTCTTACGGTCCTGAGAACATCTTGTGTGCTGAGACTGGGATCCTTCTTGTGGGCAAGAATAAATGTTCTAAAAGCTTTTGTCCATGGTTCCATTTCTTCCCAGTTAGTTTCGTACTAGTCAGCGTTCCTACGTTTTCTCTACCCGTAGGCAGAGGTAGCGAGGTTGTTGATCATCACGCAGGTGGGACCACTGGAATTTCACATGTCATCACCCCCTCTAGATCTCTTCCAGAGCCTCTCCAAGACTGTCAACAAACTGCTGAATTCTCTCTGGGTTGTTGATTCAGCAGGTGGTGATTCGCAGGTGGTGATTACCCCAATAGCTGCATAGGTAGCCGACAAATTTTGAAACTTTTTTTTCACCGATTCCCTTCACCCATATTACTTCAAGATTGGGTTCATTTTGTCTGGTATGTCAATAACCGGTTTTCAACGAAATCTACGATGGCCGCCAAGATATATATTATCTCGAAATAGACACCAATAGGATAATATTGTTGGGAACTTCCATATTCATTTACTAGATACCCAAATATACCCAGCTGTATTTCTCCCCAACTGTACCCTCGGGGTTTTTTTTCCCAAGAGGGACGATTATCAAGTCCATTTATCGCAATTCTCAACTCAACCTAACCCAACCCATTTTTAAAAAAACGAAAGAAAAAATTGCACATTCACTCTGTCCATTTACCTGCATTGCTGATTCGAAAAAAAAAATCAGCTGTAGTTTGAGTTGTGCATAGGTTTGACTTTCCTTTTTTCCTCATTTTGTTCATATTTTGAAGTGACTTGAGCTCCAATCGTCTTCCATCCATCCCTGATGGCTTATTTCGCAATCAGACCAAGCTAAGGAGACTCTACATGCAACGCAATCAAATCAGGGTCCTCAGCAGGGAGATGTTTAAGGATCTTCACTCTCTAGTAGAACTGTGAGTCTTATCGTTTTTATGTATTTTCATTTAAAAGATCTAGTTTTCAATTATTTTTGAGTGTAAAAAAACCCAGATCTTCGCTGCTCTTAAGCTCCAGACACAAGGCTGTACATATACAGTCATGTGTCGATCCTTCTAGAACCATTTTTCCTATGTTTTACTAGCGGAATGTCAGGCTACGCGCGGCAGCCGCCAGCTGGATGGAGTCATATTACTTTGACCTCAATTTGCATGCTGACCCCAAGTTTAATGCTTTAATATTTAACTATTCCAAGTCTGAAAGAAACAAATTTGCCAAAGAAAGACACATATATGTGTTTTTAACGTGCCAATCGTGGCTTAAGCGGACAGTAAAATCGGATCATACCGCACCATTTCAGGACCTGCATGTAATAACATAGCCTCTCAATATTACCCTTGCATTTTGTGCTTACGAACACTCTGTAGGCTTTTTTATAAAAAAAGAGGAAAATCTGTCTTGGTTTCGCCTAACAATGGTTTATTATGCCTTCGTATAGTGACAAAGGCTTTGAAATAATTTGCAGTGTCCCATCATAATAGGCCTATTGTAAATAAAATAAATTATTTAGGCCTACAAACAACCTTCTTGTTATTTTGTTTCATAGATTCGCTTTTGGCAATCCTCTCGTTGAAATACAAGCCGGGCTTTTCTATAACACACAGCTTACAAATATGTAAGTATACATGTTGGTCGTTGGGGTTGAGGTTGAGGTTAGGTTGGGTTGGGTGGTCTGTCATCATGATAACTCAATGTGGGCATATCCCTTGAGTTTATGGCAGATTCTTTACTAGTCTGCAACCGTAGACGTCCAATATGGCGGGAACGTGGGTCATAAGTACTGAACTGTGACGTCCTGTGAATTAGGTCAAAACAAGATACACGTACCAAGCTCCGCCCCATGAAGTTTTCACCAATTACAGCAACGTTTTATGTCCAACATGTGTGCACTCCAGTGTACCTTAAATTTAGGTTTCTATGAAAAACGGACTCATTGGCAGTATTGCACATGCCTTAGCAAAGATAATTAAGTGATCAATCACATGAGAGGGTTAACACCAATGTAATAGTAAAGAAGTTCGATTTTCATAGAAGCCTGATTTTCATATGACACCGGTTAGACCTTGCAGTGTGGTATTGCATTGCAAATTGATATTAGAGGGACGCAAGTACGTTGCGCGCAGTACGCGGGGCCTATTGGATCGGTCAATTCATACGCTGTACAGGGCCTTTTTGAAATCATGGCTTCGTCTAAGTCTTTGGCTAAGGACAATTTTAGGCTCCCAACTTCGGCAACTCCAGTTACGTTCTGGTGCCTGTTATGCTTCAGGTGAATTCTATCGTATGATAAGGCCAAAGGTTGAAATAATTATTTCCATTTGGTTTGCTTAGAAAGTGATTCTGAAGTCGGAGGCAAAGCTGAAGCCGAAGACGAAAACAAATGTTTAGAAAACCCCATTTTCGAGACATGATACCAAATTAGCCATTGCTTGTAAACTTAATTAGAAAAAAGTTATCGTGCATTTCCAATTTTTATTTTAGATCCATGTTCCAAAACAATTTTTCATCGATTGGAGAGAGGCCATTTGCCACTGTCAATAACACGATCAAGCAGGTGTAAGTACATCATCCAATTTCCGTAATTGTTTGCTTTACTGAAAGGAGTCAAGTAAACCACCATTTTTGTCACGGCCTCCACTTTGGATTTCATATAATTTCCAGGTTTGATAAAACACTTATGGTTGAGCATTTATTGATTCTGACTTTTCCGTTGTTTATTTTCCAGATCGTTGTATGACAGTAATTTGACGACTATTTCCGATGTCGTATGGCAAGATTTGGGTATCAACGCTTACGTGTAAGTAATAAAGTTTATGTTTTCAAGGGCTGATCCAGAAGACACTTTTTTTAGGGGGGGCACAAACAATTTTGGTCCCCCCAAAAAAGTGGGTCAAAAAATTACGGCGTGGGGTTCGGGGCCCGCTTAAGGGCCCCGAAAATGTTTTGGATTCTAGATGCTCTGTGGTGCGATCTGAGGCAATTTCTGACCACTTTTACCAATGTTTTTTTGAGGAAAAGAATGTGGTGTACTCATTGCCTGCCTTTATTGCGACGTCACATAAAAACAAAAACAAAATTGTTTTTTTTTGGGGGGGGGGGGCTTGTATGTTTTCAACTTTTCTTTTGCAAGTTTACCTTTATTGGAACTACCATGATACCAAAATCGTAACTCTTGTTACTTTTCCTTCATTTTCATTTATTGTTTTTAATTGTAACATACAACGATGTACATTGAAAAATCGTATGTGTTTCAATTGTTAAAGGTTATACACGTACAAACTTTTCTTTTCACCCCCAAAATATTTTGGAGTTGTTTTGAGCGTACACCATTACATTATGTCCCTTTATTCTCAGGGCTGTTGATAATACCCTCCAGTTTGCGCCTGCCACAAACCGGACTGACCTGAAAATGTAAGGATCTCTTACGAATCTCATTACGTAAATATTACTTAAAGGTTACTAGGAAATGTTTACTTGTGCCCCCTCCCCCTCCCGCTCTCCCTCCCTTCTTAGATGTCACATAATATTAGTAATGTATCACATTTACACCACCAACAGAAGCTCATTAAATTGCTCCAATGCAAACTTCCGAAATCAATCTTTAGCAAACCCGTAATGTCATTTAAGGCAGGAACCTCAATGTTAGTTATTACAGCAATCAAAAAAAAATTCTTGCTGTGATGACAGTAAATAAGCCAATGAGCAAAGTTTCCCACCGATGTTTTAAGAAGCGTACGTTTTGGTTTACAACTTGAACAGAGAACACTTTACTAAACAGTGACTTCCCAAAATGACATAACAGCATCAGCGCCATCCGGAAAACGCCAATCAGGAAAATCATGAAGTAGGAAGATAGGGTTCCCATGCATCCCAGCATACATTTTTTTCTAACCTACTTGTTTGTAACCATTATGGTGTCTAGTAAATGAGTTTTGATGTTCCCAACATCAAATGTTTCCCATGGGGTTCATTTAGTGGCCATATTGGGTTTCGACGAAAATCGGTTATTGACGCGTGTAACGTTTGAACCAGGCATCATAGGAAGACAAATTAACACGTTTTTAGATGTAATTTGGGTGTGAGGAATCAACTGAAAGTCTTAATTTTGTAATTTGGCTGACATTTTGGCGGATATTTTGATTTCGACGAAAATCGGTTATTTGATGTAACTTTTGAACTAGGCATCATAGGAAGACAAATTAACAGGTTATTCGGGGTAATTTGGGCGGGAGGAATCGATTGAAAGCATTGTTTGCATAGTGTGGCGACTATCTTGGCAGCCATTTTGGATTTTGACTTAAATTGGTTATTCGACATAACTTTTGAACTAGGCACCATAGGAAGACTTATTAAGGTGAATGCTTAATACTGAACTAGACGTTCAGTATGGCGATTGCCATTGATTACCACTTCTATATCTTGTCGTGTCGCTCAAGATGACAATTGTATTAGAACAATTTCCTCTTTATTATTGTTTTGTATAGCCTACTCATACCTCATCATGTTTGCCCAATTACTGGCATTTTAGTCTATTCCAATTTTCCATTGGAATATTACTACTATCATTGCATCACTACGTCATTCCTGACAGTATGGTGTAGCACACCAAAGAGGTCTTAGTTTAATATTACGTCTGTAAATCGATCAATGTCTTTCGAACTTTGATATGTGATTGTAAAAACCCACTTTTGAGTGACAGTCTCTTACGCAGCGAGTGCAGGTCAAGGATGTGGGCGCCTGAGATGTACCTGCCCGCTCCTTTTATCTGGCTACCTTGTAAGTCAAGGAGTAATTTCTAGCATGTTCAGATCATCACGCAGGTGGGACCACTTGGATTCTACAGCGTCATCACCGCCTTTAGATTCTGTCAGAGCTTCTCCAATACAGTCAACAAACTGCTGAGTCCTCTCTGGTGTGTTGATACAGCAGGTGGTGATTTGCGGTGACTCCTATAGTCCTGGTGTGGTGGGTTGTTTTGGGTATGAGCTTTGCTTTGCTAGCTACGAGGGAATGGTTTGTATCACCAAAAGTTAAAAGGTAAAGAGGACGAACCTGTGTTTCTGTGAACTTGTTCCTGTGAACTTTTACTGTTTGTGATCACAGTTGTCCTTCTCCTAAGTGGACTGACAATCAATTCTAACAAGCTCCACCTATCCGGAGCAACCTTGGTATAGTACTAGGGATTCGCTGACAGCGTGCCCTCTGCCATTTTGCAGAAACAGGGTTACGAGAAGCCGGACAGTAGATTTGATTAAGATAGGCTAATGATGAGTCACTGTATGCTATAAAATGGGGACCTTCAATGGGAGTGAAACAGCTCTACTCTCCATTCCACCCCATCACATCTTTAACCAGTTAACCCCTGGAAAATTAGAGTTTGGAATACATTAAGTGTTTTGCAAGATTGTAAGACTTATACTTAGTGTATATTAAATTTTTTAAGGTATTTAAGTTATAAAAAAAATAACATTCAATCGATTCGCCATGCCACTTTTTTCAAAAGTTATGTCATGTAACTGATTTTCGTCGCAATCCAAGATGGCAGCCAAGATTACTGACAAATTATAAAATAAATCCTTCCAATCGATTCCTCGCGTCCAAAGTACCCCCCAAACAAAAGTCTTCATTTGGCTTCCTATGATACCTGGTTCAATGACCGATTTTCGTCGAAATCCAAGAAGGCCGCCATGATGGCCGTCAAATGAGCCCCATGGGACAATATTTGATGTTGGGAACATCAAAATTCATTTACTAGACACCTTATGGATTAGAAAAAGAATAGGTTAAAAATATGTGCAGGAGGTGCATGGGAATTTTATATTCTCCATTAACTAATGGACATCTAAAACGTTTAAAGAAATAACTTCTCAACAAAATTGACCCGAAATAGAATGTTAAAAAGGTTAAAGTTCCTAAAGAAAGTTCGTGTCATGGACCCTATAGACTTGAGTTGTCTTTCATTGGCACAGAGCACCGTTAAATGAGACATATGCCTAGAATTGACTTTTGTACTTTCCCATTTCAGTGAACAGGTTGGTGATTGGTTCGCCCTACCGGTACTTGTTTCGGAGGAAGTTGAATATTTCTTCAGCAAATCCGGATTCTCCTGTTCAAAAACTGTCTTCAAAGGTGATTTGTGGCGATGTGTGCCCTGTGCCCAAGGATATTATGGAGATCTGTGGAAGAATGTGTGTAAAGCATGCCCACCTGGTAATATGAAGTGCAGTTTTTATTTTTAAGGGATGGTATTATTTTTGAAGGAAATTTGAAACTTACAGTCTTCGTACGCGTATCCTCGTGTATGTCATTGCAAGAGTTATCCGCTTGCAATCACTGGGTTTTTTTCACTAATGGGTATGGGACATTTGTGTGAGCATGACACTAACGATCTAGAAAGTTTTCTGATTTTAAGAACTAGTGCAAGACCTGTCGAAAATGTGCCTATTCGGAAGGGGCACAGAACTGCTAATACAAACAACGCACACGATTCAATGATTGTTGTTTTCACAGGTTTAACGCACGCTTCGCTTACGGGTTAAACGCACACACAGTTTTTTTTTTTACATTTTACATTTTTTGTTTTACATGTGGACAGATAAGTATATAGTAATGGTCTATCCATCCGTAAAAAATATTGAGCAACCAACACTGTAGGCGGTCGACTGTGCAACCCTTACTGTAAGTGTTGATCAGTCGACCGCCTGTGATGGTTGCTCAGTCGACTGCAAAATGCATGTGCCCGTGCAGCCACTCACACACGTACGCACGTGTACATACGGAAACAGATATGTAGTGCTATTCACCCACACTGGACAGTGGTATCGCCCTACAATGCATGTGCCCTTCTTTTTTACATTGTTGCGTCATAGTGAGTACGTGCACTTTGGTTTAAACATGACGTACACAATGGAGAAGGACGGCAGTTTGTGTTGGTCTAGGCTACCATGCTGCCTCGTTTGCTTTTCGAGAACCGCTCCCCCAAACAACTTTAAACTTGGCACTGCACATTCTGTCGTCCCGAGCAATACACCTGCCGATTTTCAACTTCATATGGTGCCCGTTTCTGGAGATAATCGACGTTCAGACAGACAGAGATTCCTGGAAGTATAGTAAACATTTCTCGGCAGTCACGGATTATATTTTAAAGTGGTGTCGTGATGTTAGGAGGACTTCTCCCACGTAATAAACTCAGCTTATGGAAGCACCACCAGTGTTCATTATATTGAGAAAAAGAAAAAAAGGTTTGCATGAAACCCTGTGAGTAGTTTGCTGTAAGCCATAAATGAAGTAAAAAAAAAATTGTAAAATGGCAGTGAGTTTTTTTTTCGGGAGGGGGGGGGGTGATCACTTTTAATGGAATAACATGAATTATCTTTGAATCGCAGGAGGCTTTTACCAAATCAAGACTGGAAAAGTGGCAGATACATCTCAACCCATCAAGTGTCAAAAATGCAACAATGGAACCTACGTCACCCCAGCTGCTCACCCTGGCATCAGCCCTGCAGATTGCACCGTGTGTCCTACAGGTACCAATAAAAGTCTCCATGCAGGGTTCCGCGCATGCTTTTGTCTCGATAAGTACTACCGGAGAGATCGGTTTGATGAGTGTTATCCTTGCCCAGAAGAAGGTCTTAACTGTTCGGAGGAGTATCAACACCTCTTACCTGGATTCTGGTGGACGTGGGACTGGGGTTCAAACGACGACAACAAAGAATATCATAGTTTTGTTGTAAACATAATAAACAGAAGTGATTCTTACAATAGTAGCACGCAGCATTTTAGGGGAGTTTTGCCTAAGGTGCATCCGTGTCCACGTAAGGAGTCTTGTCTGAATGAAGGTGATGGTATCAATGTCACTTGTGAGGTTGGTTATGAGGGTTGGCTTTGCTCCGAATGTAGTAAAGGGTACTATGCAAGCTTTGATAGTTGTAATGAGTGTCCGCAGTGGTGGTTGTTCTTACTTGAAGTCGTTGGGTTTTTGGTCGTGTTGGCAGCGGTAATATGCTTCATCACTTGGTTTGTGCGGAGAAACCGGAAAAAAGGACGGTCAGCCATTGATGTGATCTTTGCTAGGGGAAAAATCTTGCTGGGTTTCTATCAGGTAATGGGCGAGATACTCTCTGCCCTTGACGAGATTCCCTGGCCGAAAGTTCTGACCCAGGTTGGGTACTTTTTAAAACTGCTTGAGATGAATATTGTCCAACTGGTCATCAGTCCACGCTGCTACTTTCCAGACTTCACCTACCGCAATGTGTACATTGAGTATTTGTTAGGGATGAGCTTAGTTGCATTTGTTGTGTCGGCAGCATTGAGTTTCTATTGGGTCTCAAAGTGCTACTTGGCGGTCAAGAAATACACTGTTGAAAAGCGTGACAAGGTTTTGTCAACTGCAAGGCAGAGATGTTACCTGTTTGTTGTTATGCTTCTCTTTGTGTCCTATCCCAGCTTATCCGGTGTTATCTTCAAGCTCTTGCCTTTTGGGTGCGACCAGTTTCATCTGGATGAGAACGAGACATACATTGCTACCAGACTTCGATCCGATTACTCTATCGACTGTCAAGATGAGCAGCATGTTCATTTCAACCATGCTGCCGAGGCTTCTCTCTGTTATGTTGTTGGCTTTCCGTCCTTGCTGTTAATACGTCTGTGGAGAAGCAACAGACAAGACAAGAGGAAGAAATCGCAGGGGCAGCCTTCGCGTGAATCATCGGTAGATGATCTGAGTAACCACAGCATCAATGTTACAAATGTCCCTATGCTACCAATAAATGAAGATGATTCCACACTGAATCAATCAGGCATCAACCCCCTAAATCCCAACCAGCAAAGTCAGGAGGACATCAGCTGGAAAAGTTTCCTCAGTGGCAACTACAAAGCAAAGTTCTGGTACTGGGAAATTGTTGAGCTTTTTCGCAAGATCACCCAAACGCTGTTTGTGCTGATGTTCGGTCCAGATGATCACTTAACCATGTTTGCAACCATCGTCATATCTGTTGGGTTCCTGTTCTTACATGCACGTGTGACACCGATGAAAGATGCCACCGATAATCGTCTACAGATGCTTTCCCTGACAGTCATCTTCCTGAATCTCCTGATAGCTACCGTTCTCCCGTCTCCTACTGGAGGTGGCACATTGAGAACTGAAGTCGTTGCGGCTATCTTTGTTCTGCTGACCTTCGGCATCAGTGTGTTTGTCATAGGTACGCATTTAAATAAATCAATATTCTTGATTGTTGTAGACAGTTCATTGGTGCATCTTGCACGGTGCTCGAGACCAAAATTGACAGGGCTACTGTGACCACTTGACCATGAGTGATAATCTAATTGGTCAATGAGCACTTTTTGAATGACAGCTAGGACAGGGCTATCAGAATCTGTACCAATTTTTCATTCTTGGTTTTCTTTATACAGCAAGTCTTCTCTGGAAGTTGATGAAGTTCTTATGGCGCTCTGGGTGCTGTGGTAGTATGGCAACATGCATCCGCAATGTCTGTTGTTGGTGCTGTCGACACGAGTCACTGGACAGGGAAGGCACAGGCATACTTCTTGTGGAGAACGGCATGACAGATCATTCCCTTAATGTTGACGAAGAATATGTGGAAAGGCCTTACGAAGATATCATATCAGAACATCAGGAGGTTGAGTAAATACAAACATAATGTCCATACATGTCCACAAACATAAGTCTAGTTTCTCGTATGGATTGTTTATTTAATATACAGAGGGTAAAAACAGCACATTTAATACCTTCAATACATCGAGTGTCCACAACGAGAGGCCAAACTGACAATACTCTGCAACTTTAAAGGAAAGTGTTCTTGTAGAAAGCGTTCTCCGATTGCTAGTTATTACCTGCATGTACGTGCGTGCTACTTCGTGGTGTCACTATCGGTGCGCGGAAAAAGCATTATGACGATATGTATATCTGAACGTCATCAAGAGATTGTGTAACATACTAGTTGTTCATGAGTTAAAATGAAAAAGTCAACCAGATCACAACGAGTTCATTTGTATAGGCTATTTGGATGGTAAAATAAGGCTACACGGAGACGGCTAGTTTGTGGACATGCACATGGTATGGCTGATGGCTTTATACCTTGAGATCTCAGCGCGCGTGCGCTGTGCATGAACATACATGAATATGTATATCTCTACATAGGTCACATGTACAGTGTACACTTGCTGTGGAAGTGGGCAGGGGAGTGCCAGAAAAGATGTTGCATTTTTTGAGACATGATCTTCAAGTTTGTGTTGTATAGTTTTGGTACAGATCAGTTGTGAATATTTACCATAGTAGTGACAGTTAAAAGGATTTGGGGAAATTGTCAGAAATTACTTTGAAATAATCGAAGTGTAAATACCTTTGCATCATGGTCAGATCATAGTCATTTTGATAAATATCAGAACATGTTAGCGTTGTTGCCTTCTGTTCGCAAGCAACCACTTGTAAGTGTGTAAATATAAATATTTTCAAATGTACAAGAATGGAGCAGAGAATTAATTGTTTAATGAATGTTTGCTAATTTTATCTCCATTATTCTTTCACGAATCGGATGAATTTAATATCTTATTTTCTTCGTAGATTTGATTCTACTTTGCTTTGCTTGAACGTTTGATGATCAGTTATTCAGATTATGTGCACAGAGGAGTACCTAAATGTGTTTATTTAGAACAAATAATTATTCTTACCGACACTATCGTGTAACCTATCTTCAATACCAGACTTGGTTTCTGTTTTTATTTTGGTTGGCTTTTCAGAAGTATTGTGACAACGGTGACCTCGTCAGACTTGTCTTGCTTCTTTAAGACATCCCCTAAGGCGTTTTGGTTTGTAATGAAAATGTAGGACATCAATGGCATCTAGGCCCCCTATGGCAAATTGAAATAATAAGGTATATAAAATAAAGGCAATTGCACAAGTTAACTTAAAGAAGAGCATCACAGTTAGACATATAGGTAGACTTAATGATTTAAGGCAAAGGAATTATGCTTTACCCACGGTGTATCATAAACACTTTTAAGCAGTCTCCTGATTGGTGTGTATGCTTATTTTCAGAGCCCCAGTTTTTTCTTGAGCTTACGCTAAACCCGCTTTTGTAGTCTTGCTTTAATTACCTTTTGTACATTTTTTTAAATTAGCAAAACGCCCTCTATGTTTGGTCCGTCTTTCGCGCGCTTTTACTTACCGAAGACTCGACCACATTGTTTTGTCTTCGCTCTCAACAGGTAACAATGTATTTGTTGTATCTTCACTTTATTTTTAGCTTCCATCATATACGTAGACATTGGCCCATCATATTCCTCATTGACCACTCTTATTATGCATTTTTGGATATTGTTTTATTGATAACTGATGTAAATGTTGAGCAAATTATGGAGCTAAGCACGGATCCTACACATAAAAATGAACTTTTGGAGCTCAGTTATTACAAAATGCACTGAATGGATTTCCCTTAATCGGTTGGACGCCTGATAACGGGCTTTTACCGGCATGTTAATCACCGACATCTTTGCGCCCTATATGAAATCTCGTTAAAACCCGTTAGATCTCGCGATGGTCCTTGAATTCGTTGCAATAAAAAGATCGTGAAAACAATCATAATTTGAAGTTGGTTACAGCGCTAAATTTCTCAAAGTCTATACGAAATCAAACCTGCGTGAGTTTCAAGGAAGAAACATACATTATTTTTGGGTTTTGGAAAACATAATGGTTGACACTTGGACATTGCAAATGTTTAAAGTGTGTCATTTTTGTTTTTGTTGCATGACATCGGAAACAGGCATATTCATAAAATTCTAGGCAATTTAACTCCTTGGAGAGATATTTTTTAACAAATCCTATAAAATTGTTTAAAAAAATGCGAGATATAAAAGATGGTATTGGGCAGTATTTATCGTCGTAGAGGATGTGTTTACGCGGACAAAAAGTCAAATGTGACACTTTTTTTGCGTTGAGATTCTGTTTTATATTTCATTTGCCTTTTTTTAATACAAAATGTAATTAGTTCACTTGGTGAATTTGTGTGTGTGTACAGACAAATGGTTCATGGATTTCAATTGTTTATTTCTTTTAATGGCGTTTCATATGTATACATTAATATTTGTTTTCCTCATTAACTTTTGATAGGATTCACACTAAGAACACCGTTTACCCAAATCTCGGTTTCAATTAGGCTTTCTTGAAAACGATTTCGGAAGATGGATCCGAACCAAAACACTAATGCAACTTTAAAGCTAAAAGATATGGTGCTCGACGTTAACATGGTTATGTGGTCATTATCACTTGTGATCATTCAATAATAAATGCCAACAATGTAGGATAATACATATTAGGTGGCTTGACGGAATTCGGCACAAGATCGAGTCATTTTTTTTTTATAGCCGCCGCACACAGTGAATAAGTTGTGGGTCTTAGTTGACACAAGTATCCATGGTATTCCAAGGGCGGATCCAGAATTTTTTTTTTATTTGGGGGGCCCAAAAAAAATTGGTCCCCCCAAAAAGTGGGTCCCAAAAATTACGGCGTGGGTTGGGGGCCCGCTTAAGGGCCCCGAATTTTTTTTTGGATTCTAGATGCTCTGTGGTGCGATCTGAGGCAATTTCTGACCACTTTAACCAATGTTTTTTTAGGAAAAGATGGTAGTGTACTCATTGCCTGCCTTTATTGCGATGTCACATGAAAACATGGTTTCGTGGTGTTTTTTTTGAGGGGGCGGGGGCCAAAGGGGGCCATGGCATGGCATGGCATGGCCCCTTTGCCCCCCCCCCCCCCCGGATTCTCCCTTGTGGTATTCCCACCTATCCGGGCCGTTGTCACGCATCGTTTTGGTAGTTTGGTAGAGTCGTTCATACTCTAAATGTTCCGTAAGCTAAGTAACATTTAGAGATTCCCAAGATACGGGGATCGAATTATTAACAAACTATTTCTAAAACGAATAAATGTCATGTTCAGTATTGTTTTAAAAACTTCCTAGAATTGTACATGTCTTCATTACTCATGACCATCTCCAGCTGCTTTCTTGATTATTTACCTCGTTTACTGTACATTATCCCATTTTCCAAGATATCGGATGACGCCCTTATATCGGCGTGCATCGCAAATCATTGTGTTTAATATACCATAATTTGTGTAATTGTTTGCGTTAGTTATTAAACATTGTGATATTAATTTTCTTCACCGAATACTTAACCACATCGTTTGTCTTCGCATGCTCTTTAAAGAATAAATCAGAAAACAACAAGATCTTTGTCGCCGATTGCCTCTTCCTGTATTCGGCCCAATTTCTACCTGTAGTCCCTGGGACGGGCGGCCGAAAACGATTTAGTATTTGGGATAGGAGATCTGGTTCGCCGAATTTTATTAAACTGTCCAGACATGTAGATTATGATGTATTCTATCGGAAAGAAAACAAAAACTGTTTTCCCCGATCCACAGTTTCTTTGGAAAAGAGAAACTGTGGGGTAAAAACGCCAACAATTCTGTATGAGGAAAAACATAAACAAACAGCGACCGCTATTGACACATTGAAACCATGTTACGACCCCTGCCCAGAGCAATCAGTGCAATGATTGTCAGAAAACTTTATTTCAAAACATGACCATGCAACGCAAAACCCGTTTTTCGCAAAACTAATGTTCGACTCCCAATTCGTGGCCCAGTTCGTCCCTTCGTGAAAATAATAGTGATTTGTTGTGTTCACCGTTCTGATGGATAACAATTCGTTTGCTTACATAAATACAGCCAGACCTACAAATATGAGCTTACAAATACCGCTGTGGGAGTGCGGAAACGCACATGCTAGATGGACAAGCATGGGTCAAACATTGTTGGTGGTTAGACAGGTGACATGATAGGAGAAATTTTTGGAGGTGAAATATAAAAGAACTGTTCCCCACAAGTTGAATTATAAGCTGACTGGAGAACCCCTTGCCCTTCTTCCTTTCCAGAAGACTTATAATCAGCATTTGACGGGGCAATATTTAAATAGCAAAACCGCTTCACTCGTAACGCCCTTTTACAAACAGAATAATGCACTCTAAAATTCTGCAGTTGTTCAAGCGTAATATACTCCCTCCTGCTGGGCCGCAGTCAGGAGCGAAACTATAGTTCAAATTAGGTTTTGCCCTTTCCCGCCTTTATACACTGTATACTCAGTGAGTTACCTCAGTGAGTTGATATAAATCAAAACCACAGTTGTTTCCTGCTTTGCAGGTCCATTTTTAGCAATAATGGATCATTTTTGTCAGAATGTTGTCATTGACTACAAAATAAATCTGGGAATTTCCCTTGGACCCCCGTCCGACTTTAACCATGCAACTCTTCGAGACCTGCAACAATGATCTCGACTGAAACAAGAAGTGCTTTTGTTCAGATTTTTTTTAAATATAGTACGTTGAAAGCATTTAAAATCGATAACACACTGCAGTTTAAACCCAACCATACTCGAAACCAGACGGTCTGTGCAACACCCAGCGTTCTGCGTGTATACAGACATGGAGCGGAGTTGGTACATGCAGTTAATTTTAGGTCGGATGATGTTGCACTGTGCGACTCTTACCTCAACGCGCACGGTTCATGCAAGCAAGGAAGCGTGTGAGGTGTGTGAGTGTAGCGACCACGGGCCTCGCATAGTCGACTGCAGTGAAACAGGTCTGAGGGAGTTACCGAAGAGAATACCAAACGACACCAAAGTCCTGTAAGTTAAACAATAGTTATTATTGCTGCCCCTGCAGTTTTCTTTTTGCACCTTTCTCAATGACTGGCTGACTGAGGCGGCGCAATAGCGGGGGAGGCAAGAAAGACAACACTGCCCCCCCCCCCTCCAATGACTCAAAGTAATATTTTACTGTACATTGAATGTATATTTCAGACTGGAAACACCTAGACTTGAAGACAAGTCGTTAGACAATATATAGTGTTCTGTCAGTCCCTATAGCTCGGCGCTTCAGAGCGCTATACATGGTGAGTAAAAAAAAAGGTTTTGTTGATTGTTCTTGTAGTAACTTGTTCATCACTAAAAGTGTTATAGCGCCCTCTGTAGTTTGCCATTGAAAGCCTGTAACTGTGTGTTCCAATATGGCTGCCCACTGAGAAAGTCACGTAGAAATAAACAGTGATTGCAACTCCCAATTTAGTGTGTTTGCCTGGTTATAACAATTGGCGACGAGGTAAAATGAATACCTTCGGGAATATAGGAGAGTTTCATGTCGAGAAGGAGACATGGCAGCTGTATGTGGACCGTTTGAGGCAGTTTTTTGAGGCGAATGATGTGAAAGCGCTGGGTAAGAAAAGAGCCATACTGTTGAGTGTCTGTGGGGCGGATACATTCAAGTTGATTTCCAGCCTAGTTGCGCCAGACAAACCGGGGGATAAGACATTTGATGAACTGCTTTCAATCACCAAGAACCATTTCAGCCCCAAACCATCTGTCATAGTTGAGAGATATAAGTTTAACTCCAAAGTTAGGCAACCAGGCCAGACAGTTTCTCAGTTTATTGCGGAACTACGTCACCTCGCACAACACTGTGATTATGGGGAGACTCTCAATGACATGTTACGTGATCGCTTGGTGTGCGGTATCAATGATGATCGGATTCAACGTAGACTGTTGTCCGAATCTACTCTCAAGTTTGATAAGGCTTGGGAAATAGCTCGAGCTATGGAGCTGGCAGCGAAAAATGCCAAGGATATCCAGCAACATACAAGCGACTGGAGGCCCCCCATCCCACAACAAGAAGAACAAACGCACAAAGTCGGCAGTGTAAAGCCCCAGGGGAAGGGTAGATCGAGGCCACAAACTCACAGTCAAGCACAAGGCAAGTCAAATGGGCCTCGCAAGTGCTATCGCTGTGGACGAACAGACCACACATCACAGAACTGCCGAGCTCGCACATATAACTGTAATAACTGTGGAAAGCAAGGCCATTTGGCCAAGGTGTGTAGGAGCAGTAAACCCCCACAGACACCGTCCTCTACGCAGTCAAAGCACAACACGTACAACATTGATGGAAATGTTGATGTGGATGAGAGTGCGCCCCCTACAAATAACTACACCATGTACAAGACAACTTCACAGACGAAAGAGCCTCCATTGTTAGTAACTGTGTCCATCAACGGCAAACCGGTGACCATGGAAATCGACACTGGTGCCTCGGTTTCCATCCTCAATGAAAGCGCTTACGAGTCGGTGTTCGTTGACGACAAACGGACACTCTGCAAGGACACGGACATTGAACTGCGTACATACACTGGTCAGAAAATACCAGTCATCGGTAGTTGCACCGTTGCAGTTGAGCACAACAACCAAACCGCTCAATTGCCGCTTCTCGTCGTGTCAGGCAAGGGACCCAATCTTCTTGGCCGGAACTGGCTACGCCATCTTCAGTTAGCATGGCACACAATCCGTCAAGTGAATTACACACCTGTTCCGATCGACATCACAGGACAGTACAGTGAGTTGTTTCGCGATGAACTGGGAAAACTCAAAGGTCAACAGGTGCACATCAGCGTAAAAGATGACGCAAAGCCGAAATTCTGCAAAGCCAGACCGGTACCCTTTGCCATGAAACAACAAGTGGAGGATGAACTCGATCGACTCCAAAGAGACGGAGTCATCGAACCTGTCACATTCTCTCGCTGGGCATCCCCTATTGTACCCGTGATGAAAGAGTCAGGGAAACTGCGGATCTGTGGTGACTACAAGGCCACAGTAAACCAGTCAGCTAACACTGATACTTACCCGCTACCTCGCATCGAGGAACTGTTTGCTGACATGTCAGGAGGGAAGACCTTCAGCAAGCTGGATCTCAGTCATGCCTATCTCCAGCTTGAACTTGAGGAGGAGTCACGTGAACTCCTTACCATCAACACGCACAAGGGGCTATTCCAGTACACGCGTATGCCCTTTGGTGTATCTGCTGCACCGGCAATCTTCCAGAGGACTATTGAAAGTCTTTTGGCAGACATCCCCCAGGCAGTCGCATTTCTTGATGATGTACTAGTCACAGGAAAGACTGAAGCAGAACATGTCGCAAATCTCAACAAGGTCCTGAGTCGACTTCAGAGTGCAGGACTCCGTCTGAAGCGTGAGAAATGCGTCTTCTTCGCCCCTGATGTGGTGTATTTGGGGCACCGTATCAACGCAGCAGGCTTGCATCCTACAACAGAGAAGGTTCAAGCAGTCAGGGATGCACCGGTACCACGTAACGTGACAGAGCTGAAGTCCTACTTAGGACTCTTGAACTATTATGGCCGATTCATGCCGAATCTGTCATCAGTTCTTGGGCCACTCCACTCGCTGCTCAAGAAAAACGTCCGCTGGTCATGGAGGCCAGTACATGAAGAATCCTTCCGAGCTTCAAAGGATTTGCTGTTGTCAGCCAGAGTGCTCGTGCACTATGACCCAGGTAAACAGTTAGTATTATCTTGTGATGCCAGCCCGTATGGTGTGGGCGCCGTGCTAGCCCACCGCATGCCCGATGGATCTGAGCACCCAGTCGCCTACGCTTCGCGTTCGCTATCGCCACCAGAGCGAAACTACTCACAGCTGGATAAGGAGGGACTAGCAGTGATCTTCGGGGTGAAAAAGTTTCACCAGTACGTGTACGGTCGCCACTTCGAGATTGCTACCGATCACAAACCGCTGCTAGGACTGTTCAGTGAGGAGCGACCAGTATCCCCTATGGCGTCGTCCAGAATTCAGCGCTGGGCCCTCACACTCGCAGCTTATGACTATCACTTGGTGTACAAACCAGGTCACTTGAATGGCAATGCTGACGCCTTAAGCAGATTGCCACTGCCGGATACCATCAGCCATACTCCGGTTCCAGCAGACTACGTCATGATCATGGATCGCCTTGAATCTACCCCTGTCAGTCCAGACAAGATTCGTCTCTGGACTGGAAGAGATCCAACCTTGTCACTCGTTCGCACCTACGTTATGAACGGTTGGCCACGTGACTGTCAAGATCAAGGACTGAAGCCATACACTTGCCGCTCAGAGGAGTTAAGCGTGCAAGATGGCTGCATCTTGTGGGGATCTCGAGTCGTCATTCCCCACACGGCCGATCACAGATCATCGAAGAACTACACGATTCACACCCTGGAATCTCGCGAATGAAATCACTCGCTCGCAGCTACGTCTGGTGGCCTAGTATGGACAAAGACCTTGAAGATAAGGTCAAGCAATGTTCAGCCTGTCAATCCTCGCGGAAATCGCCACCAACTGTTCCACTCCATCCGTGGGAGTGGCCAAGTCGTCCATGGTCGCGCTTACACTTGGACTATGCTGGTCCATTCATGGGCCGGATGTTTCTTGTTATCGTCGATGCACACAGCAAGTGGCTGGACATCCACGCTATGCACACTGCAACATCGCAATCCACAGTAGAACGGCTTCGTCAGACTTTCGCGACTCATGGACTGCCAGAACTAATTGTCACTGATAACGGCACCAACTTCACCAGTGCAGAATTCGAGAAGTTTCTGCAAGTCAATGGCATCAAACATGTCAGGTCTGCCCCATTCCACCCTTCGTCAAATGGTTTGGCTGAAAGGGCGGTCCAGTCCTTCAAAGCCGCTATGATGCGCATGAAGGAGGGCACTGTAGAGACAAAACTGTCACGTTTTCTGATGACATATCGCGTGACACCACATGCAACAACAGGCTTATCCCCAGCAGAGATGTTGATGAAACGCCAGCTTCGTACCAGACTCGATGCAGTTAGACCAAACATCCAACGTCGCGTCGACAACAAGCAGCTAGCACAGAAAAAGTACCATGACAAGCGTGTCAAACCTCGTACTTTCAATACTCATGAGGCGGTCTTTGCTGAAAACTTCGCCTCTGGTCCTCGTTGGATCCCTGGTTTCATCACCTCCGCAATCGGTAACTGCATGTACACTATTCAGCTTGAGGATAGTCGTGTCTGGAGACGACATGTAGACCAGATCCGACCCCGCCAGGTACCCGCGACATCCGTCATTGATCCTGTCGTACCTATGTCTTCACCAAGGGTGGAGGAGTCGGACAGAAACGAGCCTAGTCCCAGTAGGAAGGAGGAACCTGTGGATCCGGACAAATCTCAGAACAATCCACCAACACCACAACCTTGTCGATCTAAACGCACGCATAACAAACCAGATCGATATGGGTTCCCAGATCTGTAACTGTTGGCTAGAACTCACAGATTGATTGCACGATTTACATGTGCTGTTTAATTGTTGACCTTATTTAGGTTACTCCAGTTTAAATGTTCTGAACTGTTTCAAAGTTGACATTGTTAAGATTGTTTTGTTTAAAAGTTTAAAGTGTTTCATGTAAATGATTGAAATGCCAGTCTAGACTCATCATGTGATTATGGGAAAATTGTATGACGCTCATATTCAACTTTGGACATTACTTGAACAGTGCCAGTTTTGAGTGCAAAGCATCAAGTCGTTAAGCAACCAAATTTCCAAACTATCTCATGCATGTGTTAGGAAGAGATATTAGTTAAAGTGTAATTCCTAATCTGGAAATGTTAGGTTCAACTAAAGGGGGAGGAGTTGTAGTAACTTGTTCATCACTAAAAGTGTTATAGCGCCCTCTGTAGTTTGCCATTGAAAGCCTGTAACTGTGTGTTCCAATATGGCTGCCCACTGAGAAAGTCACGTAGAAATAAACAGTGATTGCAACTCCCAATTTAGTGTGTTTGCCTGGTTATAACAGTTCTCAACTTCTTGTCTCCCACAAAACGGGAGATGTTACCAGGGTTATTTTTCAGCCAACAATCGGTATGGCTATTGACCACGTCCATTACATTTTTCACTGATATTCAGCCATGTATGAATAGGATACAGGTCTTTTTTGTGACTACCCGAAAACACTGGCATCACGTTGGTCCGATAAGGACTCTTGCCATCAACACAATAGCAACAACCAATGGGCTGCAAGGCAACGAAGGAAATAAAAGGAACATTTAACAGAACAGGAGAAGAATGAAATGTCATTACATTTATTGAACTTGATACCGATTTACAGATAATGTTCACGTTATCACTGTCCTGTTGCTCGACCTTTCATGTCTCGCATTCAGAGCAACACATAGTTGGGGCGAGAACACAGATCCGCAGAGCTATTGCAGACATGAGGACAGACACGGCATTTCTTTGTACTCACCCTGTACTTGTCTATCCCGAGTATGTCCGCCATCGATCTGACGGTATGAATCCGGGCTGGTATTCATTTATGCGCCAAGCGAAATGCATATGCTTTAAGTTTTCATAGAGATAGCCAATGCTTAAGCCGGCCGTATCGTTTGGGAATCAACCATTATTACAGTGGGGATACAATTCGTGTGCATGCTTGATCAACACAGACTTCTTCTTTTTCTGTTTGTTTTGTCGTTACAAATATTACCCTCCTCATACAATACAAAGTCCAAATCCCGTTTTTGAATAAGAATATAATGATGCATGCATTCAAATTAAATGGGTTTTGAAACCTCGAGCAATCGATTCAGACCCGGATGTAATGCATGTTGAGGAATCCACGTACGTCAGTGAAATATGTACGGTGTAAAAACTATTTACATCCTCCCAATTCCTATCCAATCAAGATGATCCGTCCAATTTTTGTAGCAATCTCCATGTTTTGTTCACAACGGGTGTGCAGCTATGTTATTCAAGTCGGTAACAAGAACTGACGTACCAGAGTTGTAACGATTCACTGATTTTTTGTGACTCGAGTCGAGTCGAGTCATTAGGTCAAGAAGGTCGAGTCGAGTCGAGTCAGTTCACAGTGTGTATTAGTCAAGTCGAGTTGAGTCAAGTATTTAGCTCGAGTCCATTCGAGTCTCAAATGTTTAAACACTATACAATAAATAAACACAAGAGAGATAGTCTTTTTTTTGTGCTTTTTAAATGTTACATTCCGGCTGCTACATGTGATGACACCACATTTGACTTTTGATGAAAATAAAACGGGGTGCTAGGTGATCGCCATTCAACAAATGTATGTACATGTATACATTATTCGCGAACATTTGTACGTGACGTGAACAAAAACCTGCACCGGCTAACCCCATGCCCATCCCTGCCTTTCGATTTTTCGATGAAAACGCTTCCATTAAATAGCCATGCTGAATCAATAATATGTTTGCTCTTGGGCAGCTTTATAGTACAGGCAAAATACTTCATTGTTTGAGTGAACCTCAAACAAATTGCAACAGATTTTTTTTTCACCACAGTGCATTTCTATAAGGTCCCTAAAATGACATACTAAAAGTCTTAAGAAAGCCAGGTGGTGGAAATATGCCTAATTTGCATAAATCCAAAATGGCCGCATATTTTAGGACTTTCGCACTGATTTGGTCATATTTCATATACTAGGTAGCTTTTTGAGGTATTTTAAACAACAATTTTAGTCCTTTTACATTGAATTACTCATCATTCTAGACCTTGGAAACTTTCAATATCCCTATGTTTCCCAAATTTGCGATATGCCTATAATAATTTGCGTAAATAATTTGTTAATATTAAAATTATGGCTGTCATGTGTGGACATGTCACAATTACATTTTCCCTGATAATCTAAGTTCAGTCATGTACATTGATAAATTTCACACCATGGTGCATTGCTATACGTTTCCTTTAAAAAGGGAAGAAATCCAAGTGGTGGAAATATGCCTAGATTGCATGAATTCAAAATGGCAACTAATTACATGATTTTTGATTTGGCCATAACTCTCTTCCTGCATTGCCTTTTGGGGTACTTTGAACAACAAGTTGTCCTTTGACATTGATTTTATCATCATTCCAGTCCCAGGTATATTTTGAGATTCTATGTTTCCTATGGGGTGTAATATTTTTTGTTAATAGGTTTCTAGCTATTATCAAAGTTGGTATAAGTGTTGGAAAATGTGATATCCCTGTGTCGCAGAGCGAACCCTTGCGCCGCTCTTCTCAGACCAAAAATCAAGAAATAGCTCATTGGATTCAACACAGGATTCATCAATCACAAAATCAAATTTTATATTACGGGAAAGAAATAAACCAAAAACCGCAAAACTCAATCCGAAAATACGTGGGCGAGGGTTTTATACCCCTCCCACACGGGTGCAAGCCCGGAATTGGTATGCAAAGGGAAAGGAATAACGTGCGTAATTTTAGTGATTAATAAATCAGCTCAGAAAGTAAAAGGAATAATTTTAACAGTCTTGTGACACCCTGTACATGAACACATTTCAGGGACAAAAATCCCTACTTTAAATCTACTAGTACACTGCATAGGGATATCACATTTTGCAACACGTAGCCTATGCCAACTTTGAGATGAGCCAAAAAACAAACCAAAAATATTATACTCTATTTTTGATATTTTGTAGAAAACATGTTGGGGTTTAATTTTCATCCAAGTTTGTCTCAATGTCGGGTGATCTGTTAGATCAAATTCAAGGTAAGGCTCAAAATGTGATTATACATGTACTTCAAATAACCCCGACATGAAAAACAACGGTAAATTTGGATTTCTCATGATGAACCCTTTCAAAGAGAAATCAAGATTAACAAATTTGGCTCACAGATTAAAGAGATATAAAGAGATATGGTCATTTAAAAAACGGCAGCAATGTCCATTTTGACCAAAATTGCCTGGGCAATAGCGCGAAAACCGTTTGTCCGGGAGTGGCGCTAAAACTTAAAATTTGGGCTTTTCAGCCGAAATTTCCCATAAACTAAATATGAACCAATTTGAAGAGGTTGGGGTTTAACATTTAAAAGTGTTGGGGGTGATTTGACACTGAATGACCCCAATGTCAAATGACAAAATGTTGTTTAAAGTACCCCGAAAAGCAACTTAGGACGAGAGTTATTAGATATAGTATATTATGTCGTATTTTTGGCCATTGCATAGCTTCTTTGCTAAAGAAGGAATTTTTCTCATATTTGGATGGAGTTTACCTTCTTAAGCTGGAAATCCATTGGTAACATTTTTTTCCTTCTACCATGTGGCGGCCATCTTGGAATTCAAATTGGCCGCCATTTCGGGCCTATTTTGTATCTAACTTCGGACCTGATTGTCATATGAAGTTCATTTTGATGGCTAACCCCATGTTTTGATACCAAGGAACCCGAGAAAATCATTGTTGATGGGATATACTCCCAGTGGAGTACCCCATCAACAATGATTAACTTGGGTTCCTTGGTATCAAGAACATATGTAGTTTGCCACCAAAATGGACTTCATACGACATTCGGGTGACACCTTATTATTTAAATGAAATCCAAGATGGACGCTATTTGTGAATATCCAATATGGCTGCCATCCATTTGGGATGCCTAAATGTGTTAATTGGATTCCTTGGTATCAAATTTGTGGGCTTTGCCACCACTAGTGACGTCATACGACATTCAAGTCCAAAATTAATATGCAAATAGTTCAGAATGGCGGCAATTATGAAATATCTAAGATGGCTGACATCAACTGTAAGTACCCCGTCCACAGTGATTTACTTGAGTTCATTCAAATACATGGACTTCATAGGACATTCAGGTGCAATGTTATTATAAATGAAATCCAAGATGGCGGCTATTTTGAAAAAAAAATCCAAGATGGCTGCCATCCATCTGGGATACATCATCAGCAATTGGTCATTAAGATTACTTGGTATCAAATGTATGGGGTTTGCACCGAAATTGACTCCGTACGCCATTCGAGTCCAAATTTATTATGCAAATAAGCCGCAAATGGCGGCCATATATTTGAAATATCCAAGATGGCTGCCATCCATTTGGTGTACACCATAAACAATAATGTACTCAGGTTCCTTGGTATCAAAACATGGGGTTTGCCATCAAAATGAATTTCATGTGACAATCAAGTCCGAAGTTATGATACAAATTAGGCTCGAAATGGCTGCCATTTTGAAATCCAAGATGGCCGACACATGGTAGCTGGGAAAAATGTCTCCAATGCATTTCCGGCTTAGGGAGGTAAACTCTTTCCAAATATGGCAAAAAATCCTTCTTAAACGAAAAAAAAGCAAAAGTACACAACGGCTTATATACTATTATGGCCGCAAATCTTATGAAAATCATGTAATTAGCGGCCTTTTGAATTTATGCAAATTAGGCATATTTCCACCACTTGGTTTTTTAACAACTTTTTTTAGGGACCTTATAGCAATGCACTGTGTTGTGAAATTTGACTTGGATCATCAGGGAAAATTCAATTGGTACATGTCCACACATGACATCCATTATTTTAACTTTAATTTAGGGAATTTGATATACGGCATTTATGCAAATTATACGGCATTTGGAAAATTTCAGAAACATAGGGATCTTGGAATTTACTTAGGACTAGAATAGTGAGTAAATCAATGTAAAAGGACTAAAACTGTCGTTTAAATTACCTCCAAAATCTACCTAGTATGAGAAATATGACCCAAATCAATGCGAAAGCCCTAACATATGCGGCCATTTTGGATTTATGCAAATTAGGCATATTTCCACCACCTCGATTTCTTAAGACTTTTAGTATGTCATTTTAGGGACCTTATGGAAATGCACTGTGGTGAAAAAATTCTGTTGCAATTTGTTTGAGGAGAAACCTTATATTGCCTGTACTAATTATTAAAGTAAAGCTCTTGAAGCTTTGACTAATTTCGTGCAATGGAAGGCCTTGATGAATTATGTTTACAAATGTAAAAAACTTAAAATCGGAGGAAAAATATAGTTTAACACGTGGAGTGTTACTTCGTGGGGTCGGTATTTATACCGGAGTCTTATTTAGATTTGAATACCGTCCTGTGTGTATATATTTGTAATTCTTACTCAGTTCAATACTTCATATGGGTGCAGATCTGTAATAGGCCAAGAATTGCTTACGAGGGCCAAATCACAATTTGTAGGCCTTCAAATTCTCAGGTATTAGAACATTTTGAGTGCCGTGAACTTGATGATTTGTAAAACAGAAGGGTGGAAGCCGTGCAGAGGACTGTCAGCTCGTATTTCTGTGAAATTTGGATGAATAGGCCCAAAATGGCCAGCTCTATTTTGCTATGGAGCGTAGGCGTCCGTTTTCAAAGTGGCGATGGTCTTCAGTACTGCTTTTAGGATTGATCATCTTTGGATTGAATTTTCTACCAGATGTTATCAGTTAACCCCCCCCCTCCCAAAAAAAAGGAACAGAACATGAAAGCGGATGAAATAGGATTTAATTTGATGTGTGTCTCAAACACCTTGGAGAGTTGTGAGTGTTTTAAATATTTTTTTAGAAGTATACGCCCAATTACCATCGGGGTCTTATGGGAGTCGATTTGCAGGTCTGCACCCATATAAAAAAATAACACTTTTGCTTCGGGTCACAAGGATAGAAAAAAGTAGGCTAGGTCGGTCGGCATAAAATATTTTTGCTTAATACAGGCGATTCCCAATAGTGCGCCTCCAAGAGTTTGCAACGCGTTGGCCAATCACAATGCGCGAAATCAGTCGACCTTTTTCAAACGCGCATTGGGTCGACAGATTTTGCGCATTGTGATTGGCCAACGCGTTGCAAACTCTTGGAGGCGCACTATTGGGAATCGCCCGTATTGTAGGGTTATGAACAAAATATTTCAAAAAATTCTGCGTAGTGTGTTAAACTGATTTCAGCAAGGGAAAAAAAAAGTTGCAACGGAAACAAAATAGCTTGGAAAAAGTGGGATCCGAACCTAGTTCTGTTTCTCCCGCGCTTTTTAATTTCGAGCGAAACACAGTAGGCCTAGCTGTCTACGGAAACCTATTAAAAGTGAATATCCGATTTTCCGCATTTCCTTGATTTCGGAAAGATAACATACTGGACATTTAAGACATCTTTCCCTTGCCACCCCCAGCCCCCCCCCCCCAATTCACCCTTGCCTACGGTATGAACTCCAGGATTCCTCAAGATTCCGGCCAGCTTGCCTCGCGCGGCATTGTCAAAACAAAAATCAAAAGTTATTTCACCATGGGATTCGTTGCTTAATGACACCAAATTTACCGCCAGACTCTCAGTGCTGAAAGTGGTCAGGAGCTTTTTCAGGTAATAAAAATTTGCCGACAGACGATTTTGTCACACAAAATCGGGTGGGGGTGGGGTTGAGGGGTGAAGCGTCACACCCCTGTTCTAGCAAAGTACGAGTGTTGACGTGACTTGTTCTGTGTTTTAGCGGTTCGTTAGCCGGCTGATACTCTTAATGCCGGGAACGACGGACGATTTGGTGATTTTTGTCACACAAAAAAGATTTGGGGAAGGGGCGGTGAAGGTGTGAAACCCCACATCAGTCTTCTAGCGATTCCCGTGTCTTGAGCCCTTGTTCTGTGGTTTGATTTAGTGGTTCGTTAGCCGGCTGAGACTGTTACTGCCGCACATGAGTGAAGGGGTATTGCTACCCTGTGCCGATCGCGAAGTCGCACCAGAGACAAGCACAACCCTCGCAACCTGCCTTGGACGATGCATGTTCAAACCTACTACCCCGTCCCAACTTTGTTTTATTTCAAGCCAACTCAGGTGACCGATAAAAAAGTCTGACTTCCTTCCAGATCCACGACGGTCTGTCGGTAAATTTGCTCCCCAACTCCCACTCTTAAATCAGTCTTGCTACGTCAATGTGTATATGCCATGGGTTGTAAACTCTCGCACCACCTGGAACAAAACAAAATGTGAACGGACACCTGGATTCGAACCAGGGACCTTTCGATCTGCGGTCGAACGCTCAACCACCCCCCCCCCCCACGCTACACCTATTTCAAACTAAGAAACATAAATACGCAACTGTTGTAACGCTATAAGTCCTGAATTTGGTGATAGTTGACTACAAGATTATGCAGGACGCAATTTGGTGGGGGATTCCTTAGTTTTTTTTTTTTTAAACTTAAAAATTACTAAGTATTTTGTGTTATGCTTCAGGTGCGGTTACGGGTCCAGCCTTGAGGAAACGGGGAATACACAGGGGATGGAGGTTAAGTGAAGGCGTGTCGAGGGCACGCCCTGCTTGTTGGGGGTCCGACGGCAGCCCAGGGAAAATTGTGAAATCTACGATGATTCCTCCTGCACCCTTAATTAGGCAATTTAAAAATAAATCTTGGAACTTTACCATCCCATTATTTAATTATCATTAAATTAATAACAGGTGACTTCACACCTCATTTTTCCTTCTTTTTTTAAATGTATTTTGGCTTTGTTAAAGTGTGGGGGCACCCAACTTCTGTAGCATCTGTGCTGAAAGGTAGACATGGTTTGTCTATTCACTGGTATCATAATAAAATTGTTGGTGATTTAAGGACGATATGCCCCTTTAATAATGGCCGATTTTTTTCAAAGGATGTAGGCTCATCCGAAAGTCCATTGAAGCCTGATTTTGGTATTCCTATGCCATATTTATGAAATGGAGTGAGCCTCATATTTTTGACTATTTTTTTTCTAATTTGGTCACTTTCGTTTAGACTCACCTTGCATTACATAAAGTTCAAGAAATATACTCGACATGGAGAATAGTCCAATGAATGCAGGTGCGATATATCTCACTTCATTCGTAGTCTTCTGACGTGCGTCATGTAACATTATCTGCGGCGTGATCTGCAGGAACATTATATTACCCAATAACAATTATAACATCTGTTTGAAAGGTATAATTTGTGGAGTTAATAAAGGCCACAATGTAATGACTTTCATTCAATTTGTCTATTGATCGTTATCACATGGGCGGATTTCCTTGCCGAGGGAAGTTGTGACTCCCCCGATCCGTGACTCCCCACTCACATGTAGTTTTTACCCCTCCGCGTGCGTATCGATTTTATAATAACCAGAAAGTATGGCGTGTAGAATATTGTTGCAAGTTTATAAAAACAACTTTATTTACAGAGTTATGTCTTTTTTAATAAAAAGATCACAAAATTCCGTTGTCCACCGCTGATCATTTACCGTTCTACGAACTGATGAATGTCCATAAATACATGGACATCACACATGGACGTTTTCCCACCTCCATGACTGAAGGAAAACTTGCAAAGAAAAAAATGGCATCAATATTTCAGGAAAAAGAAGAGTTGACTTGTACTTTGTTCGTCATATCCAAAACACAAAATCTGGCAGTAAAAGTAATTTTCAGTCCTGACTCAATGTAATCAGAATCTAATTTAGATTTGAATGCCTGTGTGTAGACCTAATCTGTAATTGTTACTCGTTGCAACAGGTCTTAGGGGCCATTCAGAATTTTCGATGTTTTAACATTTCGACTTTTTTCCAAATTGTGGGTGGGTGGGTCAAGCTAAATAATTGAAAATCGAAATTCACTTTCCATGGAAAAAGATAAAAAAAGAAAAGAAAGATAGATCTTTTGACTTGCCTGAACTACGCGCAAGCGTTCCGATATCGCGATGCGTGTTTCTTTTCCAACTTCGTCCCCTGTATGTACTGTACATGTACGTCATGTACGTGTATATACCCCCACTGTGGCATGAGAGGGAGGTGGTTTTTCAGTAGACTTGGACGCCGGGCGTTTGTAGCGGTTAGGCCGTGCAGAGGCAGCAGGGTACTAGGTGTACTAGATCGGCTCTATAACACGCCGCGGGCGTAGATTACCAAATCGCTATAAAAACTGGACTATTCAACCACTGGACTCCAAGACTAGGAGAACCGCAGCCTGTGATGTGATGTCTGCCCAAACCTGATGTTTTTCTTTCGCTCGTACCCCCCGCCCTGCAGACAAGGAGGGAGGGGGGTACGAGCGAATGTTTTTCTCAGCTACCTCACGTGACAGGCACAACCTCGTATGTCACAATGTCATCCACCTCATCCAGAAAACGACAATACTACGGTCATCTTTGTGGCTTCCAAACTTGAACTGCAACCTGTCATTCCCAACAGCATATCAGCTGGCAAAACACAAGAAAACTGAAGGTCACCTGCCCAGTGCAAAAGAGGAATACCGACAACTTCACGCCGTCACTGAACTAGACACACATGTACAGGGGTATACATGTTCATGTTCAAGTATATGTACATGTACATGCAAGTGCATGTACATGTACATGTACATGTTCAGTTTTTTATTAATCGAAATTACGGGTGTGTGGGTGGGTCAAAATAATTTGGAAAAAAAAAAAATCGAAATTTTAAAACATTGAAAATTCTGAATGGCCCCTTATAAAAAAAAAATACTTAGCTGTGGGTCCCATGGATAGAGGCAATAGTTAGGGTTAGTCGGTCGGCGGCATAACATTTTTCTGAAGGGAAGAAATTGCTGTGTTACTAGATGAAGCGCATTGTTCCTGTGTTTGAGTGGTTCCAAACGAAGTAGTTGACTTTATAATTTATCAGCTTTCCATCGCTCATATTAATATCATAATGAAAAAAGTCAATTTTTCCGCAGATCATCGCACTGTGTTTTGGCCACACCGCTAATCGACCAGACAATGCCACACGGTCCGCCGCGACGCACGGGCAAAATAGAGTTCCAATCCCGCTTCGCACAACTCGGCAACATGGAACATGCGTATGCATAATATCGATTTACCGCGGCGTCAATACGTTGACATACCGGGCGTTTTCTGTGGAAAGCGCGAGTTAAATGATTTTTGTCCCCATCCCAATGAATGCGAGTTTCTTCATTAATTTCTTAGATAAAAGGAGTCAATATTCTTTTTTTATGTCTAACAGGACACTTGTTTTAATTTTAAAGTCATGCTGCTACTAAATATCACTGTTTGAAATTGACTAATTTAACGAGGTTGCAGATTAGTGTGCTCCCTACCAAGTGGCGTAGCCACGGGGGGTGGGGGACGACAGCCCCCCACTCATGAAACCTTGTTCCCCCCAGTCGCCCCCTCTGAGATTTTGAGTTTCTAAAAAAATATCATTGATCTACATGACGCTAATCGACCAGACAATGCCACACGGTCCGCCGTGACACACGGGCAAAATAGAGTTCCAATCCCGCTTCGCACAACTCGGCAACATGGAACATGCGTGTGCGTAATATCGATGTTACCGCGGCGTCAATACGTTGACATACCGGGCGTTTTCTGTGGAAAGCGCGAGTTAAAATAATTTTTCTCCCCATCCGTATGAATGCGAGTTTCTTCATTAATTTCTTAGATAAAAGGAGTCAATATTCCTTTTTATGTCCAACAGGACATTTGTTTTATTTTCAAAGTCATGCTGATACTAAACATCACTGTTTGAAATTGACTAATTTAACGAGGTTGCAGATTAGTGTGCTCCCTACCAAGTGGCGTAGCCACGGGCGTGAGGGGACGACAGCCCCCCCCACTCATGAAACCTTGTTCCCCCAGTCGCCCCTCTGAGATTTTGAGTTTCTAAAAATATCATTGATCTACATGAAGCCCCCTGAAATGTTCCAGCCCCCCAGCGCCCCCCACTGAAAAATTCCTAGCTACACCCCTGTCCCTACCGTATGATCATCGGGATTCCCAGCCGCCGTCTTGCCCCTCGCGGCTGGGTCAATTTGCCGCCAGACCCTTCGTGCTGGAAGTAGTCAGGAACAACGAACGATTTTGTGATTTTATGTCACCAAAAAAAATACTTGGGGAAGGAGCGGTGGAGAGGTGAAAACCCACATCACTCTTCGATGCCCGTGTGCTGAGCTCTTGTTCTGTATTTTTATTTGGTGGTTCGCTATAACCGGCTGAGACTCTTAATGCCGCGACAGAGTGAAAGGGTATCACTACCCCGTGCCGGACGCGACGTCGCACCAGAGACAAGCACATGCCTCGCAACCTGCCTTAGACGATGGTGTCCAAGCCTACTAACCCATCCCACTTTTTTTTTTATTCACGACAACCCGAATGACCGCCAAAAAAATCTGATTGGCCTCCCATAAGGTCTGTCGGCAAATGTTTTCTCCAACTCCCACCTTTGAATCGGTCCTGCTACGTCCCTGTGTATTGCAGGGTTGAAAACTCTGACACAACCCGGAACAAAAACTGAATGTGAAGGGACACCTGGATTCGAAGCAGGGACCTTTCGATCTGCGGTCGAACGCTCTACCACCGAGCTTTGTCCCCCCATGATACAGCCAGTTGAAACTAAGAAACATAAATACTCAACTGATGGCCTCACTAAAACAAAAGGCCGTGAATTTGATGATAGTTTTGAGACTGCGTATATTTCAAATTATAATAATAATAATAATAATAGTAACTGTTTTTGCTGCAATAGGGCGACTTTCCCATAGACTTGTGCACAAACCTAAACTGTCACCTAACCCAAGTTTACCTTATCTTTTTTCCACGAAATTTAGTATTTTTACTAATTGGACCATGAGGAACCGATCTAGATGGTTTGCGACAGCAAAATTCCTTGTCCTAAGGGTCGTTTTCACAAAAGGGCGACAGTTATGTGTCGCCTTAATAAGGTGTGTCGCCCTATTGTGGACGGAGTTAGCAAAATCTGTCGCCCTATTATAGCTGTTAGTAATATAATAATAATTTGGGAGGCTAATCATCCTTACTCGCAGCTGGTATGCTGAATTGCGAAGGACGCGGCTACAACGTGGCCGGGCCGCTGGCACGTAAAGGCGCCTATGGCTGCTGGCCACATCGACCCATACATGACCACGGAGCACAGCCTGAGATCGAAAGTGTTTGATTTTTCCGGAGGGAGTAAAACCGGAGGGCCCGGAGAAAAACCCTCATGGCACAGGAGAGAACCAACGCACAACTCTACTCACATGCGATCCGCGGCCAGGATTTGAACCGTGGTCACCTAGGTGAGAGGCGAGCGCTTTACGCACAAGCCACCCTTGCCACGGGTCGGGAAGATGACAGCATAACAGCTGAGCACGTAAAGATAGGTCCTAGCGATATTGTGCTGTTGAAATTAAACTGTGATAAGCCCTCATTATTTTTTAGGCAAAGCTTCTTTGGGAAATTTCATTAACAAATGAAAATATTGATTACAAAAGATACAATTACAAAATCTATACAAACCAAAATATATATATATATATATATATATATATATATATATATATATATATATATATATATATATATATATATATATATATATATATATATATATATATATATATATATATATATATATATATATATATATATATATATATATATATATATATATATATATATATATATATATATATATATATATATATATACATATATATATATATACATATATATATATATATATATATATATACACCACCATAAGTACACCACCATCTTTTCCTCAAGTACACCACCATCTTTTCCTCAAAAAAACAATTGGTTAAAGTGGTCAGAAATTGCCTCAGATCGCACCACAGAGCATCTAAAATCCAAAAATAAAAAAGGGGCCCTTAAGCGGGCCCCGAACCCCACGCCATAATTTTCTGGACCCACTTTTTTGGGGGACCATTTTTTTTGGCCCCCCCCCCCCCCCAACAAAAAGTGTGTTCTGGATCCACCCTTGGTCACGTCAGGGGCCGCGCCACGTTAGGGTACATCAACAATATTTCATGGAAAAATACAATATTGAGAGAGCCGAAGTGAGCTTTAAATAATCGACAGAAACCCGCCCCTTATTGGGAGGGCGAATCAACGTGAGCTTTAAATTGTCAACAAAACTCGTCCCCTTATTGGGAGGGCGAATCAAAGTGGGTTTTAAATTGTCAACAGAAACTGTCTTTGATTCGCCATCCCAATAAGGGGGCGAGTCCATTTAAAGGTCACTAGCTTGTTGGACGTTTAAAGCACAATTTGACCCGCCGTCCTAAGGGGGCGAGTTTCTGTTGACAATTCAAAGCTCTCTTTGATTCGCCCTCCCATTATAAGGGTCGAGTTTCTGTTGACAATAAAGCTCGCTAGCTTGTTGACAATTAAAAGCACACTTCGACTCGCCCTCCTCATAAGGGGGCGAGTTTCTGTTGACAATTTAAAGCTCACTTTGATTCGCCCTCCCAATAAAGGGGGCGAGTTTCTGTTGACAATTTAAAGCTCTCTTTGATTCTCCCTCCCAATAAGGGGCGAGTTTCTGTTGACAATTAAGTTCACTATAGCTTGTTGACAATTTAAAGCACACTTCGACTCGCCCTCCCAATAAAGGGGCGAGTTTTTGTTGACAATTTCAAGCTCACTTTGACTCGGCCTCCCAATAAGGGGGAAAGTTTCTGTTGATAATATAAAGCTCACTTTGACACGCCCTCCCAATAAGGGGGCGACTTTCTGTTGACAATTTAAAGCTCTCTTTGATTCGCCCTCCCAATAAGGGGGCGAGTTTCTGTTGACAATAAAACTTGCTAGCTTGTTGAAAATTAAAAGCACACTCCGACTCGCCTTCCTAGTAAGGGGGCTACTTTCTGTTGACAATTTAAAGCTCTCTTTGATTCGCCCTCCCAATAAGGGGGCGAGTTTCTGTTGACAATAAAACTCGCTAGCTTGTTGACAAGCTGAGTTTCTGTTGACAATTTAAAGCTCTCTTTGATCCTCCCTCCCAATAAGGGGCAACTTTATGTTGACAATTAAGTTCACTATAGCTTGTTGACAATTTAAAGCACACTTTGACTCGCCCTCCCAATAAAGGGGCGAGTTTCTGTTGACAATTGGAAGCTCTCTTTGACTTGCCCTACCAGTTAGGGGGCGAGTTTTTGTTGACAATTTCAAGCTCACTTTGACTCGGCCTCCCAATAAGGGGGAAACTTTCTGTTGATAATATAAAGCTCACTTTGACACGCCCTCCCAATAAGGGGGCGAGTTTCTGTTGAAAAATTAAAGCTTTCTTTGATTCGCCTTCCCAATAAGGGGGCGAGTCCATTTAAAGCTCACTAGCTTGTTGGTAATTTAAAGCACAATTTGACCCGCCGTCCTAAGGGGGCGAGTTTCTCTTGACGATTTTAAAGCTCTCTTTGATTCGCCCTCCCAATAAGGGGACGAGTTTCTGTTGACAATAAAGCTCGTTAGCTTGTTGACACACTTCGACTCGCCATCCTAATAAGGGGGCGAGCTTTAATCTGTCAACAGAAACTCGCCCCTTATTGGGAGGGCGTGTCAAAGTGAGCTTTAAATTGTCAACAGAAAATTGCCCTGTTATTGGGCGGAGGGGGACGAGTCAAAGTGAGCTTTAAATTATCAACACTCAGAAACTCGTCCCTATTCGAGGGCGAATAAAAATATCACATGAATTAAATATGTTCCCTTATTGGGAGGGTGAATCAATATAGGCCCCCTAACTTTCAAAATCCGCCCCCAACTTTTGGAGGGCGAATCAAAGTATACTCCTAAGTTAAACTGTCATCAGAAATCCGCCACCTTAACTGGGACGGTGAATTTAACCTCTAGGTTGTCCACAGAAATCCGCACCTTATTATTCAGAGGGTGAATCAAAGAGTGCTCTAAATTGGCAACAGAAATCGACCCTAATATTGAGAGGGCGAATCAAAGTGAGCTCTCAACGTTAAATTGAAATCCGTCCCTTTGTTGAGAAGGTGAATCAAAGAAATTAAGCTCGAAATGGTTAACATTTTAAATCCACCGTTTTTGAACAGCGCCGATTAAAATAAGCTTTAAATTGTCAACAGAAGTTCTTCTTCCCTTATAGTGAAAAGGTGAATCAAAGCATTGAGCTATGATCAAAGTAAGCTCTAATTTACTTGTCAACAGAAATCCGATGACTGAATCACTCTGGAAATATGCAACACTTCACAGGGTTTATGTAAAAATAAAATCTGGACAAATATCCAGTTGTTTGGTGATTGGTCATCCTTTTTATAGAGTGTTTTGAATATTCAGAAATACGTGTACTTCTGATATGTGTACTTCGTGATTTTTGTACTCATTTTTGATAAGTAAACGCCACTCAATTCAGTCAACGAAAAACTACAACCCATACAAGTCAGTTTATTATCTCATGGTTGGTTGATTGAACATTCATACAATTTCTTTTTCGCAGTACACAAAAATAGTGTTCGCAAAACAAACCAATAAAAAACCAATGTAATGTCAACCTAATAGTACTCAAACATATAATTATACAAATTGCATCTATGACTTAGAAAAGTTTATAACCCAATATGAGATTTATGTGTTTCTTAGTCACAGTCATTAGTTTCTATATCACATCAGACCGTAGTTTTTTTTAGAACGTCAATAGTTATTTCACCTTGCAGTCTCGCGTTTGTGGATTTAACTTTTCGTAAAGTACACACGATGAAGCTGTTTTTGATTAACAAATATTTAAGCTCACATTTTTGGTGCAGTTAATAATATTAACCCTAAAGGGGCCGGGTTATTTTGACCATCTCTCAGCCGGGGGGGGGCGGATTCCGCCCCCCCCTAAGATCTCGGCCATCGAGTGACGAAAAATTTTGAAACTCGGCACATGCATAGAGCAACTCTTCCTAAACATACCCAAGAAATTTCATGACTATAGGTCAAAGGGTTTTGGAATTATGGCTAATTAATTATTCATATGTACGAATGGCAATTCTGCTCTGTGTACACGACGTATATGCGAAAATTAAGTTTTTACGGCGCGTAGCGCCGGAAAATTTTTCGCTACGCGGCAACCCGTGGTCCGATTTTTATGTTTTTGGTATCAAAAGATGCGCAAAGCTCGAGGCTAAAAAGTCATAACAGCTCGGGTCGCGAAAAAAATTTTTTTAGAGGCTATCACGGAAAATGTTGAGGGGGGGGCGGATTCCGCCCCCCCGGCCCCTTTAGGGTTAAGGAAGGTGTTTTTCTCCCACTAATGTTCTGTTACTTTGAATGCTTCTGAAAATATGTAACAAAATGGCACTTGGGCCACTAGGCCGACTTCCATAAAAAAAAACTCTGGCCAATCGGTTTTTACTGACCATCTTGTTTTCCATAATCACCCGTATGGGCATAGCCTAATGCTTCTTCTGGAAGAATGGACAAATTTCTGCCATCTCTGAATAATAACAATCAAGTTAAAGTTTGTCGCAAGTTTAACGAGAAGTTAGCGTTTGTTGTTACAAACGCAGAGTGGTCGGGTAGACAACTATTTTATGAAACACTGTCCAGTTAAAGGGAACATGTAATAAGCTTTCTATGACTTAAATACATTTAAAACAGCTTTCTTGCCATGTAACTATGAAGTTTCCACCCCTTTGTAGCAGTAAAAGAGAGAAATTTCAACATTTCAGGTTTTATGCTTAAAGAAAATGTCCATATTCATGAGCCAAAGCGTTATGTCATTCAAGGCAGAACCGTAGTGTCTCCATAGCTTTGTGTATACAAATATATATCAAAGTTTTGTTCATTTTCTTGGAGTAAATTCCACTTTTTATTGTTTATCATGTAAAACAGCTGATTTGGACAATCGTAGTGGCAAATATTTCTTCAAAACTTTTTTGTGGGTAATTTTGAAGGACAATTTTTTTTACTGTTCATAACGCACCTTTGGCAAGGAGTACCTTGTGTGACAAAAAAGCAAAATTGCGCCCTCTTATGTACTGATGAAAGGATTTACTAATGATTGAAAACTACCACTTTCTTGTCACTTCCAATGAAAACAATTATTAAGATCTGGTATGTATTGTTGCGACACATAGTTATGTGCATGAAAACAAGATGAGCTGAATTTCCACTGCATGTTTCCTTCAAGTTATGAATATTTTTATGTAAGAACAAGGGATTTCGAAATAAAATCATTTCCAGTACAATCAATTATTTTTGTAAAAAAAAATCATCTTTAACGATCTGATCAATTTCAGTAAACATTCTTTGTACACATGCCAGTTATTTCTTGGTTGGTGACGTCATTATTCAAAAACAGGAAGTGATGTTCATTGTGAAATAAAATAACGTATGTATTCATAACACCCACCTTCCGGTTTCATGACGACACAGTATTTGGAAGCAAAGGTGTACATTGTAACGGGATATCTTATTTGAGCTAAGATCGGCATGGATCAATTGATAGAATTAAATTTAAAATATGGTCGTTTCAACTTCTCATAGAAGTAACTTCCGATCTGATGACGTCATGAATTTGAAACCTTCCAAGTTGTATGTGGTTAATCAAAGAATATCAAGGGGCGATTTGGTAGAATTTGAACAGATGGTTTTCAAATAAAAGAAAGCAAACACTATTTTATGTGCCACTTTCCTAATTTGTATGTGTGTAGTAAAATGCTTCTGCTTTTGAGTTATATTCGGTTTTTATATTGCACTTCCGGTAATACCGGAAGTGAAAGTCATGCGGTTTTGTGTCCGGGAACAAGAAATGTTTCTTACCGCATAGTCTACAACCTCACGAAAAAACGAACACGAAAGTTTAAAAGATATAGCGCAAACTATTTTGTCAAAATTTGCCCTTGCTTGTAATTTGATGCCTGATGACGTCATGATGACGTAACAAAATTAATAGCATCTTCGTTACATGGTACAAGTTCACACAAGGTTTTATGATCATACCGTAATCCGTTTGGAAGAATTGTTGCTTTATTTTGATTTCAGGCTAAAGTCTTCGTTTTGAATTGATCTAACTTTGACCTTCCGGTAGACTCAGAAGTAAAGGTCAAGCGAGTTAACGTACGAACAAAAAATGTTCATCAATTAATGGTCTATCTGATTACAAGGTTGGAAAACAATTGATCGTTTTGTTCAAAGAGTATAGATGAAGGATGACGTCATCATAACGTTAGAGTAATACGCACCACTAAAGATGAGGGTCGATATATGTTGAAAGTTACAAGTTCATATTATAAACCGTTTAGGATAAAACCCGCGAGAAGAATTGTCCAGAAAAAAAAGAAAGATTTATCAGAACAAAAACGGAGAGTGATCGGGTTGTGGGGCAGACCAGTGAATAGGCCAAAAATTGCCTATGCGCCGTCGAAATCAAGATTTGGGGTTTAGTAGAAATGAAGGGGCCCCAGCTCTGAACCGGCCTTTGATCTTGTATTTCTGGCAAATATGTTTTCGAAGAAGTGATGTGCTAGATCTTGAATCTGGATCAGGGTAGATACAAATAGAAAACATCGGTGACATGGTCCGGCTTGCAGATTGTTTGTGTGTACTGTACCGGGTTTCTACGCCGATGTCCTTCAATTAATAAGGTTCCATTTCGTTGGTACAGCCAGTATAAATCATTATGCAACACCGGCCTGGGTTTGGCAGAATAGTCAAGCAATACGTGACGGTGCGCCACCGCCCAGCGGCCCACGCATGCGCAATACCCCGGTTCACAAAGAATTTATCAATGAAAATTCATACACGCATGCGAGTTACCTCACACTAAGTTGGCAAACTTTTAAACTTCAAATTGCAGTCATCATGTTTGCCAATGACTACCAAATCCTCAGTCTTTACCATCGTGAAGACGATTATTAAGTAATGAATGAAATGTTGATTTATACAAAAAGGGCCACATGTTAAACTGCTACACTGATTTTTTTCCCATAAAGAATCTCATTCCTTGGAAAATTTATCGAGGGGTAAGACTGGTTCAGTTTTCTGGAACAATTGATTTCCCCCCAAAAGTCGCTTATTTTAAAGAAATCCATCTTTGGATGTGTTTTACATACAGTATGTCTATTATAGAAATGTTCTTTCTCCAAAGACTTTTAAAATAATTATGTATGATCAACAGAAACTTGCCCCCTTATTGGGGGGGCGAGTCAAATTGAGCTTTAACTGGTCAACAAAAATTCGCCCTCTTACTGGGAGGGCAAGTCAAAGAGAGCTTCAAATTGTCACTAGAAACTCGCCCCCTTTATTGGGAGGGCGAATCAATGTGAGCTTTAAATTGTCAACGGAAACTCGCCTCTCATAAGGAGGTCGAGTCGCGAGTCGAAGTGTGCTTTAAATTGTCAACAAGCTATAGTGAACTTTATTGTCAACAGAAACTCGCCCCTTATTGGGAGGGAGAATCAAAGAGAGCTTTAAATTGTCAACAGAACCTTGCCCCCTTTATTGGGAGGGCGAATCAAAGTGAGCTTTAAATTGTCAACAGAAACTCGCCCCTTTATTAGGAGGGCGAGTCGAAGTGTGCTTTTAATTGTCAACAAGCTAGCAAGCTTTATTGTCAACAGAAACTCGCCCCTTATATTGGGAGGGCGAAACAAAGACAGCTTTAATTTGTCAACAGAACCTTGTCCCCTTTATTGGGAGGGCGTGTCACAATAAAACCACCCTTTTCTTGTATCTGTGACTATTTAATAGGTAGTGTGAATAATTCTTTTTTTTTAACCCTGGTACAACTATGCATGAGTGGATCAGAGCCCAAACCTAGCCAGCCGTGGTTGACTGATCAAGGTAACAATAAGAACACATTCCACACACAATACCTCTAGGAGCATCTTCCACGTACCCACACGCACACAATACACATCCCTGGTATCTCCACTCTGGTAAGGTAGATATTGTGCATATTCATGAGCTTTGGTTTAAATAAGAATGGGAATGAAGTTAAGTTTGAATGAGTGTGAGGAAATGAGATGGTAATTAGTGGAAGGTTGCTGGAATTTGAAGGGAAAGTGAGGTAGTTGTCTCCATGATTCTGAGCTGTGTACATGTACATGTTTTTGCGCCATCACTCTGCTCTGCTGCAGCGATTTTTGATATTTTAGGGTAATTCAGGCCCTAAGATCTTTCTTCCAAGCAATCTGGCTTGTGACAATCGCAGTGCAGCCAACATTTAATATCTTCAGAGTGCTTTTCAAGCAAATTTGTGCTTGAATGTGTTTTACACTTTGGCGTGAGGGAGACAAGTCAGCCACATCGACCAGCAACCGTAAGTTGAAGATTTAATTGTTTTCATGATTAATTAAAAGAAAAGAAAACATTGTTTTCCCTTTATTATATTTGTTGTTGTGAGATTCACCAGGATTAAGGATTGAATCTAGAATTTTAAATTGTTTGAGATAAAGTTGATTGGCTATATATTATGAGGATTGTTGCATACCTGATGTATATCAGAAGTTGATTTAATTGTGTTAATTTAAGAATAAGAAAAGTCTAAGTGACATGAGATCGAAGTATAGAGTAGTACAGTTGATATCATTTTTAGGATTAGCTTTGAAGAACATTGGATTGGTGATTCGGCCTGTATTTTGTATAGTGACTCCAAATTATTGTGAGAGTTTGTTGAAATTATAAATTTACAGACGGCCTAATCTGATCCTATAACTGACGAGGCTAGACGCACGAAGGCGACGCCACAGGCACTGAAGTCAAGCCAGAGGGCTGAAGGCAGCTTACAGCAGCATTTCCAGTGTTTTTAATCGTGGAGTGGGTGGCGAGAACTACACTACCAGGAAGAAGTCAGTTGTTTTTATGCCTGCATTTATGTAATTGTTTTTTATAGTATTGTAATAGTGTATTTGGAATTTGCAGTAATGTAAGGACGTGAAACGTCATCAAAAGCAGGATAAAATATTCAATTTAGATTTGTGACTTCGTTCACACAGACCCTGCGGGGAGTGGAGTTACAGAGAACTTAATAATTTGGTAGTATTTGCGGAGAGAAGTTGGAAATTTGATTCCACTTATACAGTGAAGATTAAGGAGTTTTGTTTTCATATATTTTGGAGAAGTTTAAATCAATAGTGTGCAGAAGGTTGTGAATCTTGGGTAGATTCAACCGTTCGTAATAGTGTAATTTTTTGTTGTTGTTGGATATTTGACCAGTGTGATTAATCCCGTAGTCATTCGTACTTTGGATGTGATAGTCCAACACAGCTGTGATATTTTCTGTTTATATATTTGATTACAATTTATAAGTGGTGCATTTGAAAGTAATTAACTCAAGCTTGAGGTATTGTTGTAAGTAGGAGTGATTTTTAAATTAATAAATTAATTCGGAGAACAGAATAATTTGTGGACATTGTTTTATTTACCATTGTCTTTGAACATTTTAAGAGGAAGGTTAACTGGATCTGACATTTTTGGGGGCTTGTCCGGGAAATAAAAGAAACGGAGCAGATCAGTAACCTAGTCCATGTGTTCAACCCAATGGCAAATAATGTGATACCTCTGTGATGTTTATATTAATGTAGGAATTTATTCTTGTATTGATCGTTTTCTGAGAGTGTTCTCATCTCTGCAGATCGATGTTCCTGACAAGTCTCACCTCAAAGCCAAAGTGGAAAATACACCGCTTGCTGCTTGGACTTCTTCTAGTAGCTTTTTTGCGCGTAGGCGAGCAGAGTGTCCGAGCATCTACCATGGATAAGTGGTTGGAGCTAGGTAAGGAGATTGGACTGAGTGGTGAAGATTTGATTGATTTTGTTAGAGAGAGAGAGACAGCTGCAAGAGATGAAAGAGCTGAGAAGTTAGAATTAAAGAGGCAAGAGAGAGAAATAATGGCAATGACTTTAAAGGTTGAAGAATTGAAGGCAGAAACACAGGACAAACAGAACAGTAGTCAGAACAGCACTGATCACAAAGCATCTACAAGTACGAAGAACATAAGGTCCCCAAAGTTGCCTCCTTCTCAGGAAAATAGAGATAACCTTGATGCTTACATTCAAAGGTTTGAGAGATATGCTTTATCCGTAGGATGGCCACGAGAGAACTGGGCAATCAACTTGAGTACCCTACTGACAGGTAAGGCATTAGACACATATACCAGGGTAGCTGTAGAGGTAGCAAATGATTATGACATCGTAAAAACTGCCCTCTTTAAGCAGTATAACCTCACTGAAGATGGATTTCGGGGTAAGTTTCGTGCAGCAAAACCAGACAGAATGGAATCTGCAATCCAATTTGCCGCACGCATAGAGAATTACTTTGATAGATGGATACACTTGGCTGAACTTAACCAAACCTATGATGATCTTAAGAATTTATTTCTAAAAGAGCAGTATATTAACAGTTGTGGTCAAGATCTCGCAGTATTTTTGAAGGAGAGAGCTCCAAATACGCTGGACGACATGGCTAAGCTGGCTGAGCAGTTCGTGGAGGCTAGGAAAACTACCTTCGGACAAGTCTGTCAACCGTCCCACCACTCTGATAAGAGGCCTGCACTGCAGAATAGGTTTAAGGGTCCAGAACCTTCCAGGACAAACCAGCAGCAACCAACCCCCAGGCAGTTCCAGCAGCATGACAATCGGTCTCCATATCAACCGAGCATGGATAGGACCTGTTTTGTTTGCCACAAGAAAGGTCACATTGCCCGGAATTGTAGATACAGGCCAAGTCAGGTAGCTTCAGCTGTAGGTGTGATGCCAGAGAACCCTAGTGGTAGTGTGAATCGAGCTGAACCGTCAACGTCAGCCCAAGGTGAGTTCCCTAACACTAATGATAATCTGTGTGATCGTTGCAAACAACCAAATGAGACAGTAGCATTCATGGTACCAATGAAGTTATCAGAGTGTTGTAGTAATGAAGGTCTTGTTACCTTGCAGTGTGGTCATAAACTCCCTATATTGAGTGCGACATGTAAAGAACAGACATATTCAGGTCTACCAGTGGAAACAGGTTTTGTTGGGAATACAAAGGTACCAGTCCTGAGGGACAGTGGATGTAGCGGAGTAGTGGTTCGCCGTAGTCTCATCTGTGAGGATCAACTCACTGGCGAATACAGAGGTTGTGTTATGCTCGATGGAACGGTAAGAAAATTACCAGTAGCCAGGATACAAATTAACACTCCTTTCTTTACAGGTACAGTCACCGCTCTTTGTATGCAGCATCCAGTATTTGATCTTGTTCTAGGTAACGTAGAAGGTGCCCGTAGTCCATCTGATCCTGATCCTAACTGGAGTAAAGAAACACATCAGTTACAGCAAACGGAGATCAATACCACCAGTAAAAGTAACAACATTCCAGAAATAGCCCTAGCAGTGCAAACCAGAGCACAAAAACAGGCAGAGAAGATACCACCGAGAAGTTTAAAGGTACCTAGTAGTATGGCTGATATTGTAACTGCCAAAGAACTTCAATCTGAACAGGAAAGTGACCCTACCTTAAGACGCTGTAGAGAGTTAGTCACGATTGGACACCAGAAAGTGAGGAGAGATGGACATACCTCCCATTTTCTCATTCACAAGGGAATAATATATCGGGAATTTCAATCTCCCAAAGTTGACCATAACAATGTTTTCCAACAGGTAGTTATCCCATCAAAGTTTCGTTCACAGGTTATGAAGATAGCACATGAGTCCCTTCTTGGAGGACACCAGGGCGTCCAGAAAACTTCTGATAGAGTAATGACAAGTTTCTTTTGGCCAGGTATCAAGTCGGACATCAAACGATTCATCCAGTCATGCGATGTGTGCCAACGCACCTTTCCTAAAGGTAGAGTAACACGAGTTCCGCTGGGCAGTATGCCACTCATAGAAACCCCTTTTCAACGTGTTGCTGTTGATATTGTCGGGCCTATTTTTCCAGTCACAGACAAAGGTAACAGATACATACTCACTATCGTAGACTATGCCACCCGATATCCTGAGGCGGTAGCTTTGAAAAACATCGAGACAACAACAGTAGCCGAAGCACTGGTAGATGTTTTCAGCCGAGTAGGTGTTCCACGGGAAGTTTTGAGTGACCAAGGAACACAATTTACTTCCAATTTGATGAGAGAGGTGAGTCGATTACTATCAATTAGACAGTTAACAACTACTCCCTATCATCCAGCTTGTAATGGCTTGGTTGAAAGGTTTAACGGTACTCTGAAGCAGATGCTGAGAAGGATGTCTACCGAGAGACCCAAAGACTGGGACCGTTATCTAGGAGCACTCTTATTTGCTTATAGAGAGGCACCTCAGTCAAGCTTAGGATTTTCACCCTTTGAACTTCTTTATGGAAGAACTCTGCGTGGTCCTATGTCCATCCTGAAAGAGTTATGGACAGGTCAACAGGAAGAGACAGAGGTAAGATCAACATACCAGTATGTAATTGACCTCAAAGAACGTCTTGAAGACACATGCAAACTTGCACAGGAAAACCTCAGAAAGTCCAAGGTAAAACAAAAACACTACTATGACAAGAGGAGTAGGGAACGCAATTTCAAGGTTGGAGATGATGTCCTCTTGCTACTTCCCACTGACAATAACAAGCTTCTTTTGCAGTGGAAGGGACCCTTTCCAGTGGTCGCCAAAGTAGGCAAGGTAGACTACCAGATAGATCTTGTAGGTAAGGTTAAAACATTCCATGCTAACCTCCTTAAGCTTTATATCCACCGTGAGAAACAGGTCAAGGATGAAAAGGAGATGGAACAGGTTGAGAGTGAACCTCTTGTCGTCAGTGTAGCCTTAGTTGACTCTGAACAACTTGATGACAACAACCAGATAGAAGATAAAGAACTGCTTCTTTCTCCGACGTTGAAGGCGACAGAAACAATAGAAGATGTGAAGGTAAGTGATAGTCTAACTACTGAACAGAAAAGACAAGTTAATACACTGTTACTTCAGTTTACAGATATCCTGACCGACATGCCTGGAAGAACAACCGTGGGCGAACATGAAATCAAACTAACTACAGACGAACCGGTAAGACTAAAACCATACCCCCTACCTTTTGCACTTAAGGACACGGTGAAGGAGGAAATTGCCCTGATGCAGAAGTTAGGAGTAATTGAACCATCCGAATCACCTTACTCATCCCCAATAGTGTTGGTTGCAAAGAAAGATAAGACTGTTAGATTCTGTATTGATTTTCGAGGGCTTAACCGCATAACTGTCTTTGATGCGGAACCCATACCTAACCCAGAACAGATTTTTGCATCACTTTCACAGGATAAATACTTCAGCAAACTTGACCTAACTAAAGGTTATTGGCAGGTACCTCTTCACAGAGATTCAAGAGCAGCAACAGCTTTCGTCACACCACAAGGTTTGTATCAATTCTGCATGATGCCCTTTGGACTAGTTAATGCCCCTGCCACGTTCAGTCGAATCATGAGAAGGATGTTGAAGGGTCTGAAGAACACCGACAACTTCATCGACGACATACTAGTACACACCCCAACATGGGAAGAACACCTTACCATCCTGGAGGAACTCTTCTTCAGATTGAGAGCCGCAAGACTGACAGCCAAACCCAGTAAGTGTGATGTAGGATATCATTCCCTTGAGTTTTTGGGTCATGTTGTTGGTAATGGAAAGATGAGTCCACAACCTGACAAGCTACAACACATCAAGGAGGCCAAACGACCAGACACGAAGAAACAGTTGCGTTCATTCTTAGGATTGGCGGGATACTATAGACGCTTCATTCCAAATTTCGCAGCCATTGCAGTCCCTCTGACTGATCTCACCAAGAAGAAAGAACCAACACACATCCAATGGGGTCCTAGTCAAGAGGAGGCTTTCACCACCCTCAAGAATAAACTCACCACTTCACCAATTCTCCAGTTACCAGATTGCACAAAGCCATTTGTACTACGCACTGATGCGTCCAACACTGGAGTTGGTGCAGTTCTCCTTCAAGAGCAAGATGAAGAAGAAGAAGGTAAGTTCCCAGTAGCTTATGCAAGCCGCAAACTTCTCCCACGGGAGAGAGCGTATGCTACCATAGAGAAGGAGTGCCTTGCTGTAGTCTGGGGTATCCAGAAGTTTGAAATTTATCTGTATGGTCGTGAATTCATCTTGCAAACAGATCACCAGTCTCTCATCTATATGCAACGGGCTAAGATGGCAAATGCTAGAGTGATGCGATGGGCATTGGCACTTCAACCATATCGCTTTCGCATTGAGTCTATAAAAGGAGGTGATAACATTGGTGCTGACTACCTCAGCAGGAGCTGTATGGCTGAAGAGTAACAACTTCTCAAGGTATGTATAGGAATGTCAGACAGTGCAAGAATAACATTTTTTTTTTATCTTTGTATATATATTTGTAGTTCTCCATTGAAAATGTATTTTTGTTTTCCTGCAAAATACATTTTTTTTAAAGAGGGGGTGAATTGTCACAATAAAACCACCCTTTTCTTGTATCTGTGACTATTTAATAGGTAGTGTGAATAATTCTTTTTTTTTTAACCCTGGTACAACTATGCATGAGTGGATCAGAGCCCAAACCTAGCCAGCCGTGGTTGACTGATCAAGGTAACAATAAGAACACATTCCACACACAATACCTCTAGGAGCATCTTCCATGTACCCACACGCACACAATACACATCCCTGGTATCTCCACTCTGGTAAGGTAGATATTGTGCATATTCATGAGCTTTGGTTTAAATAAGAATGGGAATGAAGTTAAGTTTGAATGAGTGTGAGGAAATGAGATGGTAATTAGTGGAAGGTTGCTGGAATTTGAAGGGAAAGTGAGGTAGTTGTCTCCATGATTCTGAGCTGTGTACATGTACATGTTTTTGCGCCATCACTCTGCTCTGCTGCAGCGATTTTTGATATTTTAGGGTAATTCAGGCCCTAAGATCTTTCTTCCAAGCAATCTGGCTTGTGACAATCGCAGTGCAGCCAACATTTAATATCTTCAGAGTGCTTTTCAAGCAAATTTGTGCTTGAATGTGTTTTACACTTTGGCGTGAGGGAGACAAGTCAGCCACATCGACCAGCAACCGTACGTTGAAGATTTAATTGTTTTCATGATTAATTAAAAGAAAAGAAAACATTGTTTTCCCTTTATTATATTTGTTGTTGTGAGATTCACCAGGATTAAGGATTGAATCTAGAATTTTAAATTGTTTGAGATAAAGTTGATTGGCTATATATTATGAGGATTGTTGCATACCTGATGTATATCAGAAGTTGATTTAATTGTGTTAATTTAAGAATAAGAAAAGTCTAAGTGACATGAGATCGAAGTATAGAGTAGTACAGTTGATATCATTTTTAGGATTAGCTTTGAAGAACATTGGATTGGTGATTCGGCCTGTATTTTGTATAGTGACTCCAAATTATTGTGAGAGTTTGTTGAAATTATAAATTTACAGACGGCCTAATCTGATCCTATAACTGACGAGGCTAGACGCACGAAGGCGACGCCACAGGCACTGAAGTCAAGCCAGAGGGCTGAAGGCAGCTTACAGCAGCATTTCCAGTGTTTTTAATCGTGGAGTGGGTGGCGAGAACTACACTACCAGGAAGAAGTCAGTTGTTTTTATGCCTGCATTTATGTAATTGTTTTTTATAGTATTGTAATAGTGTATTTGGAATTTGCAGTAATGTAAGGACGTGAAACGTCATCAAAAGCAGGATAAAATATTCAATTTAGATTTGTGACTTCGTTCACACAGACCCTGCGGGGAGTGGAGTTACAGAGAACTTAATAATTTGGTAGTATTTGCGGAGAGAAGTTGGAAATTTGATTCCACTTATACAGTGAAGATTAAGGAGTTTTGTTTTCATATATTTTGGAGAAGTTTAAATCAATAGTGTGCAGAAGGTTGTGAATCTTGGGTAGATTCAACCGTTCGTAATAGTGTAATTTTTTGTTGTTGTTGGATATTTGACCAGTGTGATTAATCCCGTAGTCATTCGTACTTTGGATGTGATAGTCCAACACAGCTGTGATATTTTCTGTTTATATATTTGATTACAATTTATAAGTGGTGCATTTGAAAGTAATTAACTCAAGCTTGAGGTATTGTTGTAAGTAGGAGTGATTTTTAAATTAATAAATTAATTCGGAGAACAGAATAATTTGTGGACATTGTTTTATTTACCATTGTCTTTGAACATTTTAAGAGGAAGGTTAACTGGATCTGACAGGGCGAATCAAAGAGAGCTTTAAATTGTCAACAGAAACTCGCCCCCTTATTAGGAGGGCGAGTCGAAGTGTGCTTTTAATTGTCAACAAGCTAGCAAGCTTTATTGTCAACAGAAACTAGCCCCCTTATTGGGATGGCGAATCAAAGTGAGCTTTAAATTGTCAACAGAAACTCGCCCCCTTATTGGGGGGGGGGGAGGGCGAGTCAAAGTGAGCTTTAAATTGTCAACACTCAGAAACTCGTCCCTAATTATTGGGAGGGCGAGTCAAAATGAGCTTCATATTGTCAACAGAAATTCGCACCTTTATTGGAAGGGCGAATCAAAGTCGAGCTTTAAATTATCATCAGAAATCCCCCCCCCTTATTAAGAAGGCTAATCGAATTAAGTTCTAAATTGTCTACAGAATCCCATATTCGGAGGGGGAATCAAAATATCACATGAATTAAATATGTTCCCTTATTGGGAGGGTGAATCAATATAGGCCACATAACTTTAAAATTCCGCCCCCCCCTAATTTTTGGAGGGCGAATCAAAGTATACTCCTAAGTTAAACTGTCATCAAAAATCCGCCACCTTAAATGGGACGGTGAATTTAACCTCCAAGTTGTCCACAGAAATCCGCACCTTATTATTCAGAGTGCTCTAAATTGGCAACAGAAATCGACCCTAATATTGAGAGGGCGAATCAAAGTAAGCTCTCAACGTTAAATTGAAATCCGTCCCTTTGTTGAGAGGGTGAATCAAAGAAATTAAGCTCTAAATGGTCAACATTTTAAATCCACCGTTTATGAAGAGCGCCGATTAAAATAAGCTTTAAATTGTCAACAGAATTTCTTCCCTTATAGTGAGAAGGTGAATCAAAGCATTGAGCTATGATCAAAGTAAGCTCTAATTTACTTGTCAACAGAAATCCGATGACTGAATCACTCTGGAAATATGCAACACTTCACAGGGTTTATGTTAAAATAAAATCTGGACAAATGTCCAGTTGTTTGGTGATTAGTCATCCTTTTTATAGAGTGTTTTGAATATTCAGAAATACGTGTAGTCATACAATTTTTGTACTCATTTTTGATAAGTAATCGCCACTCAATTCAGTCAACGAAAAACCACAACCCATACAAGTCAGTTTATTATCTCATGGTTGGTTGATTGAACATTCATACAATTTCTTTTCCGCAGAACAAAAAAATTAGTCTTCGCAAAACAAACCGATAAAAAAAACCAATGAAACGTCAACCTGATAGTACTCAAACATATAATTATACAAATTGCATCTATGACTTAGAGACGTGTATACGTCATAGTCATTAGTTTCTATATCACATCAGATCTTTTTTTTTTTAGAACGACAATAGTTATTTCACCTTGCATTCGCACGTTTGTGGATTTAACTTTTCGTAAAGTACACACGATGAAGCTGTTTTTGATTAACAAATATTTAAGCTCAAATTTGTGGTGCAGTTAATAATATGAAGGAAGGTGTTTTTCTCCCACTTATGTTCTGTTACTTTGAATGCTTCTGAAAAAATGTAACAAAATGGCACTTGGGCCACTAGGCCGACTTCCATATAAAACTCTGGCCAATCGGTTTTTACTGACCATGTTGTTTTCAATAATCACCCGTATGGGCATAGCCTAATGCTTCTTCTGGAAGAATGGACTAATTTCTGCCATCTCTGAATAATAACAATCAAGTTAAAGTTTGTTGCAAGTTTAAAAAGAGGTTCGCGTCTGTTGTTACAAACGCAGAGTGGTCGGGTAGACAACTATTTTATGAAACACTGTCCAGTTAAAGGGAACATGTAATAAGCTTTATATGACTTAAATACATTTAAAACATCTTTCTTGCAATGTAACTATGAAGTTTCCACCTCCTTTGTAGCTGTAAAAGAGAGAAATGTCAACATTTAAGTTTTTATCCTTAAAGAAAATGTCCATATTCATGAGCCAAAGCGTTATGTCATTCAAGGCAGAACCGTAGTGTCTCCATAGCTTTGTGTATACAAATATATATCAAATTTTTCTTCATTTTCTTGGAGTAAATTCCACTTTTTATTGTTTATCATGTAAAACAGCTGATTTGGACAATCGTAGTGGCAAATATTTCTTCAAAGCTTTTTTTGTGGGTAATTATGAAGGACTAATTTTTGTACTGTTCATAACGCACCTTTGGCAAGGAGTACCTTGTGTGACAAAAAAGCAAAATAGCGTCCTCTTATTTACTGATGAAAGGATTTACTAATGATTGAAAAACTACCACTTTCTTGTCATTTCCAATAAAAACAAGTATTAAGATCTGGTATGTATTGTTGCGACACATAGTAATGTGCATGAAAACAAGATGAGCTGAATTTCCACTGCATGTTTCCTTCAAGTTATGACTATTTTTATGTAAGAACAAGGGATTTTGAACTAAAATCATTTCCAGTACAATCAATTATTTTTGTAAAAAAATTCATCTGTAACGATCTGATCAATTTCAGTAAACATTCTTTGTACACATGCAAGTTATTTCTTGGTTGGTGACGTCATTATCCAACAACAGGAAGTGATGTTCATTGTGAAATAACATAACGTATGTATTCATAACACCCACCTTCCGGTTTCATGACGACACAGTATTTGGAAGCAAAGGTGAACATTGTAACGGGATATCTTATTTGAGCTAAGATCGGCATGGATCAGTTGATAGAATTAAATTTAAAATATGTTCGTTTCAAACTCTCAGAGAAGTAACTTCCGGTCTGATGACGTCATGAATTTGAAACCTTCCAAGTTGTATGTGGTTAATCAAAGAATATCAAGGGGCGATTTGGTAAAATTTGAACAGATGGTTTTCAATTAAAAGAAAGCAAACACCTTTTTATGTGCCACTTTCCTAATTTGTATGTGTGTAGTAAAATGCTACTGCTTTTGAGTTATATTCGGTTTTTATATTGCACTTCTGGTAACACCGGAAGTGAAGGTCATGGGGTTTTGTGTCCGGGAACGAGAAATGTTTCTCACGGCATAGTCTACAACCTCACGAAAAAACGAACACGAAAGTTTAGTAGATATAGCGCAAACTATTTTGTCAATAAAAGAATTAGTAGAAATGAAGGGGCCCCAGCACTAAACCGGCCTTTGATCTTGTATTTCTGGCAAATATGTTTTCGAAGAAGTGATGTGCTAGATCTTGAATCTGGATCAGTGTAGATACAAAAAGAAAACATCTGTGACATGGTCCGGCTTGCAGATCGTTTGTGTGTACTGTACCGGGTTCTTACGCCGATGTCCTTCAACTGATAAGGTTCCATTTCGTTGGTATAGCCAGTATAAATCATTATGCAACACCGGCCTGGTTTTGCCAGAATAGTCAAGCAATATGTGACGGTGCGCCACCGCCCAGCGGCCCACGCATGCGCAATACCCCGGTTCACAAAGAATTTATCAATGAAAATTCATACACGCATGCGTAGAATGTCGCCCATGCTGATTTCCCTTAACCTCGTGTGCACGGTACGAAATCAAACTGGATTCAAAGCTAGCTTCATCTACCTTCACGATTCAATGAAACCTGACGACTGAACTTTTGTATAGCAAGATACGTGGTTTCACTATTTAACTTTCCACAAGCGCTTTGAGACTTCATTGTAATTTTGCGTTATTTAAAAACAGTTCATTATTATTATTATTATTATTTATAATTATTATTATTAACAAATGGGAAGATGTATCATTTATTTTAAGAAACTTCTGACACGTTAGTTAATAAAACGATGAAATGCAGTTCAAAGTATTATCATCTGTTGATATATTCCTAGCCTTTTGTCACACCAAGTTTGGAGTTATCTCAAACCAAGTTGGCAAACTTCTAACCTTCAAACCGCAGTCATCATGTTTGCCAATGACTAGCGAATCCTCAGTCTTTACCATCGTGAAGACGATTATTAAGCAATGAATGAAATGTTGATTAAGACAAAAAGGGCCACATGTAACACTGCTACACTGATTTTTTCCTTTAAAGAATCTCATTCCTTGGAAAATTTATCGAGGATGAGACAGGTTCAGTTTTCCGGAACATTTTTTTCCCTAGAAAAGTCGCTTATTTTAAAGAAATCCATCTTTGGATGTGTTTTACATACAGTATGTCTATTATAGTAATTTCCTTTCTCCCAAGACTTTTAAAATAATTATGTATGGTCTGTGACTTCCATTTCGTATCAGAATTATAAACTAGAGATTTTTTACCAGTTCGGTTTGAATGGCGAGGCTTGTGCATAAAATAACCACACATACTAGACACACACGAAGACAGTTTTTATTGATGAAAAATCATTTATAAAGCCAAAGCCCAAAGCCATTGCTGGCTCATTCTTCGTTAAAGTGTTCAAGTTGGAACTAGGACTTTAGAAAATATCAACTTTAATGAATATATGAAATCTGCTCAAAATCGTAAAGTTTAATAGCTCCAGGACATGGAACAAAACAGTACAGATTTTTAACTTAACCATATTTTTTTACATAAATACTTGAAATGTAACCTTCTAAAACGTGTTTTAACAACCTAACAGATACGTTTCCACTATTTTATTAATAGAAAAGTTGTCTTTGAAACAGAAACTGGGGAGGCTTAAGTCGATATGAATTTTGGAGCTACACATTGTGAAAGACAGACTAAAAATAGAGGGATTTGAGTGACAGTGACAGGTACATTGGAAAACATCGTGTGTGTTTTTTAGATTGTGAAAACAAGGCACATAAATTGTCTGTCTCGATTTGCTATGCACATAATTTCAGTTGCTACATCTATCACTTAGCATGTTGCAATTTCGCATTAATTTGTCATAAACTAATAATTAGTCATTATCATTTCGATGAACAGGTAATTATACAAATATTTCCCATGAGATTGAGATAGTAAGATCCACAATGCCAAGCTGCTTTGGTAACATCTGGCAAATCAGTTTTATAATTAAAACACCATATACGGGATGACGCAGTAAGCAGCACTTACACAAAACTTTATAGCAGCTGCTGTAATCAATCATATTATGATGATGTTATTGAAAACGCCACGCGCTTCATACTCCAAAGTTGTTGTCAAAATATAAAAATGTGTTTACCCTGTAAACGAACAAAGTCAGAACCCAACATTTAAAAAACAACCAATAAGAGTCGAGTTTGCATTGTTTCACACAGCAGAAATGAACTAATTTATGCCTTCTCTGAAAAATAACAATCAAGTTAAAGTTTGTTGCAAGTTTAACTAGAGGTTCGCGTTTGTTGTTACAAACGCAGAGTGGTCGGGTAGACAACTATTTTATGAAACACTGTCCAGTTAAAGGGAATATGTAATAAGCTATATATGACTTAAATACATTTAAAACAGCTTTCTTGCCATGTAACTATGAAGTTTTTACCTCCTTTGTAGCAGAAAAAGAGAGAAATGTCAACATTTAAGTTTTTATGCTTAATGAAAATGTCCATATTCATGAGCCAAAGCGTGATGTCATTCAAGGCAGAACCGTAGTGTCTCCACAGCTTTGTGTATACAAATATATATCAAAGTTTTGTTCATTTTCTTGGAGTAAATTCCACTTTTTATTGTTTATCATGTAAAACAGCTTATTTGGACAATCGTAGTGGCAAATATTTCTTCAAAACTTTTTTGTGGGTAATTTTGAAGGACTAATTTTGTACTGTTCATAACGCATCTTTGGCAAGGAGTACCTTGTGTGACAAATAGCAAAATAGCGCCCCCTTATGTATTGATGAAAGGATTTACTAATGATTGAAAAACTACCACTTTCTTGTCACTTCCAATGAAAACAAGTATTAAAAGGAATGTACAACATTTGCTTTTGCTGCAATTTTCAGAAATAAATTGATTTATAGGATTAGTGTGTTATAGCAAATATTGTTAAACTGACTTGTTTCACGTTTTGGGCTTGTAGATGCTGGAAAACCAAAAAAAAACAAAAACAATCATGTTCTTGTAGTCTGGTTTCCTAAACCCACTGAAGATAAAACAGAGCAAGATATAGACTGGGTGAATTGTAAGGTCAGAGAATCAGTCTAGCAGGCTTGTACCCCTTACCGGGTGTGTAATCAACCGAAAAGAAAATGCAAAATAAATACATTTGAAAAAAATAGGAGCAGTTTTTGAAAAAAAGCTAGTTTCCTCCAACGCTGGTCGGCCGATCAGCGTTGGAAAAATACAAGTTTTCTTGAAAATGTCAGCACACCAGGAGCCACGATTTTACCAGATGAATTAGACTGTCATTTCCTAACAATCCAGTTAGGTTTTTCGCGATAATTTGATCATTTCCTTTTTTGATGTATGCAAATGTTGTATCTTCCCTTTAAGATCTTGTATGTATTGTTGCGACACATAGTAATGTGCATGAAAACAAGATAAGCTGAATTTCCACTGCTTGTTTCCTTTAACTTATGAATATGTTTATGTAAGAACGAGGGATTTCGAAATAAAAACATTTCCAGTACAATCAATTATTTTTGTAAAAAAATACATCTTTAACGGTGTGATCAATTTCAGTAAACATTCTTTGTACATATGCAAGTTATTTTTTGGTTGGTGACGTCATTATTCAAAAACAGGAAGTGATGTTCATTGTGAAATAAAATAATGTATGTATTCATAACACCCACCTTCCGGTTTCATGACGACACAGTAATTGGAAGCAAAGGTGAACATTGTAACGGGACATCTTATTTGAGCTAAGATCGGCATGGATCAATTGATAGAATTAAATTTAAAATATGGTCGTTTCAAATTCTCATAGAAGTAACTTCCGGTCTGATGACGTCATGATTTTGAAACCTTCCAAGTTGTATGTGGTTAATCAAAGAATATCAAGGGGCGATTTGGTAAAATTTAAACAGATGGTTTTCAAATTAAAGAAAGCAAACACTATTTTATGTGCCGCTTTCCTTATTTGTATGTGTGTTGTAAAATGCTTCTGCTTTTGAGTTATATTCGGTTTTTATATTGCACTTCCGGTAACACCGGAAGTGAAGGTCATGCGGTTTTGTGTCCGGGAACAAGAAATGTATCTCACGGCATAGTCTACAACCTCACAAAAAAAACGAACACGAAAGTTTAACAGATATAGCGCAAACTATTTTGTCAAAATTTGCCCTTGCTTGTAATTTGATGCCTGATGACGTCATGATGACGTAACAAAATTAATAGCATCTTCGTTACATGGTACAAGTTCACACAATGTTTTATGATCATACCGTAAACAGTTTGGAGGAATTGTTGCTTTATTTGATTTCAGGCTAAAGTCTTCGTTTTGAATAGATCTAACATTGACCTTCCGGTAGACTCAGAAGTAAAGGTCAAGCGAGTTAACGTACAAAACAAAAAAATGTTCATCAATTAATGGTCTGTCTGATTACAAGGTTGGAAAACAATTGATCGTTTTGTTCAAGAGTTATAGATGAAAAATGACGTCATCATAACGTCAGAGTAATACGCACCACTAAAGATGAGGGTCGATATATGTTGAAAGTTACAGTTCATATCATGAACCGTTTAGGAGAAAACCCGCGGAGAAGTATTGTCCACAAAAAAAGAAAGATTTATCAGAACAATAACAGAGAGTGGTCGGGTTGTGGGGCCGACCAGTGAATAGGCCAAACATTTCCTATGCGCCGGCCAAATCACGATTTGGGGTTTAGTAGAAATGAAGGGGCCCCAGCTCTGAACTGGTCTTTGAACTTGTATTTCTGGCAAATATGTTTTCAAAGAAGTGATGTGCTAGATCTTGAATCTGGATCAGGGTAGATACAAATAGAAAACATCTGTGACATGGTCCGGCTTGCAGATTGTTTGTGTGTACTGTACCGGGTTCCTACGCCGATGTCCTTCAATTAATAAGGTTTCATTTCGTTGGTATAGCCAGTATACATCATTATGCAACTCCGGCCTGGGTTTGGCAGAATAGTCAAGCAATATGTGACGGTGCGCCACCGCCCAGCGGCCCACGCATGCGCAATACCCCAGTTCACAAAGAATTCATCAATAAAAATTCATACACGCATGCGTAGAGTTTCGCCAATGCTGATTTCCCTTAACCTCGTGTGCACGGCACGAAATCAAACTGGATTCAGCTAGCTTCATCTACCTCCACGATTCAGTGAAACCTGACGACTGAACTTTTGTATAGCAAGGTACGTGGTAAACAAATGGAAAGATGTATCATTTATTTTCAGAAACTTCTGACATGTTAATTAATAAAACGATGAAATGCAGTTCAAAGTATTATCATCTGTTGATATATTCCTAGCCTTTTGTCACACCAAGTTTGGAGTTATCTAAAACCAAGTTGGCAAACTTCTAACCTTCAAACTGCAGTCATCATGTTTGCTAATGACTACCGAATCCTCAGTCTTTACCATCGTGAAGACGATTATTAAGCAATGAATGGAATGTTGATTAAGACAAAAAGGGCCACATGTAACACTGCTACACTGATTTTTTTGCTATAAAGAATCTCATTTCTTGGAAAATTTATCGAGGGGTAAGACAGGTTCAGTTTTCTGGAACATTTTTTTCCCTTGAAAAAGTCGCTTATTTTATAGAAAACCATCTTTGGATGTGTTTTACTTACAGTATCTCTATTATAGTAATTTCCTTTCTCCAAAGACTTTTAAAATAATAATGTATGGTCTGTGACTTCCATTTCGTATCAGAATTATTACGTAGAGATTTTTTACCAGTTCGGTTTGAATGGCGAGGCTTGTGCATAAAATAACCACACATACTAGACACACACGAAGACAGTTTTTATTGATGAAAAATCATTTATAAAGCCCAAGCCCAAAGGTATTGCTGGCTCATTCTTTGTTAAAGTGTTCAAGTTGGAACTAGGACTTTACAAAATATCAACTACAATGAATATATGAAATCTGCTCAAAATCGTAAAGTTTAATAGCTCCAGGACATGGAACAAAACAGTACAGATTTTTAACTAAACCATATTTTTTTACATAAATACTTGAAATGTAACCTTCTAAAATGTGTTTTAACAACCTAACAGATACGTTACCACTATTTTATTAATAGAAAAATTGTCTTTGAAACAAAAAATGGGGAGGCTTAAGTCAATATGAATTTTGGAGCTACACATTGTGAAAGACAGACTAAAAATAGGGGGATTTGAGTGACAGTATTTGACAGGTAAATTGGAAAACATCGTGTTTTTTTTAGATTGTGAAAACAAGGCACATACATTGTCTGTCTCGATTTGCTATGCACATAATTTCAGTTGCTACATCTATCACTTAGCATGTTGCAATTTCGCATTTATTTTTCATCAACTAATAATTAGTCATTATCATTTCGATGAACAGGTAATTATACAAATATTTCCCATGAGATTGGGATAGTAAGATCCACAATGCCAAGCTGCTTTGGTAACATCTGGCAAATCAGATTTATAATTGAAACACCATATACGGGATGACGCAGTAAGCAGCGCTTACACAAAACTTTATAGCAGCTGCTGTAATCAATCATATTATGATGATGTTATTGAAAACGCCACGCACTTCATACACCAAAGTTGTTGTCAAAATATAAAAATGTGTACACCCTGTAAACGAACAAAGTCAGAACCCGACAATTAAAAAAAAACAATCAATAAGAGTCAAGTTTGCATTGTTTCACACAGCAGAAATGAACCCAATTTTGTCACTTTACGTTATAATGTGCATTTTATGAACACATGGAATAAAACATAGGCGATTTTCAACAAATGTTTTTATTTTTAGGGGAAAAAACTACTTGAAGTTAAGTCTTCTAAACGTCGTGTAACGATCTACCAGATACGTTACCGCAAGTCCACTTCAAAAAATTCATGTCTTTAAATGAGATTCTGTAGATATTTTAAGTACATGTGAATTTCAATGGTACACATTGTGACAGGCAGACTGAAATAAAAAGTTTCGTTGATTCTGTTTGTCAACAAAAAACATCATTAATCGTTAAAAAAACAAAGAATTACTGAAATATATAATTCAAGGACCATAATGCAGGGCGGATCCAGAAATTGTTGCAGGGGGGTCGGCCTTTCAGATATTTTTTTTGTGTCCCAATGTTGCGATTTTTTTGGGAGGGGGTCAGAGCATGACGGGGGGATCGAGACCGTGGGTTTGGATCCGCGCCTGCGTTTAGAATATCATCTTGTTCTCTTATTAAGGTTATATATTTTTTATTTTTTTTTATTTCATTTTTGGGGGGTCAGAGCAGGGGAATATAAATTATACGGATTAATCATGTGACGTTTTGTTCGCGTGATATGTTTTGCGCATGCAAATCACGATTAATGACTTTACTAAAATGCAACTAGTGCATCCCCTGGCAAACAATCCTGATCAACTATGACCAAATGATTTAAAATTAAATATAGGCACACAGGATGGAGGTCAGATTTTCCTTTTCCCAAGTGTGTTGAGCTGCCCCACCTCCCACCCCTAAGTTCACCCCAACCAACCCACCTACACTACCACCCGAACCCTCGAAACCGTCATTTAAGTGTCCCTGTTGCTTAGAGATAATGTCTGAACAATACATGTAATTGTATCATAATAGCTACGCTCGCAAATTAAAGATTGATATTTGAACAGATACGTTACCGAGCTGATCAGATACGTTACTAGGCTGATCAGATACGTTACCATAGTAAACTAAGATATTCTATGTAAACCAACAACGATGGTTTCATGTTATCAAGTTTTTGTGCAATTACAACGGTACCCCTCACTTCCTAAAATCTTTATCTACAGATTCTACAAGTTACATATTTTACCATTAAAAACACATTGTATGATGCTACTCTAAACTGTAAGAATATTCGACAAAAATTCAGCTCAACATTACAATCCTTTTCGGCAAGCATGCGCTCTATGAATCACAATTAATGTGTTCAGAAACTTTAAAACGTGTAGACAGTGTGGGAATCAATGACGTAGCCCATGTTTGTTGACGTCAGCATAACATTTGCATGATGAATTCATAATCAGTAACGTATCTGGTGTAACGTATCTGGTGTAACGTATCTGGCCCGCTCATGTTGAAATAGGCTTCCCTTGACAAACTGTGTGACCTTAACTACTTCTTCCGCCACTTGATCAGTCATCACCCAACACACTGTTGATTGGTGTGGTGTTTGAGGTCAGCTTCCTTCACGGGTGTCGAAAGGAAAGGCAAACATAGGTAAACGTATCTGGCGCTACACATACGTAACACATGGATTTTTTTCGTTGACAGTTCTAAAAAAAATTCAAATTCAAAACTTATTAGATTCATGCCATATGTACAATATAATACCAAGTTTGGTCTAGTCTGTGAGCAGCTTGAAGGTGCATATTCCTGAAATTTTAAGTCTGTTTATCGTTTCGAAAAAAATAGTAACGTATCTGGTTATGAAATTGGCGACATGCGCTCTGAAGGCGCTCAAGTAAAATTAGTGAGCCAATCTTTTTCGATATGTCATTGTTTATTTAGGGCATACTATCATGACTAATAATATAAAAGGGTAATCATTGATATGCAAAGATGGAAGACGAATGGGAGACTTTTAAAAAAGGCATCTTGGATGGCGACATGAGAAAACCGCAACAAGTACCACTTTACCGTCACAATTTCTAAGATTTTCTTGATTTTTGTTACCTTCTTAGAACTGTTATACTTCTTAGAAACACAAGCGACACAAAAATGGCACATTTAAACACTTTAGCGGAGAATGGCCCTGCTATGCTTTGAGTCAAGGCCTGGTGGGACAACAATGACTCTTTTCTTATGTTAAGAGCCTGTATAGAAAATCATTGATACGTGTCAAACAACAACTTTCATACGGTAAGGCAATGGTACCCGCCAGGATTTGCCGTGTAGCCGCCATTTTGAGAGCTCGGCCATACTTAAAACTACATTATAGGCCTATACGGCTGGTGTACACCAGTAATTGAATAGGCCCAAAATGGCCTATGCCGGCCAAATCACGATTTGAGGGTTTAGTAGAAATGAAGGGGCCCCAGCTCTGAACCGGTCTTTGAACTTGTATTTCTGGCAAATATGTTTTCGAAGAAGTGATGTGCTAGATCTTGAATAGGGATAAGGGTAGATACAAATAGAAAACATCTGTGACATGGTCCGGCTTGCAGATTGTTTGTGTGTACTGTACCGGGTTCCTACGCCGATGTCCTTTCAATTGATATGTTCCGTTTCGTTGGTATAGCCAGTATAATTAAATCAATATGCAACACCGACCTGGGTTTGGCAGAATAGTCAAGCAATATGTGACGGTGCGCCACCGCCCCGCGGCCCACGCATGCGCAATACACCAGTTCACAAAGAAATCATGAATGAAAATTCATACATGCGTGCGTAGAGTTTCGCTCATGCTGATTTCCCTTGACCTCGTGTGCACGGCACGAAATCAAACTGGATTCAGCTAGCTTCATCTACCTTCACGATTCAATGAAACCTGACGACTGACCTTTTGGGTAAACAAATGGGAAGATGTATCATTACAGAAACTTCTGATATGTTAATTAATAAAACGATGAAATGCAGTTCAAAGTATTATAATCTGTTGACAAATTCCTAGCCTTTTGTCACACCAAGATTGGAGTTACCTCACACTAAGTTGGCAAACTTTTAAACTTCAAACTGCAGTCATCATGTTTGCCAATGACTACCAAATCCTCAGTCTTTACCATCGTAAAGACGATTATTAAGTAATGAATGAAATGTTGATTAAGACAAAAAGGGCCACATGTTACACTGCTACACTGATTTTTTCCCATAAAGAATCTCATACCTTGGAAAATTTATCGAGGGGCAAGACTGGTTCAGTTTTCTGGAACAATTGATTTCCCCAAAAAAGTCGCTTATTTTAAAGAAATCCATCTTTGGATGTGTTTTACATACAGTATGTCTATTATAGAAATGTTCTTTCTCCAAAGACTTTTAAAATAATTATGTATGATCAACAGAAACTTGCCCCCTTATTGGAAGGGCGAGTCAAATTGAGCTTTAAATTGTCAACAAAAATTCGCCCTCTTACTGGGAGGGCAAGTCAAAGAGAGCTTCAAATTGTCACTAGAAACTCGCCCCCTTTATTGGGAGGGCGAATCAATGTGAGCTTTAAATTGTCAACGGAAACTCGCCTCTCATAAGGAGGTCGAGTCGCGAGTCGAAGTGTGCTTTAAATTGTCAACAAGCTATAGAGAACTTTACTGTCAACAGAAATTTGCCCCTTATTGGGAGGGAGAATCAAAGAGAGCTTTAAATTGTCAACAGAACCTTGCCCTCTTTATTGGGAGGGCGAACCAAAGTGAGCTTTAAATTGTCAACAGAAACTCGCCCCCTTATTAGGAGGGCGAGTCGAAGTGTGCTTTTAATTGTCAACAAGCTAGCAAGCTTTATTGTCAACAGAAACTCGCCCCTTATATTGGGAGGGCGAATCAAAGAGAGCTTTAAATTGTCAACAGAACCTTGCCCCCTTTATTGGGAGGGCGAATCAAAGAGAGCTTTAAATTGTCAACAGAAACTCGCCCCCTTATTAGGAGGGCGAGTCGAAGTGTGCTTTTAATTGTCAACAAGCTAGCAAGCTTTATTGTCAACAGAAACTAGCCCCCTTATTGGGATGGCGAATCAAAGACAGCTTTAATTTGTCAACAGAAACTCGCCCCCTTATTGGGAGGGCGTGTCAAGGTGAGCTTTAAATTATTAATAGAAACTTGCCCCCTTATTGGGAGGGCGAGTCAAAGTGAGCTTTAAATTGTCAACAGAAACTCGCCCCTTTATTGGGGGGGGGGGGAGGGCGAGTCAAAGTGAGCTTTAAATTGTCAACACTCAGAAACTCGTCCCTAATTATTGGGAGGGCGAGTCAAAATGAGCTTCATATTGTCAACAGAAATTCGCACCTTTATTGGAAGGGCGAATCAAAGTCGAGCTTTAAATTATCATCAGAAATCCCCCCCCCCCTTATTAAGAAGGCGATTCGAATTAAGTTCTAAATTGTCTACAGAATCCCATATTCGGAGCGCGAATCAAAATATCACATGAATTAAATATGTTCCCTTATTGGGAGGGTGAATCAATATAGGCCCCCTAACTTTAAAAATCCGCCCCCAATTTTTGGAGGGCGAATCAAAGTATACTCCTCAGTTAAACTGTCATCAGAAACCTGCCACTTTAACTGGGACGGTGAATTTAACCTCTAGGTTGTCCACAGAAATCCGCACCTTATTATTCAGAGGGTGAATCAAAGAGTGCTCTAAATTGGCAACAGAAATCGACCCTAATATTGAGAGGGCGAATCAAAGTAAGCTCTCAACGTTAAATTGAAATCCGTCCCTTTGTTGAGAAGGTGAATCAAAGAAATTAAGCTCGAAATGGTCAACATTTTAAATCCACCGTTTTTGAAGAGCGCCGATTAAAATAAGCTTTAAATTGTCAACAGAATTTCTTCTTCCCTTATAGTGAAAAGGTGAATCAAAGCATTGAGCTATGATCAAAGTAAGCTCTAATTTACTTGTCAACAGAAATCCGATGACTGAATCGCTCTGGAAATATGCAACACTTCACAGGGTTTATGTAAAAATAAAATCTGGACATATATCCAGTTGTTTGGTGATTGGTCATCCTTTTTAAAGAGTGTTTTGAATATTCAGAAATACGTGTACTAAAAACAATTTTTGTACTCATTTTTAATAAGTAACCGCCACTCAATTCAGTCAACGAAAAACTACAACCCATACATTATATCAGTTTATTATCTCATGGTTGGTTAATTGAACATTCATACATTGAACATTTCTTTTCCGCAGTTTAACAAATATTTAAGCTCAAATTGTTGGTGCAGTTAATAATATGAAGGAAGCTGTTTTTCTCCCACTTATGTTCTGTTACTTTGAATGCTTCTGAAAATATGTAACAAAATGGCACTTGGGCCACTAGGCCGACTTCTATAAAAAAAAAAAAACTCCAATCGGTTTTTACTGACCATGTTATTTTCCATAATCACCCGTATGGGCATAGCCTAATGCTTCTTCTGGAAGCATGGACTAATTTCTGCCTTCTCTGATTAATAACAATCAAGTTAAAGTTTGTTGCAAGTTTAACTAGAGGTTCGCGTTTGTTGTTACAAACGCAGAGTGGTCGGGTAGACAACTATTTTATGAAACACTGTCCAGTTAACGGGAACATTAATAAGCTTTATATGACTTAAATACATTTAAAACAGCTTTCTTGCCATGTAACTATTAAGTTTCTATCGCCTTTGTAGCAGTAAAGGAGAGAAATGTCAACATTTAAGTTTTTATGCTTAAAGAAAATGTCCATATTAATGAGCCAAAGCGTGATGTCATTCAAGGCAGAACCGTAGTGTCTCCATAGCTTTGTGTATACAAATATATATCAACGTTTTGTTCATTTTCTTGGAGTATATTCCACTTTTTATTGTTTATCATGTAACACAGCTTATTTGGACAATCGTAGTGGCAACTATTTCTTCAAAACTTTTTTGTGGGTAATTTTGAAGGACTAATTTTGTACTGTTCATAACGCACCTTTGGCAAGGAGTACCTTGTGTGACAAATAGCAAAATAGCGCCCCCTTATGTATTGATGAAAGGATTTACTAATGATTGAAAAACTACCACTTTCATGTCACTTCCAATGAAAACAAGTATTTAAAGGGAATGTACAACATTTGATTTTGCTGCAATTTTCAGAAATAAATTGATTTGGAGGATTAGTGTGTTATAGCAAATATTGTTAAACTGACTTGTTTCACGTTTTGGGCTTGTAGATGCTGGAAAACCCCCCAAAAAACCAATCATGTTCTTGTAGTCTGGTTTCCTGACCCCAGTGAAGATAAAACAGAGCAAGATATAGACTGGGTGAATTGTAAGGTCAGAGAATCAGTCTAGCAGGCTTGTACCCCTTACCGGGTGTGTAATCAACCGAAAAGAAAATGCAAAATAAATAAATTTGAAAAAAATAGGAGCAGTTTTTGAAAAAAAAAGCTAGTTTTCTCCAACGCTTGTCGGCCGACCAGCGTTGGAAAAATACAAGTTTTCTTGAAAATGTCAGCACACCAGGAGCCACGATTTTACAAGATGAATTAGACTGTCATTTCCTAACAATCCAGTTAGGTATTTCGCGATAATTGGATCATTTCCTTTTTTGATGTTTGCAAATGTTGTATCTTCCCTTTAGGATCTTGTATGTATTGTTGCGACACATAGTAATGTGCATGAAAACAAGATAAGCTGGATTTCCACTGCATATTTCCTTTAACTTACGAATATTTTTTTATGTAAGAACAAGGGATTTCGAAATTAAATCATTTCCAGTACAATCAATTATTTTGGTAAAAAAATACATCTTTAACGGTGTGATCAATTTCAGTAAACATTCTTTGTACATATGCCAGTTATTTCTTGGTTGGTGACGTCATTATTCAAAAACAGGAAGTGATGTTCATTGTGAAATAAAATAACGTATGTATTCATAACACCCACCTTTCGGTTTTATGACGACACAGTATTTGGAAGCAAAGGTGAACATTGTAACGGGATATCTTATTTGAGCTAAGATCGGCATGGATCAATTGATAGAATTACATTTAAAATATGGTCGTTTCAAATTCATATAGAAGTAACTTCCGGTCTGATGACGTCATGAATTTGAAACCTTCCAAGTTGTATGTGGTTAATCAAAGAATATCAAGGGGCGATTTGGTAAAATTTAAACATATGGTTTTCAAATTAAAGAAAGCAAACACTATTTTATGTGCCGCTTTCCTAATTTGTATGTGTGTAGTAAAATGCTTCTGCTTTTGAGTTATATTCGGTTTTTATATTGCACTTCCGGTAGCACCGGAAGTGAAGGTCATGCAGTTTTGTGTCCGGGAACAAGAAATGTTTCTCACGGCATAGTCTACAACCTCACAAAAAACGAACACGAAAGTTAAAAAAATTATAGCGCAAACTATTTTGTCAAAATGTGCCCTTGCTTGCAATTTGATGCCTGATGACGTTACGATGAAGTTCACACACTGTTTTCTGATCATACCGTAAACCGTTTGGAAGAATTGTTGCTTTATTTTGATATCAGGCTAAAGTCTTCGTTTTGAATAGATCTAACATTGACCTTCCGGTAGACTCAGAAGTAAAGGTCAAGCGATTTACGTACAAAAAAAATGTTCATCACTTAATGGTCTATCTGATTACAAGGTTGGAAAACGAGAGTTATAGGTGAAAGATGACGTCATCATAACGTCAGAGTAATACGCACCACTAAAGATGAGGGTCGATATATGTTGAAAGTTACAAGTTCATATCATAAACCGTTTAGGAGAAAACCCGCGGAGAAGTATTGTCCAAAAAAGAAGAAGAAAGATTTATCAGAACAATAACAGACAGTGGTCGGGTTGTGGGGCAGACCAGTGAATAGGCAAAACATTTCCTATGCGCCGGCCAAATCACGATTTGGGGTTTAGTAAAAATGAAGGGGCCCCAGCTCTAAACTTGTCTTTGAACTTGTATTTCTGGCAAATATGTTTTCAAAGAAGTGATGTGCTAGATCTTGAATCTGGATCAGGGTAGATACAAAAAGAAAACATCTGTGCTTGCAGATTGTTTGTGTGTACTGTACCGGGTTCCTACGCCGATGTCCTTCAATTAATACGGTTCCATTTCGTTGGTATAGCCAGTATAAATCATTATGCAACACCGGCCTGGGTTTGGCAGAATAGTCAAGCAATATGTGACGGTGCGCCCCCGCCCAGCGGCCCACGCATGCGCAATTCCCCAGTTCACAAAGAATATATCAATGAAAATTCATACACGCATGCGTAGAGTTTCGCCCATGCTGATTTCCCTTAACCTCGTGTGCACGCCACGAAATCAAACTGGATTCAGCTAGCTCCATGTACCTTCACGATTCAATGAAACCTGAAGACTGAACTTTTGTATAGCAAGGTACGTGATAAACAAATGAGAAGATGTATCATTTATTTACATAAACTTCTCACATGTTAAATAATAAAACGATGAAATGTAGTTCAAAGTATTATAATCTGTTGATATATTCCTAGCCTTTTGTCACACCAAATTTGGAGTTATCTCAAACCATGTGGGCAAACTTCTAACCTTCAAACCGCAGTCATCATGTTTGCCAATGACTACCGAATCCTCAGTCTTTACCATCGTGAAGACGATTATTAAGCAATGAATGAAATGTTGATTAAGACAAAAAGGGCCACATGTAACACTGCTACACTGTTTTTTTTTCCTATAAAGAATCTCATTCCTTGGAACATTTATCGAGGGGTAAGACAGGTTCAGTTTTCTGGAACAATTTTGTTCCCTAGAAAAAGTCGCTTATTTTAAAGAAATCCATCTTTGGATGTGTTTTACATACAGTATGTCTATTATAGTAATTTCCTTTCTCCAAAGACTTTTAAAATAATTATGTATGGTCTGTCACTTCCATTTCGTATCAGAATTATAAACTGGAGATTTTTTACCAGCGAGGCTTGTGCATAAAATAACCACACATACTAGACACACACAAAGACAGTTTTTATTGATAAAAAATCATTTATAAAGCTCAAGCCCAAAGGCATTGCTGGCTCATTCTTCGTTAAAGTGTTCAAGTTGGAACTAGGACTTTACAAACTATCAACTACAATGAATATATGAAATCTGCTCAAAATCGTAAAGTTTAATAGCTCCAGGACATGGAACAAAACAGTACTGATTTCTAACTAAACCATTTTTCCCCCATAAATACTTGAAATTTAACCTTCTAACTAAACGTGTTTTAACAACCTAACAGATACGTTACCACTATTTTATTTATAGAAAAGTTGTTTTTGAAACAAAAACTGGGGCGGCTTAAGTCAATATGAACTTCGGAGCTACACATTGTGAAAGACAGACTGAAAATAGAGGGATTTGAATGACAGTATTTGACAGGTACATCGGAAATCATCGTGTTTTTTCTAGATTGTGAAAACAAGGCACATAAATTGTCTGTCTCGATTTGCTCTGCACATAATTTCAGTTGCTACATCTATCACTTTGCATGTTGCAATTTCGCATTTATTTGCCATAAACTAATAATTAGTCATTATCATTTCGATGAACAGGTAATTATACAAATAATTGCCATGAGATTGAGATAGTGAGATCCACAATGCCAAGCTGCTTTGGTAACATCTGGCAAATCAGATTTATAATTAAAACACCATATACGGGATGACGCAGTAAGCAGCACTTACACAAAACGTTATAGCAGCTGCTGTAAACAATCATATTATAATGATGTTATTGAAAACGCCACTCGCGCTTGTCAAAGTTGTTGTCAAAATATAAAAATGTGTACACCCTGTAAAAGAACAAAGTCAGAACCCGACAATTAAAAAACAATCAATAAAAGTCGAGTTTGCATTGTTTCACACAGCAGAAATGAACCCATATTTCGTCACTCTACGTTATAATGTGCATTTTATGAACACATGGAATAAAACGAAGGCGATTTTTTAACAAAACGGGGGGGGGGGGGGATCGAGACCGTGGTTTGGATCCGCGCCTGCGTTTAGAATATCATCTTGTGCTAATATTAAGGTTATATTTTTTTTCTATTTTATTTTATTTCATTTTGGGGGGTCAGAGCAGGGGAATATAAATTATACGGAATAATCATGTGACGTTTTGTTCACGTGATATGTTTTGCGCATGCATATCACGGTTAATGACTTTACTAAAATGCAACTAGTGCACCCCCTGGCAAACAATCCTGATCAACTATGACCAAATGATTTAAAATTAAATATAGGCACACAGGATGGAGGTCAGAATTTCCTTTTCCCAAGTGTGTTGAGCTGCCCCACCTCCCACCCCTAAGTTCACCCCAACCAACCCACCTACACTACCACCCGAACCCTCGAAACCATCATTTAAGTGTCCCTGTAGCTTAGAGATAATGTCTGAACAATACATTTAATTGTATCATAATAGCTACGCTCGCAAATTAAAGATTGATATTTGAACAGATACGTTACCGAGCTGATCAGATCATCTTAGCTACGCTCGCACATTAAAGATTGATATTTGAACAGATACGTTACCGAGCTGATCAGATACGTTACCAGGCTGATCAGATACGTTACCATAATAAACTAAGATATTCTATGTAAACCAACAACGACGGTGTCATGTTATCAAGTTGTTGTGCAATTACAACCCCTCACTTCCTAAAATCTTTATCTACAGATTCTACAAGTTACATATTTTACCATTAAAAAAACATTGTATGATGCTACTCTAAACTTAGAATATTCGACAGAAACTCAGCTCAACGTTACAATCTTTCTCGGCAAGCATGCGCTCTATGAATCACAATTAAATGTGTTCAGAAACTTTAAAACGTGTAGACAGTGTGGGAATCAATGACATAGCCCATGTTTGTTGACGTCAGCATAACATTTGCATGATGAATTCATAATCAGTAACGTATCTGGTGTAACGTATCTGGCCCGCTCATGTTGAAATAGGCTTCCCTTGACAAACTGTGTGACCTTAACTACTTTTTCCGCCACTTGCTCAGTCATCACCCAACACACTATTGACTGGTATGGTGTTTGAGGTCAGCTTCTTTCACGTGTCTCGAAAGGATAGGCAACCATAGGGATCGATCCAAATCGCTTTGCAGGGATGTAGAATCAGATGTTTCCTCTACTTCTCTGTAAAGTATGGCGTCATCAGCAAACAGTCTGATTTTCGAAGAAACCTATGAAGGGATGTCGTTAACGTAGAGGAGAAACAGCAGGGGACCCAAGACAGTGCCCTGGGGGACTCCAGATAAGACTTCAGCTGTTGTAGAACTTTTACCCTCCAGGACGACTTGCTGGGTACGTGTTGTAAGGAAAGTTGAGATCCACTTGTGCACATTACCGATGATGGTATAGTGCCTCAGTTTGCGTCAACCTGTTTGCCTTTCTCGATTGATTTAGCTATGTCATCAATGGTAATGAGGAGTTGAGTGTCACACCCTCTGCTTTTTTAAAACCCATGTTGGCAGTCTCTCAAAATCTGGTACTGCTCAATGTGGAACATTATATGACGATGGATGACGTGCTCAAGACATTTACATACCACAGATGTTAGTGATATGGGGCGGTAGTTACTGAGGTCACTTTTACTGCCTTTTTTGAAGACAGGAGGCACGTTGGCTGTAGTCCAGTCATCTGGGAGGTCACCAGATTTTAAAGATTGGTTAAACAGCGCTGCTAGCAGTGGCGCCAACTCGACGCTGCATTCCTTAAGGATTTTATTAGGAATGTTATCTGGTCCCGACGCCTTTGAGGGGTTCAAATCACGAAGAAGTTTCTCGATACCCTCATCCACGATCTCAAGTGATTCAATGTCTGGAACAGACTGCTGTAGATTAGGAAGGTTGGATGTGTTTTCCTTGGTGAAAACTGATTTGAAGAAGGAGTTGAGAATGTTTGCCTTCCCAACTTGGTCTGAAACAATGTCAGTGCCATTCTTCAGTGGATGGACGCCTACATTGTCAGTTCGTTTTGATTTGACATATTTCCAGAACTTGTTTGGGTTATGTTGGAGATCTTCCCCAAGCATACAGAAGATGTATTGCTGGTGAGCTCTGTTGAGGTCTCTTTTATACATTTTCCGGGCGCTTCTAAACAGTTTGGAGTCCTCATCAGAGTTAGTTTTCTTCTGTTTATTATACATACGTTGAAGCTTTCTGCTTTGACGACGGAGCGCAGGAGAGAACCATGTCAAATTAAATCTCGTAGAGGAGTACTTGGATGGAATGAACTTTTCAGTAAACGCGTTGAGGGTGTCTCTCAGAAGAATCAAATTTTCATTAACTGTCCTTAGATTCAATTCATCGAGAAAATTTTCACCAACGTTCTTCAAATCATTATGGAGGTCTTCAAACTTCCCTTTTTGTGCAGGAAGAATTTCCAACGAACTGGTTTGGTAGTTACACCTCCAGCGTTAATCAGAATTTTCACCATGCTGTGATCTCCACAACCAAGAAGCACCCAGGTGGATTCAACGATGGTGGGGTTGTTCGTCATAAACAAGTCAAGAATACTTTCCTTCCGGGTGGGATCAAGAACAAATTGGTCTAAGTTGAAGGAGTTACAGATGTCAACTAACTTACTGCATTGAGCAGAAAACCGGGCGCCAACCTTAACCAACCTATCGTCCCAATTGATGTCTTTCAAGTTGAAATCTCCTCCCAACCAAATTTCACCTTTTCCTTTGGTTAATTGATGGAGCTTTGAGAGAGATGTATCAAGTCTATCAATCGGTTCATGAGAGAAGTCTGGGTTGTAGAAAGCCCCCACGTACACCTTCGTCTTAGGTCCACATTCAACGCGAACTCAGATACATTCAGCGTCAGAATTTAATTCATCCGCTAGAAGACAGGAGAGGTTTTTGACAGCTATCAAGACACCCCCGTAGCCATCATTATGATCTTTTCTAAAGACAGCGTACTCTGGTGGGAAAAGCTCAGCATCAAGAATCTTTTCATTTAACCAAGTTTCTGTGCCAATAAGAATGTCCGGCTTATGTTCATGTAGGATAGCCAAAAGTTCAGAAGCCTTATTTTTCAGACTTTGAAAATTGATGTTAATGACAATAAGCTTCTTCGCTCTGGTGGGTTTCTTAGACTTTGTTTTTGCTGTGTCACGCAGGGAAGGATTTCTCTTCCTGGTTTACAAAGCGGTTTGGGGGATGATGCAGCAAGGGGTTGTACATCACTCAAAGACTGGTCTGAGTCAAGTGGAGTAAAGGGATTTTCAGTTTCAAAATCAGTCACAACTAAATAGCGAACCAGAAAAATTGGGGTGACCACACCCATCACAAATCCATGAGGTACTACAATTAGCCAACAGGTTGTAAGATTTACTACTCATGTTGATGCAAGCGGCATGATTCCATTTTTCACACTCTTCACATTGGATACCCTTCTCTGGATAATAACCTACTTCATCTCCACAAACACCACACGGTGCAGGGGGGTCGTCAAGCGAAGAGTTTAATGGAGGGCCTGGGTTTCGGCTGACATCATTTCCAAGTCCAATCAACAAAACATGGGTCCAGGAATCAACAAGCGGCTCTCCAACATCTCGTCGACCAAGGAGGCATTCGAGAAAGCTGCCCCAGCCTACCAAGAGGCTCTGCAAAAAAGCGGGCACAAGTATCAGTTGACATACACGCCGGGCAATAACACAAGGAAAAGGACTAGAAAAAGGGAGGTGACATGGTACAACCCGCCATACAACAAGAACGTACGTACCAACATTGGAAAGAACTTCCTTCAGCTGATAGACAAATGCTTCCCCAAGGAACATAAGCTTCACAAACTGCTTAACCGGAACACAGTAAAGTTATCCTACAGCAGCATGCCGAACATGAAGGCAACGATCCAGTCAATCAACAAACGGAAGGTGAAACAAGAGGACGACGTCGGTGGTAGAACATGCAGTTGCCCCCGCAATGCCGAATGCCCGCTGAATGGGGAGTGCCTCAGTAAGAACATCGTGTACCAGGCCACCGTCACGAGCGAAGGCAGGAAGGAGGCATACGTCGGGCTGACATCCACAACCCTCAAGGCGAGACTGGCGAACCACAAGCAGTCATTCAGATCCGAGAGCAAGAGGGCGCAAACAGAGCTAAGTAAACATATATGGGACTTAAAGGACGAGGGGAAAGACTTTGAAATCAAATGGGACATTCTGAAAGCACTGCCATACTCTAACGTAAACAAGAGATGCAATTTGTGTATAGCAGAAAAGTATATAATCATATGTAGGCCAGATCTAGGTACACTAAATAAGAGAAGCGAAATCGTCTCCAAGTGCAGGCATCGAGACAGATGTGTCCTAACTTCAGTGACGTAAACGCGTACTAACTTTAATGACGTAACGCGCGTAACGCGTGCGCGCGCTTGATTCGAAATAAGGTAAGATGCTACTTGTATCCTATTTTTCGTCATTCTGCTGATGAGTGCCTTATGGTACGAAACAGTCTGTTCAGAAGAGAGATATGCCAAAGTTTGTTTAACTCATATTCTGAATTTATTGCATGTTTATAGCTCTGCAGAGATGTATCGAGCACTGTGAATTGTGATAGAAGACAATTACATTGGATATATATATATATATATATATATATATATATATATATATATATATATATATATATATATATATATATATATATATATATATATATATATATATATATATATATATATATATATATATATATATATATATATATATATATATATATATATATATATATATATATATATATATATATATATATATATATATATATATATATATATATATATATATATATATATATTAGTGAAAAGTCAGCCCAAATTGAGTCATTGTTCATCCCAAAGGAAAAGACAGCGATAGAGGGTATACAAGCTTTAATTTGATTTACATGTATGTGTGTCGATTAGCAGTTGGAGCAATGAACATTTCCTCGATCTATTTCGAGGTGGAGGCATTTCTCATTGGTGCCTATATTTACTGGTCTGCACCTATACAAACACGCGAACATGGTATGGTATCCGGACTTCGGTTGCGCGGCCATCCTGAAAGCTTTAAATAAGCGATACTTTTAGGGGATGTGGATTAAATAATTTCTTTGAACTTGTTTAAGCACGAGAACACCAGGCTCGTAGGAAGCCCAAAATCATTGGCCAGGCTCATCGGAGTATTTGGTCAAATCTCTCCCAAATGAAACGGTACTTCAGCCACTATCTCAGGGGCAACCTAGTCCGAAAATGTTGGAATGCAGAATATTGAAGAAAAAACACCTTTTAAACCTGAGTTCAGTTTTCAAAGTTGGTTGGTGAAATGCTGAGGACCTTGTCATTGCCCAATGAAAATTTTGGAGAATTTTGCATTTCTAAAGAGTAAGTAAAGTTGGCCTGATTTTGTTTTGCATGTTTTTGAGCAATCCAATTCCCAGTCTTGGTGCACCCTCTGAACATTACACTTAATTGTACAAAAGACATGCGCAGTTACATATGGAGATTGATTCTTCGTACATACAGCTGTGTACTTTATGCTCAGATAAATAAATTACCGAAGACAAATACTTGACAGAATACAGTCAGCACAACACGAAGCACCTTGTGAAAAAAACACATACTAGGCAAGACAAGATCGAGGAAGACACCTTTTTGAAAAAGTAGGGGCGAGGGTTCACAATTCAATATTAACACTAAGGGTTCGCGTTTGTTGTCACAAACGCAGAGTGGTCGGGTAGTCAACTATTTCATTAGACATTGTCCAGGTTATCAATATGGGTATGGGTATGGGTCTTTTAGGGTATGATAAATTTAAGTAAAAATGTAGGTACTCGTACAAGTTATTTCTGGTTTAATGACGTCATCAGTCAAAAAAGGGGAGGGAGAACAATTGTTTATCTATAAGTTAAAACAACGCATGGAAATATTTAATTTAAGTGTATGTAATAAAAATACCCAACGTCCGATTTAATGACGTCACAGTATTTGGAAGCAAAGGGTCAATATTAATTGTAACAGATGTCATTTTTTGGGCAAAAACATGTCATGAGACAGGGATCATAATGATGGATTTAAATTATAAAATGATAATTGTTGAATTCTCCCTACAGTACTTTTCGGTCTGATGACGTCATGATTATGAAACCTTGCAAATTCATTTGTGGTTGCTCACGGGATATATAGGGGCAATTTCATAAACAGTTGATTGCGGGTTTTAACATTTCAAAAGATTAAACTGTTTTTGATGTGCTGATAGAGGGCACCCTTTCGTTGGATGACGTCAAATTTATGTTTTTGTGTTTGGCATTCCTCACTTAACACTTCCATAATGTATTTGTCTGTAGTAAAATGCTTCCGTTTTCGAGTTGTATTAAGTTTCTATTGCACTTAAGTTTCTATTGCACTTCCGGTAACACCGGAAGCGAAGGTCAAGCAGTTTTGTGCCCGGGAATTAGAAATATTGCTCAAGGCACCGTCTACAGCCTCACGAAAAAATGAAGACGATACTCTATTTAGTTCACAAGATATTAGGTCGAACTATTTTGTCAAATCGCGCCATCAAATCACTTGTAATTTGATACCTGATAACGTCATGATGACGTAACACAATTTATAACATCTTCGTAACATGGTACAAGTTCACACTAGGTTTTATGATAATCCCGTAAACCGTTCGGAAGAATTCTGTTTTGTTTTGATTTCAGGCTAATTACTTCATTTTGATTTCCCCTAACATTGACCTTCCGGTAGACCCGGAAGTAAAAGTCAAGCAATTTCACGTACACGACAAAACTGTTTATCAATCAATGGTCTATCTGATTACAGAATATGAACATCATTGATTACTTTGTTCAAGAGTTACAGGTGAAAGAAATTGGTGACTTTTTCAGCTAAAATCGCTTGTAATTTGACTCCCGATGACGTCATAGGGACGTCAGAGTAATATGCACCACTTAGCATGAGGGTCGATATCTATTGAAAGGTACAAGTTCCTATCATAAACCGCTTAGGAGAAAACCCACGGAAACGTGCTGTACGGAAAGAAGGAAGGAAGGAAGGAAGGAAGGAAGGAGGGAGGGTGGGAGGGAGGGAGGGAGGGATCGGGGGAGGGAGGGAGGGAGGGAGGATAGATACGGAAAAAGCTTTCTTTTTGTTCTCCTTTTTTCTTCTCCTTCTTCTTCTTCTTTTTTTTTCTTTCTTCTTCTTCTTCTTTTTGTCGCCTAATTCTCCAAGACTTTGTACACGTTTTTTTCTTTCTCAGTGCCACTTTTGGCATTAATCTTTGTGAAACATCATTCAAACTTACCACAGGCATAGTCCCTCTGGCAAAGTTGTATGCTGAAGAGTGACGTCATCATGACGTCACCATAAGTCACGTGACGTCATCACAAATGTGCATATTTTAAAGTCCTATATCTCCAAAACTGAAAGCCGATTGGGTTGAAACTTGGTATTTAGGTAGGCCAGGATGTGTTATAGGTAAAAAATGAGATGACGTCATCATGACGTCATTGTGTGATTTTACATAGATTTTTAAAGTTTAAATTTGAAGATTAGCACTATATCTCTCGAATCCAACATGCTAAATTCCAAATTCTTTTTGTATTATGTTTGTTAGCTAATAGGTATATGTAATAAATTTTGAAAAATGTGTGACGTCATCATGACGTCACCAAAATGCGACTTTTTAAAACACATATAGGGAAATTTCGATTGTCATGAAACTTGGTGGGAAGGTAGATAATGGTACTAGTAAGCAAAATCCGAAATGACGTCATAATGACGTCATCGGCTTTTTTTTATGATTTTGTTTATATTTACAATTTCATCCGCTTCCAAAATTTAACACTTCCTTTCATTGGATTGACGAACTTGGTACAAACCAAGACCACTATGCAAAAAAGTGCATTGACCAGTGTTATCAAGATGACGTCATCTCAGGGCTTGGGCGTTATCATAAAGATGCATTTTTAAAAGTCTCATATTGAAAAAAAAACGTCAGTCCGAATGGGTCAAAATTGCGTACAAAGGTAGTCCGAAACGTTTGGTTTAATATGGATTCATTTTTTTTAGGATAATATATCCCACAGACGCTACATGATAAACTAAAAAAAATTTGTACCGTATACTTTCAAACGTTGTACATGAATAGTCTGGGACGTGTTATTGATTTAAAAAAAAAACATAATGCGGAAAAGCCCTATGTTCTGTTGTAAACAGACATAGATTTGCAGTTTTTTTTAGTGTTTCTTATCAATTTTGTTTTATCAATTTGTTGTAAGGAAATTGTACACCTAACGTGACAATGATACATCAAATCCCAGTCGTCTGTTGTGTACGAAGTATATAACGCAGAGTGCAGAGCTAGCATGCTGTTGAACCTTCAAGTTGAGATAAACATCTTAATAATTACTCTACACGGGCATAATGCTGACCACGGGGGTGTAAAGGGTCTGTGTGCGGCGTATTGTGTGTTGCGTAAGTAATAATAACCACTCCTCACAGATTGATAGATGCAGTGAAGTGGCAATAATGTCGGTTAGTCCTGGGCTCCACCCAGTGTAACGGATACCTATTTTATCTCAGATAAGAGCCCAGAGGCGCTAATTGCCCCAAAAGTTCTGTAATGACATTTTTGAACACCACGCACCGTTCATGTTGGTAACATAAAAATATTAACATGTAGTCTAACACATATATCGATGAGCACCTGAATCAGAAGAATGTGCTCAATGTGTTTAATCAAATGCATTTAAACTAAACGTTTAGTTTGCTGTATATTTTCTGCAGGCCAGGAATGGGAGGAAAGGTCCAGGAGCGGCCGGAAGTGGAGGAAGTTCAGACTCATTGAATTCCTCTGTTGAAATTGAAAGCATGGAAAGCACTGTCCAGCTGCAGAGGGAGGTTGGATTAGTCCGAGCGGTGTTTCTAATCGTAGGAATGATGATTGGATCTGGGATCTTCATCTCACCGAAAGGTGTTCTCCTTTCAGCCAACAGTGTGGGCATGAGTCTGGTGATATGGTTCCTCTGCGCTGTGATATCTTCTTTAGGTAGCATTCAACTTCGATGTTTCTTGAGAATCGGCCATATTTTGAGCTAATAAGGAGCTTTATACAACTGGTAGAAACTCTAGTTTATAGAAGCAGCTTCGTGCTTCTACTTCAAATTTAACATCAATTATTAACGTCCGTTTGCACCATGGTTCGCACCAATAATGACACCAATAAAATACACGTTGGTTTGCTAGACTGGTGCCGGGGCACGGAGAAATCGTCTTTGTCCAGTAGAGGGATCTCCTTCCTTGAAAACATATGTTTTGTTGTTTAAAACGCATTGAGTCACCCCTGCGAATTGGAGCTTATTGTCTCTAATTTGCTTACTAAAATTCCAACATGAGTTGTACATATGTACATTTTTAGTTTTCATCATTGTATTTATTGTATTTAGGTGGGATGTGTTTTGCTGAACTAGGTGCAGTGGTGCCACTAGCTGGAGGTCAATACCAATACGTGCTGCATGCCTATGGTAACCTACCTGGCTTCATGGTTGCATGGTCTCTGGTAGTTATTATGAAGCCAGGTAGTGTTGCCATGACAGCTATCACCTTGGGAACCTATATATCTGATTACGTCATCGCTGGTGATTGTGTTCCTCCTAGAGAAGCGGTCCAACTCTTTGCTATTCTCACAGTCAGTAAGTATCGTTATGATGGCTATGTTTGGGAATTTGATTGAGCAAGATGGTCTTAGACCGATTGGATAATGAGGTGGAGTCATTAATCCATGACCTCTATACTAACTGGACTGCCTGGTACAAGCTAAGTGCCCTATAAGCACCTTGAAGCAACTAATCTGCCATCTTGGATCCCCAAAGCGTTACCCCGGAATTTCATATCTGTCATGCTGCCATTGAGTTTTCCCTAATAATCACATTCTTCCAACACAATCAGTTCATATGAATGTTGGCCAGTCATAGGATTTGGACTGTCTAAAGCTAAAAAAACTGTTCAGAGAATAAAATTCCCATTATTATTTTTGGTGCCTTAACGTGAAGAAGAAACCAATACTAGCAACTCCTTAAACAAAATCGTGTACTGCGCGTGCGTAATGGGTAACACAAAATGGCAGACGGAAGGTTCAATGCGTGGTCATGGTCAGCCAGTTCACGTTGGTGAAATGAAGGATTTTTTTAGACAGTTAACAAACTGTGAATGACAGTAACATTAAATGTACATGTTCTGATTGGAATCTGAAGAATTCTTAACAGAGGGGCTAGAGGGAATTTGACTTTTCAACTTTAAAACATCGTCTCAAGGAAGTTTTATTGTCAGTCTGGCAAGGCATGTCTTCAAAGACACCAAGTTAGTTTTAGCAAGCATTTTAGAGTACAGTGCATTTCTACAATATTCTGAGGTCAAATTCCACATTTTCTGAACGCCGTAGTGTTGATTGCATTCATCAACTGTGTGGGTGTTCGACTAGCCAGTGGATTATCTGTGGTCTTCGCAGGAGCAAAAGTCATTGCCCTCATGGTTATCATCATCGCTGGTCTCGTCAAAGTATTCCAAGGTAACTTAACATTCAGATTAAAGTTGTGTTTCTTCATTTTCCCAACAAACTGCATGGCTGTATTTACCTTAGGGCCTGTAGTAGCCTGCAGTCAAAATGTACTACGTGTATTTGTACTTATACTTAAAAAGGGCCTAACTTGAAACCAGTTACACGATGGGGTCTACCCGATGTTCGCCAATGCCTATGTGCCGCAAATCATACCGATGTTCAATTCCCCAAAATCTTTAGGCCGGGTATAGGGTTAGGGTTAGGGTTAGGGTTGGGGAACATAGGTATTGGAGAACATAGGTATGCACCCGTTAACGAAGTACAGCGAAAAGTATGTCTTTCACATAGAAACAAATTACTTTCTGGGGAATCAATCAGTCGATTATATGTGTTTGTTCATGGATGCTAGCTCAAATTACTAGTGATTATGTTGCTTAGAACAGAACTGAACACACAGCGAGTTTTGGAAATGAAGCAAATCAACTTAGCCGTGTTTTGATAAGTTAACTTAGTTCAATTCGGGCGTTTTACAATGCAGTGCGCCACCTAGTGTTTGCCACGGAGAGTTATTATACAATTGTTGGAGATTGTCGACAAGTTGGCAGCGCGGGCTATTTGAATTAGTTTTTTTTTCTAAGCGTATAATTCGAGTATCTGTTTGCCCTTTTCTTTTCTTTTTATAAATAATTATGTTTTGGTTTGTAAGGTGGCAGAACGCTATGCCCCAATCCGAAACAAATTACCTCAAGTTGTCTACTAACACCCATTCCAATGGGTCATGTTTTGTCGACCGTAAAACTTAAAAAATTGACTCTCCATGGCAATTAAACTCTTTGTGGCACACTGCATCGTGAATCAGCCGAACTCAGCTAGCTTATGAATTACGAAGCCGGGGATTTCTATATATCGGAACAGCACATACCTTGTTTTCAGGTCACACGGAGTATTTAGACCCATCGGTGTCATTTGAAGGTTCCAGTACGCAGTTCCTAGGCTATGGGCTAGCATTCTACTATGGCTTCTGGGCGTATGGCGGGTGGTGAGTATTTGTCAAATGCTTGGGTTATATCGGTAAGTAATTTATGTGAGCAAAGACAGTGTTGTGTTACATTTCATTTCAATTCTTATCTTCAATCGAAGTTGTACTACAAACAGCACTCGCGTACATTACATTAAACTAAAATGCTTACAGAAGTGAGATATAGTTTTGTAACAGTGAAAATAGGGTGTGAAAACAATTTGAAAGTTTCCCCTTTTCTGTCATTACTCGAAGGGAAATACTGAACAATATCACCGAGGAGCTGAGAAATCCAAACAGGTTGGTCATACAAAATATTTCTGTTACAACCTTTGACAGTGGTCCAACTGATGTTGGGACAGTCCCAACAATGAGTGAGCCTGTCCCAACATGACTTGGGACAAACTAAACTAATGTTGGGACCATTGCCATAGTAGGGGTGTAATGTTTTCCCTTATTAAAATCTTCTCTTCATCAAGGCCCATTTAGTTTGAACATAAGCACGAGTATTAAGTGCTGCGTTATAAATATTAAGCAACACAGCAGCAGCAAATGGTCAGCAGGCTATAGCAATAGCAGCAGCATCAATCATGCATAGTACAGTTGTTGTTGCCATTTTGCAATTATTTGGCATGAAATTGCCGCCATCTTCGTCACAAAATAATGTTTGCTAATAGGGCAAAATCGTTGAAGCTCTCAGGATCACGTAAAGATACCTCAACAAGTTCAAAGCCAGTTTGTTTCTTACCATGTAAAGGGCGGGGCTATGACATATAATCAATTGAATGACCCATCAATCAATAAATAGGCCTTATGTCTTTTCTCAACTTCGTGTTTGGACAGAAGACCAAAGCGTTACATTAAATGAAATAAATTCAATTATATTGCGCATGTTCAACATGGCGTAAACAGTAGAAAACCATAGACATGTAATATTAGATGTAGAAAACAGGCCGGTTGACATTTTTTCCCATACCACTAATTCGCTGTGGGCGTATACTGAAGCAGTTTGAGTTGCAAGTCAGGTTCTCGGACTTTATTTTCCCTTGACAAAGAATCATCCAAACCACAATTTGGTAAACGAAAGATGTTCCAAATGAGTAACAAACCTTTTTTAGAGGAAAAAAAAAAGAAGTAAAGAAGAACAAACAATCCCATGGAAATAGAACTCACACCATCAGCTTTGTGATCAAATGTAGTAGTATCCACTACACTACAGCAGTGACTCGACCGAGATGGTAGAGAGTATAAGTATAAGGGTAAAGTGTAGTATATAGTGTATGCTGCCTTCCGGCATAATTCTATATAGTAGCGAATATGTGGTATTGAAAAAGAAAAATCGCAGCAAGTTGTATATGCCGCCATCAAGCGTCTCAATAGTTTCCCTTTAAAGGGTGTGTTTGTTCCGATTTGACAATTTCAGGAATATTTTACTGGCTATCGGTATCGCTATACCTGTTGTGACAACGATTTACCTACTGACTAACATCGCATATTTCACTACACTCTCCCCGACTGAGCTACTGGCTTCAAGCGCTGTTGCAGTGGTAAGTTCATCATTCCAATGGGAGACTTTTGAGACGTTTGGTCTCAAAAGGCATACTTGTCCTTTTCTATTATTTTCGTCATTTTACACAGGTGCAAATTAGATTAAACACGACGCAAACAGTTGAAAAGGACTGTTGTGTTGCTTCCAGCAAACGTCTCAAAAACTTCCCATTCGAATACATCACGTAGCTTTGCCTTTTTTTAAGAAAGGTCATTAATCATAAAGTTTACCAAAATTGTCATTTTCTGAGTGTAGATTTAGTAAGAATGTTTAAGAAACATTCGGGGGAAAAGCTTTCTGCATACAGGTGGTATTCAGAGTTCGCTTCCATTCTATAATGCGAATGGCGCGTCCAATTTCATTTTTTGGGTGATAATAATAGCGCTTTCTTGTTTTTCTGATCGCAGACATTTGCCGAGCGAACCCTTGGCTCTATGGCTTGGGTTATTCCCTTGGGTGTGTGCATCTCTACGTTTGGTCATCTACTCGGTAGCATCCTTGCCGCCCCAAGGTATTCCAATGGTGACATAGGGCATTGGCCGATGCAAAGTTGGTATGGAATGCGTTGTTAACTCTATTTTTTGGAACTGTTTTTCCTATATGAGGATTCGTATACATACATCTGTTTGGCGTGATCGTGAATCGGTAATCGTGGCGCCATCGGCCGATGGCTCCGCCACAGTCGCTCGCCTTTCTTTCGCGCGCTCTGAAGGACAGTTATCAAAAGGGCAAGTCAAGGTTGGGATTTCTTACATTGCAAGTGCATTTCTGTTACCGTGTTGGATTACTTCCCCTGCGCTTACTCGTGCAAGCGCCACTGCGTTCAACTCTCACATGACGCCTCGCACTTACTCGAGCCTGGCCCAATTAACCGACCCGTTGAGCCGGTTACTTGGATAAGTATCCCAAGAGGCCAAGCTTAACCCTAAAGGGGCCAGGCGGAATCCGCCCCCCTCACCAAAATATGGCTGAAATTTTGTATCACTCTACTGAAGAATGGCGGCAATTTCACACATAGTGTCAACTTCAATGTCACCTTTTAAACCCAATTCAACTTTAAAAAGGGGCTTTCGATATGTAACGTTTTGTATTTATTATGACCGCGTACATCATTCGTACGTCGTCGATCGAGTGGCCTGCCGTATTCCGCAAGTGCAAATTACGAGAAAGCGGGGTGGGGGTGGGAGAACGGGTAATCGAAAACGCTCTTCGAGATCAGGTGATAGCGCAGCCACCACCAATCGCCCAACATATCTATTAATTAGAGCAATTTTTTACATTGAATAGGACAGCCTTTGCAGCCGGAAGAGAAGGTCATATGTTGAAGGTTTTGTCAATGATCAATGTGAAGCGGTATACGCCACTTCCGGCGATAGTCTTGCAGGTCAGTATATGTTGATTGGGTGATGGGGTACCACGCACGGCACCTGGTCACTGATTTCATTGCTGGGATTTTGTTGGTGATCGGGCGCAACCCGTTCAAAGTTTTCAGATTGCTAGGGTTTTTCGTTCTTCTTTTCCATGTTATTTTTTTCGGGGGGGGGCATCTTCTCTTGGGTTTTCTTGTAATCACTATAACGCATCTTTGATTGCCGACGACAAAATCGTCAGACCTTTTCTTTCCGGGGTAACCAGGGGGTCAAAGGCGCATTAGAAATTAGATATTGTTAGGTTTTTAAAGTAATGAGAAACAAGAGATGGGCTTATTGTCGTGTAACGTAGTCACGCCACAGCGCCCTCAGGAGAGCATAACTTGTACATTTATACAAAAAGTGAATTAAAGCATGAGAAGCAAACAAACGTGAGCCTCAAATCAAAAACAAACTCAAGTTTCATTTAAACTGATCACGGGATAATAACCAAACCTGGTATGAACTTGAATCCTGGACCAAAACGTTAAGATGTTTGTGACTTCATCAGTGCGTCTTAACGGATAATTAAAATTCCTACCCATCATTTCAATTTGTGTTTGGCCACTATGTTCGTAGCACAAAATAACAATAATGTCCGAACAATGATGACCATAGACTTCAATTATTGTGACTTCATCAAACCCGGAAGTTAGGTGATAGCAATACAATACACTTTAAATTAAAATTTTAATATTGTAAGTTTTTTTTTTCACTTCATGATGAACTTTAATCATCTCTGAACTAAATCAGTATTGCCGATCACCCTGTGTTTTTGTAGCTCAAAAAAACGCACATGTCATGTTTCATTTTGTGTAGCTTTTTTTGACGATTTTTTGAACCTATCTTGTTCAAAATAAATTTGAATTACCCCTCGAAGTGTAATTTGCTTGTTGCAGGATTTGTCCCCAAAAGATCACGATTTTAGCTGGCTCGGGTTTTAATATTTTGGCTTGTGTTATGTTTCAATAACACGTTTTCCCACGTATACCTTCAATCATACTTCATCCACAAATTTATTGTCTTTTAGGCCACTCTATCGATTGTTTTCATCCTCCTTGGGGACTTCAAATCGATTCTCATTATCTCTGGCTTCGTCAGCTACATCTTCGACGGGGCTACATTTATGGCCGTTCTGATTTTACGACGGAAGTACCCGGATAAACCAAGACCATTCAGGGCAAGTAATGACCTAAACTGAGCTATGATTAATGATTGCCTTGTCTAGATAAAGTGAGTTTTACTCGGGTCCCGTACACAAGCTACGATTACTCGGAATATTATTGCTTTGGGGGCTGATTGTTTAAATTGTCACATTAATTTCTAGACGTATTTTCAGAAATTGTGTTTTTTTGTTTCGGTTTGCTATGTGTTGACTAAATTGGCAGGTAAATTAAAATGTGGATTGAAGTCTCCAGGAATGGAAAGTTTATAATCCACTAGATCCACTGACGCCTGAGTGCAAGTCCAAGTTTCTAACATTGATTCAATAAGAATCTTATGAGGAAAAAAAGATTAATTCCTGGACTCAATCATTGGAAATGATCCTTAGCTTAGTGTGTGCATGTCATCATTCGGTAAAGTACTCGGTAACATCCCTCGGAGATATTCCTATTAACTAAGGGTTTAAAGCGAGAAAGGAGGCCTTAATTCCTCACATTTTTCTTAAGAATTTATTATTAATTTGTTCTGTTTTTCCTTGCCTGCTTCAGGTTAATATCTTGATACCTATCATCGCGACTGTCGTCTGCGTGTTTATGACCTTGGCGCCATTAATTTCCGATCCTACCTGGGAGTACCTGTACGCCTTTGTAGTAATGGCCGTAGGTCTCGTGGTCTACCTCGTGTTCATCTGGGGGAAAAGACAACTACCCTTCATGAGTAAGAAATACCGTTAATGTGCATCTGGGACAATATAAACATCAACAGTTTTGACATTGTGTATCAAGTTGTCCAAAATATTGTAGAATCGTGTCATTCATGTATTAATATACTTTACCACTTACACTTCATTTTCCATTTGGGTCGGAGACTTGCTGTCTTTATGACATTTTGTTATTCATTCTTCGTTATTTCTTATCTCCTATTGGTTTATTTTAGATCACACGACACTGTTTCTGCAGAAGTTCCTTCTTGTCACAACGTCAACTGAGGATTCTAGCATTCACGAATAACGAAAACAGCACCGGTTCACTTAAATAATTGGACAAGATAACTCTTCAAAGATTCACACTATATATTATCGCTTTAAACAGCATTTGTTTATGGTGAAATTACAGTTATTATTCAATGTTTCTTTTTTCAACATGACCCTGTCATGTTTCGTTTTTCAACATGACCCTGTCATGTTTCGTTTTTCAACATGACCCTGTTTATTTACTGTACTTGTTGTAAGATTAGCACTACAGACTTTGGCCTACATGCTCTGTAAGTATAAATGCGGTTTGAAACTGATATTCGTGATGTCATTGTTTAACAGAAAAGTGCCTTCAATAAGCTCTGCTATTTACCGAGAAATTTTAGGGTCTTAAGTATTTCCGCCTAAATTCTACTGCATTCAAGCAAGTTAATATTATACGAAAGGTCTCATAAATCAATCGACTATTTCACAATCTGCTTTAATTTGGAGATTATTTTACTTTCCTGATAAGAACAAGGTTCATGTATTTAAGATAATCTGTGAGGCAATCCATGAAATAATTTTTCAAAAAAAGAAGAAGAAACAACTGTAAAACTTTCTGCTTAAAAAGTTAAGGTTCCAAGTATGTTTTGTCTGCTTTGCATTTTGTTTTAAAGAAATGTTACAGAATAAAACAAGAAGTGTTAGTCCTAAAATAAAGCTCCTGGAACACTCCTGGAACATTTACATTGAAGTAAATTACTCAAGCTGTATTGACATTTAGAAGGCGCAACACTCAAATATTTAAACTTGTTCCTGAAGATATGATGAATGCACTCTACAGGATGTATAAAAAAAGGTAATCCAAAATCAATCGGCTCATATGTTAATGTAAGAAAATGGTAGAATGTCAAAGTGGTTTCATCTTAAAGGTTAGTTCATTAGCTTTTAATTGATACCATAATAACACCTCTTCAGTTACAGATGACTCATCACCGATGCTTTAAAAACAAGTTTTGAGGACACTTTTGCATTTTGTAGTTATTATTTTAATGAGTAAACACACAATCTTTGAAAACAAGTCAAAAATTTAAAATTTTTAACGATTTCGTTCAAAATTTTACTTCAAGTTTTCCTTCATTTTGGGGGTAAGTTGGATTCTAATTAAGTATTGAGTAGATAATGCAAGGGACATACAAGAGGTTGGTTGATATGATTATTGTCAAATAGATTGATTCTTATAGATTTTAGGGTGTTTGTTTTGTGTGAAAGTGTCAAAACTTTTCTAGAGTTGAATGACCGTTTTCGTACATATTCACTGCACAATGCATTATATAATGGCGACATTGAGTTCAGCATTGTGTACATTGTGTACGTAGTGTGCGTATGCACATCACAACGTTGAATCTCAGCCAGACTGTGGAATTACTCGCTTTATTTTGAAATGTTGTTCGTGTATGTCGCATTGTATATGGGTGCACGGGACTTTTATGATAGAAGATATTTCCTTGAATATGTTTCCCGTGTATGCTATTTGTATTTTTATGTATTCTAATTTATAGCTGAGACTTTGCTGAGACTGTTGAGTCACAAGCTTTGAAGTTTGACATCTCAAGTGCATTGTAGTTACAGGCCTTCTCTATTTAACTGTGATTCTCTTTGTATGCTGGATTAATTAGTCATCCTATTTAGTATTATTTTGGAGTGATCATGACACCTGTCTACAAAACAACTATTTTATTTATAGTTTATGCTGTATAATTAAAATACCTGTTGTTTATAATAACGTTACTTTAATCCAATGACTTTGGGACAAGACTCACAAACGTTTAAGATCAATTCATTTTATTCATGATCAACAGGGTCTTCTCCTTGGTCTTCTTCTTCATTCAAGGGACTTCATTTGGGTCTTTCCCTGTTTCTTATTTGGATCTTCATTTGGATTATGTTGTACAATTGGAGAAAGTGAATTTAATTAAAACTTGATCAAGTGAATCAACATAACAACCGTCTGAGTGTTCAAGTTCGATTTTACTTGCTTTCCACCTTACTCTTCATGAGGGTGAACCTGATCACCCTTATCGTCGGGGTTGCAACCTCGCGACAGTAATGTGTAAATTGTCTTATTGGGAATCGATGAATATATAATACAAGCATAGCTGTGCTTTAAAATGTGTCCCAGTTCAAAGTCGCAACGAAAAGAGAGTTTTTCTTATGTCTCTTTCCTTAACATGGCACTTTGTAAACTTTAAAGTCCCCAAATACTAAGCTGAGATTGTCAGTCTAGAATCACTTCTCGCTTTAACGATCACAGACGAGTCGTTTAACCTCTTCAAGGTATTCCTTGCTGCCTGTCGGTGCTCTGGCTGCGCATATGCCAGGAACATGGTGCCGCAAACAGTTTCAATCATGGCAGCAATGGAACAGAAGGCAATGACAGCGTTGAGAACGGCTGAAGTAAGGTCACTGAGAACTATAATGTTTATGGCTACACTGGCCGGTATGGCCAAGCCACGACGAATGCGGAGAAGTTACGATGAAGTACATGGTGGTTTTGTTGGCCGAGTGCTTCGGTCGAGGCTGCGGCGTGTTCTCATCGTTGCCTTCTTGCTTCAGCATCAACATTTCATCTCGTATCTTGCGCCGCTGTTGCCTAGCGATGCGAACGAGAACAGCTATCAGGAAAGTTACCGCGATCATACTGGGGAAGATTGTCAGATCCAACAGGACAACCATGGGATTCGAAAACCTTTCTCCTGCAGGAAACTGCTGTAGGACTCTCCACTGTCGTCGTCAAAATTCAGCATGGCGGTGAGGAACACGGCAAGTCCGATGAACAGAGAATGCACCAGGACGCACCTATCAGCGCGATGCAATGCCTGGGCGTCGCTAACCGGAGATACTGCCGGGGCCGGGATATCCTTAGGTACCGGTCAGCCGCTATAACCACCGAATTCAAGAAGAGCCGAAAGGTGCAAAGTAGGTAGAACTTATGGCTATTGCAAGTTTGAGCGAGGAGTATTTTAAATTTGACATTGCGATCACAGTCCACCATGAAATCAAAATTCCCAAGACGATGAAGGACACACAAAGACTGGCAATGAAATAGTTGGTAACATTATGAAGGATGTGCTCCATACCGATTGTGGCTATCAACCACACGTAGACAAGGCTTTTTGCCACTGCGATGAAAATCATCAAGATGAAGCCGGCCAACAAGGCCGGATAGACTGGCTCATCGCTCACGGTTAACGCATGACGCATTCAAGATAACTTCTTCCTCGATAATTAGGCCTAATTCCTGACAGAATATAGTGTGATACCTATTTGGTACGACCGCATGATGCAATAACTAGATTCACCCGTACACGTCGTATATTATACGCTATTGCCGCGTTCTAAATTGTAAACTGTCATGACAGGGCGTGCACGCACCGGGCGCTATCATAAATACATCATTCCATTTTTTGTAATGGCCTAATCAGGAATGACGGAGACATAATTAGAACTGACTCTTTGATGGAGTTTCTGAGACAGTAGTTGTTATTTTTTGGATTTTATAATGGGCCCCTTTCGTCAATAAATAAACCACCTTACTATAATCACTACCAAGCTTTTGTCAGGAGAAAATGACAAAACGATGATGTATATGATGTAATTACCTCTGTGAGCATAATATGTAAGTTCACAAAACTGGACTCGGATTCATTGCTTAGCCTGGAGAAGTAATTCTGACTGATATAGATATCAAAGAGGTTACGACCGTGCTCTTACGACAAAATAGAGTTTGTTCTCGTCACGGATTTTCCCCATAAAACTACTGTTTAATTATGTTTTGTGTGCGTTTGTTAACGGTGTAAATCGAGGACACACATAAGCAACATCATCGATAATTTGATGACAGAAACCGAATTGAGGACACCTCGGACACTTTGGTTGGAAACCGTGTATAAACCAATAAGAGCTGTTGGGAAAAAAAAGTTAGTACAAACAAAGGAAAAGGGAAGAGCAACAAAACAAAATCCTCGATTTACACCATAAACAAACGTGCTAGTGTATGTGTATGTATTATTAATGACACCCAACTTGCAGTTTGATGATGTCACAGAGTAGGGTGTTTGTCGTCAATAATAAACCTGACATTTTTTGGCAAAAATTATCCCCAATAAGTACTACAGAATAATGGATTTTAACGTCTTCACGTTTTGACAGGGACCTCCTAGCATGGGCACACTTATTTTTTTGGCGTCAGTAACCAAAAACAATGTTAATAAACAGAGTATTGTTCTGTTCAGTTATAACTGATCTAAAACTCAGCAACTAAACAACCAAGGCTAAGATTGTAAACTGCATTATTGTATTCAATGTCCAAAACTCTGCTCCTAAACGGCTGAACTTACGACGCGTGTCAATATGGTTGCAAAACTTTGCTAGGATAATACTTGTACTTATATTATGATTTAAACACGAGATAAGAATGTAACATTCTAATAATCTTCTAGTAATGAATATTTCATGCCAAGTGTGAATTTGTATTTCAAATTGACTGTAATGACGACAGCGATGACTTCGAGTATATGTTAGATCGTTTGAGCTACTTTTCTTTGAAGTGATACTGTAACAGCTGCGGGGTAGTGTATAGGTATTCGGCTCCTCACAGGTTAAGGACTGACAAGGCTTTCGATATAAACTTTATACAGGTTCAAGAAGATTTATTTTCGCAATTGGCTTCGTGAAAACTGTGAATAAACAATACGTGTAGTCCGCAAAATGTTATCCAAATTGTGACAAAAGTATACATCAATTAGGTGTGATAAATATATCAGAAAGCCGGACATATTTTGAGCAAGCATAAGTAATCATCTGGTCATGGTATAATTACTCAGAATTCAGTCTCAAAATCATCACAGAATCTCATCAAATACAAGGACAATACTTCTTGCATAAGATAAAATAAGTATAATTAATTTACCTCCTTGCATCCTTTAGTTTTTATCTATCAGAAGTATCAGCAAATTTAAGGATCAAATGGTTGGCTACGTTATTCGTTTGTTTATTGCTAAGCGGTACACTCCTCTGTACTTCAATAGTGGGCGCTGCCCAAAAAAATTGATCGTCAGGATACATTTGCAAAATATCGAGTTGTTCGTTCGCCGAGTTAACATTTCAATTCAGTTGACATGTATTTAGCACTCGCCAATAAACCAATACAAAGTTGGATAATAGAAGTATAATATAGTAATATTTAAATACATTTATACAAATATGAAGGTAATAACCACCAGAAAAAAAATAATGCCTTGAATCTAATTGTTTAAATTAAGATAGATAGCAAACGAAATTAACAAAACAAAATAGGTTTTCCCGGCCAATTTGTGTTCATTCACTTCTGAAAATCGGTCATTCATTTTCGTCTGAATTTAAGAATCGCGCTGAATACATGGTTCATTTTTGCTGTCAGAGCATTCGAATCCATTTCGGTTGATTGAGCAGCACCTATCGTTTATGTTCATTCAGATTCGCTTACAAAACTTCTTTGTCGCTTTTAGAGGGCGATTTCAAACATTGAACATTTATTTCACCTTTAGCTTAATGTTATGTGATCTAATTTGCTATTTTGAATGAGAAAAACGTACTTTTGATTGAACATTCACGAAATTGTATTCCAGAAACTGTCAAAAAGTGCGCATGGGGAGGGGAGAAAGCACTGGGGCTTCCTTGCCCCCCCCCCCCCCGGTGGTTTTTTGTTAAAGACATTTTTATGAACTGTTTTCATAAATGTGCTGACATGAAAAAAAAAACGCTCCAAATAATTACAGTGCGCTGTGAAAATCGGCATTTCATCCAGCCTGCATAATAATCAGTTTCGAAGTTTTGAAGAGCACCCCCATTTGAAAGATTGGTACCTCTATGGCACGGTTATAGGACATAATATTGTAACCATGCACGCTATCCATCTTAACCACATCTTTAACTAACCAGATCCAGTTGTCATGCATTTATGATTATTAGTTCAATTTCACATCATTACATCGTAGTCAAAATTTAAAAAAAATCATCAGAAAAGGACCGAACCAAAAAACACACCCCAATTCAGAGTAATGATAATGATAACAGTTCTTTTTAGCAGAAACGAATCCCCTACCCCTTATTGTCGTGGGAGTTGCACACAAATAATGATCTCAGCAAATAAGGGCCGACGTGACTCAAATCCAGACGATAAGGTATAATTAATGGAAGATTCTTTAAATATATAAATATATACATATTGTTTTGCGCAAACGTTTCCGAGTACGTTCTTCCGGCTAAATGTCGCTTCAGCTAATCAAGTTTAATGTGTATAAAGCCATAAATCTTAGGTTGTGATCCAATCCAACAACCATAACATTTTTTTTTTCGTTTTTACATTACAAACATTATGATGTATACACGCACACGCATCGAGACTTAAGAAAGAAAATAATTATGTACATTATGTACATGTACATGAAATGCCGCCTGTTTCCTATTTCCATATTACAAGAAACACAATGTAGGGGCAACTTTGCATGCGTCACGCCGTCCACATGTTGATAGAAATTTGAAGATAATGTCAAAATAACAAAATTAATAATCAACTCAAATCATATTTAGCGAAAGGCTGCATGTCCATTCATGTGTTGAAATTCTTCTTTGGTGGTTTGAGGTATTTAACAAAAACTCACAACCATGGTAAAACTGCAAACGTGCCGGTAGATAAGTGGCCCCATTCATTGTGTGTCTTGACAAATGCGGCATTATATATTCATGGAACATCTTTGCATAGGTTTTGCCAACATTAATAGTTAAAATGTGTACATTTCCTTCAGCTTTACAAGTTGTTAGAGCACCTAGTGGCTGTCAATCAATGCCATATCTCTCTACTTAAGGCGTTATAGAAAAGAGCACGCTGTTATTTTACACGGTTGTATAGAACTGTAGAGCACTGCAAAATGTGAATAACCGAACAGTTCTTACTGGGTAGTTGTAGTCACTACAATTCGATTAACAAACCCACGATTTTTTGTTTGAAATTCACGTTATATCAAAATAATTATACAGATAGTTATAAACAGCCAGAGAATGGGTCACTAAATTGCAATATATATAAGGTTACATGCTGGCGTGTTTATAAGCAGACTAGTTGGATAATATCCGCATATAAAATTACGTTTTAGGATTAAGTGTTAAAAAGAAGGCCGATGATTGATTTACAGAGGCCAATTGCCAGTGGCGTATCCGGGAGGGGGAGCTGATTTTTTGACAAATATATTTTCTTTCCAGTAATTATTGCAATCAAAGGTTAAAGAGTTTTGACATCAATCCCACAAAAGAAAACCCGCTGAAATACCATTACGATGCGCCGTGAAAATGGGCATATAATTTGTATAATTTGCAGTATACATAATAATAGTCAGTTTTGAAGAGCGCCTCCCACCCACTTTTTGATTTTACGGAGGCCAAGTGAGAAAAAAAAATCGTGTTCATATTTCGGCGCGGATGTGCAGTTGCCCCCCCCCCCTCCTCCCACTGACTTCAAAAGCTGGATACGCTACTGTCAATAAAGCACGAACAGCCATCAACACCTAAGGTTGCAGACCAGTAAATAAACTTCCAAAGACCCCAATGGTAAATGCTCCCACTTCAGAAATTCGGGAAAAATACTCACAACTCTCCAATGTATTCGAGACACACATCAAATTAAAGATTATTTCATCATCTTTCATTTTATTTTCAATTTGTGTGGGGTCAATTGATGACTTTTAGGAGAAATTTCCATCCGAAGATGATCACCCCTGAAAATAGTCCTGAAGCCCATCGCCATTTTGAAAAACGATGCATACGCTCCATTGCAAAATAGAACGCTTTAAGGGCCCCAATTTCATCCAAATTGAACGGAACCACAAGCTCACAGTCCTGTGCACGGCTTCCACCCATAACTTTTTTTTACAAACCCTCAAGTTCATGGCCCACAGCATGCTCAAATACTAACGATTTTGAGGGCATGCAAATCGTGAAATTGGCCGGCGTAGGCAATTTCGGACCGATTTACTGGTCTGCAACCCTAAATGTGTTATCATGGAATGTAAATTGCCTATAGGCTGCATATGACTGGTTTTCATCAGCTGACACTTACATGACACACAGAGGTGCAGCAATTATATAATTATGTCTGTTTATCAGCTCCCATAATGACTGTCTCCTGCAGGTGTTTACCGAGTCAGCAGTTTATTATTCTCTAGTTTCGTTCTCTCTCTGGCGCATTGAGAGAATCGCTTGCAACGTCTTAGACGGTTGTGGTATTTTCTTCCACTTACATCTCAACATCGGCCGCAGTACTTTCTTAAACTGCGGGTGCTTGACCCCGTAGATGATAGGATTAACACAACTGTTAAAGATCAAGATGGTACCGCCGTACAGAGCAAAGACTTCACTGTTAGCAAAGAAGAGTGAGATGTAATACGGAGAGATGCAGAGAATGAACGCGCAGAAGACCCAGAAGAGGTTCTTGGTAATCCTGAGCTGCTGGCGGCTGATTTGTCGGTCTCTTTTCTCACCTTCAGGCTCTTCGCGTTCCTCGGTGACCTCACCTGAAGTAGTTGATATGAATGTAAGTCTGAAAGCACTGGACTCAACGGCATCTGTGGCTTTATCTCTGTTCTTTGTCCGGGAGAGTTGTTTTCTAAAGTGTCGCCTGACATGGACAAAGATGATGACATAGCTGACGACGACAGCGGCCATTGGGACGGGGTAAAATCCGATTGTTTGGACCAGGTTGTAGACACCTGCGCGAGGATGTAAGTCATCATCGGTACAACTGTCGTATTTGAGATCGTGACCAAGGCCACCTACACCGATAGTTAGCGGAAAGATAATGACAAAGCTCGGGATGAACCAGGATAGAGCTACAATGAAGACCATCTTGCGAGGTGAGAAGATGCGATTGTAGGTTGCCATAGGGCGAGTTATCTTGACAAGACGATTCAACGCAATCAAAGCCAGGTTGTACAGGCTGGCTCCTAGACCGGTGTGCCACATGAACGCCGCTATTTGGCACGGGATCTCGCTAGCTAGAGGCCAGGTGCCATTACTCAGCATCGCCACGCTTGTCCAAGGCAAAGACAAGGAAGTCCACAGATCAGCTACACTCAGATTAACCACCAGGACATTAGTGGTCGTCCGGACTTGCTTACTGAGAATCGCCGCTAGGATCACCATAGTGTTGCCTGTTATACCCAAAACAGCTACGGTGATCCATACGCAGGCTGCAAATACTAACACGCCATATGAGTGAAGTTCAGGAAGTGCCGTGGCTCCACTGGTGGTAGAGGCCGTGGTCATATTTTGATCTTCAAAATTCTGAGCCACGGTCGAGTTGAAATCGCTATCAGACATGATTTCGGCGAGTGGTTTGAATAATGCGTTTCCCTATCAAATTGTTTCACCAGTCGATCAATTAAAATGTCGACCAAGAATCTCGCCAGTTCGTGGTAAACCAATTACGAACGTTTATGCAACACCGACGCAGACTTCAAGAGAAGCTGTGAGGCAATACCAGCGCAATATAAGCAAGACTCGTACAGTTCTTCACAGTGGTCACTAAACACTTGTTTAATCCGGTCTAAAATTGAAAGTGATATTTCGGCCAATATTCTACGAACACGGATCACTCATCATATTTACATTAGTACAACGGTGTTGATTAGATTTAGGATTTGTATAAATTGAAGCTTGTAAATAAAGCGAGCAGAGATGATTCAGCCACGGTAACATAATGTCAAGCGTACTAACTCCGAAGTCAGAAATGACTGTACAGCTACAAGTTGTTAGTTGTGGTCATGGTATGCATTTTTAAAAAGTATTTCAGACATATCCCGGATGTTTAGTGTGGATTCATTTAGATTTTACTTAATGTGTCGCTCTGTCCATCAGTGCATGTATCGTATAACACACATTCTGTTAAGATAAATGTGTTAAGATTCTTGGGAGACAGACGAGGCGCATGCGTAATGCTGTAATGGCGCGGCGTTTGCGCATGTTCATCTCGACCTCTTTCTGCGGCCCCTTGACACAAGCTTGACGCCTAGCGGTGCTAGCTGCAATTTCGAAATTTGTAATGAAGATATAGGCCTATGTGAATTAATGAACAAACCCTGCTCCCTATTAATATGCATTTTCGGTTTTCTTAAATATTTTTTGATGTCTCATTGCTTTTGTTTGTACCGCTTCAGTGAAGTGCAATTTTCCGTATGTCCTCCGCCGGAGCACTCACACGCCACACCGGTCCCACACACGGGCGTCGCGAGAAAAGGAAAGAAAAAGAGGCGCAGAATCACATTGCTGAGGCAAATGTCCCTGCCTACCCTCGAAAAAAAATACATCGAGAATATGCTGGGAAAAGTACAGATATTTTCTTTTTTTGGGGGGGGGGGGGTTGTGGTTGGAAATGTTCTTTGCCCCCTCTAGGAAATATCCTTGCGACGCCCATGGTCCCACATGGCATTCCTCGTACGCTGACGCCATACATACCGTGTAGTTTTTTCTCTTCCAAGCTAAAAGAGATTTAAAGGACTGTAATTTCCTTCATTTGAGTGAATATCATCTGGCTCAAATATAATTCTATTAATTGAATGAAATAATATTTGTTGGACAACTGTTGGTGACTTTTGTGGAAACAAATAACGTTTCGTGATTTGATGAGAACTACAACTCAAGCAAAACACGTTCAAATTAAGTTAATAAGCATAAAAAAAATGCCACATAATATTCATCGATATTTTGTAAATATTATTGTTTCTTTTATTATATTGTACCGATGGGTGAGCAAGTTTAATGTGCTTGATGTATCAAAATAGTAATTCAATTCAATAATCGGAATGACACCTTTTTTGTTTACCTAAGCATTTTTTTCCCAAAATGAAAATGCGTTATTTATTTTCATTAACATGTGCCGGTTATAAAATAAATGTTGTGTTCAGAATATAAACATGTAATGTGTTTATTTATAAACGCGTCAAAATGTTTACAAATAAGTGTTACTGATTTGAGCTTAATTTTCCGTTTAAAAGTTAAACACTTGGTTTTTCGTGATTTAATAAGAAATACAACTCCAGCAAAACACGTTCAAATTAAGTTAATAAGCATAAAACATGCCACATAATATTCATCGATATTTTGTAAATATTATTGTTTTTTGTATTATATTGTACCGATGGGTGAGCAAGTTTAATGTGCTTGATGTATTAAAATAGTAATTCAATTCAATAAGCGGAATGACACCTTTTTTGTTTACCTAAGCATTTTTTCCCCAAAATGAACATGCGTTATTTATTTTCATTAACATGTGCCGGTTATAAAATAAATGTTGTGTTCAGAATATAAACATGTAATGTGTTTATTTATAAACGCGTCAAAATGTTTACAAATAAGTGTTACTGATTTGAGTTTAATTTTCCGTTTAAAAGTTAAACACTTGGTTTTACACTGTTATTATATTGTGTGTGATTGTGTTCCTGCTTGAATATGGGACGTTGAACAAAAGAAGACAATAAGGTCCCTAATTCCTGAAGGTCCCCAATTAGGATGCATGTACAAAACATTGGAGGTCTTCCTACGAAGTTAGTACAAACAAAAGAGGGACAATAGGGGGTACGTGATGGCAGGCAAAAACACACTTGTATGTGGGTGCGTTTGTTTCTGCTTTCAATGGGGGACGTTGAACAATAGAGGAAAATAGGGTCTCCCATTATCGAGAGGTTCCCAATTTGGCGAAATGTACAAAACATTTGGGAGGTCTTCCTCAAAAGTTGAAGTACAAACAAAAACAAAAAAGGAACAATGAAGGTCCCCGATTGCAGGCAATACACATTTCTACGCGTGTGGGCGTTTCGTAATAATTCTCACTTGTTTATTCTATTGTCACGCGTTATTATCATTGACTCACCTCATGGAAAGGAAAACTAAACGAAAAGATCAACTTTAAACAAAATCGAACTCCAAATACAAACAATGACACAGACATGTAAAATTGAAACCACTAGCGAAATGAAAGGTCAAATGCGTGGATGCACTTAATGGCAGCCGGAACATTGGTAAATACCAAGGGAAAAAAAAGACCTTTATGACATACATGTAGCACCACGTTCACACGCATGTCACACACCGTTAGTTTGAGTCACGCGTGTAATTTGACAAACCCATTGGTGGAAGAAAAAGAAAAAGTGAGGTAGCATCATGAAGCTCCATTGGCAAGTAAATTAATTAAATCGTATTATTTCCCAAATGCTTATCAAGAAATAAAACATACGTGCTGTTCTAAATTGACCACGAATCAAAGTTATATTTGTTTTATTAGGCTCATGACCTGTTTATCCATCTATTTTGTCATATTTATGTTGAACATTCCTGTGTAATCACTTTTAACTGTTCCAGTATCAATCTACTTGTCATTGTGAATGATTAGATCAGTTAATTCCAAATAATTTTCTATTATTTTACAATGAAAAGATTTAATTGTATCCACACCATAATTCCTCAATTTCCACCAGCGAAGTTGTTAATACTTAAAAGATCGGAGTGAAGAAGAATATGGTAGTTTTTATGACATACATTACGTGATGCCTAGTCGAAGTCAAAACGCCTCCTTCCGTCTGATCCCACACCTTAAACTCTTTCCCTTTGGAATGGTTCTGAGCTATAAGTCTTATTAATCTTCAAGGTTTATTGGCCAAAATACTATATCCATGAAACCGCAATATAGATGTACACAGTACATTCGCGAACACCCGTGAACCCGCATTAGTGCTTAACACTAATCAGCTGGCCACGTTTTCCGAATCTTCGCTCTTCACAAGCATACACGCGTCCTATCTAGTCTTTCTAATGGCAACCTTCCTAACGGGTACGATATTGCAGCGCCAGGCTGTTTTCAATCATATTGCGCTATAGCAAAGGTGCGCACGCAGCCAATGGTTGCACTCACTTATCCGCATTTATAAACACATTAGGTAACATTTTATGAAATTAATGGCGACTGGTCATTCTATCGTGCATCACAACCCAACAGGAGTTGTGAGTTGTACGTGGCACTTACAAAAGAATCACAGGGAGCAAAGCAGAAAGCTGAATCCATTTAGTTCGTGATTGCATAACCATGAAAATGCAAATCATAAGTACAAAGGAAAAAGCAATGAAGCCTGTAAAACCGAGACGTACAGGGAGACGTGAAGCTTCAATGACAGTTGTGCCAGCAACAAGACAGCAGCCAGTTTCCACTTGGCAGATTCAATTTTCACCGCCGCCGCCCCACCGTCCACTTAAAAGCTAACATAATCAGCATCACCCGGGGTGGGAGTTCTAAAGGTGTATAGGAAGCAAAGTAGAAAGGTGAACGATAAGGACGAGTGACATTAAGGAATCAAGTTGCCCTGACTATGCAATGAAAGGAAGATCAAAAGGAATGACAGATAAAGGTTAAGTAAAATATTATGAATAAAGCTAACGACAATTAAACCGAATTAAACCGTTTGGGTTGTTGACAAAGCATAACGTACGTCAACAGGTCTTGAATAAAATAAAATAGCCACCTGATTTTTCTCTAACTACAAGATGAAAGTAAACAAAGTACACTTGACCAAGCAACAAAGGCCAATAATCGTATAAATCAGATTAAATTATGTATTTATTCTATGTATTAAAAAGCTAAAGTATAAGATGCGATAACTTTTATTTATTAATATAGTAAAAGTTATATTTCCGAATTATGAAAGGACTCCTATATAGCCCGACAAGTCATGCTGTAATTGACAATTACTTATTTGGTGAATAAAAGACCAGTAAAGACATAAATACAGTCTGTGTAATGGAGATCAATGGTCGCTCTCCACCAAACTACGCGCTCATAGAAAACAACACAGAATCAGACAGAGAAAGTGCCCCATGTTCATCGGAGTCATTGGAGTGTGGGGTCGGGGATGGTACCATCTTCCTATGGGGGCGCTGTTTAAACCGGACGATCATGGACACTATCGGACATCGCACATTTGTCGACGGTCTCGCGAAATTACATACAGGGCCTTTCTTTGTGTCTACCCAAACCACTACCAACAATATGTTCAAAATAGGCTTCTTGCTATGACACCAATGACAACAATGGGCCTCATCCAATGAATGATATAAATGGAATAACGGAACAGGACATCAATTAGATGGAAATACATTTATTGAACTTTAGGCTGAACACAGATAAGGTTCACATTTTCAATGTACAGCTGCTCAACTCTCCACCTGTCTGTCATTCAGATCAATGCATAGTTGTGCCCGTGACCTCATGTCTACAATGGTGTTACAACTGATAATGTAGTAACCAACGGATAACGTATCACCAACCGATAATGTATCACACATTGACCGATATTGTATCACTAAGGCCAAACAAAAAATAAGTCGGTCTCTGGTCAGCGCGCGCGTCGATTTTAATCATGTGCGTCAATCATCTTTTTTTTTCCAAAATGTTCCGCGGTAGCGCCCTCTACTGCCGCACCTCCTCAATTTGTTTTTACCAAAGAGCACCAAGGAATGGGAAATTGCACCGAGGCAAAAGATCCAGGGCACCAAGGCAAATTATGGAGGACACCAATGTACATGAGGACACAAAAAAAAGCAAAATAGTATCCAACCTTGTGTGTACAATCCAAGCTTGAAAAAAAAGCCAACCCCCCCCCCCCCAAGCCGCGTCGCGGCATCAATTCCGGAACCTTGGTCTGACCAGAGACCGAGTATTATTTTTTTTGGCCTAACCGATAATGTACCAAAAATTAACTGATAGTGTAGTGTAGTGAGCGCGGAGTAGCGCCGTGGGGCTTCAGAGTCTCGTTGGGGGCGAGTTGACATACACACACACACACACACAGCGGAGATTAAGTTTCACCGGAGAATCACTGATTATTTATTCTTTCATTAATGTTCATTCGTCTTCATTGGTTGCTCAGAGTCGAAGGGAAGGAGGTAGCCAGTCGCTGCACCAGGCTAAGCACGGCAAACAGTAGCCTTCATCATGATTTCCATCGGTATTCAGGGGAATTATCTCTGTATTTTCCCCAACTCGGAGGCCATTCCTCTCATCTCTCCCCGTGACTGACCCAAATTTCTATCCCTTCTCGTTTGACACTAGTTCCGGAGCACTACCCCGCGAAGCCTGTTTACCGCTGTCTGAGTTACCTCTCCCTTCTCTTAGAATAAACAGCTTTTGTATCACTCTAAAGAACCTTAGTAATATACAAAGAGTATACTTAACTACCAAATTATGTAAGATACAGACTTTTATAAGCACCAAACAATAATTAATGAGGCCATATATTATCTTACACGACACCGAATGCCAGTCTTTGCAGACATATCCCTGCGCTGCATGGATACACGTTCTATTTTTAGAATATTGCGCACACACCTGGGCAGGCCAGCTTTTGGCAATTTAACGGTGAGTAGGCGAGCGCCCTCTGTTGGCCAAATTTGTGAATGATCAACAACAATTCACTATCATAAGTCATTTCTCCACAGTAGTAAAATTTGTATCCGAAAATGTATCACGTGTCGACGGATAATGTAACTACAAAATAACTGTATCCTATAATGTATCACCACGGAACGGATACTGTATCACCCGATAATGTATCAAAAATCGACCGATAATGTATCAGTATATTTGGAAAAGGTGGAAATATTGCAAATTAATTAAAGTCTAATGAGTGCCTTTACTATGATTAGTCCCCACTCGGGAAAGTTTATCATTAAGAATATTGTTTTGGTTGCATTTGGGAGGGAGTTGCTCTGGTTTGGAAACGCTCTACTTCCAAGTGGGCCTAGACTATAGTGGCGTATCCAGCTTTTGTTGTCGGGGGGAGGGGGGAGGGGGTAACTGCACCCACACATCCGCGCCGAAAAGTGGACAAGTTCTTTTCTCGAGACACTTAGCCTCCGTGCTCAAACCAAGAGGGTGCGTTTTACAACTTTTGAGAGCACAATGGACCGTCGTCACGTGATACATTATCGGATACAAATTTTACTACACTATCAGTCAATTTTTGCTTTATTATCGGTTAGTGATACAATACTAGTGAATGTGTGATGCATTATCGGTTGGTGATACGTTATCCGTTGGTTACTACATTATCAGTTGAAACAAATGGCTCTGCAGACTATCAATGTTCTTCTGAGGCATTGCATTTTACCATTATTTTGTTCATTTTGGCGAAGTTTTTGCCGGGTATTTGGCACAATGCGCTACACCCGGTCCTTGAGGTACCCCAAAGAAAAAAATCAAAGACTGATCATATCTGGATATCTTGGCACCCCTTTTGAGGCTCTTGTTTGCACATTAAATAACGTTAAATAATGTTGGTAGTCTTGTGGGGTAGTCAAAAAGAAAGGCCTGTATCATTCGCATGCATGGATGGATGTCAGTGAATGTGGTCATTACCCAGATTCAATGTTGGATGAGAAGAACAAACCTGGCAACCTTTCCCGTTTTTGTGGGAGACAAAGAATAATTATCCAGAGGGACATTTTTGTTTTGCTCACCCTGTACTGTGTGAGTTCAGCTCCTTGCGTGCTTGCCGCATGATCATCAAGCCCTCGATGTGTGCGTGTGCGTGTAGGCCTGGGTTTATAGTGGGACAAGGTCCCGAAATCCCCGAAAATTTGAATATAAAGTATCATATTTCAAACATCTGGTTGAAAGAAAACAAACCTAATGTCTAATACTGTTCCCCCCAAAAGACGGAAAACCTGAAAGGTGACTTATCGGCTGAATTATTCTAAACGTGTTTGTTATCTAAGTTTTTGCATTTCGTGTACGTCGGGTAACTGTTCCAGTATCTTGGTTTTATTTTTGGTCATAAACCGGCCATAAATGTTTTATGCGATTCCATCTGGTACGGCCTGCTAAATACCAAATTTAAAGAATTTACATAAATGATAACGCTATACAAAAAAAAAATGTTCAGTGTTGTATTTGTACTGTAGACGACAGACGAAAACATCCGTTGAAAAATAGGATCAGTAAGTTAATATAATATGATCTCCCACTTAGCTTTTCGTGTCGTTTGCAACTTGTCATGCTAAATTCCCACGTTGGAGTGCATTAAATAAGGTGATCATTTGCTTTTTTGGGGGTGGAATTGTTTTTAAATAAACCGTAAAACGTTAAGACCCAACACCTGATATTCTTCCATTCTTGTTCATGACATGACCACACGTCGTTCAAGTTAGTGTAGACGAGACATGACGTATGTCCCTGCCATGCATCTCTGCCGTGATTCAAGGTCTGTCAAATTCACCGGCACATTGGATGTTAGACGTGTCTCGTGCTTCATCACTTGTGTACAACCGCTGCACCACTCTCTTCAAGTACAACAGAGAGAGGAGGCCATATTCTTAAACTAATGAGGGTGCTGCTAAACACATTAGGCCTATAGGGTTTACAAATTAGACGTGATGAACAGAAAAGATGTTTGGAACACAAAACACCAATTCAACATCATTCTGCTAGCTTTATAGTCTGTGCTCCAACTATGAATGGGAGTACTTGTACTAAACTGACCAAAGAATATCAGACAAAGATAATTGACGATATCTCCATGGCCTCTGATCTTCTTTGATGACACATGGGGTTTTATTTGATTTTAATATATAATGATCGGGGAGCTGATTTGCATACGTGTGGGATAGGTTGACAGAGCTGCGTTAACATTTTCTGCGAGTACAGGCGTTGAACATTGAGTATCACCACAATGTTTCTCAGTTTCATCCATTCATTGTGGGCTGTTTCAACCTTGTTGTCAGCGTTTGCACGGATCACTAGACCAGCAATCAGGATTGAAATGATCACAGCTTTCATGCAGCGCTGTCCCATTATGACTACTTATTTTTGGTATGTACCCAAACACGTATGCCTGGAAAAACCCACTGCGATGCTTCACACTCGTTGCGACCAGTGATGAGTAAATGACGAGCATTTTGTTCTAGCTCCTCTTTTCATTTTACTTGGTCAACAATAAAGCAGTGACAATAAAATGCATTGCAACAATAAATATTCATGATAGGTCAAAGACATGTTCATCCACTTTATTGATCATTGAACTGAGGTTGACGAGTGCGGATTCAACCAAAGTATTAATCTATCATACTGTTGCGAAATATTCTTTTTTTCATGTTCAACTTCTCATCATTCCCTTTCAGTCTTCTCTCTATTCTATGAACTCGTAATTTCATTATCGGAAACGTAATATATCATTCATGGGATTGAGGGATAACACCATCTAATTTGACCTTAGGGGCGTAGTTTATTGTAGAAACGTTCATTTATCTTGCAGCTCGATAAATAAAAATAAATGGCTGAAAGAGGGGTTGCTTCCTCGGATATTCCCCTGTCGTTCTTCCTCAGTTTTGGGATCATTGGGAGATCAATGCACCATGCTGACATTTTTAGTAAAACATGCAGAAAACCATGTACAATAATATAGAAATAAACGAAAAGGTCAGACGGGAAATAAATAATTAGCGATGTGAAGACGAACAGACCATACATGTACGTACTGTTCGAAACGTCGGGTTAAACCAACTGGTTCTTCTCAGCACCAGACAACTCACAAAGAGATATCATTTACATGGTGTGTACCACAAACCTCCCATTCAATATTTGTCATAATCCTTTTTTGTTGGTAAACTGCTTATCCTCAAACCCATCGTCCAAGAAATAAATACCACAGTTTCTTCTAAGCGACGAAGTCCGATTCCTTGTGACTGCAGAAGCCGAACAACATCGATGCAATTGATGTATCTCCTTAAGCCGCGTGACATCGTTGTGCAAAATGCATATCGGAGAAAGAACAATCTATATTGCATTACAGTGTAAATAATACGTCAAAGAGTAAGGTGCAACCATGAGGTCTTATAAACGATGTTTTTTGTGTAAACTGTTTCATTAGTAAAATGACCCCAGAATTGGACCAAAATGAATTGATGGATGGGAAAAGAAGGCTACATCAGTGTACACTGGGAGGATATCTTTTGCTAAGATCCTTGATGTCGGCCGGCCCCTCCGCAACAGCTGCAACTGGCATCTCTTTTTTGTCAAGTTGTCTGTCATTAAACTTGTCCGGTGTCGTAGGGTGGTTCTCATTAGACGTCCCACAAGTCGCAGGTTGGATGGGCCCTTGGACTTCCCTCTGCAAGGAGGACAGAAAACAAAATGTCTATCAGCACAAATGTAGAGTCGGGTTCTGTCATGTGACAACATTTGAGGTAGATATCACGTGACCATCTTTGTCGCCGTTGGTGTCTAGCTCTGTAGTCTGGGTTGGCTCATCAACAGAACATTCGCCGACAGAACGCCAATGAAAACACCGGTCTAGGTAGAAATTCCGGTCTAGAGACTACAACAGTTAAAATATGGATTTACTCACCAGATAATTTTTCAGATTCTTGTTTTCCTCTCGGGAAAGTTCCTCCCCGTTCTCAGTCCGTAAACTGACTACAAGGCCGGCAATCAGGAGGAAAATGATCAGAACGTTTGGGCAGGAACGTCCTAGCATGGCTGTAACTTCGTGATGCTTCCACTAAAAACAACGTATCTTTGTACACAAAACCTAGAGCGATGTTTCACGTTGTGTTCTGTTCTAGGCTGATCTCAAACTGAGCAACTGAACGACAAAGAGGATGTTTACCTTATTACGGTCCCTATTATGTCCTACATATTCATGATTAATAATCTGAAATTCAGAATATGACCTTCAAGGTGCAATGAATTTTTCATGCTGAGTGTCAATATGTTTTTCGAATTGACTGTAATATTGGAAGCTAGCCTACTGTCTATTTTAGATCGTTTCTGCTAGCATGCATATTCAGTTGTTCGTTGTGTTCTATTGTGTTTCAAATTGTGACTTTCCTTACATCTCATGCCTAAATAGACTACAATCCCCAATTGAATACATAACAATAAGACTAATATAGGCAGACCTAGTAAAGCTTGTCCCATAGTCTAGGTCAAAAGTGAGCATCCGCAGCAGAACAACGCCACATTTGAAAATAATCTTTTTGGTACAGCATATGACAGCGAAATTTGGTCAGTTAAAAAAAATGTCATATTTACCAAAGGTTTAATTATTTATTTATTTATTTATTTGGTGTTATTTTACCAGGGTAGCCCCATAAGTTGTCAGGGTAGCCTCATAAGCTGTTCTCCCTAGGGGCCTTGGAATTTTGCATTAATATATATTTGGCCCTCGTACATTGTACAGAATCTTCAGCTAGTATTTTAATTGTCATTGGACTGTAAATGGGAAAATCATGCCTGCACTTGATGCAGATCTCACTGTACAGATCAAGGTCCAACCCATCCAGCACAGACACAAATGGCTAATATTGGCCCAATATTGGCTCATGTATGTTTTGATCATGGGGGGGGGTGCTGGCAGATTTTCAACAATGGCAACACTCTATCTAGCTAACTCTAGATATTGGACACAAAATGGAGATGTTGATATAGTGCGTAAGCTTGGCTGGGTGATTTCAATTATTTCACTGATGACTTACGCGGTGTTGGTTGGTTTTCGGCAGTTTAGGAAATAGGAAGGAAATTAGGAAATATTTTTCGTCAAAATACATAAACATAAACACACCATATCTAAACGTAAAATATTCGTGAAAATACATATAAAGGTGATCGATCTTAAAACTGTATATGACGTGGACAGTACATGCCTAAATAGCATTCGTTGGGCTAAAGTTGCCTTGCATATTCAAAGGAGGAATTTCGTTTATTGTTTCAAGAGGGTAGAGGTGCATTACTTACCCTGAATGATGCAGCGACGGTTCTTGAAAAAAATCCTTCAGGAGTAAAAATTGTTCTTGATCATTCCTGATGAAATCCAACGGCTGGAGACGGAGCCGGCACAACTTTGGACACATTACAACCATATGTTTAAATTATTCGTCACTTTAAAAAAAATTGAAAATTAGTAGCTCAAGATTTTGCGATATAAAATCGCTACTACTCGTTTATTTTATATCGTTGCACTGCCCGATTTGTTTACGCTCACATGCGCCTTTATTTGTTGCTTTGTATTTGGTAGAAAGTTTGCAAATATTCCGTTTGAGAAGAAACCATTATTGCGTCAAAAAGGAAATCGTCAAATACTGTGATGTTTGCATTAGTTTACGAATTGATCTAAATTATATAAAGGAGATCAATGTTTTACGTATGGACAATATTGTGACACAACAGGTGTCAAAAAGTCACAATGACCAACGAGCGTTGAACGTGCTTTTATTGTTCAGCTGTTGACGCTTAATTCTCTGGGCGGACCAATACCATAAAGTGTTACCACGTTTTGCTAATGACCAGAACATTTAAAAGTGGCTAAGTTGCACTTGTGGGTTCAGTTGCTCATGACGCAACGAAGTGATTTCATTTATGTCGAAGACTAAATGCATACCAGGGAAATGTCATCCAAACGGGTTTACAAAAACTCGGCTACATCTGCAGCTTCTGCCTGAGACTCCCTCCTTAATTACCCCCCCCCCCCGCCCGTGTTTCCTGAAAGCTAGATCCTGCCCTGATAATTTTGGTTTTCAAACGCTGTTTTGGAATAGCTGCTTATCGCAGCAAAACTTAAATCCTCATCACATTAGCTTATGCAAAATTAACACCAAAGAAATATCTCAATCCCCCTCTCTGATCAGTGAGACAATTTCATTATCGTAAAGCTAAATGGGAAGCGAGGTTTAAGGATACAGTCAATTAATGCTGTGCGGAGTGTGACTAGCGGGGACGAGGTTTATACGCGGTAGGGAGTGACCCTTGATGTACCGTACACTGAGACTGTGGAATCGTACGGTATAGGTCTGCGGAGTAAGTCAATCAGAAGTTCATCACATGTCATATATTAAGTTCCAAAGTCACGAAAAAGACAAAGGCATTTCTTTGTTATTATTCATTCCCTGTTACTTTTGGCTGGACTTATGAATATTGGCCTGTGACCAGACTACTGAGGGACTCAAATATTACAGCACTAATTCTCTCCTTTTTTAATGTATTGCATTCAATGTTTTTCATGTACCGTCAGTGGCGTAATGCGTGAAAACAATAACGGTTAATCTAACGTAGAAAAGAAAACAAATCTAGAGTTTTAAAACTTTATTACAGGGCGACGGTGCATAATTCAGAAAGTATGCAAGTCATCAATTTCCTTACAGATACCCAAGAAGGAAAATCAAGAAAGAACTGCCAATCAGAGACAGCCTAATGTAAGTCAAGGCCAAATCAAATAACAATAAAGAACTGATTCTGATTGGTAAAAAAGGGCATCTGAGGCATCCGGGTAAATATAATTGTAACCCAAGTACAAATTGAGCCGAAATTAGGAAGAGGCAATCGGCGACAAAGATCTTGTTGGCTGTCCCTTCAGTGCATTTTGGTCTAGAGCTCAGAACAGTCGTTCATCTTTCTCTATGGAATTCATACTTAGCTCCCAAATCGGCTCAAAAAATACATCGTTAATCAACAAAATAATATCCAAAATGCAGAATTAGAATGATTAATGAGGAATATGATGGACTAATGACTAATTATATGATGTATGTTAATAGTAAAGTGAAGTTTACAAAAAGAAATAGTATTACCTGTAAAGAGTGAAGACGAAACGTTGTAGATGAGTCTTCAGTAAAGACAAATACATGACGAGAGGGTACAGAAGTGCAAAATACGGAACAAACATAGAGGGCGCTTTGCTAATTTAAATAATCTACACAACCGAGTTGAGCGTGAGCTAAAACAAAAAGACGGAGGCTCTGAAAATAAGCATACGTTTTCATGAATGTCACATACTTAACAGGAGACTGCTTAAATGATCCTTTAATACACGGCGGGTAAAACAGGCCATTTCTTGATTAAATGAATTAGAGTCTACCTGTTTGTCCATCTGTGATGCTCTTTTTTAAGTTTACTTGTGCAATTGCCGCTAATTTAATATTATATTTATTATTTTAATTTGCCCTAGATGACAGTTTTGTCCTGTACGACTACATTGTATTACAAACCTAAATGAGTGTCTAAAAGAGGCAAGACAAGTCTGCAGATGTCACCGTTATCACAATACCCTTCTTAAAACCAGGAACGATACAGCAAACAATCTGGTATTGGAGGTAAGTTACACAATTTCGTTAGTAAGAATGATGATTTGCTTTACAGAAACACATTGAGATACTCCTCTGCGCAATAAATCTGAATAGCTGATCATCAAACTTGTCAAGCAAAGCATAGTAGAATCAAATGTACTAATAGCTTTAGTTATTGAATTCATCCGATCCATGAAAGAATAAAATTGATAGAATTAGCTATAAGGCAATGCAACGTTGATATTTTCCTCCGATTCCATATATATTTTAAAATATTTATACTTATACATTTACAAGTGGTTGATTGAAAACAGAAGGCAACCAGGCTAACATTGTTTGATATCGATCTCAAAGAAAATAATCTATTACAACTTCCGCGAATCCTCAAATATTATTCCATCAACATCTTTTTAGCTCCCACTACCATTGCAAATATACAAAGCTGATCTGTACCAAAACTATACAACACAAATTTGAAGGTCATGCTGCCAAAACTTAATCATCTTTTCTGGCACTCCCCTTCCCGGGCCCAATTCCACTGCAAATACATGTAATTACAAGTGATCTTTACAAAATAAACCTCTAACAATCTGACTAGCTTTTTAATCTTAACTCATGAACAAGTTGTAATATTACTCAAGCTGGTGATGCTCTGATATGATTTCTTCGTAAGGCCTTTCCACATAGTCTTCGTCAACATCAAGGGAAAGATCTCTCACGCTCGTCATCACAAGACGTGCGCCTCTGCCTTCCCTCGCCAATGACTCGTGTCGACAGAACCAGCAACAGGCTTTAGCGATGCATGTTGCCATACTGAATAGCTGATCATCAAACTTGTCAAGCAAAGCAAAGTAGAATCAAATGTACTAATAGCTTTAGTTATTGAATTCATCCGATCCATGAAAGAATAAAATTGATAAAATTAGCTATAAGGCAAAGCAACGTTGATATTTTCCTCCGATTCCATATATATTTTAAAATATTTATACTTATACATTTACAAGTGGTTGATTGAAAACAGAAGGCAACCAGGCTAACATTGTTTGATATCGATCTCAAGAAAAATAATCTATTACAACTGCCACGAATCCTCAAATATTATTCCATCAACATCTTTTTAGCTCCCACTACCATTGCAAATATACAAAGCTGATCTGTGCCAAAACTATACAACACAAATTTGAAGGTCATGCTGCCAAAACTTAATCATCTTTTCTGGCACTCCCCTTCCCGGGCCCAATTCCACTGCAAATACATGTAATTACAAGTGATCTTTACAAAATAAACCTCTAACAATCTGACTAGCTTTTTAATCTTAACTCATGAACAAGTTGTAATATTACTCAAGCTGGTGATGCTCTGATATGATTTCTTCGTAAGGCCTTTCCACATAGTCTTCGTCAACATCAAGGGAAAGATCTCTCACGCTCGTCATCACAAGACGTCTGCCTCTGCCTTCCCTCGCCAATGACTCGTGTCGACAGAACCAGCAACAGGCTTTAGCGATGCATGTTGCCATACTACCACAGCACCCAGAGCGCCACAGTGACTTCATCACCATCCAGAGAAGACTTGCTGTACAGAAATAAACAACAATTGTTACTGATTCTAATAGCCCCATCCAAGCCGTCAATCAAATAGTGCTCATTGGCCAATTAGATTATGACTGGTCAGGTGATCACAGTTTCTCTGTCAAAATTGGTGTCAGGCACCGTGCGTAATGTATCAATGAACTGTCTACAACAATCAAGAATAATGATATACATGTATTTAAATGCGTACCTATGACAAACACAATGATGCTGAAATTCATCAAAACCAGGACAGCCGCAAGGACTTGGGCTCTCTCTGTGCCACCTCCAGTAGGAGACAGGAGCAAGGAGGCTGCCAAGAGATTCAGGAAGATGGTTGCTAGGGAACACATCTGTAAACGGTTATCGGTAACATCTTTCATCGGCCTTACATATGCATGTAGGAGCAGGAACCCAACAGATATGGCGATGGTTGCAAACATGGTGAAGTGATCATCTGGGCCGTACAGCAACACAAACAGCGTTTGGATGATCTTGCGGGAAAGCTCAACAATTTCCCAATACCAGAACTCTGCTTTGTAGTTCCCACTGAGGAAACTTTTCCATGTGATTTCCGACGGACTTTGTTCTTCGGAATTGAGGAGGTCGATGCCTGGTTGATTAAATATGGAATCATCTTCATTTCTGTGTGGCATAGTTGGATCATTGATGCTGCAGTTACTCGGATCATCTACTGACGATTCAGGCAAAAGGTGCTCATGCGATTTCTTTCTCTTGTCTTGTCCGTTGCTTCTCCACAGAAGTACAAACAGCAAGGACGGAAAGCCAACAACGTAACAGAGAGAAGCCTCGGCAGCATGGTTGAAATGAACGTGCTGCTCGTTTTGACAGTCGATAGAGTAATCGGATCGAAGTCTCGTAGCACTGTAGGTCTCGTTCTCATCTAGATAGAACGGGTCGCAACCAGAAGGCAAGAGGGTGAATATAACACTGGACAAGCCGGGATAAGACACAAAGAGAAGCATAACAACAAACAGGTAACATTTCTGCCTTGTAGTTGACAAAGCCTTGACACGCTCTTCAACAGTGTATTTCTTGATCGCCAAGTAGCATTTTGAAACCCAATAGACACACAATGCTGCCAGCACAACAAACGAAACTAAGCTCATTCCAAACAAATACTCAATGTACACATTGCGGTAGGTGAAGTCTGGAAAGTAGCAGCGGGGACTGATGACCAATTGGACAATATTCATCTCCAGCAGTTTGAAAAATGACCCAAACTTAGTCAGAATATTCGGCCAGGGAATCTCATCAAGGGCAGAGAAAATCTCGCCCATCACCTGATAGAAACCAAGCAAGATTTTCCCTCGAGCAAAGATCACATCAACGGCAGACCGTCCTTTTCTCCGGTTTCTCCGCACATCCCAAGCGATGACGAGTATTACCACTGCCAACACCACCAACAGAAGAACGACTTCAAGTAAGAACCACCACCACTTTGGGCACACATTACAACGATCAAACCACGCATAGTACCCCACACTGCATTCAGAGCAAAGCCAACCTTCATAACCAACCTCACAAGTGACATTGATACCATCACCTTCATTCAAACAAGACTCCTTACGTGGACACGGATGTACCTTAGGCAACACTCCCCTAAACTGCTGAGTGTTGCTATTGTAAGAATCACTTCTGTTTCTGATGTTGACAACGAAATGTTGATAAGCTTCGCAGTTGTCGTTTGAACCCCAGTCCCAAGTCCACCAAAATCCAGGTAAGAGGTGTTGATACTCCTCTGAACAGTTGAGACCTTCGTCTGGGCAAGGATAACACTCATCAAACCGATCTTTCCGGTAGTACTTATCGAGACAAAAGCATGCGCGGAACCCTGCATGGAGACTTTTATTGGTACCTGTAGGACACACGGTGCAATCTGCAGGGCTGATACCAGGGTGAGCAGCTGGGGTGACGTAGGTTCCATTGTTGCACTTTTGACACTTGATGGGCTGTGATGTGTCTGCTGCCTGTCCAGTCTTGATTTGGTAAAAGCCTCCTACGATTCAAAGACAATGCTTCCATTAAAGCTGGTAACTGAAGAAAAAAAATCAATGTCATTCGGCACTTGCCTTCGACTTCACGGTTTGCAATAATCAACCATGGGAACGATTTTGCCGCGCCATATGTTGGTTTCCAGCGCAGCCCATTGAGTCGAGACTGCGCGTTAATGTGAGGCAGGCGTGTACTTTGACAACCCCATTGGTGGAAGAAATAGAAACAGCGAATTCGCGAATGGTGCGCATGGACAACATGCGCGCGGATTACCTGCGCTCGAGCATGGTGCGACCATAGACCTATATTAAATTTAAAATAGCTCTATGGTGCCACCTCGTATACCTTTCGATCAGCTGATATTAGATGACACGAACTTTTGAAGAGGAGTTGGTTGCGTCAACTTTTTTTCACAAATACAATATGCTCTTAGCACATAAAACCTACACTTATAGTACCTGGTGGGCATGCTTTACACACTTTATTCCGCGGATCTCCATAATACCCTTGCGCACAGGGCACACATCGCCACGGAAGAACTTTGGAGCCAGTTTTTGAGCAGGCGAATCCAGATTCATTGAAGAGTCCTGCCATTGTCTTCGATACAAGTATCGGTAGGGCGAACCCATCACCAACCAACTCACTGGAATTCGAAGGTACAAAAGTAAAACAAATTCAACTGTAGGCATGTACGTTATCTGTTAAAGGTACTATGTGCCAATGCAAAATGAGAGGTGCGTTTTAAAGAAAATCTTTATTCTGTCATTGCGGCTACTTAATCAAAAATCAACAAGTCACAGATACACCATGAGAATCGTGAAAGATCCTTACATTTTCAGGTCGGTCCGGTTTGTGGCAGGCGCAAACTGAATGGTATTATCAACAGCCCTGGGAATAAAAGAACAGAATGAAATGGTACTATGTTCTAAACAACTCTAAGTAACAGTTGTTGGGCAAAGTCTGTACATGTATAAACTGTATTTATTTATTTATTTATAGTTTTATTTAGACAGTTAAAAACTGCTGTTAATGAGGGCCCTGTAAAAAATGATCAGAATAAAATGAAATAAAAAAAACATGACGTAAAATCACTTAGAACATTAAGTAAAAACTAGAATGAGGAAACAAAAATGCAAATATGTAAAATATAGGGGTGTGAATACAAAAACAAGAACATATATTAAGATACACTTATAAACACGAACAAAATACAGCACGGAAATTTATTTAATTTAACAAAACGAAAACAAAAACATATTTTAAAATAATATTACGAAATTGAGAATTTAAAAAAAAAGTAAAAGCTTGCAGAAAAAATCTACAAATTAAAAAACAAAGACTTCAAAAAAACAAAAAACAAAAAATCAAAACAAAAAAATCAAAACAAATACGTAAAAGATAGGAATGGTAATAAAAAAATAAAATAAATATTAAAATACTGAAATAAACAGTAACTAACGACAGCACAGAAAATAAATGTATCAATGCAAACAAAAACCAAAAACAAATTTCAAATGAAAATGACAACTTGTTAAATGCAAAGAAGAAGAAAAAGAAGAAAAATCATCCAGTAAAGTCCAAAGATTTCTATATAAAAATAAACAAGAAATTAATTGAAGCACGTAGAATACTCGTGGTAAATCGTGGTTGTTTAGCTGAGATATTATGCTAGGTTCACACATTTCCGAATAAGTTATGAATACAACAAGAATAAACCAAGAGTTGAAATAAGTTCCCGAATCACCCCGACAATTTTGAACATGTTCAGATTTGTCGGGGCACTTCTCGATCTTTAACGATCTTTCACCGAGCAAACGGAATCATCACAAGGCAGCCAAGAACCATTCCCCCATTTACTCAAGAATTGCTGATCGTGGCGATTCGGCTTGAAACTCGAGAATGTGTAAACCTAGCATAACATTCAAAACAAAATTTAGTTACGTTAAATAAGTGTGATATACATACAAACAAAACAAGGCTTTGATATCTTCAAAAGGGTAAAGCATAAAGAGCAATTACTAATAATTTCGATTTTGGCGGCACGGTAATTCAAATAGAGATATATAAAAAGTAAACTGTAACTTACACATAGGCGTTGGAACCCAAATCTTGCCAAACGACATCGGAAATAGTTGTCAAATGACTGTTATACAACGATCTGGGAAAAATCGGAAAAGCATTAAAGCATCTAGTTTCCTACGATATGACACAAGTGAGGGAACTTCACGAATCAATCCATACTTGACCAAGAGTGTGTTATCACACCTGGAAAATTAGCGAAATGTGCATTCCTGCCTTAAAGTTAAAAATGAAATAATTAATCGTCACGAATAGTATGTGATTGGGACCAGCAAATAAAATGCTAATCTACAAACCAGGACTTCACAATGACATCGCAATCTTTTGCCGTATTAAAGTTTGTTCCTGCACTATTTTTTCATTGTAATATTTTGAGGGGCCCGTATCTACGCAGAAACCAAAAGTGCATGCTATGGAAAAACAGCTGGTGGAATACATGTATGTATGATGGTGGTGTACATGTATTCATAAATGGTGGTGTACGTGTATTCATAAGTACGCATATACTTGGCTCTTTTCAAGGAAGTAAACAAATTAGAAAAAAAAAATTGGATGATGAATGTACTTACACCTGTTTGATTGTGTTATTGACGGTGGCAAATGGCCTCTCTCCAATCGATGAAAGATTGTTTTGGAACATGTATCTAACATACAAATTGAAAATGAAGAATATTGTTCTAAGTTTGCAAGCAGTAGCCCAAGTTGTTACAATATCTCGATCGAGCATTAAGAATGTTGTGGACATGAATGGATTTGCATATCCAGTAGGCCCCGCCCACTACGCACGTGGGAAGCGTCGCTTGCGCCTCCAGTGCCTGTTTGCAATGTCAATGCCAAACTGCATGTTTCGGACGCTCGCGTCATGTAATTTAAGTGCACGCAATGTCGCATATCGTAGTTGTGATTGGTCAAAGTTTCATGGGGCTTCCATACGCCATGGATCGAAGTGGTTACGTCATACGCCGCCGAGGTCGCGCGTTGCCTGGGTAATATGTCTAAACAACAGACATATAAACAGATAGACCGCCTGCCCAGTCGTGCGCGTAAAACCGTGATTCGAACATAGATATATAATAAAAAGACTAGATCGGCAGCGCGTCCACACGCGCGGACTTTCATGGAGGGTCACGTGCTGGAGGAAAGATACAACTAATGCGCGAAAACGTGACGAACGCAACGCCGTTTACGCGCACAGTGCACCATTATCGCTAACGCGTGGGCGCATCGCGTAAATACTCGGTGCGCATTTCGGGCTTCGCGCGTGTTGAGCTTGGTCACGTGCTGGATGAAAGATACATTTAGCTCCATTACTTTACGTTAATTAGTTGCGCGTCCACGAGGGACAACAACAATGGCGGAGATTTATCGCACAGTGAATGGGCGCGTGTGGACGCGCTGCCGATCTAGTCTTTTTATTCTTCATCTATGGATTCGAAAAAGTATGGGCAAAACGCTTGTTGACATTACGCATATCCGCTCGACGCGCGTTCAATGCAGATACGCGCTTAGGACACTACATACATTTACATACAAAGCATTTTTTTTTTTAGCTAAAAAGTTGGTACTTTTTACAATCGAAGAATAAGTTCAGAGAATTGTTTTAATGGAATAGTTTGGATGTGTGTAAAATCCCTATACCGAGGGGTGAATTTGCCCATAGTTTGGGATTTTAGTCGGGCGCCGCGAAATCACGGAATGCGCGTGTAAGTTTCGAATAGGACCTGGCGGTCTATGCGTTTATATGTCTGTGGTCTTAGACCGATCACTATGGAAGATGACCCCGCTTGATGTCACACTTGTACGGCGTATAGGATCACTAAACGAGTGATTGTTGATGCATGTACATGTACTTACAAATTCGTGAGCTGCGTGTTGTAAAAAAGCCAGTCTTGTATCTCAGTGACAGGATTGTCAAATGCGAATCTATAGAAATATAACAAGAATTGCAGTTTGGTTGCTTGTAAACAGTGTATTTTGTAAATGTTAGGCCCCTAATGATGGGACCAGTGGCGTATCCAGCTTTTGATGTGTGTGTGTGTGTGGGGGGCACCACACTCGCACACCCACGCCGAAATGTTGCCTTTTTTCCTCTCTCTCTTTTTTCCGGACACTTGCCTTCCAAACATAAAAATGGGGGGGGGGGGGCCTGCTTCCCCCCCTTCCACATGGGGGCGCTCTTCAAAACTGACCATTTTATGCATGCTGCAAACATAATTATGCCGCTTTTGGAGCAGTGGCGTCACCAGACTTTTCAGTCTGGGGGGGGGCACAGGGGGGGCACCAGCATTTGATGGGGGGGCACTTAGGTGAATATCTATATATTTTTTTACCAACCCAAATCTCAGATGGGGGGGCACTCGGGGGGGCACTAGGTTTTCCAGGAGGCACGTGCCCCCTGGCTATGGCGACGCCACTGTTTTGGAGCTTGGTTTTCTTTCTGGTTTTTCATGTCAAAAAAAAATATATAATCTAAAATATCTTTCACAAAAATGAATGTGCCCCCCTCCCCTCTGGATACGTCACTGGATGGGACACTGGCGGGCAATTAAACCCTTTGTCACTACACGAGAGCATAATGAACCATTGTTATGAGAAACCCAACTTGATTTTCGCAAAGGAAACTTTGCAAGGGCCATCAGGACTCGATTTTGTTTTCGTAGGCTTGTGATGCAATAACATGAATAATTCAGTAGTTTTTCGATGGGAAAGTTATGTTAATTCATTAGAAAACAATGACACGTCATCGTTATTATTTAGTCAACTAGTTACATTAAAGCATTTAAAGAACGACTGTCGCCAAGCCTTCAGTAGCCTAGTGGATAGTGGACAAAACAATGGACGGAGGGATCCCTGGTTCAAATCCACCAATGGCCATTCATCATCTGCTGTGTTTCTTTTCCAATTTATGGTTGGGATAATTATAATTTTATTTTAATCGTAAAAAAAGTCCAAGAAGCATGTTTCTTGCAGTGATTCTGTCGAAACCACTGAATTATTCATGAATGGCTTCACCCATCTACGGAAAAAAATATGAGGCCCAAGCGATTTGTTCCTCATGCATATAATTCTCACAGCCGGTCCTGTGACTTGTGAGCAGCCAAGATGTCAACAATGATTTAAACCTTGAATTTAAAACTGATAACAAATAAAAAGGACAAGAACTCACAGATATTCTAGAGAGTGAAGATCTTTAAACATCTCTCTGTTGAGGACCGTGATTTGATTGCGTTGGATAAAGAGTCTCCTTAGCTTGGTCTGATTGCGAAATAAGCCATCAGGGATGGATGGGAGACGATTGGAGCTAATGTCACTTCGAAATATGAAAATTGAAAAATGGGAAAGTCAAACTTTGCACTATTCAAACCAAACTTCAAATGGTCAAATGAGTCAGCAATGTAGGTCAGACATACACTCTAAAAAATAGTTGCTCAATATTGGGTAAAATTACTACCTTTTCGAGAGTAAAAAGGGAACATGGTCGTCAACTTGTGTACTTTTTTTTACACAACAGCAAAAGTGTAAAAAAGTACCCATTTCAGTGTAACTTTTACCCATAATTGTGTCAAGTGTTTGCACAATAAAGTTGGGTAAGAAAGTTTACCCATGTGACGACCATGTTCCCTTTTTACTCAGTTATTGGGTAAACTTTACCCAACCCTCTATTTACCCAGGTGTCGTGTCAGTTTCTTACCCAGATATTGGGCTCTAATTTTTGCCCTGCACTGTTGGGTTCTAAATTTACCCATCACTTGGGTTGTTTTTAAATTAGTTGTTGTGTACCTTTGTTATTGATCCTTGCGGTTTTATTCAACTTTGAACTCTGCAATGTGAATTGCATGCTAGAGACAGCAATCGCGAGGGATTTCAATAACCGAGTCCTGGGTTGGAAAGTCAGTAAAATGAATACGATGATATTTCCCCCAATATGGTGCTGATGCATGAGGACTATTGCGAGGAACGTGGGCTAAATGATGGGCAGGGGTGTTAGAATTTCCCTCAATCAACTCATTCAAAAACAATTCCCCAAATGTAGGTCGCTTTACTCCGTGTTTCTAGAACTGAGAACACTCACTATATACGATACATGAAACGCATGCATCATGTGCATGGAATCGTGGTTGGCAGAGCCGTGACGTTCAAGTTGCAAATAAATGTCTAAATAATAAGCATGTCACTTCTCCAATCTCCCCGATATTAATCCTCATACATCAACATCGCATTTGGAGGAAACAACACTGAAATTCATTTCACTGACTTACCTGGAACAAAGAAATCACGTCTTCAAAATCCCCAAATTGTTGAAGGTCTCACAAGCGGCGGCCATCTTGTACATGAGTGATGACGCGTGCACAATATTGGGTAAACGTTGTCACGTGCGTCAGTTTACCCAACATAGTGGTAACTTTTACTAATGTCGTGGTAAATTCTACTCTTTGACGTGTACAATGAAATAATTGTTAACACAGTGGTGGGGTAAATCCAGTTTCTTTAACCCATCACTTGGGTAATAATACCATTATTTTAACTTTTTGCCTGTGCTGCCGGGACTTGTAGTCAATGTTGGGTACTATTTTACCCCTTTATATGTGTAACACATTTTACACAAGTAGGAGGTACAAGCGAAATTTTCATTTTGCTCAATATTGGGCGGAAATGACACAATCTTTTTACACAACAGTTTTACACAACATAAATTTACACTTCTTTTTTAAAGTGCAGTGAAGATTCACTGTTTTCTTCAGATTTTTTTCTTTTTTTTTCAGAGGGGTAGGGGGTGGGTTGAGAATTGCGATAAATGGACCCGATTATAATCACACTTGGAAAAAAAACAGCCTTAAGCGTTAGGAAAGGAATGCTTGAATCTTGGCTGTACATAAATACTACCATACAATTGCCAAATCTCGAATTGGGTCATTTATTTGGACTGTTACATGTACTGCACCAAAAATGAAACAGTTTAGCAACTAAAGTGGACATTTGAGCCCCCCCCCCCCCATCCACTCAGGCGTTAATGGTTATTCTATCAAACAAAAAACGCAGAGTCTAAAACTGTCTGTCACCTCTTTACGACGGAATTCTTTTCTTTGCATTGTAGCCAAAAAAGGAAAACACTCATCTGTCTTGCTAAAAGATTGACTTGTCTATAGTGTGGTGATTGAGACAATAAAAAATAGTATGTCAAAAATCTTACAGCATGTCGGTTAATGTTGTGTTGACTAGCAGATTCTCTGGTAGAAAAACTAGGTCGTTATCCGCTAAAAACCTGCAGGGTATATATGAAAATGGATGACCCTCTAATTATTACATGTTGGTGATAGTCTTTTTAAAAGAAGCGTTATTAAATAATGTCTTCATGTCTGATTTGTTATGATAACAAATCTCGTTGGATTGATTGTTTAAAGACCACAATGTCCTTTATTAATAAAACAAAATGTTGCCTTTTTTTTTTTATTAATGATCGATGACTTTTTTTTTTTTGGTTTTTTTAATTATACTTAGCGTCATTACGACATATCGTCGCGTCAGTGCAACGAGGTCGTAACTCGTGTATCGCGACGTCCATTTGACTTTGCGTGTACATCCGGGTTGTTTCAAGCGAGATACGACCTTGTTGCACGGAAACGGCGATATGCAAACATGAATAAGAAGAAGTGTACTGCACTTACAACTCCATGATTTCAGTTGTCGGTTCAAACAAACCCTCTGGTAGAGTCGTTAGGTGATTGCTCTGCATTTCCCTAATACAGTTTGACAGAGATGTGAAATGAGTTTCAAAGCTACTAACATTGCATCTCTGTAGTTGTCTAATATTGAAACCATTGAATCCAAATGCCTCATGTTATAACACTGCCTTCGTGAACTTGGAAGAAAAACAAATTGTTTTATGTTGTATGTAATAGGTTTATGATGAAGTTTACTCACAACTTGTTGAACTTCTTAACACCATGAAAAGCTCCAATGGCAACTCGGCTTACTGCGTTACCAACAAAAGAACTGAAGAGCATGTGAGACAAGAAAGCACATTATTTTAACAATTAAATTGTTATCGGATAAGTGAATTTGAAGCTATAACTTAAAACCGTCTTTTCAAATGTTGTGATACTCTGGCTCAAAGACCTATAGAAAAAGCCACCAAAAACTCCCTACAATTAAGGTTGTTTTTCACAACTAGCGTTCTCGCGACATCCCGCTAGCTGGTCAGTGCGCCCTCGTATTTGTTTGAGAAGGGGTTTATTATACGGACAGGTTTCGAAATGCATATACATTTTGGAGTGTTTTCAAAAGAGACAATGTTGTAATATTTAACTACTTAAAGTCTCAAATAAAGTTTTAGAGAGTTGCTGTATTATTTAACTATGCAAAATCTGAAAGAAATAAATTTGCCATAAAAGCTAAACCAAACAAATTCATCATTTTCTTTTTAGAGGACAGTGAAATCGGGGCATAAAATGTATACCAGAATAATGACTTTCATACAATAACCAAGCCTCTCCGTTAACCATATGTGCATGCGCGCACTCTTAAATTAAGCCTTTTACAACAATCGTGACACACAGACAGACAGACAGACAGACATCAGACAGACAGACAGCACGACAGCCCGACAGACATCAGGCAGCATAGGATATTTTAAATTGGGATGACCCAACTTAATTGTAGGTCATGATATTTTGATAGTATTACTCACAACGTTTGGATTACTTTCCTATGCTGTTTGTTCGAAGGATCCACAAACAAACTAGTTGGAATCTCGGGAATTCTATTGACGTCTAGCGTTCTGCAAAACAATGTAAATTGAGGACACATTTTGAGCAATACTATTTTCGCGGCCGTTTTGAGACACTGCTCCGCGGTCATTGTAGACCTTCGTGCAGCTGCATAGATCCTACGTTCCATCAGAATATGTGCTACTTTTGCGTCTTTTCCTCTCAGAGGTTGGTAAAACCCGTAGTTTTCTAGGTCTAGTTTTAATAATGTCCATGTACATGCACGTGTGTACATGCACATCATGCACAGTTAGTCTGTACACAGCTCACATGTATACGTACATGTACGTATGCTTGTTATGTGTGGTGTTTAATGTTATTCATAATAATATTCTTTTTTCGACGTGTCACAACCAAAAACACGTATACCAACTTTAAAGGCAAAATGTATGCATATAAGCCAATCGTCAGGGTTATCTATGCTATCCGATTCAAACAATAACCCTTTATACCTTCAATATTTACTCATAATTTGTTTCGATTGTTTTCAGTTAATTCTAAAAACCATATTATAGAGCGAAAATTTTTGCATTTTTTGGCGTTTGTAATGTTCGGCAGGGAACGACCATAATGACCATCGTTCTGGAAAGACTTTTCTTTTTAGAGTAATTATTCAGACTAACATGCATACTCACATCCAGCTGAGCTTGGGGACAACACCAAAGGTGTGTGCCCTTAACAGTTGCAAATCGTTCCTTCGTATCCATCTGTAGTGCCAAACGCGTGAATAATACGTAACTTTGCACACGGGTTGGCAAAAATGTAAGGTTATTGTCGTTAAAATAAAGTATACATGTACTTCTTAATGTTTCAAACCATATCATTGGATTGTAGAAAATACAAAATTACCAACAATAGCTATCAAAGACTTAAAAAAATGCGTCTTATGTGCAATTTTGGCTAAAGATGTTTTGGCTAATACAATCGGGTGGCGCAACGCTCAAGTTTATCACGTGTAGGTCACATCTGTTCGGCAAAATTATGCGGTGCGCGTGTTTTGGAACCTATGGGCTACGTGCGCCAAAAAAGAGGGCGCCCTTTAACCTAGCAACGATGTCCAATGGGCGGGACATTTAGCTGGTTGACGCGCACCGTTCCTTGTGTGTGACGCACGTACACCAGGGGATTTGTACTATGAACACACAGTGGTACGTACGGCCCCGCGTCGCGGCAAAATTGCAGTCAGGCAAGATGGCGTCGGTCGGTCACCCCCAACTGTACTTTCTTTGCCAGTGAGAGGGAACTTGTGAACGGAGCGGATTAGTCAAATGGCACATATATGCCACTTGCCGCATACATTTGCGCGCATACCACACACAAGATAAGCGATGTTATTCCGCGCACTGAGCCCGTAGTCCACCGTGCGTCCAGTGTTTCTTACAATTCTTGTATCTGTAGTCCTTCAAAAGTATCCGGGCCGAGTTCCTGCAAATGATTTCCTGAAATTTTCCTACGAAAAAAAGGAAAGAAAAGAAACAGGAACCCGAATTTTAATGTAGGGCATGTAACGTCATGTGAAACGGCAAATTATAGCAAAATACAAACCTGATGCTGACGTGGCCAACCCAAATACTCGTAAGAATCCATGCCTGCAATATCATAACTTGTTTCTTTTGTATTACATGTACTCGTTGCTTGAACACAGTGATAGTTACAGAACGAAACAAAAAAACTTACAAGGTCTCGATGAACTTCGGGCCAATCAATTCCTTGGCTGATATGGTTGATATCTTGTTTCTCTCCAGGGATCTGATTGAACCAAAACATTCCAGTGAACAATATAGCTCTGTTTCACAGCCTATCTTCAAGTTGCAGATGTTTCACTTTCATATCATTATGCATTCGTTTACTAATTCAACGTAAAGACATTCTGGTCCCATTCACGTTTCTCAACTCTATCTTTGCTTTGGACCCAGTCATTGTGCAATACGCCATGGATTTGAGCGCGTGATCGAGGGAAGACGCCCTCAATCGTCCACACACCCACGGCCTATTTACATCGCCTTAAGCTGTCATCTAAACCAACCCCTGGACAGGATCTTTTGCAGTATTCAAAAACTCCACCTACATTGATTATGAGAGATTCATATTGCCCTTGTAATAATAGTTCTCTGTTCATATCATTGGATTTAAGACTAAATCGTTACGGCCAAATACAAAAATAAACATGTTTAGCGTCCCCGCTCACTTCCTTTTTCGAGGACGCCTCATTTTTTTTTTTAACACGAAAACTGATAAATTTTAAACAGTGACATCATTTTTGCGTCTTTGTCTGTTCCTGTTGCATCTAGCCCATATAAAGTTGGTATGTCAGTCCAAGTGGTGGCCATTTAAACAAGAAGAAGCTGTCGGCCATCTTGAAAAAATAGCCCGGTCGGGAGGCCATTTTGGATCAAAAAACAAAGTGGCCTCCTTCTTCCTTTTTTTTCCAAAAAGCAGGACGCTTCGTTTTATACTCACAAATGTTGAAGGTTGGTGCAACTCTTGAATGCGTCCGCTCCTATACTAGTCAAATCATTCGAGTTTAAATACCTGTGAAAAAAGGGTGTTTTTTGTCATAAGAATGCGTTCCCCTAGCTTTTTTCGACTTCCGTCTCAAAAATAGATTCCTTTTGTAAATTGATATTTTTTTCTGGCCATAATGTTATTCACTTTTTAATGAGACATCGACCGAAACTAATCGGCCCATGTTTAGATATTGAATTATGTGTTTACATGTTCAAATTGGCTGCCAGTCAATAATTCCGTTGTGGCGGGATAGGCTGGTTACCGGCCAACAATTAGAATAAAGATAATGTACGGACCGGGACCCAGTTTGCTAGCAAAGGGGATCTGGTTTGCGTCCAGAGGGTTCCAAAAAGGATAATAAAAAATAGTGGTTTTTGTGTTAATAAAACATACAGCTCAAAATGTATTAATAGAAAAATATGATATTTAATCGAAGAGCACGGGGAACGTAACTTTCAGTTGGGAATGAATCGAATGTCGTTTGATTAAATAATGTCAAATTTGTGTAAAATCATTTTTATATCCATGAACTAAATATTTTTCAACATTCATGGTTCTGCATTTTCAAAGGTTTAAATTTAATTTTACACAAAAGTTTTGTGCTAAGTAATAATCATTAAGTTTGTGAATTGAAACTTTGTCGGTGCTGAAGCACACTAGTATAAGACCAACCGGTGTCCCCGGGTGTCAACTTTGCGCTCCAACTACTTGCTGTCTCGCCCCTATAGCAACAGCAAACCCGTTTTTTGTTTTTTACTCGACCCAACTTAAGTCCTAGCCCAACGGGTAACTCACTTGACTCGAGTCACTGATGAAACTGCGGCTAAATGTATATTTTGCTTTCCAAAATATGTGTAGATATATTCATTGGCCCTAATCAGAAACAGTTTAATATGCTGGATTTGGTATTGACATTGTCGGCGTAAAACGTATTCCAGACCCGAAGTCAAACCAGAGATAAAACCGAAGTTTCACTTCTTTTTAATTGATACGCAGGTCTTTGGTAGAAACGTCCAGCGGAAGCTTTCTAGTGCAGGGCCGTAGCAAGGTCATTTTTTTTGGGGGGGGGGGGGTGGTACCATCTAACGATAGGGGTGCTGTTCAAAACTAACGAGTTTGCACACTGACGGACAATATATGGCGTTTTTCAGGGCAATACGAGCGCAAAAGTAACAAAAAAAAAATCGTAAAGGGCGCTGGCACAAAAATGGCGCGCCCCCCTTCTTTCCACGAAAGGGCAGTTGTTCACAACAAAGGCACTTGTTGACAAAAAGAAGGGCACTCAAAGGAAGGGCCCAAATATTGGGGGTTAACGCTGGGGGAAATAGGGGTCATATCAATGGAAAAGGGCATGTAGTCTTTACAAAATATTATTATTATTATTTTTTTTTTTTTTTGGGAAACCCCTTAATTAAGTCTGGCACCGGCCAACATTTGAAGGGAAAAACAAGAAAAAAATAAGCAAAATAGAAAGGGAGGATTTATTTTGTTAGGAGAGGACGTTGTAATTCACACTGAACGTTAATTCACTTCAGTCAAAACACCAAGAAGACGATTTTTCATGCGGTATCGAATCGGGATACCGGACGCAAGTTTCCCACCCATGGGTTACTATTGGAAACGAGGTTTGAAAGTAAAGTAAGCCCAAGGACGAGTTTGGTATAAGACTTAAGATTTCACAAAAGTGGCATTCTCATTATCGCCTAAAATAACAATTGTTCGGACTTACAAATGCATCAACTTGGTACATCTTGCAAAGGTGTTTTTACCGATCGCTCTTATTCTGTTGTCTTCGAAATCCCTAGAACAGAAAATTGAAAATCTAAATTATTTATTTGCGTAAATCATCAAGGCGATTTAGCAATGACAAAGTCCCCTGCGGCAGCACCATGTATGGTATGGCCGCAACAGCTTCGTTATAATACAACACATCGTGCATCAGCATTTGCACATTTTACAACATCTTAAAACCATACATTTCCAGTCTATAGTTTTTTTAAATGTATGGCATTATTTTGTGGCAGTCAAATATCACAGTTGCAGTGATTTAATCCTAAGATCAACGCGTGTGCTTTACCAAATCATTTGCCAAACTGATTCTCTTGAGGAATTCAGATATTATAAAAGTCGGAGCGTAGGGAAATGGCTAATTAATCGAATTAGACTACAACAAGAGTCAATTTCAGTTATTTGAATATAACAATCGTTGAAAATTAGCAACTATTATTGACTCACGCTGCTAGCAGCTTGACTCCGTTTTTCATGACCAAGTCGATGTCTTGCAGTTGATTTCCACTAGCGTATCTACAAGCCAACGATGAAAGAATTCCCATTGCTATTGTCATTTCAGAAAAGCACATAAACTTGAAAAGGGTTTACCCTAACAAATTATAGGTGTTTTGATAGGAATGAGTGCGAGTGCCCAATAAGGTGTGGTCGTGTTGCAAGAAGTTTTGCATAAAAGTCTTGCATGAACTTGACCAAAATGATCCCTGCCAGAGTTGAAGAATGCGACGCCGATGGCATTATGTAGAATCTTCTGCCAATGCTTAAAAGTGTCAGTGATTTACAAAGATTTACACAGAGACAGTTTAATATTTAATGTTATATAGTACATGTACTTACAAAGTCATTAAAGACTCAGGAATTTCGAAAGGCTTGTCAATGTTGTTGCTGGTCAAATTGCTGCATTAGTAAAAACAGAAGATACAGGTCTTAAGAAACGGCGATTTAAGAGTTTCGCCTCGAAAACGGCGAGATTTGTTCAATTTCCTTTCTCCTAGCAATACAAAAGTTATAATGCATTTACTTTTGAATGAGATATTGAACAAAAACAAATTCATCGACGCTCGGTTATTAAATCATTTCGTCACAAAGTTCGAATTATTGCTTGCCAGACAAGAATTCGGCTCTTATACTAAGCTGAGAACAAGGCACAATCAATACAAAATACTTGTTTGTAGATATCCTGTTTTTACTTAGACATTTCTTTGTTAATAATAATATTTGCACAAGAGGGCGTTGCTTGATTACACAATATGGCATGCCTACTCGAATATATTATACAATTTTTTTAATAATTAATATACTTACAGCAAAATGAGGTACGGGAGGTCCAATAAGCCATTCTTAGGTATCCTCTGAAAGACATTCTCTGCGAGGTTTCTGAAATTGAGTATTGTGCATACAGGGCTTAACTAAAGGCCTATATTATCGTAGATTGTAGCATGTATATTTTACGTTTTAAGCCCAGTATTGATGATGAGTCAAGTGCCAGGGAAATACAAGAGAAGTGGTGTAGGCGTAGCTGGATTTATAATTTGTCCTACGCACGATTTTATCGAGAATTCTTATAATACCTAAGACAGTTTACCCTTTCCTATTGGTGAAGAGCCCGTCACGTGACCGGTTGTAAACGGATGATAAAGACCAGCTGGCTGTTCTTAAAAATATAGTCCATCATTTGTAATGTGTGCATTTTGTTCGTTTGAAGCAACAAAAGTGCTCAAAATCTAAAGAAGGGTATTGAACAACTAACCTGATGAGGTTTCAGCTCAGCTTCAGCTGTATATTCCGAGAAAAACAGCATTCTAGGATCTCAATTTCAAATCAAAAGTTGCTGAATCATGTTTTGAATTGGGCCTGGGGTGGATTGCAATAACCGGTCTTAAAGCTGTCTATGCGCATTAGACAGTTTCAAACCCTATGATTAAGACCGGTTGCAGTCAGGATGCAGATAATTACCCATCCATACTACAATAATATTAGTCTTGGACATAGTGTTAAAAACCGACTAGGTATACATCATTCCCTGAATACTAGTTTCGTTGTTATCAAATATACATTGTAATCAACCCATAATAAACAAGACAAAGCAACCCTAGTAAAGCTGGTCCCAGAGCCCACAAACATAGTAATCATTGATTCAGAATATTTTATTCACATACATCTGGTCTCCACACAGGGCTGCGTTACGGGGTAATTCTTTACGATTGCACTTTTCGGCTCACAAAGGGCAGTCATTCAGTCAGACAGGTACAAAGAGGACTCTTGGCTGCTTCATTGTTGCGGGGTAGTCCTATATGATTGCACTGCCCGGCTCACAAGGAGCAGTCATTCAGTCAGACAAGTACAAAGAGGACTCTTGGCTGCTTCATTGTTGCGGGTAGTCCTATATGATAGCACTGCACGGCTCATAAGGATCAGTCACCAGTCAGACAAACACTACAGGTACAAAGAGGACTCTTGGCTACTTCATTGTGCGGCGTACTCCTATATGATAGCACTGCCCGGCTCACAAGGAGCAGTCACCAGTCAGACAGGTACAAAGATGACTCTTGGCTGCTTCATTGTTGCGGGGTAATCCTATATGATAGCACTGCCCGGCTCACAAGGAGCAGTCATCCAGACAGACAAACAGGTACAAAGAGGACTCTTGGCTTCTTCATTGTTACGGGGTAATCCTATTTGATTGCACTGCCCGGCTCACAAGGATCAGTCACCAGTCAAACAAGTACAAAGAGGACTCTTGGCTGCTTCATCGTTGGGGGGTAGTCCTATATGATTGCACTGCCCGGCTCACAAGGAGCAGTCACCAGTCAGACAAGTACAAAGAGGACTCTTGGCTGCTTCATTGTTGCGGGGTAATCCTATATGATAGCACTGCCCGGCTCACAAGGATCAGTCATCAGTCAGACAGGTACAAAGAGGACTCTTGGCTGCTTCATTGTTGCGGGGTAATCCTATATGATAGCACTTCCCGGCTCACAAGGATTAGTCAGTCAGTCAGACAGGTACAAAGATGACTCTTGGCTGCTTCATTGTTGCGGGGTAATCCTATATGATTGCACTGCCCGGCTCACAAAGGGCAGTCATTCAGTCAGACAAACAGGTACAAAGATGACTCTTGGCTGCTTCATTGTTGCGGGGTAATCCTATTTGATTGCACTGCCCGGCTCACAATGAGCAGTCATCCAGACAGACAAACAGGTACAAAGAGTACTCTTGGCTACTTCATTGTGCGGGGTAATCCTATATGATTGCACTGCCCGGCTCACAAGGCGCAGTCATTCAGTCAGACAAGTACAAAGATGACTCTTGGCTGCTTCATTGTTGCGGGGTAATCCTATATGATAGCACTGCCCAGCTCACAATGAGTAGTCACCAGTCAGACAAGTACAAAGAGGACTCTTGGCTGCTTCATTGTGCGGGGTAATCCTATATGATTGCACTGCCCAGCTCACAATGAGCAGTCAGTCAGTCAGACAGGTACAAAGAGGACCATTGGCTGCTTCATTGTTGCGGGGTAATCCTATATGATTGCACTGCCCAGCTCACAAGGATCAGTCACCAGTCAGACAGGTACAAAGAGGACTCTTAGCTGCTTCATTGTGCGGGGTAATCCTATATGATTGCACTGCCCGACTCACAAGGATCAGTCATCCAGACAGGCAAACAGGTACAAAGAGGACTCTCGGCGGCTTCATTGTTACGGGGTAATCCTATTTGATTGCACTGCCCGGCTCACAAGGATCAGTCACTAGTCAAACAAGTACAAAGAGGACTCTTGGCTGCTTCATTGTTGGGGGTAGTCCTATATAATTGCACTGCCCGGCTCACAAGGATCAGTCACCAGTCAGAAAAGTACAAAGAGGACTCTTGGCTGCTTCATTGTGCGGGGTAATCCTATATGATTGCACTGCCCGGCTCACAAGGCGCAGTCATTCAGTCAGACAAGTACAAAGAGGACTCTTGGCTGCTTCATTGTTGCGGGGTAATCCTATATGATAGCACTGCCCAGCTCACAAGGATCAGTCACCAGTCAGACAAAAACTACAGGTACAAAGAGGACTCTTGGCTACTTCATTGTGCGGCGTACTCCTATATGATTGCACTGCCCGACTCACAAGGAGTAGTCATCAGTCAGACAGGTACAAAGAGGACTCTTGGCTGTTTCATTGTTACTGTCAAGTTTAATCAGTGGGGGAGTCAGTCAGTCAGTCAGTCAGTCAGTCGGTCAGTCAGTCAGCCAGTCAGAAAGGTATGCAAAAATGACGCTGTAAAGGGCCAGCAATGATAATTGTTGCACTTACAGTACTTTGGTGTCTTTTGGTATCCCCTTCGGTAACTCAATCAGACCTCTATCACTGCAGTCAACTATGCGAGGCCCGTGGTCGCTACACTCACACACCTCACACGCGTCCTTGCTTGCATGAACCGTTGAGGTAAGAGTCGCATAATGGAACACCATCAGACCTAAAATTAACTGTTTACACCAACCCCGCTTCATGGCTGCATACATGGTGTTGAATAGACCGTCTGATACCAAGTATGGGTTATACACTGCAATTTACCATCGATATGAAATCTCTATCTTCACTTCAACTGCATTCCAAGTCAGAATGAAAACAATCAGGTTCCAATAAAATCCTGCAAGCTTCGAAGAGCTACGTGGACTGAACTCGGGCAATAAAGGTCAAGCGCTGGCACTTTCCCTAGTTAGTATCGCACGACAACATCCGAGACAAGGAAATGTACTACAGGCATTATGTGAACAATTTGCCCCGGAAACGCCTGACATATACAAGTCCCGTTGGGTTCTCTGAGGGGAAAGTCCCGAAAACCCTTTCAGCCCCCTTTAGGGGAGGGGTTTTCTATGGACTATGAGGGGGCATATTGTGTCCATCATCCTTATTCCCATATACATGGACCGATTTCCTTATTCCCATTGACGGACCGATTTTTCTAAAATTCGGCAGGAATGTCGCTTCGCCACTAATCGATAGTATGGCATCAGTTGGTAGCCACACAGTGATGACAAGAGGGCACTTTACCATTTTTCTCTTTTTTGAATGTTTTCAAATTTGGCACACATACTTTTTTGACTAAATATTTGTCTAACAAAATTTCTTTTTGCATCCAATGTCAAAATTAGAGGGCGGTTTACTATATGATTCCCTGATGTTTTGGTCAACAAAATATTTTTTATCATAATTTCAAAACTTTTTCTTAAATGCTTTCAAATTTGCTACAAACATCTTTGAGGTTAAAAGTCAACCAATCAAAAAGGTTGTTGGCATCCACCATTAGATGTCTTTGTGCCATTTTCTTTCTGGCTAAAATCATTTATTCGATCTTGTCCCCATTTTCAACCAAAATGGACGTTGGAAAAAGTAACCCCCAAATGGACACACAATTAAGCAATTTTAATATGGCTCTTCGCATCACTTTGACAGCCATTTTGTATTGCTAGCGTGCCACCCACGAAAATGTATTACTTCAATGTTCAGACAATCAACTCTCTGTTTTGTTTAATGCACTATGTGTATAACAACAGCCCGTCTTGTTTATCATTTTGTATGACAGATCACTGTGAAGCGGTTCTATTCTCAATGCAATACACCCCCAGTTAGATTGACTCAGGGTGTACATGTCAAGTCTTCCTTCTCTAGGCCTAAACTGCTCGTCCAGTTAGCAGAGCTAGACATCAGCAGCAACAGAATGCATACCAAAGAGGCTATACTTTTCAGGTCCAAGGCCTCCACCGTCAGTTAATGTGTGTCACTTTTGACAATTTTCTGAGTTCAGTAAACCCCTGATTTGCAATTAATCAGTCAGCACCGTCAAAAGTTTGAAATTCCCCCCCCCCCCACCACTCTCTTCACCAGAACAACTCACTGAAGGACTCAGGCACAGTATAAACATGATGTTGTCTAGTATCTAATGCCTGGACAGTGGCAGATATCAATTGCTCTGAAATGGCATGGCTCTTGTCAGTGGCCATTCGTCTTGTGCATATCCAGAAAAGAGACAGGCGAAGACCGGCCTGTTTCAATTAAAGCAAAAGACGATTGCCTCTCACATCAACTGGCAGTGTAGTGGTCACTCCCTCTGCCTCTGAAATGATACAAACGTAAACTCCACCCAGTATAATTCTCCCATTCCCTGACTCAGGCGGGACCATAGGCGTCGCGAGGGGGGGGGGGGGTGAATTCTTAATTGGTAAATTCAAAGAACCCCCCCCCCCCCCGCCCGGCCCCCGGAAAATCTCCCGGGACTTTGTATATGTGATAGAGGACATATTAAGGCATCCAAACTAGTTCGTTTCTGTTGCAATTTGTTCAAGGTTGAGTCCAAGTTATTGTAAAATGCCTGTTTTAATGGACCATCAGTGCTTACAAAATTCTATGCAAAATGATTGAAATGTAAAGCAGAAAACTACTTGACACCTCTTACATGGGCAAGCAAAAAAAAGAAAGAAAGAAAGAAAGAAAGAAGAAACCCCAGGTTGCCCCCTATTTTTTGGGAAAGTGTTATACGTGTAGCGCTTTTCAGATATAAGAATAATTTTATGGAAGCCCAATTAATAAGCTTTCTTTTGATAAAAGAATCATTCAAATTGCTCATATACTTTTCCACCTTTGAACCCAAACACCATTTTTTTATACCTTGTCCACGGTTTACATTATAATTTAAGGACGCAATATAGTTCCCGTTAAAATAAAACCATTTGTATATCGTGAAAGTGATATTAGAATAATCCCATAAGTCTCCGGGACAGCCAAGTAGAAGGCAGGGCAAATTGAGACTTTAATCTCTTGACATCGTAAAGCATGTCATTTTAACAATTGGAGCAGCAGGTTTTTAAATATGTTATGATAAGTGCCATGCAGGTATCATGGTTAGGGCCTATTGAGAGTGTTCTGATGGTTTTTTTTTTATAATGTTAATGGTTTTTGCTTCGCTGAAATATAATTATACCTGTATTGTGATCCGTGGACAAACGGTTTTTGGTTTCAAAATGCCATATCTGAAAAAGTACAAGAGCGATTTGAATGATTTTTTCACTAAAAGAAAGCTTATTAATTGGGTGGGCTTTCCTATCTTCGATCTGGAAAGCGCTACATGCAGTATTTTGTAAAAAAAAAAAAAAAAATATGGGGCACAATTTGGGTTTCTTTTTTTGGGGGGACTAACCCTGTACTTCCTAATGAAGTTTTCCTCTCAGTATTTGTATGAGCTAGTGTGACTAGCTTCATATAACCTAAGGGACGATGCAGGAGGAAGTTTAGTACACTAGTATCTCATGCACACAGTCTAGTTCTCGAGTGCGCATTATTCTGTATAATTATATTCTTACAAGAAAGCAGGAAATGAAATGAATCCCCCACTAGCACTGCGCTGCAGGAAATCCTATTTCTTATATGCAATGCTATCCTTAAACGGAAACACATCGATTTTTTTTTTTATTTTTATGGTTACAAGTTTCAGGAAACAAAACGGGGATGGAAACTAGTCAGCTTGTTCTATTATAGTTTCCAGCTTTGCAGTTTAATATTGTCTGAAATTATACAAAAGCGCTATCAGCAGAAAATGATGCATTAAACACCAGTAAAAACGTCAGGCTCGTTCGACTCTTTCAAGTTGGAATTGTGAGTTTCTCACACTACTGTGTGATCCGAACAACTCATTTTTGCTGTTTTGCATTTTTTTTTGAGAAAGGCTGTGTAAAAAGAGCTTAGTAAGGCCAAAAAAAAAAAAAAAAATCGGTCTCTGGTCAGACCAAAGTTTCGGAATTGACGCGGCCACGCGGCTTTTTTCTTTCTTTTTTCTTCAAGCTCGGATTGTACAGACAAGGTGGGTACTATTTTGCTTTTTTTGGTGTCCTCATGTACATTGGTGTCCTCCATAATTTTCCTTGGTGCTTTCGATCATTTGCCTGGGTACAATTTTCCATTCCGTGGTGCTCTTTGGTAAAAAAATGAGGAGGTGCGGAAATAGAGGGCGCTGTTGGAGCTACCGCGGAACATTTTTGAAGAAAAACAAAGATCGACGCGCATGAATAAAATCGACGCGCGCGCTGACCAGAGACCGACTTATTTTTTGTGTGGCCTAAATAGCCCATTAACATTTTCTTTGAAAAATTACAAGATATCAATGAAAAAAAATAGCGAAACTATGATTGGGATTCTTTTCAAAGACGCGGGAGAACGGTATATTTAGACAATAAATAAAAAAAATATAGCCCTGATAAAATAACATGTTTAACAAGAAATTAGCAACAAGGTCCCCACATTTTTTTTAGAAGGAAATAGACCCACTACAATCATATTCCTACGGCAATCATGTGTCCACTTCAAAAAAGGGAAACATTGTTCAACTTGAAGAACGGACGGGGCCGGATTTTTTTTCCTGTAAAAAAAACTCTTGAGCAGTGCATGTCTCCAGAGGGCGCTATGTCTGGCGTTTTAAGATGGCGGCCTCCAAGTGTGAATGTTGAACTTCGATCAATGCTCACATTTTTTTCAGTCGATATTTTAATATTGATTTAGTGGTTCCCAAATCCTCCTTAGACTATGTTCGGACGAGTAACGGCACTGAGCTGTGCCAGGGTGATTTGTTGACAAATTTGTCAAAAAGTGACAACAAGATTGAAGAACGGTGGTTATTTTTGCTTGTCCCGCGACCATGATGAAACGGAAATGGGTCAACTCGTACCCGAGTTAACTCGTACCCGAGTCAACTCGTACCCCAAAATTGACACCCAAGTCAAGTCGTACCCGAGTTAGGTCGTACCCGAGTCAAGTCGTACCCCAGTCAACTCGTACCCGAGTCAAGTCGTACCCGAGTTGACTCGTACCCGAGTCAACTCGTACCCGCAGCTCAAAATAGTTGCCTATTTTCGAAAAGAAAATCAGTGAAACGAACGGAAGATCGGAGGGATATGGCCGGTTGTCCGTGCCTGTGCGCGCGCTCGCTGGTCAACGTGGTCGTACCGTGCACAGTGACATCGTTTTTTGCCGGGCCACCGGTGCGCGCACTCGCCGGTCCACGTGGTCGTCCGTGCACGGTGACATCGTTTTTGCCGGGCCTGTGCGCGCACTCATCGGCCAACGTGGTCGTACCGTACACGGTGACATCGTTTTTGCCGGGCCTGTGCGCGCACTCATCGGTCAACGTGGTCGTACCGTGCACGGTGACATCGTTTTTGCCGAGCCTGTGCGCGGCGCGCACTCATCGGCCAAAGTATGCATGCTTTTATCAATGTATTTTATTTTTATATTACAGATGATCCTGTGGTTTTCCGATGAACCATTTTCTGCTGCTCAAACCGATCGATCGGATGGTCTGTCACACAGTTCATGATGAATCGAATCGGGTGTCTAGTGTCGAGGACGAAACCCGATTAGCTCAGTTTTGTTTAAGATAATAAAACTTTCTCTTGCACTTGAATTACAATTTGCTAATGTCAAACAATCTTTCACACCCAAGGATCAGCTAACAAATTGGTCCCCTAAAACTTATAGAAAGAGCATCTCTGAATGAAACGAGCCACCATTTTCCTTTATCGTGTTTACTTCCTTGATGCCTCAAATGTAAACAAATAATTAAAAATCCTACATTTCTGTTACCAAAATAATATTCTAGTTGAACTTATCGCAGAAACTTTATTTAAGCTGCACAAGATTTTTTTTACGACATTTACCGAACTAATTGTAAAAAAATGACCAACATATTAAAGAATCATTATTAATTAAATAACGATGTCCGTGTGACTCTTTTAAGTTTGCTGTAATATATTTTCTCTTCAGATTTGTACTTTCAGGGCCCCCAATCTTCCCAAAGAGATTTGTGCCATGTGCGGCTTTTATTCAATAAATGATGCCAAAAATGGAGTGAATGAACGTTGAAAAATATTGATGATACTGGATGAAAAGTGAAATTTACCGTTTTTCAGCGAGGGCTCCGTCGACTCGCGAGTACCACACTGATGCCGTTTTGAAAATGTTCTCCGCGCGGTACCCGTCCGTTCGCGATGAAGCCCTTGCCGATGAATGGTACATTTTCCCTTTTCATCCAGATTGTGATCAACATTTCGTCACCGTTTTCACGAAGAGACAAAAGTCTGCCCGTTAAGTGAAAAGCATGTTTTGAGAAAATCGCATTTGAAGTTGGTCTCTTTTTGCATCGCACATTTCCCTATTACCCGGAACTCTTTTTAATTCACCAATGTTACCACACGAAAGACCAGATGTTGAATGACTAAAAACTATTAAATTATTTCCAAAAAGAATTAATTAACATTGGTTAATTAGCAAAGAAACACTTTTGTCTGTTCGTGAAAACGCTAAAATGTGTTTTGCCCTCCCCGCAGTCACTTTTCTCTCTTCGTGAAAACATTACGCGCTGTACGCGCAGTGGCGTAGTGGGGTAACATGCACTTTCGCTCTTCGTGAAAACGGTACGCGCAGTACGCGCATTTGCGTTGTGCAGTAAAATCATATAGCTCTAGAGTAAAATGCACTTTCGCTCTTCGTGAAAACCATGAAAACGTGCACAAACATGACACATCTTTGCTGCAAAATAACTCCGAAGCTTTGGGATTACTCCTATTACGTAACTACCCTCCTTTATGTCAAGTAAAACGGTTGGTTAACATTTCACATGAACATTTTAGGCGCTTTTTTATTGAAGTGTTTAGAAACAAATATTGCAACCTGACGCCACTTCAGCTATTGAGCGGTTGTGCACAAAGTCTATGGAAAGTCAAGACAATCTTGTAAATATTTCCTAACAAAATTGGAAATGTTTCTCACTCAGTCCCAGATTCATGTGTAATCAATATCATCATTTTTGCAATGACTGAACTTTATTGAGATGATAGGCCTACATGTATACTGTAGGCTTTATGAAAAAAAAAGTGGCGTCAGGTTGCAACAGTTTTTCCAGTGTGGATATTGGATAGAATTAAGGCCTAAAAAAGTAAATCCAGACCGCCACTTCGCTCTTCAGTGGTTGTGTACAAAGACACTATGTCATGGAGAGTCAGGAAACTTTTCAATGTGTTTCCTAACAAATTTAAAAGTGTTCCTTTGTCCCAGCACACCCAGATTCATGTCTTTACAATATTTTTGCAATACGGACCTTTATTGAGATGATATATGAAGAAAAAAGTGGCATCATGTTGCAACATTCTTTCCTTTATCAGTTTATATGTATCTGTGTCCCGCATTTTTGTCCATTCTTGTGCCGGCACTTCCTCTGCGCATGCGCACTTGCTACGAGTATGTAATGTAAATAGTATGTACAAATGTAGTGGCTATCGTTACGGCAGTCGACCATCTGGTTCCCTGACCTGACAATATTCAACGTCAGGATCTGTGGCTCTTAGAACTGTGGATCTCGGACTTTATTTGCCTTAAAAGAGGCTATCGTTATGGCAGTGGCCCTGGATCGGAATGACACTTTAACCTTAACCTTTTCAATATGACCATTGAACCTTCACAATATGAATGTTGAGCCTTCGCAATGGGCACGGTGTACGTTGCTTAATTTGGCTATGTGGAAGTTGTTCCTTGTCATTGTGAATCATCCATCCTGTTAGTGTTAACGTTCGATTTGTGTATGTGGCCCAGGAATCATGCTTGATGTCAATGTTGCACTTTGCTTCTTCGCAATGTGAAACATGTACCTTTGCATTGTTAACATTCGACCTTGCATCTTTTAAATATTATTATTGAACCGTGGTCATACGTGATGTGTATTGAACATATGTATGCATATACATGTACATGTACATGTACATGTACATGACACGTAGCACACAATCGGTTGGAGCTTACTACGCACGACCCAACGTTCACTCGCATGTTTTCACAATTTTGGGTGCACGGACTGACGTCAATCCAAGCTATTGGCATGAATTTACAGGTTGCTCTAATTCATATTTTTCAATTTTATCTCGATCTAGATTCATATAGGATCAGAGTGAAAATTCAACATGGATCAGAAGAAAAAGTGTAGGCCTAAAGGTAAGAACTTTGAGGGAATTATAATTATGGTCAAAAAGTACACTGGATCAAATATATCACGACTGCCCGCCCTGAAAGGTGTGCTCATCAACTAGGCATTGCTCCTGCAGTCAGTTTTAGACTAAAATGGCCAATAAACGAAACAGACCAGTTCACTAATACATGCAGATTCATGCACGCACGCACGCAGGCAAACAGTGAGGCGGAAGTAAAATTGCCCTGTGTAAAAATGTATAGGGCTTTCGGAACTCAGCCGAATTTGCATGATTTTATCGAATTTAGTCCACATGTTTGCGGTTCATGAAATAGACGGAAAACCTGCATGGGCGTCGCCAGGATTTTGTTGTGGACTAGATTCGATGCGAATGAGGCAAAATCGATTGTAGCTCCGAAACCCCTATACATTTTACACAAGGCAATTTTACTTCGCCTTACTGCGTACTCATGTGCGTCCGTGCATGAATCTGCATTGATTATTGTACTGGTCTGTATCTCAGAAGATGCCTTACATTGTATTAATACCTCTACGTAAAGGTTTAATGGAACGCCTTCACGATGGTGAGACGGTCATCTGCGCGGAAGGATATCTCTTCGTGTTCGAGCGACGTGGTTATTTGACAGCGGGGTCATATGTACCGGAAGTAGTCCTGGAACATCCAGAATTAGTCCGGCAGCAGTATGAGGAATTCGTTCACGCCGGAAGTGACGTCGTGCTGGCATTTACGGTTTGTTTGTTTGTTGGGGTGTTTGTTTGTTTGTTTGTTTGGGGTTTTTGGCGACCGAACTGAAGAAAACGTTGACCACAATTACTTTAACAATATCCACCACTATCCACCATCCAGTTTCAGTTGTTACCGCGGGTTTGAAAATGTAACATTGTTAACAAACCGATCACCGCAACACATATTTTTTTTCTTCAGTATTACGCACATCGCGAAAAGATGGCGCTGATTGGTCGAGAGGACGATCTGGAGCGAATCAACAAGCACGCACTGCGCATGGCACGTGAGGTGGCTGACCAAACTGGTACTCTGATGGCAGGTAACATCAGCAACACCAACATCTTTCTGGACAGCGTGCCCAATTATCGAGAGAAAATTTGGCAGATCTTTAAAGTACGTTTTAAGTAAATCACAGATATATTTTTCGTACATCTAAATTGACAGTATCTGTTCCATTCCACCAACCCAAACATCTTTTATTGTCATTTGTGCATTTGTCTCGTTTGAAGCAACACAAATGCTCAAAAACTAAAGAAGGGGGCATAACCTGATGAAGTTTTAGGTCAGTGAATGCTGCGTTTTCCGAGAAAACAATATTCTAGGGTCTCGATTTCAATTCAAAAGTTGCCGAGTCATGTCTTGAATTGCGCACGGAATCAGCATCCGGGACATGTTCTCATTCAGCCGATTGCTGCTACTGAACCGACGAAGTTTAGCAAGCGCACGCGTGTGCGTCGTGTCAACGCTTGCGCGACCAATTCACGACTTCGCCGAATAAATTTCCAAAAAAATGTGTCTTTAGACGCATCTTTGGAAAAGACCTTCTTCTAGTGTTTTCTTCAAAATGACAGCAGGCCAGAAAGAATAATTTCACATGGAGTTAAGGGCCATTGCTATCTTTAAACCAAGAAGGCCTTTCTTCAATCATTTCGTCAATAACCTTTTGGATAGCTGCAAATGATATACTCTACATTTAACCACAAGCTTATCGAGTGAGACTTGAACCCCCAAAAAGTGTTGTGCTTATGCATTAGTAGGTTATCAATAAAAAGTTGATTTGTTGACATAGAGTTGTAGGTAACTAGAGTCCTAGTTAGGGCCTAAAACCGAAACGCACAATCAGCAAATGGGCGTGACATTATATTCTACGCAAACAGCGCAACGAGTGTGCGCATGTCCACTGCAGGACTGCTTTTTTAAAACTAATGACGTACTTAAGTTGTTTGCGTATGCGCTATTTGTGCGTTGCATCTAAAGAACACTTTCAAAATTTAATCCATCTCACTTCATTATGCTCTACAAATAGAACATCAAGTCAAAATGTCTGCGCCCAGGACGGCTTCAAGGCGTCTCCACGCGCAAGAATGAGGAGTTAGCGCTCTAGTAATCTAATATAGCTCTGTCAGTCATGTGGATGTCTTTAAGTGTCTTCACATGACTTGGTTGAGGAAAGTTTTACTGATCACTCAGCTTCCAAACACGCCAAACGAATACTCTCTAGCCAGTGTGAATACTCTGATGATTGGTTAGATGGGTTTGTCGGGTAAAGGCTTTGCCACAGGTCTTACAAACAAATGGCTTCTTGTCATCAGGGCCATTGTGAAACCTTTCATGTCTGATCAGATGAGATTGGCGATTAAAAGCTTAACCACAGGTCTCACACAAAAACATAGGGTCCTGTGTTGCAGGGTTGGGGTTTGAAGGGCGTTTTAAGGCTTAGCTTCCATCACCGGCCGGTTTAAGTACCGGCTAGTCTAGGCCGGCCCCTTTGAGGCCGCAATGATCCTTTGCCGGTATGTTTGCCCCTCTCGGCCGGTTCAAGTCCGGTCTTGCTCCAGTATCTCGATCATCGACACTTCAATGTCACTCAACAAACAACCTACTGATATGCAGCCTGCAAGCCTCCAGAGTTGAACAAAGGGTTCTGAGCAGATTAGTGTCTATTGTGTAAACATGGTGTAAACACGCATCCAGACTTTTGACTTTAACTAAACTTGATGGCGAAAGATACATACGGCAGTGTGACGTTCAAACTCTTTGAATTTAAGAATTACTTCTTTTTTACGCATTTTTATCAGCTGTGTTTGAAAATAAAGCAGAAAATTCGAATTAATCACCATAACGATTCACATGTAACTGGCTGCCGAGGAAAGTGGCAGGTTAATTGATAGCAGTCAGGAACTTATAATGCCGTTTTGTTGCACTTGGAGGATTAAGCGGATTAACTCCCCTCATTGTTTTGGTCCCAGATGCTGGACCTGCAATTATCACGCATGAACACAATAGATCGTTTATAGCGGGTGGGTGTCTCTGCCAGAGTCTGGCCGGCTGCTCGGCCGGTTTGAAAAGGATTAAACTAACAGGCCGAGCTATATCGGCTGGCCTGTATTTAAACCGGCCGGTGATGGAAGCTAGGCCTAACGGATACTGCAGTCGTTGTGCTCACGTAGTAATCTAAGGGGCGTTTTATTAAAAAAAAAAAAAAAAAAAAAAAAAAAAAACGTCAATCCTGCCCCTTTGTCTCCGAACATGATGTACGTCTGACACATGTTTAGAACTGGTTGAAGCAGTTTATTATTACAAAAGGCAGTTATTTATAGCCGATCGAATTAGACCTATAATTATGAGTTTTCATCAATGGCTAATTGCTTGTACATCGAGAACCGTGCGCATCCACAATAGGAAACAGTCAAATGCCGTGTCACGCGAAGCTTACTGGGCGCATTTCTCGTCCACACAAACTGAAAGCAACGCGAAGCTAGCGAACGATGGCCGTAAAAAGGGCCCCAGAAAATTCATGATTTCTATGCCAAACCACTACAGATCCATACAAACAAAGCTGTTTTATGTAGTTAAAGACCTAATACATACATCTATCAAGATATTTTTTCTCGATGCATTTTGACGATAATATTTCACAGACAAATCGACTAGAAAAATACCTGATGAAATTTCCGGGTGTTTTTTTTCGACAACGACGAAGGTCTCCCAAATTTGAAGTAATTAAATTAAGGGAAAGAATTAAGCTTAATCTACAAAAAAAAAATCTAATGAACGTGATGTTTTAAATGTTTTAAGAAAGCCATGTACACCTAATGTTCCCAACAACTACCAGTTTTTATAACGCGAAAAGAGCACCACCATTGTATAACCGGTATGACCTTGTGACCCTAATACGACCACTGATTGGTCGAGAACGAGATAGCCTGCTTAATATTCATCAGTCATTCATTGCACTTTCACGAGTGCTTTTCACAGGCCTACGTAATTGTACTTACGTACTTTTACACGCAAACATATGATTGCAAATAATGAAATCTCGCAGAAGTCTTCATTTTCAACCGGCGATTTCGACAAAAAAAATATAAATGGCTCTTGCACGTGTTTCACATGTAAATGAAGCGTACACCATCCTCTACCTACTAAAACTTGCCATTTCTTTCGGTTTTTTTTTTAAGAATCGAATGTACACACAATTGGCCCTCGCTTTTGTTGCAAACAAGTACGAAAATTGTTTGACGCGCCGTAACAACACTTCAATTTTGTCAAAGGTAGTTATATTTTGTATCAAATTTATATTTTGTATCAAAGTAAAGCACACGATTTCAACTTTTTACTTACTTCGCCATCTTTGCCGATAATGGTACATGAGAGTAGTTTGTTGGTGTTTTCTGTCGTATCGAATGCACTCTCTTAAAATCTTGTGTAAGCTTTCGGACCATGCGTACGTGACCCCGGGACAAGAAACTGAGGTTAGGGCTGTACGCGTGACACGGCAACTGACTAACAAGTATTGACCGAGTGTGTGGTTTTTTTGTGTGTAAAATTTTTGAATTGTTATATTTCCTTTTAAGGAACAGATAGAATGGGCTGTAGAAGCGGGAGCCGATTTCATTGTGGCGGAAACCTTTCCTCACTTCGGTGAAGCCTTAATGGCTGTGAAGGCGTGCAAGGAATTTGCAAAAGGTGCGTTGGTTTTAAATTTAGCTGACAAGTTATTTAAGATACCCTCATGCGTATGATAAAATGTACATGCTTGAGCAGTATTGGAGTAGGTTAATTCAGCTAGACTATGTTAAAAAGATATGAAGTGTGTCAATTCAACTGTCTTTATTGCACGTCAGATACCAAATCGTTAGCAACTTTACATTTTTACTGGTCAAGACTATATCTCATTAAACGCAGATACCTAAGTTAAACTCATCTTGCTTTACGCGCAGATATTCCCTGCGTGGTAACATTGTCGGCCGTGCAGGGCCAAGTGAACAGATAGCCGGCTACTGTGGACGACATGGATTTCGTAGACGCGTTCAACAAGCTAGCGGAGGCGGGGGCTGACGTGGTGGGGCTGAACTGCTCGCGGGGACCGGCCACCATGCTGCCAATTCTGGAAGAAGCCATCAAGGACTGCAAAGTGAGATCTGCAGTCTGCACCCGAGTTTTTGTTCTTTTATTTATTTATGATGGGATTCCAACTGCGCCTGCGTTAGACATATGTTATCATTGGTCGTTCTGGAAAAATATAACAGCGATCTCATAGATATTAGACGTATTGGTTATCTATGGCTCTTTCTGCAATACGTTTACGTAAATGCCACAATTTACATTTCTTGTTTCAAGATAAGAAGAAACCTTTTAAGGCGTCCCTCCCTCTCAGCGTGTTATAACGCTTAAAAAAACTCTTGCAAAAAAAAGTTTGCAGGTTTGAGTGACTCGTCTTTAACCGGTGCCTTTTTATTGCACCCCTCCCCCAAAGTGTTACAGCGTTTATAAACTCTTGTAAAAAGCGTTGTTCGTTGTAGTGAGTTGTCTTAAGCCCAAGCCTGTTATAACGTCTCTCATCTTCATCGTGAAAAAAATGTTTTTAAACTGTTCCAAAAAAAAAAGCGTTAAGAATGCGTTCAAACGATAAACACCTTGTTTTTTTATTTCTTTAACATCACAGGCACCCCTAGCCGCTGTTCCCGTTATGTACCGCACAATTAAAGAGGAACCGAACTTTTTTTTGTCCAAGGACCCTCTGACAGGTAAAATTCTCTCTTATGAGCATTACTCGTGAGAAATGTGGAGTGAATATCTCTAACTATTTCCATTTATAATAGCTCGAGAAGAACCATTCTCTCAAAAGGGACACCCCTATACCTTTAAATTATTCCATTAGAGAGATTTTGATAGAGCCATGCATGCAATTGGGGGGATTTAGGACATATGGCATTGCACCACTGGCCTGGTCCAGGAGCTTCCAATTCTGAGGAGTTTGGATGCAATGGCGTCCGAAAGTGAAGCTATTGATCAATGCTATCGAGGGATCCTTCTTCAAAATTGCTACTTTTTCAGTTTGGGAAACATCATTCGTTTTTAGGGCTGGGGAGAGAATATCTCAAAAAGTCATTGGTCGACCAACCAAAAATTGAACGGAAAATGAAAGATGACATGTTGATCATCTTTTTTTTTGTGGTACAGCCCGAACACCTGTGAGAGTTTTGAGTATTTAAAAAAAAATGAAGTATAGGGATTATCACATTCAGTCTCATTGGGAATGCATTTGCTTTAATGGGTGCACCCTGCGGAGGTGTTAAGCACTTCATTTTTTTTACGACAGGGGCGCTAATACTGACTCCATTTTGAGGGTTGAACCGACGCGAATCCAATGTTTTAGGAGTAAAAGTTCAGTAAATTTACTAAGCAGCTGGAATATACGAGAGTTTGCTAGTGTTTGTACCCAAATATTGGCGTCGTTATAGTTAGACCGCCCCCAATTAGATAGCGCGCCTCTATTCGTTACAGCGCCCCATGGTCTATTGACTTCTTGTTTTAGTGCTAATGCCCAGTGTCCAGCTAAAATATTCTCGAATCCCTTGCGTACTGCCAAGAGCCACGAATTGGTATTTTTTCCTTCTTTTTCAAGGTGAGCCGCTATTCCCTGTGAATCTGGACTGCATCCAGTGTAACCGTAAGGACATCCACGACTTTGGCAAGCGAGTGCAGGAGCTGGGCATCAAGTACGTGGGTCTGTGTTGCGGCAACTCGGCTCACCTGACCCGGAGCCTGGCCGAGAGTCTGGGCCGAAAGCCCCCGGCCTCCCGCTACTCGGCAGACCTGAACAAACACTGGCTGCTTGGACATGACGACAAGTTGCCTTCGCTGGAGCAAGAATCCAAGACTAAGTATACTCTCAGATTGACCAAAGTTGAGTAATAAACAACAGTGACCTACTTACACAACTGAAAAATAGAAAAACATATGCCTTGATGACTTTTTTTTTTTTTTTTGCAGGCCTTGGTTCTTCATTCCAACAAATAGAGTCAATAATCTTTAGATGACACAGTTGGATAAAAATTACATTTGTTTCTGTTTTGAAACTTCAAACAGTACAGAAATGTATAACTGCTCGAATGGCGTCTGTGGTTATCGTTAAATCTTCAACTTTGTCTTAAAGTTTTTTTTTCTTTATATAAGGACGGGATTGTACAAATACAAAGTCTTATTTTAAAACATGCAGATTGTAAAAAAAAAATATAATCTTTTGCTTCCGTGAGATAATACCATTATTAGATTGGAGATCAAAGGGTAACAGTTCTTCCTGATTAAAAAATGTATTAATTGCTGAAGGGGCAATCTTACTTGGGTCACCCAACGAGGAACATTTTCTGAGGACAACGCTTTTGGGAAAAAATAGGAACCGCACCTATGTCGATGTCGTAGATGAATACCACTGATGACAAGGTGGTGTTAAACTTAAGAATCTTCTTTGCACTGATGAAATCTCACACATTCCGTAGTGCAGATATTTCCCAAACCGAAAGAAAAGTGACGACACAATTGCGTAATTATAACATCTCGTTATTAACGTACATTGCCCGTCAGAATTTGAGACATTAGCTGTGAATGTGTAATCATTGCATTTCAAGATTATTTACATCCGTTAAAGATAGAAAAATCCTCCACTAGCCTCATTACACCGTTTAGAAATAGCTAACGAATTTGACTTGAAAAAGTGTTGCAAATATCAACAGGAAACATCGTTTGAATTTTACTGAATAGTTTTAAATGAAATCAATTATAGCAGACCTAGTTAAAAGACTGCACCTGTCGGAGCTTAGTGAGAAACAACAATTTTGACGTTTTTTAAAGTTTTTTTTTCTTCTGATTTTGGGGATGCGGATTTGATTCAGTCTTTTAATGCTGACATAATTCAAATAACTCTGACACCAGACGTAAAGTGTAAACTCTGCATGATGTTCCTCGCGATGGGGACACTGGCAATTGTACGGAAACACAACCTCTTTAGCTGTCAAACAAAGTGGACTGATGTAAACTCTGTAGATCAAACGATCCAGAGTAGTTGGACTAGATTTGTACAACTAGATTCTTTAATAAATTTGATAACTTGAATTTTTGGTAAACGATAAGTGCATTTCATGTGCATTGTTTAATTTTGTTTCAACTGGCTGTTTATTTGTGAGCAGGAGGGTACTTTCGTAACAGATTACCCCTTCACACCATTGTCGTTTGAGTCCCCCCCCCCATATTTTGGAAAGACAGCCCTTTTCCATTCAAATGCCCTTTTTCACCAGCGCTTAACCCCCCCCCCCCCGCCCAATAATTTGTAAAAAGTGGCCCTTTTTTAAGAAGTGCCTGTGTCACAGGTCAGCCTGATATTTTACGCCAAGTGTAAGTTCCTTAGGATTTGTTTGAACTAAGTTTAAATTAGCATAATATACTGGCTCACTGAAGTGTGCATATACATGCATTGGGGGCAGTTTTAGTTAGAAGCAGACAGGCTTGTGTTGCGATAGCACACTATAGAGTGATAGCTCCAACATTTTAAAGACTAAGCTACTTTTTTACTGAAGTCTTTAGTGGATGTTTGAGAATCCAGATAAGGCGATAGCCTACCCTTCAGCAGCGTTAGTTGCAGATAGATTTTTCCTGCCATTTTGGCTGGAAGTTTGCCTGGTCTGAAGAGCTGTGTTTTAGACAGCAAATTTTGCATCTTCTGACGGTGGTCCAAGTTTTAGGAGCCAGTAATATACTGTAAGTTTCATTTTAATATTTGTTTCATTAGTATAAAGTAATTAATTCATTTAAACATCAGTGAATGTATCAATTTTGCTGTATTGTACCTTGTGCATATTTGAATGCATTACGTTGCAAATCTGCTTTATGGGACACGCCCCTTTTGGGCTGATAGAAATATTTTTGTGCAATCAGTTGATTCTATAATTACAGCCTGAAAATAGGGTAGGTGGTTATTATTATATTTAATATTATTTCAGGGCTCCTTTTTGTGGAGTTAAGTCCGCACGCCTTTCATTGTTGGATCCACCCATTGGTTGGGGACTGCGCCGATACATCCCACCGGCCGATACATCCCTGAGGCCCTTCCGCTCAAGACCAAGGTCGCGGACATCTGATCCTCAAGCCCCAAGAATCGTCCACCACTTCATAGTCAAGCAAGGACCGGTTCGTGGACCGCTGGACAGAGACTCATCCTAAAGTGAACTGTTAGCTTTTCGCCTTTCAGTGACTTCAGGTTGTAAAGCCCTTCGGTTTTGGGAGTGTCGATGTATGGTGAATATGTATGTATTGATATTGGTCCTAAAGGTCATGAAATAAGAGTATGAATCTGGTGTTTGCATTTTATAATTTACTTGGCTGAATTCTCCCCATTTGCTAATTTCGATATATTTGTGTAGATAGTGTAAATAAATAGCTGTACCCTATACATTTGCCTGCATTCATTATTTTGTCTGGGCGTTGTTATGATGTGACCGGGGACACATTGCGTGTGAGAGGGTAGGGGGGACCCGGGTTTGTGACAGCATGTTTTTGCTGAACAAGTGCCCGAGTGGTTGGAAGTGCGGCAACAAGCAGAAAGCAGAGTCCAAGGTGGATGAGCATACAAAGCATGGGATCGAATCTCCGGACGATACGGCGTCTGAGCTGAGGGAAGTAAAACCCGAGGATCAGTAGAGCTTCCGAGACAGCCGGCCACTGACACCAGAGTGTTGACCACCGTTTCTTCCATGCTACCTCAGGACATTAAGGACGCGGTGACCGGGACGGGACACACGCACGACACTTGGTGTCATCGTTGACGACGATGACATTGGCCTCACACTCCACGCACACCAGCACTTCACCTAATTCTCGATGAAATATTTTCCAGAGCCGACCTAATCTAGGAGCTAGACGTTGTTATGGTTCATACTCGATAACCCGCCCCCACGATAACCCGCCGCCACGAGAGGGCGTTATCACAACCAACCAGCGTCATCCACGAGCCGTCAGTAACAATGTCTGGGCCAATTCGTATTGGGTGTTTAATGCGCGCGAATCCGTTTGGCCAAATGTATGTGCGCATTCAAACAAAAAAAGTTTTTCCCAGCTATTTTAAAGCCTTTTTTCACTCAAATTAACCAACTCTAACATTCAATTTTGCCAAAGAAAAAAATCACACGCTTAAATTAAACCAATTTTAGTCATCAACCATTCAATTTCAACGTTTGGTCACCCACTTTAGTCACTATCTTTAGTCACCAAATTCGTCTAAGTTGTTGCCGAATGGCAGCATTCAGATTTCGAATCCGTCATATATAAACCAATTATACACGAGTTTGATATCTAAATAACAAGGTTTGGTGTGGACGAAAATGTGTGATCGTCGTTTGAATTTGAATTTGAAATTGTCTGACAAGAGACAAAATTGAACATTGGAATCACTAAATCGAAGTTGCTGGACGAATTTGAATATTATAAACGGTCTATGATCACATTTTTTTTTAAATAACTGGGAAAACATGTAGTAGTTCTGATTTTTTGTACCATCACAAATGCCATCAAATCCGAATATCTGTACTTTCCGGATAACAGATATTTTGTCCTAACTTTCATTAGTCGGATAAACCTAAATGGGCTTAGACTGTTTCAATACTGATTTATTGGGAGCGCTAATGAAATACATTTAGGAATCCCTGCATTGATCTATGTAATCAGAAGTGGACTTCATTTCAAATCCAGATATCCGTACTTTCTAACAGCCAACAGGCTATTTAAATTTATTATAGAGATAAAATACTTGCGGACATTTTGCCCAACGGCCTTGGTGACATTGTGCTTAAACCCTAAAAGGGCTGGAATATTTTGACGGGGCAAATTCCGCCCTACCCCCAAGATCTCGGCCATCGAGTGACAAAAAAAATTTGAAACTCGATACATGCATAGAGCAACTCATCATGCACAGACCCACGAAATTTCAGGAAAGGGTTTTGGAGGTATGGCTAATTAATTATTCATATGTACGAATGGGAATTCTGCTCTATACATGACGTATATGGGGAAATTCAGTTTTATGGGAAATTCAGTAGCGCCGGAAAAGTTTTTGCTGTGCGGCAACCCATGGTCCAATTTTTATATTTTTGGTACCAAAAGATGCGCAAGGCTCGAAGCTTAAAAGTCATAACAGCTTGGGTCGCAATTTTTGTTTGTTCAAGGCTATCGCAGAAAAAGTCGAGGTGGGGGGGGGGGCGATTCCGCCCCGGCCCTTTTGGGTTAAGTTGCTTTAAAAGTGTAGCAGTCTTAATCTAGATATCGCCATACCCAAGGCTGACTTTAAGTCTTCTGTAAAGGAATTAGGGTTTATCCAGGCAGCTTATAATTCAACTTGAAGGGCACAGTTGTTTTATTTCATTTCCAAAACAACCCACATGTTTCTCCTATCCTGTCTTCCGTCTAACCATGAACAACTGCACTCTATCATGCATGTCTCCAAACCCCACCAATACATTGAGTTTATCTTACCCAGCCAGTATGCAGTATCGCATTCCATGTTAATATTAGCAAATTTGAAAAGAAAGGATTATTTCTGAAAAGCCGGGACGCAGATATTTAGGTAAAATCACTGTAATTGAAGAGTAAATAAAATCATTTGTATATATTTAACTGTTGGTAATACTGGGGCAACCAATATCACATTGTAAAGAGGGACACCAACATTCATTGGCCCCCACATTTACGGAATACGCCACATTGGCGTTACGGGGTATACTATTTGATAGCAGTGCCGGCTATATAGGCTCACCATTGCCAGTCAATCAGTCAGTGAGATTGGTACACTGAGGACATGGGATGGCCATCTTGGACTGGCAAAAGGTAAGGGTAAGCGATCGACCAGTTGACTGACCGTCCGACCGTGCGACCGACCGACTGCAAGAAAGAAAACGTATCTTGGGGGAGTGTTTTTATTATTGACCGTTTTTGAGAGTGGCAAGTTTGGAATTTTACAAAGATTTTGTTTCCATCCACATGCTGACGTGATAACAATAGTTCTCTCGTAAGGGCCCCTTAGCTACCAACACATTTCAAAAGAGGTAAACGAATTCATTATTCATCTTCTGTGGAAACGGACTTGGTTAACCCCATGCGTACGGGAAGCGGTCATGGCCGCGGCCGCTAATCCTCATTGGAATGCAGTTGACAACTGTGGTATGCCGTGCGTACGGCTAGTGGGTAGTTCCACAGCTACTGCTTTTGTGCAGTCCCGCTACCACACAAAGGCTGTGCAGTCATGCGGGCCACTTGCTCTATGTGTGGAGGAATGTCCCCATTACACCCCATCCTTAAGGGTTTTTTAACAAGCTAAACAGATGAGGCAAAGTAGCTGAAGGAAACACATAAAGGCCTACCTTAATGTTCCAAAGAATATTAAAATCACATCAGAAAAATACACGAATAATACTTTGACTCCGCATAAAGTACATATGTTAATGTTCTACTCAATGTTTTGACATGAGGCCCACAGTTTGAAGAGTAATTTAAAGATTTTTCAGCTGTAATGTTGCATTGCTAGGCAGAGTAGTAAACGCATCGAGTGCTGACCTCCTTAAACTTCTCCGGTTCATCGGCGCAATTGGCATCATTGAGCTGGCACAGTTTCTGTTCTTGTTCGGTTCCCTTGATGTTGAAGGAGCGGCATCCCGATTCCTTCAGGCAGGCAGATGCGCATCTAGAGGCGCTCTTGGTGACGAATTCTCTGATGACATGATCGACGAGGCACCAGTTGAGTTGCTGTTTTCCGTTTCCGTCAGCGACAAAATATTTAGCGTAGCCTAAATTGTTTTGGGAATCAATATTTCCCAGCTCACGCAAGTCTAGGTAAGCTGGTCCCAGGCCAGTCCTCACTCACAGCGCACATTAGTCTGCTCCATTGATTTAGAAAGAGTATTACTTGCAGTTTATTCTGTCGTGAGATCTGGTTCGATATACGATGAACAAAACGATTTCGCTGTTCGATTTAGTGAACAAAGCCCCCGAAGAACTGCCAGAAAATGTGCTGACCTCCATATGAAAACAAACATTTGTTTAAATACATTTTTTTAACTCCAAAAAGCCCTTTTTTCCCCTCAATCATTATCAACATTAAAAGTGTGATCATATTCAAGAGGGTGGGACGAGGCCTTTTTTTTCGTTCGTCACGCGGTCTGGTTCGCAGAATTTTATAAAACTTCACAGACATGTTGATTATGGTGTACCCTATCGAAACAAACTTTGTTGCCCGATCCACAGTTTGTTGGGGAATAAGAAAATCTGGGATTAAAACGCCGACAATTGTACATGAGAAAAAAGAAAGAAACAGCGCCCTCTATTGACATGGTCAGAAACCTTTTCCCACGCAATGGCTGTCCGAGCTCGGGCGGTCTGTTCTACGCGAGTATAATCATTGTTCTCGCGGGAAGTGAACACGACCCACGACCACTGCACTCGGAACAGGATCTCACACCACCTACCTGTCGGGGTTTGCAAGAATGATATACCCGTGTCATCAAGAACAAGACCCGCCGGAACTCGGCCAATGAGAGCTTGCTAGATGATACTTCTTTCACAATTATATTCTAGATTTGTGTTATTTCTCATCGGGATACCAAAATATCTTCGTTCCAGTTTTGTACAACATGAAATGATGAAAGAAGTTATAAATTTAAGATCGAATGTTATGTATTAACCACATAAACATCGATGAAACCCCAGATCAGAATAATTTTGTTAACTCTTACCTCAGGATACCATGTTTTCGAAAATGCTAGTGCGTGGCATTTGGTGGCCAGAGCATCTGAATTTCGGAAACATCTTTTAAAAATGTTATGCCTGAGTTTTTTTTTTTTTTAAAGTAATGAAAATTTGATGCAGCCTCAAAAAAGGAAGCGGATGGGCCGTTGGGGTTTATTGGTGGATCACGGAATGGATGGAGCAACAACAAAACATGAATCGGTTCTTAAAACAATATTCAATATAATAAAGACGGCAAGACGGTTTCACCTGAAACAAATTGCATGCAGGTGTAATGCTGCCACTCATCTTAGCTTCCAAATAGGAGATTATAAACTAATTTTCTCTTCTTAAAACTTTTGCAAACAGGAAGCAGGCCTTCAATTTAATGAGACTTTTGGCATGTTATGCAATTTTGTAATCGGCATGTGATGCATACAGGTCATATAGCTCGTTTTGTCAGTTGAAAATAAACGATCAATGCTCATTCAGTACAGAATGAACAGACTAATGCCATCTAAATACTATTTTTCTTGTGTGGGTAAAAACTGTGTAGGTTTAAATTGCCCCCCTCCTAACAAAAGTAAAAAAATAGATAAAAAAAAGTAATGAAAGAAAATTAGATTATATTAAATAAATCACTATTTGTATTTCTTTGGGTGATTACTTAAAAACCACATTGTGCCTGGAATATAAAAAAATACCAAAAACACTATTTGCAGTTATTGCCGTCTCTATATTAGGCAAAAAAAATACTCGGTCTCTGGTCAGCGTAAGGGTCGATTTTAATCATGCGCGTCAAACTTTTGTTTTTCTTCAAATTAACACGGAAGCTACAACAGCGCCATCTATTGCCGCGCCTCCTCACATTTTTGTACCAAGGAGAACCAAGGAATGGGGAAATTGCACCAAGGCATATGGTAAAGGGCACCAAGGCAAATTATGGAGGACACCAATGTATAATGAGGACATAAAAAAGCAAAATAGTACCCACCTTGTCTGTGCAATACAAGCTTGAAGTAAAAAAAGCCATCAAAAAAAAAAAAAACCCGCGTCGCCGCATCAATTCCGGAACTTCAGTCTGACCAGAGACCTCCTTTTTTGGGGGGGGGGGGGCCTAATCACTAAACATTCGCCAAAGAAAACGCACTCTCCTCAATACCGCCGGTATACATGTCCAACCAGGACGCTCAGATTTTTAAAATTAAAAACCACCCTCCTGAATGTGATCACACTTTTAATGTTGATAATGATCGAGGGAGAAAAGGCTTTTTTCATTAAAAAAAAATGCATATAAACCAAAACAATCTTGATTTCCAATGGAGGTCAGCACATTTTGTGGCAGTTCTTCGGGGGCTTTGTTCACTAAATCGAACAGCGAAATCGTTTTGTTCATCGTACCGAACCAGATCTTTCGACATGTTAAACTGCAAGTTATACTCTTTCTAAATCAATGGAGTAGGATTATGTGCGCTGTGAGTGAGGAATGGCCTGGGACCAGCTTTACTAGCCTTGCTGATCTTCCAATATTGATTTACAAAACAAATACGCTTCGCTTAATATTTTGTCGTTGACGCAAACGAAAAACAGACCACTGATTGCGCCAGATGGGCGCAAATCATCTGCTGTCTGATGCTGTACGATTGGCCTTCTAACGGTAGTATTTTCTTGTTACCATGGATGCGACTGTTAATTTTCTTCCCTAACGAACCAAGTGATTGTGCACCAATCGATGAGAGAAATAGTAAGAGTCAGTATACTTGCTTCAAAGGACTACGCTAAAGATGCACATTCGGCCAGAGTCTAAAAACTAAATCTGGTTGTTTACCTGCGTTCTTATATACCTAAAGTTCTTGGTCACTTGGAAACCATACAATGCCCACATGCCTTTCAGTTAGAGAGAAAACATTGGGAACCCTGTTTTTTTTACAACTGACATTGCAGGGGATTAGGTATTATGGATATACGTATTCCAGCATCGAATCTTCAGCCAGATGTCAACAAAAGACTGGCGCCGCATGAAATGTTCAAATCACGTATTTCACTGGAATCAGAACCAATTGCTCTTCACCACAAAATTCCTTCTTAAGGTATTTAGACAAAGGATGTGGACTTTCGTTTTCTACTTTTTCGAAGGTTTTTTTCCCATTAAAATTTTTGGAGGTTAAATCAGCGCTTTCTCTCGAACGTCACCTCTAAGGCCCACACGGTAATAATGAGCATGATGATTGTGGCGTCATGAACCATTCCTTGTAACCAGGTAACAAAATTTGCCGCGTATTCTGGTTCACGCACATAGTGTGAAGACATCACGAGAAGCAGCACCGAAACCAGAACAAAGACAGCTGAGATAGGCCTATATCAGCCAAACCGACGTGTTGAATTCAGTGCAGACGTAAGCACGCTGTTAGAAACGGTGATTTGAGTGATCACATTTTTTAAATACCCGGGAAAACATATAGTAGTTTCGATTTTCGTACCATCACAAATGCCATCATGAATGGGTATTTAGAGCGGTGTCACATGAAAATCCGACTCCTATAAAAATCGGACCCCTATTTCACTATAATTGGTTGATCCCTCGCACGTGACAGGTCACTCTCCCGAAACGATCCTAAAAATAGCATAGCATCGTACTCACGTGTGCGCAGTACTACCAATGAGTCCACAAATTTCATGGAGTCGGATATTCGCGCTACAACGGTACCAATTGTTTCAAATCCGAATATCCATACTTTCTGAGGATAACGGACATTTTGTCTTAATTTTGAATAGTCGGATGCACTTAATTGGGCTTCGATTGTTTCAATGCCGATTTATTGGGAGCGCTAATGAAATATATTTAGGGAGTCCCTCCAACCATCTATTTTATCAGAAGTGGACTTCACATTTCAAATCCGGATATCTGTACTTTCTAACGGCCAACTGGCTATTTAAATTTATTATAAAGATAAATGGACGAGTCAGCTCGTTTCCGCTTCGCCCTCGACCATATAAACAAAAATTTCGGACATTTTGCCCAACGGCCTTGGTGACATTGAGCTTAATCACTTTACATTCGCCAAAGAAAACGCACTCTCCTCCATACCGCCCGTATACAGATTGTTAAAATTAGAAAACCACCCTTTTGATTATGATCACACTTTTAATGTTGATAATGATCTAGGGGAAAAAAAGGCTTTTATGGAGTTAAAAAAATTGCATACAAAAAAAAATGTGTTTTTATGTGGAGGTCAGCACATTTTCTGGCAGTTCTTCGGGGGCTTTGTTCACTAAATCGAACAGCGAAATCGTTTTGTTCATCGTACCGAACCAGATCTCACGACAGAATAAATTGAAAGTAATACTCTTTCTAAATCAATGAAGCAGACTAATGTGCGCTGTGAGTGAGGACTGGCCTGGGACCAGCTAACCTAGACTAGGAAATATTGATTCACAAAACAATTTACGCTACGCTAAATATTTTGTCACTGACGTAAACGGAAAACAGACCACCGGTTGCGCCAGATATGGCGCATATTATCACCTGCTCTCTGATGTTGTACGTAATCTTCCAAAGGTCGTACATTTATTGTTAGCATTGTCGCGACTAGAAATTGTCTTTTTTCTTCCCAACGCGGTAATAACGACTGACTGTACATCGATCGACGTTAGAAATAGTCAAAGTCATTCTACTTGCTTGCAAGGATACGTTAAAGGTAAACATCGGGCCAGATTTAAAAAAAAAATCAAGTTTTACATTGTTTACTCACGTTTAGTAACTTCTTGGTCACTGGAAAACCATAAAAATTCCCACATACCTTTCAGTTAGTGGAAACCTTTTGGAACCCTGTTTCTTTACAACTGACATTACAGGGGTTTAGGTATTGTTGATGTACGTGTTTCAAGGATCGAATCTTGAGCCAGATGTCAACAAAAGACTGGCGCCGCATGAAATGATCAATTCACTATACATTTCGCGATGAAAAATCAGGTTCCACACTTTTATAAAATGGGTTGTTACCTTCGCCGACATATTTGACTGGAATAAAGGCAAGCGCTCCAACAGCTCGATTTTCGAAAACCAATTGCTATTTACCCTCAAATTCCTTGTTATGATAATTAGATAAAGGTATGTTGATGCGGACGTTCGTTTCTACTTTTTCGAAGATATTTTTTTCCCATTAAATTTTTGGAGTCTACAAAAGCGCTTTTTCCGAACGTACGTTACACCTTTAAGGCCAATACCATAATATGAGCATGATGTGGTTGTGGCGTTCAGTACCGTTCCTTGTAGTCTGGTCCCAATTTCTTGGCTCTGCTAACCACAGAATACAGCGCTTACCATCACAAATGGTGCGCTACCTGCGCTAGCAGTAAAAAAAACCCCGTAATAACACGTCAGCACATAATCCTTAGTTACGTGATATACGCATATGCGCAGAAGCAAAAATTCCTCGCTAACGCGTGAAATACGCAGCTGAGATATATCAGCCAAACCGTTGTGTTGCAATGCAGACGTAAGCACGCTAGTAGAGAGGCAACGCACGAGTCTGGTGACATTGGAGTTACGAGAAATGAGATAATTAGCACTCGTGGATGAACTACGAGGGCCTCAATTGACATTGAAATAGCACTGGATTTGGCATAAAACGAATTTCTCTGTCCAACATTAATACAAATTAAATCGTGTGTGACCACAAAGCAGATATGTGTGGTGCTACAGTTATTCCAGTTTTAGGCGTCAGTTTCGCATTTGTTGTGATGATTTGTTTGGATTTCTGCACCCTATCTTCGGCTGTCGAAGAATGCCCGCCGTTGTGGATTCATTGGGGATCATCTTGCTACCGTCTCACCGGCCGGGCTGCGAGCTGGGACGAAGGCCAGGCTAGTTGCCGTGACATGGGTGCGGTGATGGCCGCTCCTCTTACAAACGAGGAGAATGCATTCATGGCAACCACAACAAAGAACGCAGGACTAAATTGGTTGTGGGTTGGTTGCAAATTCATCGATAGAGCATGGAGGTGCGAGGGCCAGGAAGTCGGGCAGGCGTACTCAAACTGGCGTCCCGGAGAACCGGGCAACAAGGATGGTGGTCCCATGCCTTACACTGATTATTGCGCTTATGTTATTCCAACAAGCCTAGACTGGAATGACTCCCCCTGTACAGACCGACCCGAAGCTATGTGTGTCCTGCGATCACCAGCACACATTCAGCACCAGGGCTTCTCTCGAGGCAACGCTCAGCAGCAGCAACTCAACTGGTGCCTCGTCGATCATGTCATCAGAGAATTCGTCACCAAGAGCGCCTCGAGATGCGCCTCGGCCTGCCTGAAGGAACCGGGATGTCGCTCCTTCAACATCAAGGACACCAAACAAGAACAGAAACTGTGTCAGCTCAATGATGCAGTTCGCACCGATAGTCCCGAGAAGTTTCAAGAGGTCAGCACTCAATGCGTTTACTTCTCTGCTTAAAAATGTAACATTACAACTAAAAACTCTTTAAATTACCATTCGAGATAGAAATTATAATGTAGTCATTGCATGTCAAAACAATGAGTTGTTCTGTAACATACATTAAGTGCTTTCTACGGAGTTCATGCGTTATTCGTGTTTTGTGAAGTGTTGATTTGGATTATTTGGAACATTGAGGTAGCCTTTATGTGTTTTCCCTCAGTTATCTTGCCTCATCTGTTCAGCCTGTTACTCTTGTCTTTGTTCCTTATACCACCCGTTTACTTACTTTAAATTCTAACATGGTGCGGCCCGATTGACACCATGTTAGCTTGTCGATTTAAATAAAACATTTGTAGATGTTAAACGTTCGACCTCGAAAAAAATCAACAATCAAACCCAAAGATACATTGCCTTCCTTTCAATCAGCCCCTTCCTTTTTTAAAACTTAAACCATTGCGTTGAGTCAAGATGAAAATGCAAGCATTCCTCGTAGCATGATTGTTGATTTTAAAGGGACGTACTTGGGGATCTTACACAATCGTGCTACGAAGTATAATACTGACGAAATGAAAAACCGTGGGTTATTTAGTTGTTCAAGTTTACTCAAGTTGAAAAAAACAATCGGCATTGTTTTATTGGCTCTTGATAAAGAGAATTTGCATTCCGGTGCGTTTCATGTCAGTTTCGTATATCACAAACTGTTGACGTGAAACATGAATTGGTGAGAATGATGAGTTGTTTTGAACCAGAGAAGTAATTAGAAGTACATGACGAGTTTGTACTAGAAGAATATGATAGCGAAAACGTCATAGATAATGCTCCGATGAATCTCTGCCTGTAGACATTTGCACTAAGCTCCTTATACGCAGTATACAAGTCTCCAAAGTTTCGGATATGAATTGATATCATCCTGTTAATCAGCACAAAATGCAACACTGGGAATTGGAATACTGGCCATGGGAATCTGATGTGACATGCAAGGCACAAAAAGATGTAATATATCACCTTTGTCATTAAAATTAATTAACATCAAATTGAGTCTGAATTGAGAATTTCATTTTTACCAAAACTAATAAGCCAAATTAAAGATCAGAGAAAATTCATAGAGCAGGACATTCTCTCTGTGTTTTCTGCTGTGTCACTTATCTGGACTTAACCGTTCGTGTGTGAGTGTACATGCTTTAACCACTGCATCCATAAATTGGGCGCTGAAATCAAATCTAATACTTAAAAAAATGTTTTAAATATTCTACGAAAAAAAAAAGAATAATAGCACTCAAGGTTTTCCATTTTCAGTATCGCAGTAAAAAGCCTAAATGTCGCGTCAAACGAGAGAAAGAAACATGCCAAAAAGGAAAACTTCATACTGAAAAATGTCTGAAAGAATGATGTCAATATTAACATGTTTAAAAAAATCTCACCCATAATCATAATATTTCCGTGTTTAACGATGTAGTTGATGGTGTTTTGCAAAGTGTAGATCGGTAGTTCAAAGTCCAACGTTATTTTTTTCAAACAGATTCGTGGAAAGGAATCCACCTTTTCTAACAATAGTGCGACGTCATAGCACTGGTTGAAGTTGCATTACTTTTGGGCAAAGGTGCTAATGCAAGTCTAATTCACAAGTGACAGTCAGTCAGCCAGTCAATCAATCAGGCGCAGAGAAGACTATATGGACCAACAAATAAGCGTGGATATCGACTAAAGTATACAACAGTGAAATGTGTCTGTATAAGCGGATTGTCATTCAGTTGACCTCCACATAGGCCTATAAGCCAGCTCGGTCGTGTCATGAATAGTTATTGCCTTATTCACATTTTATTGACAAAATTCGGATCCAAATTTTGCTTTTTTGTATAGACATCATTTTAAGTAATGGCGAATTGTCATGTAAGTCGACGTCTCATAAACGTAACTTTTATACACAGAAATGCATAATTTTGAACAAGTTAACTACCAAAACGTAGTGTGTGGGAACAAATTGCTCAAAAGGTAATCTTTAGATTGGGCATTGTTTGTTGCATGCCACACCCTCGTCACAAATGGAGGTTGGCAATCAATATTTAAAACCCTCAAAAAGACAATGGAAAAAATAGATGTGATGGAAATCATTTCAGTCCAGCAAAATCTTAGTTTACGAAAAAACCGTCATGGTCTTAGTAAAATAAAACCGCCACATCAATGATGACTTTTTTGGTATAAGGTTTCATTCTAAATAACCAGAAAACATCAGATGTTCTGTCCTAAAATATCGTCTAACGATATTGCAAACCTCAGTTTACAGTCGAAGCGTTTCCTTTGGTCTTTATATATCTGTTGGCCACATGGCATATTACTTCTCATCCTTGAAAACAAAATGGGTTACTTCTATTGCAGACAATCAGTAACTGAAATTGGCATCATGCTTAATAAGGGCCTGATTGCTAATAACTGCACAGGTGTGAACAGAAATACTTAAGAAGTGCGGTAATGCAGCCTAGCAACGAAGTCCGTCATTTCCCCTCTTTGCGGGTGCGCGATATACACAACTGGTAGTCTTTTAACAAGACCGATCAATAGTATAGTCTGGGGCCAAGACTAGATTTTGATCATTCCAACGCGCGCAGACAATCGGCGAGTACAGGCACGAGGTATTGGTGGTAAAGGACGCTATTACGAAGCTGACTTTTCTACAGACATAAACGTAAAGACCGCCAGTCTGCGCGTTGAACAATGATTCGGAAAAGTATGGGCAAAAACCAACTTCGTTCCCAGGGTGTCGAGCAGTACGCTCTCACCACTATCTGCTCTCTCAACCTGGTGTAGGCCTACGCATGCATAGGAAGAGTCTGGTGCCTACCTGTGCTCTACACCCGCGTTTGTTTTGGTTTGTTGTGTCTGTGTAAAAGAACAAAATCAATTCGTGGCGGCTTGAGTTACCGCAAAACAAGATTTTTTTTAAAGTTAAGATGTTACAATCTTATCCATCAAATATGCAGTATCACATTTCATTATGAGCAAATTGGAAAGGAAAACATTATTTTTGAGGTGTGGACTCAATAAATACAATGAACGTGAAAACACGTAATACACGTTGGAAATAACAACACCAAGTACACTACAAAATCCATTCCCTACTAATTGCGCTATCGAATCAGGATACAGGACGCAAGTTCCTATCATAGGGCTTACTATTAGAAACGAGGTTGAAAATAAAGTAAGCCCTGGGAACGACGTTGGGGCAAAACGTTTGTTCGCGCAACGCGAGTTCAATGCCTTCACGCACTAAGTACAGTACATATATTTTGTGGGTTGAAAACGGTAGTATTACTCAAAATCTGCATGGAAACGTGTTGTTTTTTAAGCTAACAAAATCATACTTAGTACACAAGAGATTTTTTTTAACAATCGAAAAATGAATTCATATAATGTGTGCCAAAAAGGAAAACTCCACACTGAAAAATGTGTAAGAAAATGTTGTGCATATTGGATTGTTTGAAAAATAAATAACCCATAATCATAATATTTTGGCGGTTAAATATGTACATGTAGTTGATAGTTTAAAGTGTATTTTGCTAAGTGCTGATTGGTAATCCCCACTTTTTTTTGCAAAACAGATTTGTTGTTCAACAGTCAGTGAGTCATTAAATCAATCAATCAGGCGCAAAGAGGACTATAGCTAAAGGGACCAACAGAAAGAGCGTGGATATAGACTATAGTAGAAAACAGGGAAATGTATCTGTATTAGCAGATTGTCATTCAGTTGACCTACCTGGAGGCCTATATGCCAGTTTGGTGGTGTTATGACCACTTATTGCCTTATTCAAATATCAGTGACAAAGTTCCAATTCAAATTTCGTTAATTTTATGTCATTTTTCTTTTCGTTAATTCAAAAGTGTAATGTATTAAGCCTAAGTCCCACATACGTGGACTTATACATGTACACAGAAATACATAATTTTGAACAAGTTAATCACCAAAAATTAATGTGTGGGAAAATTGCTCAAAAAGTAGTCTTTAAATATAGGCTTTGTATTTTTGTATGCCGCAGCCTCGCCCAATATGGGGGGGGGGGGGTCAATATTTGAAAACCTCAAAAAGATAATTGAAAGAACAAAGTAATGAATAGATTCAGAAGGGCAAGATTTCAGTATAACAAACGACAGCTTGAAGGTCTTAGTTAAAAACAACCGTCACATCAATGATGACTTTTTTGGCATTTATTTAAAAGTTTTATTTTAAATAACCAGAAAAAAAATGTTCTGTCTTAAAATATCGTCTGATGATATTGCAAACCTCAGTTTACGGTCAAAGCCTTTGGTCTTCAGATTCGGTGGCCTCGTGGCAGATTATTACCGTTCCCATCCTTGAAAAAAAATATGGTTTACTTCTATTGCAGACAATCAATAACTGAAATGGGCATATTGCTAAATAAGGGCCTGATTGCCAATAACTGCACCAGTGTGAACAAAGATACTTAAGAAGTGTGGTAATGCAGCCTAGCAACGAAGTCCGTCATTTCCCTTTTTTTTGCGAATGCGCGATATATACAACTGGTAGTCTTCTTGCAAGACTGATCAATACTATAGTCTGGGGCCAAGACTGGATTTGGATCATTGCCCTAACGCGCGCAGACCGTTAGTCTGGCTCCTAGACCAAAATCTCTGACTATTTCTGATGAATCGTAGGTCAGGTAGCCGCTAGTATCTATACACAATATATATACGGCACGTGACTAAAACGGAGGAATGCTTCCTTTGGATAATCGTGTATAAACTAAGTTGGTAATTAATATTCATAAATTGCATCAAGATACTTACAATTCAATGATGAATGTGTGTATCAATTATGTACTAGGATTGTACGAGGGCGAGCTTTGCTGAGGATCTGAATCTGTCGACGGTTACCGGGATTTACCAAAACTCGGCCTTGTCTCTATCTCGCTAAGATGATATTTGGGTCTCTAACATTTAAGTTAGAGACTTTCGTCAATGTTTCTTACAGAAATATCAAACTGTACTATGAAGCAGGCAATGTTTTTGACTTTTATCTCAACATTATAAAGCTATACGTGATAAAAAGTGAATTCGGAAACAAAGCCGTGCTTTGAAAAAGGGCAATCAATGTCGTCATGTTTATTTTTAGGCGTGGAGGCTGCCTGACCTACGATCGAGACGTTAGTGCATAATTTTGGACAAGTTAACAACCAAAAATTAATGTTTGGGAACAAATTACTCAAAAGGTAATCTTTAAATATGGGCTTTGTACTTTTGCATGGCACACCGTCGTCCAATATGGGGGGGGGGGGATCAATATTTGAAACCATAAACAATGGAAAGAACAAAACCAAGTTTAAATAGATGTGATATAAATTATTGCAGTATGGCAAGATTTTAGTAAAAAAAATCAAGGTCAAGGTTCACTCTTTTGTTATTAAGTTTGACTTTACATCAGCAGAATTTTTGTCTTATGTTTAATATTGCTAACCTCAGTTTACCGTGAAAGCTGTTGGTCTCTATAGATTTGTTGTTCTCAAGGCAGATTATTACGCATCCTTAAAATTGGGTTACTTCTATTACAGACAATCAATAACTGAAATGGGCATCATGCTTATCGGCCTGACTGCTAATAACTGAACCGGTGCTAACAAAGATACTTAAGAAGTGTGGTAACGCAACCTAGCAACGAAGTGACGCCAAATATGACGCATAGTCTTGCTGTCTGATACTGAACGTAGCCTTCTCACGGTATTGTACCACGGATGCTGCAAGAGCGTGTTAATTTCATTCACTAACCGAGTGATTGTACATTGATCGACGTAAGAAATAGTCAGCATCAGTCTACTTGCTTGTAAGGATACGTTAAAGGTGCACATTCGGCCAGATTTAAAAACGAAATCAGGTTTTACATTGTTTACCTATGTCATTATACCTAAAGTTTTTGGTCACTGCAAAACCATACAATGCCCACATACCTTTCAGCTAGGGAGAACAGTTTTTGGAACACTGTTTCTTTACAACTGATATTGCCGGGGATTAGGTATCGTGGATATACGTATTTCAAGCATCAAATCTTCAGCCCAATGTCAACAAAGACAGGCGCCCCACAAAATTGCTCTTTACCCCCAAATTACCTCTTATGGTATTTAGACAAAAGTATATGTTGACGTGGACGTTCGTTTTCTACTTTTTCGATGACATTGTTCCCATTACAATTTTCGGAAATTAAATAAGTGCTATTGTAAGGAGGAGAAATTCACTTAGTTAGTTTTTTTTTTTTACTTAATTGCACTTCAATAGTATAGCTCCC